>OY728157.1:638831732-639452869 GCA_963277665.1 Viscum album
GGCTGTCTGGGGGGCGGGGGGGCTGTCCGGGAGGCGGGGGGTGTCCGGGGTGTGGGGGGGGGGGGCTGTCCGGGGTGCGGGGAGGCCTGTCCGGAGTGTGGGGAGGGCTGTCCGGGGGGGCGGGGGGGGCTGTCCGGAGTGCGAGGAGGGTTTTCCGGGGTGCGGGGAGGGCTGTCCGGGGTGGTTCGGGGACAACAAATAGTAAAATCATCTCATTCATCAAAAACAAGTTTAATGGTTTATATTAGGAATCACATGTTTTTTTCAAAAATATTACAGAACATTCAATTGAAAACATTGAAGAATTAAATGAACAAAAAATATCCAAATCATTAATCGGTTTCATGGTTATTTCTCAATTCGTGCACACAAACATTGCATTAGGACAAAACACACGTGATACCCCCAAATCACAAAAAATATCACTAGAACCCCAACATAAATATCAATAACAACCCCACCATTAAAAATAGAAACACACCTCGTGAATATGATACGTCATGCGTGGTCATGACTACTACCTCCATCAGGTGGGTCAGGGGCCTACAACAAAAAAACATTATGAATATTTTCATAACAAAAATAATATAAATTAAATAAATAAATATAATATAAACCTGCGTCGTCTGATCCCTTGCACCATCACCTGGACGCACATATTTCCGCAGTGCTCTAACCTCAGCGATCAATTGTGCATTTACCTTCTCGGAAGCACGTAGTCGTGCCTCAAAATCTGACAACTGCTGTGTCATCTGAGCAACAGCAGGACCGACAACCGTAGTGTGTGACACTATAGAACGAGGAATCCCTTTTCCATAGGTCAAACTATATCCATGTCCGTCCTGACCAATAATGCGATGAAAGATATCATCCCTTCGCATGGGAAGCTGTCGCTGGTCCTCTGGAAGATGTTCTAATTCAGCTTCAAATTGAGCCTGTGAAATATTTAAATATATATACATATATTAATATACATATTTTATGTAAGTATTGGTAATGAGTACCGGCACTTACTATCAATGCTGCAGCCTCTGGATCATTGCGATCACGAGTCCTCATCCACACCGACATTTTATCAGTCGGTGCACCTTGCTCCCGCAATTGTATATGAATAGAATATAAACACAAAACCGTATTAATTAAAAAATTAAAAAATGAATAATAAATACCTCATGTCGGATTTGAGACATGTGATGAGTCCCGAGCCTGTGAGGTGGTCCCTGCAATGCTCGATTCTCAGAATAGCGTGTTGACACCTCCTACATTCAATTCATTCAAATTTCAAACAAATCACACATTCTTGAAAATATATATACCAAAATAAATATACAAACCGCAACACCCTCAGTAGACCAATATGCAACTAAATCACGCCACTGAGCCGGGAGGACACCTCTCGGGACTTTTCCCAGAATGTCTGGGGCACCCACATTTGGTACCCAGTGGTCCCTCTTGACTTTGCCTTTATAGTCTTTCCACATCTTACGGAATTTGCTCATACACACTGGCCGAAACTCATCAGGACATACTTTCAAATTTTGATATTAAAGAAAAAAATCACATATGTTATTATTGTTTATACATAGGGAATACAGTAAAATGGTCTTCTTACCTGAACCTCCCTCTAAAGACGATCTAATGTGTCCTGAGGGATAGAAGCTCAGTCACGCGTGGTCAATGGAAATCGATGTGGGTCACGTATGATATGACCCAGCTGACAAATAAATGCAGGGGCATTCCGTCCCACAGGATGAAATACCTCATCAAATGAAATATCAAAAGTCGTGTCAGAATTCCATGATAATATGCCATGACCAGGGCCTCTCCTGCGAGAGGAAGAAGCATTCGAGTCTGATCCTGTTGAAAACAATTATATATATAAATTGACAGATGTTATAAATATATATATATGTGTGTGTGTGTGTGTGTGTGTGTGTGTGTTTATCAATTACATAAAAAATAGAGACAATGAAATTCAAACATACCTCGACCCTGAGACGTAGATGCTAGAAATGAAAAACGGGTTGTGGGCCCGCGGGCTAAGCGGGCTTGGGGCGGGTTTGGGGAAGGGCGGGTTTATTAAAAATAACCCATATTTGAAGCGGGATTTTATGGACAGCCTGCACGGGCTGCCAACCCGTGCGGGTAAACCCGCACGGATACGAGCTGACCCGCGGGTTATTTTAAATTTTTTTATAATAATTATTATAATAATTAAATTTTCAAATTTCATTACCGAGGTATCAACTTGCCCCCGCGTGCTGCCCGCCTCCTCTCTTTTTCCCAACATCTCTTAATCGAATACCTCCCCCTGCGTGCTGCTGCCTCCTCAAAAACCATCCCGCTCTACTTCCGTCTCCTATACCCATCATCTATCATTATTTTTATTTATCCAAATTCTACTCTCCACGCATCCTTCCTCCGTGACCTCGGCCACACCCTCCTCCTCAAGCCCAGCCGACTTCCCCCCGTCCTCCGCGACCCCGGCCAGGCCACGCCCGCCCCAAGCCACCTCCGCCACCCCGGCCACCCCGGCCACCCCGGCCACCCCGGCCACGCCTGCCACCTCTGCCACCCCGGCCACGCCCCAAGGCTCCGAGACTTCCCAGTCTCCTCCGCCGAGGGCAACCCCGACCTGGCCGCGAACCCCCGCCTCGTCCACCTTCGTTATCCCTGCTCGGACTCTACCTCCTCCCTTCGCTACCCCCGGCCACCCCGAACACATCCGCGCCAACCCCGCGACGTCGTCGAACCTTCCCCCACCTCCTCCTCCACGACCCCAGCCCGTCTGCGACCCCCGCCTCCTCCACCTCCGTTATCCCCGCTCGTCCTCCTCCCTCCGCCACCCCGGACACCCCCGCTAACTTCGCGCAAACCCCGTCCGACGCGATGTTGAACCTTCCCCTGCCTCCTCCTTCGCGATGCCAGCCAGTCCGTGCACCGCGTGACCCCCGCCTCTGCCACCTTCGGTATCCCCGCCCGGCCCCCACCACCTCTGCGCCAACCTCACTCGACCCCGAGCCCGAGACCGACCCCTCCCTCTTCTTCGCGACCCCAAACTGGCCGCACCCTCACCCCCGGCGCCTACTCCATGACCCCCCCCCCCCTCCGCCGCTTTTTCCACTGTGACCCTCGCCTCCTCCTCCGCCACCCCCGCCCTCACCCCAGCCCAGCCCTCTCCCGCTACCCCTTACCTCATCCGACTTACACACCTCCTCCGCCAACCTCTGGTTTCCCAACCTGCCACCTCCGGCGCAACACCCAGGTAACAACCCCCTCCTCCTCCGGTGCAACAGCGACTCGACGACGAGCCTGTACTGTACCTGTCTCCTCTCAGGTACTGCAACAGCAAGGTGGCGGTCCACCGGTTTCCTCTGTTACTGCAACTGCGGCACCGAAAAGGTAAGCACAAAGGTAATTTTTATTTTTAAATTTTTTGATTTATGATAAAATATTTTAATTTTTAATTTTTAATATTTTTAATATATTTTTTCTATATATCTCATAGCATTTTAATGTAAATTTAAAAAATAACTTATAACATCAATGGTATGTTACTTTTATTAATATATTTTCATAATATTTTTTATCAAAATCCAATACTTTTATTTTTTACTATATTTTTTATTTTTTATTTGTTTAAAAATTTATTTTTAATTGTGTTTTGATGTAGGATTTGGAGGAGCCATTAAAGGAGACATGGGTGCATGTAAAATTGGAGAACCATGTGAAAGAGATCATCCCCATTATATATTTTTTGTTGAGTGTTGTATATTTTATATTTCTAACCTTGGTTTTGAACATTTGAACTTTTTATACTAATCATGGACAATTTTATAATGAGGTGAAATTTTTAATGTTAATTACAATAAATTTTTAATGTTACTTACAATCAATTTTTAAATTAATTTTTTATATTTTTAATATCTCATTCTCATATTTTCCAACCATAAATCCACTAATTTTTCATTAGAATCCTATTAAAATGTAAAAAATTATAAAAACAATAATGAATGCGGGTTGCCCGCGGGCTTGCCCGCATCCGCTGTGGGGCGGGGCGGGCTTGATAAATCCACCCATTTTTTTATGCGGGCTTTTGTGGGTCTAACCCTCATGGGCTCAAGCCCGCGCGGTCTTGGCCCGCCCCGACCCACCCCGCCCGTTTCGCATTACTTGTAGATGCCTTAGATGGATGATGTGGATCTTCTGCCTCTTCCCCTGACATGCATGTAGTCATGAAAAACATTAGTAAGGGGACTATCCAAAGTGTCCAAATAATAAATTGGATTGTTTTTTAAAAAAATCAAACTTGTACAGTTGTTAATCAAACAAAAAGGGATTGAATAATTAGTTGTGAATGAATTTTAAAAAATCATAAAGTTAACAAAACAGATATACAAATTCTTTACGAAACCAATCAATGCATAGCTAAATTTCAAATTGAATTAATAAAAATTCAAGCAGCACATGAACCAAATGAAGAATACCTCAATGGGAAGATACACCGACAATAACATCAATATGACATGAGTTAAATCACCCTAAATATTTATAACTGATTAAACTTCCAAAAGTGAGGATTAAAACTTACAAGGATTTATAAAATAGTTAGATAATTTATGATATCCTAGGCTGAATAGCGGGAAAACAATTATACCTTTCATTAAGCATGCAAATCGACCGTTTCTCCTTCAACAGCCGCTCTGACCCAATAAATATCTTCTTCACGTTGAACTAAGGTATGTTGATCAAGCTGTTGGGAAACAAAAGGAATAGTCTCGGGTTCATCTTGTTCAAATACAAACACTCCTCGCCGAGACATTTTGACAACAACTTGCCAACTTGGATTCGAAGGCAAAGTAACGAAGAATACTTGTTCCGCTTGTGATGTCAAAATGAAAGGTTCATTATCAACTCATTCATTTCTGTATAACATATAGTTAAAATTCACCAATGAAAACTGATATTGATCGACTTTACATCCACGCACTGGATCAACCCAATTACACTTTAACAATATGTACTTCAACCCATGTGTGTATACAACTTCAATGATGTCTATCAATTGACCATAGTAATAACCAGAATCAACAAATGGACAACCGATTCCACTGTTTTGTGTTGCTTGTTTGTCGTCAACATATTTAATGCAAAACCGAAAACCATTAGCATCTATAGATTTATAACGACGAGCCATTATAGATGGACCCTCAGCTAGTTGGATAAATTCTTCAGTTAGTGTGGGGTCCCCTAACTCCCTCAGCTTATGAACCTACATAATTCATAGAATTAAATAATGATATATGCAGAAAGAAATTAGTATAATACTTCACTCATAATGAAAATCAATTTATACGTACATAATCCTTGAACCAATCATGAAATGGCGCATAATGAGACTGTTGAATTTTCAACTCAGTCGCATGATACATCTCTTCTTTTATCTCATTAATGTGTTTCCTTAAAATGATAACACGATGTTTAAATGATCAACTTATGCAAAAAAAACATGTAAAAGTTAAACAATAAAAGTGATAATATACTTACTACATTAATGGTGAAACTGATGGAGTATTGAACAAGATATATCGATGCGCTTGTATCCACTCGATGTTGTCCATATCATATGTGGTTCCTTCTCCAACTGAACCATCATGAATCCGAGAGGTCTTATCTAATTTTTTTTCAACATCCATAAGATATTCTGCACAAAAAGTAGTACACTCATCCATCAAATAACCATTGTCTATTGATGCCTCCGGACGAGCTCTGTTGCGTACAAATCATTTCAATGTACTCAAATACCGCTCAATAGGATACATCCACCTGAATTGCACTGGACCAGAAGCCATTACTTCATCATTTAGGTGCATTGTCAAGTGGACCATAACATTGAAAATGAGGGGGGAAATAGTTTCTCAAAGTGACAAAGCGTAAGTACAATTCGGTCTTGTAAACTTTTTAAATCACTCATTCGTTGATTTCTTAAACAAAGCTGTCTAAAAAAATTACTCATCTCAATCAACGGCTGAACAACATTGGAAGATAAACAATCACAAATTGCGATTGGAATCAACTGCTGAAGTAGTATGTGATTTTCATGAATTTTCAACCCTTGCAATGTCTTGCTCGTCAGATTCACACACTTTGAAATATTAGAATAGTAACCATCAGGCACCTTGAGCATCTTCAAAATGGAAAGAAATGTCTCTTTATCCTTTGTAGTCATTTTATACTGTGCATCAGGCATATATGCCTTGTTTCCCTCAGCTAACTGTAAATGCAACTGTTTACTTAAACCCAGTTCTTCCAAATCACGGTGTGCATTAACATGGTCCTTTGATTTTCCACTGACACCTAAAATGGTTCACAATATGTTATCACATACATTTTTTTCAATGTGCATGACATCCAAATTATGCCTCATCATGTTAGTTTTCCAATACGGAAGACTATAAAAAATACTTTTCTTTTTCCAATTGTGACTGCACTGCCTACCCGCAGCTCGAATATTACGTACCGGAGGATCCACCAAATCCTGAATTTCATATATCGTGTGGATGTTTTCTTCCTCAATCTGCGATAACATTTAGACTCATGTCATGATCTTTGGTGCTGGGTTGAACTCTCTAGAACCATCAAATGTCACTCTGTCCTTTCTGAACCTGTGCTGAGGGGGGAGAAAATGTCTGTGACCCATGTATGCCCATTTTTTGGAATGCTTAAGCCATACAGATTTTTTACTTTTGTTGCAACAAGGGCAAGAAAATTCCCCTTTTGTACTCCATCCTGATAAATTTGCATAAGCTGGGAAGTCATTGATTGTCCACAATAAAGAAGCCTATAGTTTGAACATTTCATTCGTTTCACAGTCATAAGTCATCACACCATCGCCCCAAAATTCATTCAACTCATCAATTAATGGCTGAAGGTAAACATTAA
Organism: Viscum album; assembly: GCA_963277665.1. Lineage (NCBI taxonomy): Eukaryota > Viridiplantae > Streptophyta > Magnoliopsida > Santalales > Viscaceae > Viscum > Viscum album. Next base: position 638,838,675 of record OY728157.1, read on the forward strand.
TCTTATCCCCTGGACTTTTAGGTCCATCAATAAGAGTGGAAAGTAATATAAATTGTTGCTTCATACAAAGCCACGGAGGAAGATTATACGGAACCAACACCACGGGCCATGTGCTATGAGTTCCACCAACCATAGAACTGAATGGATTGAAACCATATGCTGCCAATCCCAATCGGACATTACGAACATATTTGGAAAAGTCGGGATGTCTCTTATCAAAATCCTTCCATGCATGAGAGTCCGCCGGGTGGGTTAACATATCACTTTCACGAACTCTTTCTGTATGTCATCTCATTAAATTAGAAACTTTAGATGACATAAAAAATCTTTTCAACCTCGGTTTAATGGGAAAGTAACGCATTTGCTTTACGACAATCGGTTTCCCCTGTATCACAATCTGACTTTGATGAGTCTGATTTCCCCTGTTCTCTTTCCACCTGGAAGCACCACAAACCGTACAAATATCCAAATGGGCAGTTTCCTTTCTAAACAACATATAGTTGTTTTCACATGCATCTATGGTCTCATATGTAAAACCTAAGTTCTTTGTCAGCTTACGAGCATGGTAATACGACTCGGGAATCTTAGCGTCGACAAGAAGAACCTTTTTCAATAACACCAATAGCATTTCTAATGATGTGTCTGACCAATGATTCAAAGTCTTCAAATGCAACAACTCCACGATAAATGACAATTTATTGTAAGAAGTACATCTAGGATATAATTCTGTTTTTGCATCATAAATTGCTTCATAAAACCTCCTCAAACCACGATCTAAACCAGAGAGAAGATTTATCTCACCGGTCTTAAGATTCTGGATGTCAATGCCTTCAGGATCCAACCCACGTACCATTTCAGTAAGCATTTCATGCATTAGATCATTCATACTTGCATCAACATCCATCTGAACTGCATCCCTATTTTGACAACAAACATATTCTTCTCCATGACGAGTCCAACTATTATAATTTTTTAGAAATCCATTAGAGAATAGGTGCTCCCTCACAGTATCTCATGTGAATTAATATCTGTTAACACATTTTCTACATGTAAAACTAATATAATCACTTTCAAATCCTCTGGTTAAGTCAATAAACTGCATAATTCCGTTGAAATATTCTCTAGACGTTCGATTTGGAAGATCAATCCAACTCTTATCCATAATAAGATCCATATAACAAACATTTACACAAGACTTATTACACTTTCATTTTTCATATCAAATATATTTAAAATAAATACTAATTAATTGTTTGCGAACCATTTATAAAATAATAATGTAAGTGAAATCCCCTGTCATACCTGATTGCGCTACAAACCTGGAAGGGAGGGGAGCCGAAGGCGGTGCTGCGAGGGAGAGGAGAGGTAGCGGAGGAGAGCCGGAGCCAGAACCGGTGTGGCGAGGTAGGGGACTGGCGGCAGCAGTGATGAGGAGCCGGAGGAGAGGAGGCGGAGAGGTGGCGACGGTGTAGCGAGGGTGGGACAACGAGGGAGGGGACCGAGGACAGGGGGAGCTGGAGTGGACGGGCGGCAGCGGCGAGGGGAAGAGTAGCGGTCGTGCGGGGAGGGAGGGGACCGGGCGGCGGTGGTGCGGCAAGGGAGAGGATGGTGAAGGAGGGGATGGGCGGCGGTGGTGCGGCGAGGGAGGGGACGAAGACGGAGGGGACGAGGGTTGGCGGGGTGCAGGGGGGGCGAGGGTGGGGGGCGAGGCCGGAGGCCGGAGGGAAGAGGGGTTGGAGGCCGGAGGGGCTGGAGGCCGGAGGCGGGAAGCCAGAGGCCAGAGGGAGGCCGGAGGGCAGCTGGAGGGCTGCCGGAGGCGGGTGCCAGGAGGCCCGAGGGCAGAGGGAGGCCGGAGGGCGGCCACAGGGTGGAGGGCGGCTAGATCTGGAGGGCAGAGGCGGAGGAAGCCTATAGCGACCCGGCCTTTTCTTACATTACTATTACATCATAATAGTATTACACATGGAGGATCTATAGGTTTAGTGTCTTGGGCAAACTAGGACTACACATAACAAGTACAACATCAAGCATAAAAATTCATTTAATCTCTTCTTCTATAGCTTCTTAGTAGCACTTGTCCTCTCCTTAGTACATGTAGCCACCTGAGGATATACATCAAAAGGGGTGAGCTAAAAGCCCAGTAAGAGGATAGATAAGAACAATATAGCATGGGGTGAGCATAATCATGACATAGGAAGAAGATCTTGAACATGAGAGGAGCATAAACAATAAACTTGAAATGTGGAAAAGCATAAAAATGAAACATCATGTCTTAGTGGTTAACTACCACACATAATTGTGAACAAAGCTAGCATCATGTTCACGCATCATTTCACATTTACTCATGAGATTCATCACTTTACCCAATGCATTGGAGCGCTATATAATTTCGGGCGCACCCGTCACATTTAAACATTCATATTGCGCTATATAATTCCAGGCGCACCCATCACATCATAACATTATCATTATCATGCTTGCCACATAGAACACATATCAAACATGTACATAAATAACCCATGGAAAGGAATGGGTTTCATCTCATAATAACACATTCATAAGCTTTGGGTTCCCAAAAGAAAGAGGGAACAACATACCTGATATAAGAATCATCAACCTTGAATGAGAGGCAAAAGGTGAGATCTTGAAAGAAGAGTTCTTTTGAAAAACATTTTGATGGACATAAAAACCAGTGAAAAACATGTATATCCCAGAAAAGTAAAGGAAATGATGAACAAATGATCTTTGAGGAGTAACCATATCAAAAATGGAGTGAAAGAGAGAGAACCCAAAGGAAGAAAATTGGGTTCGAGATTTCCCCTTGGCCGAATCATTAGATAATAATTAAATGAAGATTATTTGGGCTAATTTGAGCGGTTTTTGGATCACAACCAACTCATTTTAACTTTTCAATTAGTAGTATGTCCATAGGTTATTTCCAGAACTTAAAATATAACATAATACATATAAAACATTCTGGTTCAACCATAAAAATGGTTTCATGACCAGATTGAAGGTATATATGGAAGAAGAGAGCATGTTGTTTTTGAAGGTGATAAATTATCACCACATGAACAACGTTCTCTTTAATAAAATAAAAGGAAGGGGAAAGGGTGTGGGGTGATATAATATAACATTAGAATCATAATATTACAGTATATATATAATACTGGATTTACAGAACAATTTGGATGAATATAGATAGAGAGAGATCAAGAAAGGAACTTGAACTTGAAAGGAAATTAAAGGAGAAGAGAGAGAAATTACCTTTAGAATCCTTCTCTTGAGATCCTCTTTAAGGAAGCTAGGCCTGGTCTTTTGATGAGACCAGAAGCTTTTGGACGTGGGGGATGAGCTAGGGAAGGTGTTTGGGCAGAATTTAGAGAAGGCTTGGAGCTTGAGAGGTGTGAGGAAAAGAGGGAGTGAAGGGTGGCTTTTATAGTGGAGGGGAGAGGGGTTTCCTTAATATAAAATTGATTAGTTTATTAATTTCACCTAAGACAAGGAATAGTGAGTCTTGGATGACCAATAATAGTAATTTTATAATGTAATCCCGAACCAAGTGGGCTTACATCAGCATAACATCATCAATGACTCAATTAATACATTATTTAGCTTTTATTGTGAATTATCGGATTCCACTATTCATCAAAAATTCAAGTATCTCAGAAAAATCCCAAAATTTTACCCCAAACATTTTTCGACGTGTAGAATCCAAAAATGAAGTCCATTTTTCAAAAATAATTTTCTAAATATTATTAATTTAATATTTAATTAAAATCATAATTTACTTAAAAAAACAGTTTTTAAAATTAAAACTGATTTTGCAGTTCTTTCAAAAATTACTTAGGGACTTATAAAATTATCTAAAAACTATTAGACATTGATTCAATAATTTATGAATATATTTCATGAAAAAAAAAATATTCTTTTAAATTAATTAATTAATTATAATTAATTATTTATGAATTATAAAATACCAAAAACGTTTACTAAGGTCAAATTATCACTTTCTAAGATGTCTAAATTTTATTTTATTATTCAGAGGTAATGTTACTCTTATTTACTATTCATAAGGGTAGGTTACTATTCATAAGGGTAGGTTACTATTCATAAGGGTAGGTTACTATTCACCAAAAATTATTTTTGTTTCATTAGACTCCAAAAACTATCTTGAACACAACCGTTTATGTTGGATTTTTAAAATTCCAAACATAGGGGTGAAAAAATTATGTTTAAAGGTCACTTATCACTTAGTAGTTCATTATTTTGTGTTTTTATGATATAGATATAAGAAGGTAATTTTCCATTGAAAAACTTTGGGTCGTTACATTCTTCCCCCCTTAAGAAATTTCTCCCACGAAATTTCACTTTACACAAACAGGTGAGGGTACTTCTCCTTCATTGCCTCTTCCGGTTCCCAAGTTGCTTCCTCAAACTTTTGGTTCCTCCACAACACTTTGACAAGGCGGGTTGTCTTGTTGCGTAGAACCTTATCACTTCGGTCCATAATTTGTACCGGCTGCTCCTCATATGAGAGATCATCTTCCAACTGTACCACCTCTGAGTTTAGTACATGTGAGGGGTCTGGAATGTACTTCCTCAGTAGTGATACGTGAAACACATCATGAACTTGATCCATATTTGGTGGAAGTTCCAGTCTATAGGCCACGGCTCCTATACGATCAGGGATCTCAAAGGGGCCAATGTACCTTGGGCTTAGCTTCCCTTTCTTCCTGAATCGCATGACTCTATTCCATGGAGATATTTGAAGGAAGACTTTATCTCCAACGTCGAACTCCAAGTCCCTTCGACGATTGTCAGCATAGCTCTTTTGCCGACTTTGAACAGCTTTGATATGTTTCTGGATGACTTGAACCTTCTCAGTCATCTCTTGAACAAGATCGGGACCAAGTAGTTTTTGTTCTCCAACTTCATCCCAACAGGTTGGAGTTCTACATCGCTTCCCATAAATAGCTTCATACGGAGCCATCTGAATACTCGAGTGGAAGCTATTGTTGTATGAGAACTCACCCAATGTAAGATGCTGATCCCAACCACCTTTGAATTCAAGAGAGCAGGATCTTAGCATATCTTCAAGTGTCTGAATAGTCCTTTCAGACTGGCCATCAGTTTGGGGGTGATAGGCCGTGCTGAAATTTAATTCAGTACTCAAAGCATGTTGAAGGCTCCTCCAGAATTTAGAAGTGAACCTTGGATCACGGTCAGAGACAATCGAGAGAGGAACACCGTGCAATCTCACTACTTCCTTCACATATATCCTTGCAAGTTTTTCAAGTGAGAGGTCTTCCCGAATAGCGATAAAATGGGCAGCCTTGGTGAGTCGGTCAACCACAACCCATATCGCATTATTTCCTCTTGACGTTTTCGGAAGACCCATGACAAAGTCCATAGTAACATTTTCCCATTTCCACATGGGTATAGGCAATGGCTGCATCATACCTTTGGACTTTTTCCGCTCAGCTTTAACTTGCTGGAATACCAAGCACCTTGATATATATTCTGCAATCTCCTTCTTCATGTTATCCCACCAGAAGTGTTCTCGGAGATCACGATACATCTTGGTACTTCCAGGATGAATAGAGAAAGTTGAGCTATGTGCATTATACAATAGCTCCTTCTTTATTCCGGGTGATGAAGGCACACAAAGCCAAGTTCCAAACCGAATCACACCATCATCGTCGATATGGAACTCTTGCAGCTTCCCTTCCTTTACTACATTCACCCTCTTTTGTATCTCCATATCATCCCTTTGTGCTTCCTTAATCTTCTGTTGGATGGATGGTTGCATAATAATTTGGGCAAGGTAGGATGTATCCCCTGCCCTTACGATTCCCAAATCCATCCTTTGCATATCCAAGAAGATAGGGTCTTTCTCAATCCTCAACATGGATAGAGTAGCAGGTTCTTTCCTACTTAGAGCATCAGCTACCTTGTTCGCCTTTCCAGGATGATAGTGAATAGAGAAATCGTAATCCTTGATTAGCTCTAACCATCTCCTTTGACGCATGTTGAGCTCCTTTTGTGTGAATATATACTTTAGGCTCTTGTGGTCGGTGTATATGTCACACTTCTCACAATAAAGGTAGTGCCGCCAGATTTTCAAGGCAAAAATCACGACTTCCAACTCTAGATCATGCGTTGGGTAGTTCTACTCATGGATCTTCAACTGTTGTGAGGCGTAGGCTATCACATTATCATTTTTCATGAGTACACAACCCAAGCCTTTCTTTGAATCATCACTGTATATCACAAAACATTCTCCACTTTTCGGTAGTGTGAGTACAGGTGCAGTGATTAGCCTTCTCTTTAGATCCTTGAAGCTTCCCTCACATTCATCCGTCCAGACATACTTTACCCCTTTCCTTGTTAACTTAGTTAGCGGGCATGACAATCGTGAGAAGTTTCTCACAAAACGTCGATAGTACCTAGATAATCCAAGAAAACTACGGATTTCTGTGACACTAGAGGGCCTGGGCCATTCTTCAATTGCCTTTGTCTTTGAAGGGTCCACAGAAATTCCCTCGCTTGTGATCACATGTCCCAAGAACGTGACTTGATTCATCCAAAAGTCACACTTGCTGAACTTGGCGTACAACTTCTACTTTCTCAATGTCGCCAACACAAGTCTTAGATTTTCTTCATGTTCCTACTTTCTCTTGGAGTAGATGAAAATATCATCGATAAACACTACCACAAATTTGTCGAGGTAATGTCTAAAGACTCTATTCATCAAATCCATGAAGATTGCAGGGGCATTAGTAAGTCCGAAGGGCATCACCAAAAACTCATAGTGCTCATACCTTGTACGGAAGGCAATCTTCTGAATATCTTCCTTCTTCACATTTACTTGATGATATCCAGAACAAAGATCCACCTTTGAGAAGTATTGAGCTCCTCTTAACTGTTCGAACAAGTCATCAATCCTTGGGAGAGGATACTTGTTCTTTATGGTGATCTTGTTGATTTCCCGATAATCGATACACAGCTGCATGGTACCATCCTTCTTCTTCACAAAGAGCACTGGCGCACCCCAAGGTGATGCACTAGGGCATATGAACCCTTTGTCCAGATGCTCTTGCAGCTGCTTCTTTAACTCCTCCAGTTCGATAGGAGCCATCCTATAGGGGCACTTCGAGATAGGAGTAGCTCCGGGTATGAGTTCAATTGAGAACTCTACCTCACGATCCGGGGGAATTCCGGGTAACTCTTCGGGAAATACATCGTCGTATTCCCTTATGATGGGCATTTCCTCAAGGTTGGAACTTTCCTTCGACTCAAACATTTGGGAGAGGTATGCTTCTTCATAAGGAATCATCACCCACACCATTGAAGGATTTCTCAAAGGAGATTCATGATCTTCCTTGCATTTGTAGAGGAGCATGGGATGGTTTGGAATATGAAAATATATTTCCTTTTCCCGACAATTGATATGTGCTCTATATAACGAGAGCCAATCCATTCCCATTATAGCGTCGAATTCCACCAAGGGAAGTATTACGAGATTTTCTGGAAGAATATTCCCACATACGTCAACAGGAGAAGAATCAAACACTTGGGTTGCAATGATTGCATCACTTGGTGTTTTTACAGATGTCTCTACTTCAAAGTTTCGGGGCTTCGATTCTATAGTTCTAGAAAACTTGCAAGATATAAAGGAATGCGTAGAACCGGAATCAAATAAGACTTTTTCCATTCTTGAGTGAATAGGAAGTGTACCTTGTACTACTTCATTATCATGTTCCACCTCCGCATTAGTGATGGCATAATCCTTCCCTTGTTCCTTTGGCTTTGGTGGTTTTTGGCGCTGATTACCCTCGAAAGCTCGAGGTTTAGTGCACTGGTTTGAATAGTTCCCTAGCTCCTTACAGTTGTAGCATTGAACCACGAGTGGTTCTCTCCTTTCATCGGCTACATTATCCTTCCTTTTCATGTCTCTTCAACACTCGTGAGCTAGGTTTCCTTCTTTCCCACACTTGAAGCATTTCCCCATCCCTTTGAGGCAGTTCCCATTGTGCAACTTCCCACATTTTTGGCAAGTGGGTCGTTTTGTTTTCTTCCCATCTGTATCACTAGATCCACCAGCTTGAAACTCCATCTTTCTTTTCTTATCACCATAGCCATGGTACCATTCTCCAAACTCCATCTCCACTTTGAGAGCACACCGAACAACTTATTCATAACTCCCAAAGTCTCGAATTGCAAGAGCTTTTCGAAGATGTGGTTTTAATCCACTAAATAATCTATCAATTTTGCTATCATTGTTGATAAAAAAACCCGAAGCATACCTTGCGAGCCTTGTGAAATTTGATTCATAGGTTGTGACAGATTCTCCTTCTTTTTGCTTGAGCTCTATTAATTCTCTCTCCATCTTCGTGCAAAGAGTTCGTGGGAAGTACTTCTTAAGAAACATTATCTTAAAGTCTTCCCATTCCATCTCTTCAATTTCATCCCTTGGCTTGGTGTTCTTAATCAAAGCCCACCATTGATCAGCTTCTCCATCTAGACGATAAACGGCTAGAGTCACCTTCTCCGTCTCGAAACAGTGAAGAACAGAAAAGATCTTCTCCATGGAGTTGACCCACTGTTCCGCAACTAGTGGATCAGAAGATCCACAAAACGTCGGTGGTCGTTGTCGCATAAAACATTCGATAGCTAGTTGCTCCCTCTTTGGTGAAGGAGGACGTTCCCCATTATTATGGTTATTATTCATAACCCGGGATAATTGGGTAAGCATCGCCATGAAGTTTTGAACTCCACCTCCAAAATCATTGGGGATGTCGTTCGGGCAATCGCTGCATTGGCCTTCGCAAGAGTTGTTGGTCTGATTTCTCCTGGTTCCCACCATTTTCTAAAATAGAAAAGGTTAGAACAAAACATAAGTAAACAAGTCATGAATAACTTATCCTTTTAAACAATTATACCAAAAACATAACATATGGGATCCCTAGGTAAATATCCTTGTGTGCATATTTGTACTTAGTCTTATGATAGAGGTTTTCTTTAGGGTTCACTAATCCTAATTCTCAAATTAACTAAACCTTTCCTTTGATACCAACTATAGAGACTCGGCCTTTTCTTACATTACTATAACATCATAATAGTATTACACATGGAGGATCCATAGGTTTAGTGTCTTGGGCAAACTAGGACTACACATAACAAGTACAACATCAAGCATAAAAATTCATTTAATCTCTTCTTCTATAGCTTCTTAGTAGCACTTGTCCCCTCCTTAGTACATTTAGCCACCTGAGGATATACATCAAAAGGGGTGAGCTAAAAGCCCAGTAAGAGGATAGATAAGAACAATATAGCATGGGGTGAGCATAATCATGACATAGGAAGAAGATCTTGAACATGAGAGGAGCATAAACAATAAACTTGAAATGTGGCAAAGCATAAAAATGAAACATCATGTTTTAGTGGTTAACTACCACACATAATTGTGAACAAAGATAGCATCATGTTCACGCATCATTTCACATTTACTCATGAGATTATTCACTTTACCCAATGCATTGGAGCGCTATATAATTCCGGGCGCACCCGTCACATTTAAACATTCATATTGCGCTAAATAATTCCGGGCGCACCCGTCACATCATAACATTATCATTATCATGCTTGCCACATAGAACACATATCAAACATGTACATAAATAACCCATGGAAAGGAATGGGTTTCATCTCATAATAACACATTCATAAGCTTTGGGTTCCCAAAAGAAAGAGGGAACAACATACTTGATATAAGAATCATCAACCTTGAATGAGAGGCAAAAGGTGAGATCTTGAAAGAAGAGTTCTTTTGGAAAACATTTTGATGGACATAAAAACCAGTGAAAAACATGTATATCCCAGAAAAGTAAAGGAAATTATGAAAAAATGATCTTTGAGGAGTAACCATATCAAAAATGGAGTGAAAGAGAGAGAACCCGAAGGAAGAAAATTGGGTTCGAGATTTCCCCTTACCTTGTACTTGAATGCCTCCTTCTCTTTAATGTCCTGTATAATGACATTATATCCATTAATTAGAAATTCCAGAACCTTTTATACATTAATAGGGTTCATTATGGTTTCATTATTTCATATTATGTTGCTTTGTATGACTTATAGAGTTTAAAAACATTGACCGGGGATGTTCGTTTTCATGGTTTTCTTGAGCGGTCCACTTGTATTCTTAATTTGATGTTTGGGTAGATCATGGGTAAACATCCAGAACTGATGTTACATGTAATTAATGATATTACAGAAGCTTGAATTATTTTATAAAGAGTTATATTAGATCCATGTGGCCGAATCATTAGATGATAATTAAATGAAGATTATTTGGGCTAATTTGAGCGGTTTTTGGATCACAACCAACTCATTTTAACTTTTCACTTAGTAGTATGTCCATAGGTTATTTCCAGAACTTAAAATAGAACATAATACATATAAAACATTCTGGTTCAACCATAAAAATGGTTTCATGACCAGATTGAAGGTATATATGGAAGAAGAGAGCATGTTGTTTTTGAAGGTGATAAATTATCACCACATGAACAACGTTCTCTTTAATAAAATAAAAGGAAGGGGGAAAGGGTGTGGGGTGATATAATATAACATTAGAATCATAATATTACAGTATATATATAATACTGGATTTAAAGAACAATTTGGATGAAGATAGATAGAGAGATATCAAGAAAGGAACTTGAACTTGAAAGGAAATTAAAGAAGAAGAGAGAGAAATTGCCTTTAGAATCCTTCTCTTGAGATCCTCTTTAAGGAAGCTAGGCCTGGTCTTTTGATGAGACCAGAAGCTTTTGGAAGTTGGGGATGAGCTAGGGAAGGTTTTTGGGCAGAATTTAGAGAAGTCTTGGAGCTTGAGAGGTGTGAGGAAAAGAGGGAGTGAAGGGTGGCTTTTATAGTGGAGGGGAGAGGGGTTTCCTTAATATAAAATTGATTAGTTTATTAATTTCACCTAAGACAAGGAATAGTGAGTCTTGGATGACCAATAATAGTAATTTTATAATGTAATCCCGAACCAATTGGGATTACATCATCAGAACAACATCAATGACTCAATTAATACATTATTTAGCTTTTATTGTGAATTATCGGATTCCACTATTCATCAAAAATTCAAGTATCTCAGAAAAATCCCAAAATTTTACCCCAACCATTTTTCGACGTGTAGAATCCAAAAATGAAGTCCATTTTTCAAAAATATTTTTCTAAATATTATTAATTTAATATTTAATTAAAATCATAATTTACTTAAAAAAACAGTTTTTAAAATTAAAACTGATTTTGCAGTTCTTTCAAAAATTACTTAGGGTCTTATAAAATTATCTAAAAACTATTAGACATTGATTCAATAATTTATGAATATATTTCAGGAAAATAAATATTCTTTTAAATTAATTAATTAATTATAATTAATTATTTATGACTTATAAAATACCAAAAACGTTTACTAAGGTCAAATTATCACTTTCTAAGATGTCTAAATTTTATTTTATTATTCAGAGGTAATGTTACTCTTATTTACTATTCATAAGGGTAGGTTACTATTCATAAGGGTAGGTTACTATTCATAAGGGTAGTTTACTATTCATAAGGGTAGGTTACTATTCACCAAAAATTATTTTTGTTTCATTAGACTCCAAAAACTATCTTGAACACAACCGTGTATGTTGGATTTTTAAAATTCCAAACATAGGGGTGACAAAATTATGTTTAAAGGTCACTTATCACTTAGTAGTTCATTATTTTGTGTTTTTATGACATAGATATAAGAAGGGAATTTTCCATTGAAAAACTTTGGGTCGTTACAAAGCCTGGAGGAGATGGAGGGTAGGGCGGAGGGCGGTCGGTGGGGCGGCGGAGGGCGGGGCGGCGGAGGGCGGCCGGCGGAGGGTGGAGGGCGGTCGGCAGAGGGTGGAGGCCGAAAGGGCGACGGGGGACGGCGGAGAGGGAGGGTGTGCGGCGGCGGGGCAAGGCACGCGTCGACCGGGGAGGGTGGCGAGGGAGGGAGTACGGCGATGAGGAGGGCGTGCGGCGAGGCTGGGAGGAGGAGGGTTCGGGGGGGGGGGGGGGAAGCCCCGTTTTTTTTTTGGGAAACCTAGAGACCGCCAGTGGCGGTCGCTATAGGTAAAGGGGCTCAAAAGCCCAGATTTCTAGTAGTGTTCATAAGATTATGAAGAACGACTTTGAGTGCCCAAAATGACCACATTGGAAACAAATGAGTGTGTGTTATTAGGAATTAGAAACATGAACTGACAAAAGACTCATGCTAAGAACATATGTGTCTGTTTCACCCTCTACACCGGATGGGGAACTATTCATGAGAACCTTGAAAAACAAGATTTCCATTTGTCACAGTTCACTCGCTGCGACCCCAACTTGCAAGGAGAAGGTAGCAATCACCCTTCTCTAGCACGAAAATGACCCTTCAAACAAAACTAGGACAACTTTTCCTTCACAGCATCTGGAGTTTCTAAAGACCCAAAGAAACACTCGACTTCCTCGAGTTACACCACAACCCCTATTGAACCTCATCCACCACATAGAAAACAAGAAACAATGAAAAGAAAATAACCCCACCACTCCACTAGGGGTCTAGGTAAAACTAACAACTAAAAATGACCCCTCGGGGACCTTTGGACATTTATGGATGGTATTAATTAAACAAGAATCACAAAACCAACATGAAGAACGTCACAAAACAAGCCTCCACATTTAACCCTAAATCATTAACTCAAACACAAAACATCATTTTGACCTTGAAACACCAGCTTGAAAACAAGCATCAAGCCCATAGACTAATACATCACAAAACCAAACCATAACCAAATCAAATATAAACCAAAATAATACCAAAGAAACATCACCAACCAACCCTAAACCCCTCTTTCACAAATGACCATTTTCAAAACCATCCCATTTCAAAACCATCTGAATGCTAAAAACCCCATTTTAAAACCTATTTTTCTTTTCTAAAATTTCTTTAAGAAAATCATCCCAACACATCACTAATAAAAACATGATTTTTGAAAAAAAAAAGCCATGAAAATTGAGCATCCACCATTGGTATTCCATGAAACCTCACATACCAACAAGTATCCACATCCAATTACATTCATCCATACATGTGGGAATCCATAGGAATACCAAATCAAAACAAACATTCTCATTTCTAAAAAAACATCCAACCCAGATTTGAAACTCCAAATCAATTTTTAATATGTCCTTTACAATCCTAAAATGAAGCATCTCCAAAATTTCCATTTCCAAGAAACTCCCATTTTACATTCCACAATAACTTCCAAAACCCCCCAAAGACTTTCCAAAATATTTTCAATTTCACTTTTCATAAAACATTTCAAGATCTCAAAACATTTTCTAAAACACTTTCCATCCCCAAAACAACTCATTACATTTTCAAACAAACTAAGATTTTCATTTTGGAAATCCAATTTCAAAAGACCAATCATCAATTTTTTAACCTAAGAAAAACACCCCAAAACCAACTAAAACTCACACCAATAACATCCCAAAACAACCAATTCACTCAACAAATCAAGATTCCAAATTCTAAAATAAACAACTGTTACACACAGTTTGGTCATACAGTTTGGCAGACTGTGCACCAACCGGGTGAGCACATAGGAAGTCGTCAGAGGCAATTGCATGGTCTGCACATGGATTTCCAGGTCGTGCATAGAAACTATGCACCCCTCCAAAATGACCACCAAATTTCAAGACCAACTGGAAACACCAAAATAGGACTAAGGACCTTGAAAACAACCGAGATCCAAACACATACATCGAGACAAGACCATCCTGGACCACCCTGACTATTCAAGTGTCATTCCGAATAGGTTGTGATCAAGCACCTACCTGAAATTGACCACTTGGATTCTGACCTTCATAACTCTAAACTATTAGAAATCCCCAAAGGACTTGGTCTAAACCTGGTCTAATACAATTTTTTCACAAACTAACCCAGTTCAACCATGATCCGGTCAACTGAGTCAGCCTGCGACAAGGCTCGAAGGGCATTCCTGGTCCCCATGGGCTGGAAACTTGTGTCGTACATCAAAATAAATCAGAGGGGAATGATTTTGCCCATAAAAAGAGGACAAAAAAGATATAAACTTAGAAAAACAAATAAACACTATAAATAGTAAAAAGAGTAAAGTTACACAATTGAATATACCTCCAAAGACAGAAACATGCTCGCTGAAAGAGAAATCCAAAACTAGAACCTGGAACTTAAAAGATAAAGTATGCGTGAGAACCGAGATGCTCAGTAGGAATGCCAAAGATCAACAACTCCCTATGCCCTTACATTAAAAAACCCAATTATGCTAGTTTGAAAATAAGACATAATAAAATAATGTTTTTTATTTTCTTAAAATTCAAGTCACAAGTTTACATTTTTAGAAAAACGTTTCTATTCCACTACATTTTCAAAATAGTTCCCAAGCATGCATTAACATTTCTAAATGAAAAGAAAGAAGTTTAGAATAAAATGTGGTTTTTTGAAAATAAGACATCAAGTATGAAACAACTGAAATGAAAATCACACCACAATCATCATGTCGCAAACGAGCACCATGGGGAATCTCTATAGGTAACTAGCACAAGTGGGACCCTAGAGACCTTGTACCTCAGTGAAATGTGGTATAGTGACCACAACCAATTAGGGGGGAATCACATACCAAGGCCCAGTGGTCTTTGATCATATCACATGTTTAGTTAGTGTTGTGGTGTCAATACTTCTAGAAGAAACCAGAACAAGCCACTTTCGAATCAACTAGTGTACTAGTCCTAGTCAGCCCACCTAGATACCATGGGCTCCCCATGTTCTTTTTTTCAAGTGGTGGTGAACATTCATCAAAATAACATACATGAACACATCATTTTCTTTATTAAAAAATACATTGACCCTCTCACCCTGATCTCACTCCTTGAGCACATCCCCCCCTTTTCTGACACATAAAAATGCACAAGCCTCCTTAGTAGGTACATATCACAATCCACACATTCAACATACACATCATTTTATAAAATAAGGGGGAATGCATCAAGAGGGGTTTTCCATTTTCATAAACCATTCTTAAAGTGCCAAACGAGCTTAATTATTTACAAGGAATACTTTTCATTTTAGAACACATAATCACTAGCACTTTTAAGTTTCCAAAATCATTTAAAAGATCAATTCAACAACCAATTTACTACACATCTAAAAACAATCTTGAACCCATGATTACAACGTTGAAATTCTTTAAAGAAAGCCAACCCACCATTTGACTATGAGTTCACACCAAAACCCATCCTTAGAAATCACATTGAAGATTTTTTGAAAAACCAAACATGTTATTGCAATTTTATTAAGAAACCGGCCAAAAGGGGAAAAATTTCTTTGGAAATATCCATTACACATTCAAAACCAAATTCCACTTCCCAAATGACATAAGGTTCCAACCGGGCCTTTACATTTTCCAACATAAAAATCCACCTTTTCTAAGGTAATTTACAATATCCAAAATAAAAACACTCAACACCCTAAAAATGCACCAAATGGGCTAGGTCACTGATAATACATTATTCCAAACCTTTGATTTCCATGAAATGCACTCGACAACTAAAAATCATTTAGAAAACTATTTTACACATTTATGAAACTTTAAATTTAAAGACAACACATAACCATTCTTAGACAAACCATACAGGTAAATAATAAACAAAATCCAAGTGGCGCAAACAATTCTACCTCACACACACACAAACACACACACACACACATATATATACCACAATAACATGAAAATATATATTTAAAATTTTCAAGCAATCAAATACAACAAATTAAAATATAGATCATAGGGAACCTACCTCAAACACATATCTCAGATAACAACAGCTCGAACCCACTTCGCACTACTCGTATACACACTACAAAAAAATAGAAACTCAAAAATACTGTGACATAGTTAAATGAATTTAAACAAAATTACCAGTATATAAAATAACTACGAAAGTCCCAAAATAAATTAGGTGATACCAAACTGTGGATGCGAAACACTTACCTCAAGCGGCGATGACAACTGAATAGACTCAAAACACCTCGCCTTCAGCAGTTATTGCTAAAACATGCATCAACACGACCCGAGAATCCCACTATAACCCTAAAAATGGAAGAAAATTGAAAAAATGGTTAAACCCTACCCTAGGGTTTTGGGAGAATGCAATAAGGCGATGGGAAGAAGAAAAATCAGCCAAAGCAAGGAGAGGTAAGAAGAGGACTCACTCTAAGGTTTAAATCGGAAATCCTCAAAAATACAGGTGGAAATAGTGGTGGAAGGGAGATCATGAAGGAGGGGGTCATGTAGGTGTGGAAGAAGAGGGAGGAGGGGACCAATTATGATGGTAGTAGTGGCCTGTGCTTGGGATGGAGACGATGACAATAGCAGGCTTGGGGAAGGAGGCCGCCATCACGGTTGGTTAGTCGGCGATTGAGGGGTTCGGCTAAGGGGAGGGGGTGTTGCACACACCATGGAAGAGGGGTAGGGTTCTGCGTAATGCATAGGTGAGAATGAGGGTAAAAATAAGGAGAGGAAAAAAATAAAGGGAAAGAATATAAATAAATAAAAATAAAAAAGAAAATAAAAATGAGAACCTAATAATAATAATAATACAACTAATAATAATAATAATAATATCCCAAAATGTTATAAAGAAAAATAAAATACAATGCGCCAGGTCAGGGTGTGACATGATCAATGTTTGGAAAACATTTTTGAGTGTGACTAAACATTCCAGAGTGAAAACACTGCTCCATAAGAACCCTATCATCATCAACAACTACCTAAATGTTTTTATCAATCCTATGAATGATTATCTTTATTGTTCACTTGTATTAAAATTTTTGAACAATTTTTTCAAACAAGTGTTTCATCTCATCACTAGTGGAGTCAAAAAAATCACCCCCACAGGATTGGTCAACTAGATTTTGACTTTAGTGGGTGATATTAATATAAAAAGTGTCCATGAGAAGATGGGGAGAAAATTGGTGATTGGGACTTTTCTTAAGAAGACCTTTGAATCTTCCCATGCCTCATGAAATAACTCTCCCTCATCCTGGAAAAAGCCAGTGATCTTATGCCTAACCTCAATGGTGGTGTTCCTGGTATAGAATTTGGACAAAAAAGTATTAAACACCTCATCACAAGTTTCAAATATTTCCTCATTAAGTTTTTGGAACCAATTCCTAGCCCTCCCCTTAAGACAAAATGGAAACACTATAAAACCTCAGTTCCTCCTCACTCAAATCTCATAGAGGTAATTGTTGGAAAGACCCAAAAAATATCGAATGATTTAAAGTGATTCCTTTAATGGAAGACCATAGAATGATGGGAGTTGGGAGAGATGAGATTGAATAATCTCATAATTCCTATACATAGTGGTCAATTTGATACAAGAAGGATTTATTGACACTATGGGGATTTGGAATTTTATAAGTGTGGGTTTCTCAAGGGAAACCTCTATGGGCTATGTCATATTTAGATATTTATTCTCATATATGTTTTCCAAACATTCCATTTCTAATTTATTTTGATTTCTAAGAATAGAACAATGTTTGTTGATTCCTTAAATCGGTGTTTCAAGTCATGACATAGAATCACTAGTGTGCATCCACTTTGAGCAACAGTTTTGAGAATTTTTTTAAAAAAAATTGAGTTTTGTATTTTTTTTATTTTATGTTCTCTTTTTTCTATTTTTGGTTATATTTAATTTTTTTTTGTTTTTTTACTTGGTAGAATGTGCCTTCCCCGACAACGACACCCTGATTTGAAGAGCGTATCATTGAGCACGAGAAAATTTAATATTTATAAACCCTATGGACTACTAGTACTATGGTAAGAAGGGTGTCAAACCATAGGTAAAGACTTATGCTGTACTAGAACAAACAAACTAAAAAAATAAAAAATGATAATAAAAAATAAAAGCAAAACAGAATTAATAGAATAAAGTGGGTGAAATTGTATTATGAAATGGTGCGCAAAGGATGCAGTGAATTTGAGAAAGATATAATCAATGGTTGAGTTAGGGTAATTGGACCATAATAGATTGTTTTAAATGATACAAATCTTGAACAAGACCAATCATAGAGGTTATGTGGCTATTTCCATAAGAGTGAAATGTCTAACTATTGTTAGATAAGTCACCCTCACGAGCAATCTCTCTTAGGAGTAGTTATTCATAACAGATCCCAATATAGTAATGCTTGCTCATGGAGAATATCATACCATATAATTTTACAGTTAGTACTTAATATTTGGTTTCCAAAGAAAAAGGATACTCTACCCTTCACCTCTCACTGCATGTGGTATAGTATAATGATTCTACGAAGGAATATAAAAAGAAATCACTGAAATAAAAACCTCATCCCTCATGTGATTGATCTAATAGAAAGAGCAGATAAATTGATAGTAATTCATTCCATCTGATTCAAACCCCCTAAAATGTTTAGGAATCCATAAAAAACATTGGTAAATATAAAATTCATTAAAAACTTCTCTGTATAAGAAAAAAGAGTAAAAAAAGAAAAATAAATCCTCCAGCTTTGATGCTCTGCTCTGGCACTTGTGGTCTACTTCTGCTTGGTTGCCTGCACTACTCTATTATATGTCTCTGTGATCAGATGAATGTAGGTGGAATGGATGGAGGTTTTTTAAGAGTTGTAAGGATGTGATCACATGGTGTTAAAAGTGATTCTCCTTGATCTGATGCTCCTGGAAGTGGTGGTTCAATTGTCTCGAAGTTGTGATGTCCCCAGGTGTCATTAGTCTACTCGCTAGAAGTGGAAGTCTCTCAAATCTCCATGAGGTACCATGTCACTTGATACTTATGGATTCTTCTCATGATCATTTCTTGATCTCCCATCACCACTCTCGGATAACTCCCTTTGATTCCACATGGCACATTCAATGTGCCACTTTCCCCTCAAATATCACCCAAGTAGAACTTCATAACAGAAAATGAAAAACTCTCACCCTTCTGCACAATCCTCTTAACCTGCATCAAAAAAAATTACATGTACATTATAATATTTAAAATACTTACAATAAATCTAAAAAAATTAAATTATTAGAGATTTACAAAATAAATATAAATAAATAAATATATACAACTATAAAAAAATCCATATAAATTTAATTTATTATAGTTATTATTAAAAAAAGAATATTATTGTAGTAATTATAAATAATTGTTAAAATTGTTAAATTATTTAAATATTTATATAAATAGTATATTTATTATTTATAAATTATTATTATTATATGTTATATATAATTAAATGTTAAAAGATAAACTAAAATAGAAATGTCAGGGGGGGACATGAGCCTCAATCCAGTTGGTGAGGACTCGGTAAGTGCATCCAAGAGACCCGAGATCAAATTCGGGTGGAGACATATTTTCAGGTTATTGTAGCAGGCAATGTAGTAGGCATTGTAGCAAACACTATAGAAGGTATTGTTCGGTACTGTAGCAGCCAGAACTATTCATCCATCTGGGAATTTGGGCCACCAGTTTGGTCTTCGAGTCCTTCAAGCCTTTCAGGGCACCAAAGGCCTAAGACAGTTGTCTCTTAAGGCCTTTAGGACACCTAAAGGCCTTCAGACCACCCCAAGGCCTTTAGGCCCCATGAATATGAAAATGTACCAGTCAAACTACAAGGGACAAGACTCAAGATGAGGATTCAGAGCAGGAACATTCACTAGAGCAGAGATAACCAGAATTAGAAGAAGGATAGGGTATTACATTTCCATCGGTACTAGGCCTATGCATCTCCTCACAGGACAACTATCCGACCAGCCTTGCAAATATGGAGTGCTGATATCATGAATGTGCTGGGGAGGAGCAGTTTCAAGTTGTCTTTCATGGGTAATTTCCTCTAAGATCTATGGGTCATGAAATTGTCTATAAGCCTTCAGGTCTTGTAAGGGTTCCACCTCACCCCGTGAAAGGTGGATTGTCAAAAAAAATGAAGGTCTTAGGGCCATTCAATCTAGGGGGAATCATGCGGAGGGAGGAGAGGTGTGAGTGGTTTGTGGCGGAGGGAGGTGCTCATAGAGAGGAGGGAGGCAACAGTTCCATTTCAAGGAGGTGCATGGAGTCAGGACTACAGAGGTCAAGAGGATGAGCAAGGCACTCTAGTTCGGTGGTGTAGAGGAGGATCAAGATGGTGTAGATGACTTAACGTGTTCCAAATCCGGCAATGAGTGGTAGTGTTGTGGGTTCGAGTAGTGTGAGGCGAGGGTGGAAGATCAGTCAACTACTGTATGCCATGGTTCGACTAAGACCTTAAACGGTAGTAAGTGGTTCATTAGTCTAGGTGGGTACTGAAAATGGATATGGATCTAGTAATTAATTTTATTTTGGATTTTTTATTTAGATCTGGGATGTAAATCGGGTGTTTGGGTTCAACTCTGGTTCAGTGTTCATCTTTTTTTCAATTTATGTTTTGTTTTCTTTGTTCTATTTGATGTTTTGGTCCTAAAATCCACTATATCTACTAAATCTGGGTGTTTCCCAGCTGATTTGTCATCTCCATAATGCTCCACGTCACCAATTTCAATGATTCCATCCCAAAAATACCCCCGACCATCGCGACCCCAATCGTGATTTTCCCTTTCTATTCCCTCCCCTCCGCGGTTCTCCTCGTCGATACACCTCTCCCTGCTCTAGGGTTCCTGCACCCCCTCCCCGATTCCCCCTCCCCGAATCTGCTCTCCCACTCCACTACCCTCCCCTCCCCAAATCACATCTCTCGCCGCGACTCCACCCTGTCGGTCCTTCCATACATCATCTTCACCTCTACGGATCTCCTCCCCATCACGACTTCATGATTCCGATTCACCGGTTCAAAAAGCTCCACTCTTTTCGCTTCATCGTTGCCTGACGTCTTCACCAAGAACATCCACTTAAATCTACGACTGACACTGCTTGTCGACACACGGCCTCCACCTCTTCAGATATCTGCAATCTAGGGTTTTAGAACCTACTACAATCGTATCTGAAATCTACGGCCTGTACTGACTGCAATAGGTATGTTATACTAATTCCGTAGAAATTACCACCCTTATACTTCATTTTGTTCCTATATCTGTGTGAGAAAACTTCATTGGTGATATACCTTAGTCTGTCGATGCATTCTACAAACACATTCCTTTGGTTTCCCTCTGGTAACCCATCAATTCATCCGCATTTGCTACTATCTACTGCAAACTAACCACTGACCTTCGTTTTTTCTTCAGTTCTACTAAACTAATTTATATTTATCCAAGATTTGTTTTCATATGAGGTGTTTCATCATTTATTATTGTAAACTAATTTATAAATAGATAAGAGAGATGATAAATGATATGAATACATCTCAACCAAAGACTAAAGTGTTGTACAGGGGAGCTACTAAGGTAATCCTTTCGATGACTGCTTGATTTTAATCATTGAATACACATCAAGTTATGTGTTTCATATGTTTTAAACTATTTTTCAACTAAGAAAATTATTTTTGAACTATTAAATATGTTTTTTGCAGTGTATAATTTCAATAGTTTTTATGTACATGCAAAATAAAAATACTCTGCACTATATCTAAACCCATTATTTTCTGTATCAAGGTTCTAGATCTCTTTTTTTCTAATTTTTTTGAGGAAACATTTCCCATATATGGTCAATGATGCATTCCACAGATGAAGAAATTTTATTTAAATGTCAATATACATTCATGGGTAGGGTATATTATTAATTTGTGAAGAAAACATCGTCACATTAGTGCTTCCAGGAGAGGCGGATGCGACTCCTACTTCATCTTCATGTCCGTTACTTTTTCCATTCACTGCAATTGGGAGTCCATTCGGGAATCGGTTTCCTGTAAGGTATCCGTAGAAAGAATTATAGGGACCCGGCTGAACGAAAATCCATTGACTATAATCTGGTTTATTTTTCTGGTTTGACGACCTCGCATAAGGGTTCGCCGCAACAACCGAGTAAAGATTCGTTGACTACTATCTATGTAATTTATTCTCTATCACCTCACACTGCATCTATTACATGTTTATTGCAAATGTACTTAGGCTAAATCTATTTTTTTGCTGACATTGAAACTTTGTTATGTTACCCTTTCATTGTTCATTCGCTATATCTCTGTTTTAATCTTTCTTTTACTTCAACTATATATAATTTCTTTTTCTATATTCTTTCATATTAAGACAATGTTAAAATCAGCATATGTGGTTTAAGTTTTTCTATAAAAAAACATAGAAAAATAGTTGTGCTTTTTCGGGTCGATTGGAGCATCCCCAATACTTTTATATGTGTACAAGGATCCTGTATGATGATGCGACTTCGGGGGCCTTTTCTGGAAATGTTTCTCGAACTATAACTTCAACCATTGATGTGATAAAGATCAGATACCAGGTGTGACTTTACTTCCATGAAATTCAATTTTCACACAACTGCATTCCAATTTTTAGCTTATCTTCTATGATAACAATAATATCAATATCATCGTATTATTTAACTTTTTATGGGGAAATCATACAGAGAAAAGTTAAAGTGTTTGTCCATCATCCCATATGTTTTCTTATTAAATTGATCACATTTTCTCAATGCAGTAAATGAAAAGCATACGAGGACCACTAGACAGAGTGGAAGACTGTTCGTGTGTCGAAGAATCACTGAGGGAATATGGTTCCTCCATCATGATGTCTTTTAATAGGTAATCACTGCTTTCTCTGTTGGTGTTTTACATTCCGGGATTAGTTGTTTTGAGAGGAGATTCTCGATATGATATCATAATATCAAACTGCTTCATTATGTTAGGCTTAGATTGTTTGATTGTAAGTACTTTTTACCAAGATCAACTGCTTTTAATGATTAAGATATGAATTATTATGATGGTGGGGAGATTCTCAAATATGATATTCTACTACAACAGATGCAACTGAGAAGTACATGACGGTACACGATGTTCTGAAAGATGAAACTGCAATTTTGGCCCTCCAAATGCAACATCAAGGTATAACGTCGATGAGAAAGAGGTTGCAGAATAATGGTAACATACTTTACTCAAATTCAGCACACCAAATTATACATCACGTTATATCATCAACCTCTTTTCATAGTGCAATCATTCCTTTTTCATTTTCTATTTTCAATATTCATTACTCTTATTTCCTTGGGTTTATTGTTATTTAATGTTGTATTTAGGATGTAAAATGTTTGTCTCTATAGCCATATACCCCTTATGTACTGATTAGTCTCAGTGCATGTGAATACAGAAACAAGATTTCTAAATGAATGCAAGTAATTTGTCCTAATATCATGGAGTTATCCTCCCTTATGTCAAACATATGAATGAAGGTAACATGTTTTCCCTATTGAATTCAATATTTTTTTATGCACTAAAAACATATGAAACATATGATTATAATGCTTCCATCCTTGACTTCAAAAACATTTCATCCAGGCCTATGAATACATTCTGCTCTTCAAAACATATATCAATGTCAATGCATTAGTTTCAACCTATATAGATCAACATCTGCGAAAAAGTTTTTCTATCCTCATTTCATGAAAAAAACCACCTTCTATTCATGATTAAATATTATCAGTTTTATTTGACTGTTTTCTAATTATTTCCTCAATGCGCATGTGAAAACATAAACATGATTTATAAATGTGAACCATTTCAACTTATGTGAACCATTTCAACTTACATTTCAGCATACAACTACCATCGTAAACTTCACCTCTTTTCTGTAAATTTTTAATTTCATTGTAATGTTATTCTTAAATGTACATGTCAATAATTTCTAAATAAAACATTTCACTTTGGTATTATTGACTACTTTATAATGATTCGGGGCTTTTTGGATGAAAATGTCATAAAGATTTGATAGGAGCTGCAGTAGAGAATACAAAGGCATCAACTACAAACAGGTTGTCAGATATGTATTAATATTTACTTTCTTATATTTTATAAATTATGATTCATTCTCTATATGTATTTATTTCATGTGTTCAGTTTTATTGATTTCATCCACTGTTACTTTTCAGCATTCTTATATTATTTTGGAATGGTATGCAGCTTTGGGCAGTGGAATTAGCTATCATTGTCATATTTCTATTGCATACCAGCTTACTGTCGTGGAGTGTGGACTCCTCTACTATGTCATAATCTGCAAAGTCATGGACATCCTTAAGAAACTTGGCATTGTAAATCTACCTTTGCTCATGTATAGAGAAATTTGTATCTCAAATTCTATGAGTTGGTATGGTTACATTTCTACTTTACAAAGAAATTTAATAATGGTAATGAATTGTATTTTTTTTGAAAATGATAGAAACTGTATTTTCATTTTATTGACAGTTTGTATCAATAATTTAGGAAAAAGATGTTGACGACATGAACAACTACGTCAAAATTTCTAAGAAGCGGGTACCCATACTCTTCAGCTTAATATTGAGGGCGTGAATTACCAGTTCAAAACTATTGAGGGTGTGAACATATAGTTACTATGATCTGGTATGGTCTTATATGATATTTTAGAGGAAAACTGAATTGTATTTTTGAGGTTGTTGTATTTTCATTTAATTATAAAATTATCTTTTCATTATATATATAATACTGGTAATTTGACCAGTTCATAGTGGTAATAAAGTAAGGTTTTCATTATTTCTGTTTTACAAGTAAAACATATGAATGTGTTTGAATTCAAGAACTTTAAAAGTATTTAATTCTTTTATATTTATAGGGGTTTCCCTTTTCAGCTGAAATATTACTTTGTTAGAAGCAAGCACTCCCAGGTGTTCATCTCAGAATCGGATGTCATGTGTTGTTTCAGGTGATTCATAAGGTTTCTTCTGTTCGTTTTTCTAAGCTTAAAAGTGAATAGGCGCCCTACATAAACATCACTATGCAGTCTTTGGACCTCATCATATTGCAGTTTTATCGTGTTTATTTTAATGATTCGTTACAGTGTCAAATTTTTTTATTGTAATGGGCCATTGGTTAATTGAGAAAAGTCTGTTTTAAACCATCATTTGGCTTCAACATAATTATATCCACTAAATTAATCACCATGCAAGCTGGCTGGAGGATGCCCGTCAACATGTGAATCCCAACATGGCGATCATGATAATAGGGAATAATTGTGATCTTTCTCATCACGGCCAGCAAGGAAGAAGGAGAGCATTTTGCAAAGGAACATGGACTTCTGTACATGGAGGCTTCTGCAAAAAAAAAACACAGAATGCTGAGGAGGTATGATCGCCTTGAGTTGTTAGATTGAACTGTTTTAAGCTAGATTAGTGTTTTCTTGCAGGCCTTCATCAGAACTGCTGCAAAGATTCTTCAGAATATTCAGGAAGGTGTGTTTGATTTATCCAATGAGGTAAGAAGCACAAACCATTTAACTTATACTCTGATCTATGAGCTAAGGCCTGCTTGGTTCAGGGGAGCAAAGGTCGTCCCTTTCCTTCCTCTACTGTTCTCTTTTCTTCGTATCCTTGTATTCAAATTCTATAAACCAAATTCCTTAAAAGTGTCATGATTCGGGCTTTTACCTTAAGTATATGTATTAACGCGTGACCGGAACTCAGTCATCAGACATCAAGGTTGGATATGGCACATCCCAAGGTGAGGCGAGGGATGGTGTGGTTGCTCCAAGAGGGGGATGTTGCTGCTGAGCAATTGAACTGGTACATATCCCTTTGGAAACTGTTTGTCTTGTAATAACATTTGGAACAGATTTGTACATATGTAATGTTGAATATGCAAAAGATTTTGAATGCCTTAACAACTTATATAACAGTGTGTTGAATATAAAAAACTGGATTGGTTATGTATGCAACTCTAGATGCCTTGATAATCATATTGATAGAAAATATGTGATAATGACATTTCCTCAATAGTTTATATGAAAATTACATATGGAAATCTAATTTGATAACAGAATTGAAGTTGAATTGAAAACAGTTAATATCACAGTTAATTACTAGATTGTTTATCCTTCCAGCATAAAATATATCTTCTCACTTTTAATTATGTATTGTGCATGATAACAGAAATCCAATCAGCGCTTCGGTTTAGAGGATTCGAGCTGAGCTTCATCTCTGGGAGTTCGAGCACCGAGATTCGACCGTGGAGATCGAGGGCTTCAGTAATCCAATCAGCAAGGCATCTGTGGGAGGAAGGCTCAACCGCGGCCGCAATGATTGCTCTCAGAGAAATCAACCACGGATGAGGATGAGAACCGAGCACTGGTGGTAGAGATTAGAGCACAGTTAGGGTTTCAGTCATCGAGGAGGTAGGTAGTCGGTTCATATTCTTCGAATCTGAGTTAGGTTTTTGTTTTCTTGCTAGGTGTCGAATTTTTCTGGTTAATCTTTAATACAAACAGTATATTGTTAATTGTTTCTTGACTTTCTTCTACCACAATGACATTCTAAAATCCCATGTCACTATTCTGTGGTTTGATTTTATCAATTTTCTATCATATTTTATCTGCATTGTGATCTGGTCATTTTAGATTGTTTATCATTATTTGTGCAGGTTTTTCTTTAGAAGAAATTTATGAATATATAACCTAAATGTTTTCTACACCAGTACATTGAGGTAGGACCGCAATATTGAATCAGTCATGGTTATACAATCTGTGAACATCTTCTCTGGTCTCGTGTTTAGACAATTTCTTATATTTTTATCGCTACACAGTGGAGGTTCTAGCTGTAAAATTATTATACCACCGTGCAAATGAAAATTTGAAAAACCATCCGTCAATCCGGAGTTAAAGTGAGAGTGTGCGAATTACGAGCAGTATAGGATCTTCATCATGTATTTTGCAGATCAAGTAAGATGTAAAATTGTTTATTTATTTTTATTAAAGTATATAATTTATGTTTTATCTTTATATGTAAGGGGTTGTATTTATTTTATGATTTGATAATATCTTGTAAGGGATATATATATATATATCAATGTTTCTGTTTGAATTGGATTTCAAATTAATTCTTCCAAGGGATATTTTTATGTCTCACTTTTAATTATGTATCATGCATGATAACAGTAATTTGTATTCATTATCTATCTTGTGCCATCTTTATCCGTGTTTTTTTGCCGTGAATAATTAGAATTAATCATTCATGTTGTGATTTATTATTTCATTAGACTAATAAAAATATAATTTCATAGTGTCTTCTTATTGGACCCTACAAATTATAATACTAAAATGATTCTTATTTTTTTTCGTTGTTACTGTGATGTTTATTCATATCAACTCTGTTTTTTTATTTTCAAAATTAGAATTATCCCTTAAAATTAATGATTTCGTTCATATCATTGATTTTTCCATCTTGAACATGTAACATAAATATTTATTCCTCATTAATTCCACTAAATATTTTCAATTATTTCTATGATGTCTCAAAAATTTCTCCACTCCATCTTGAACATGTAACATAAATATTTATTCCTTATTAATTCCACTAAATATTTTCAATTTTTTATATGATGTCTCAACAATTTCTCCACTCCAACAGTATTCTAATATTATGTTCCTATTATTAGTGATTTAAATATATACAATATTATGAATAGTGTCGTGCGAATGCGAGTACTAGTTTATTAATAATAAGAAGAAAACAGTCCTTCTTAAGGCATGCTCGAAGTCCAAAGGCATCTCGCCCGCTGGGGATGCCACCACGCTGCAAAGTCGGATGAAAGGAAGCTCCCATCGCGGTGGCCAGGCAAGAAACTAGATGTTGCCCCATCCAGCCCGTCAAAACCGACCACCCACTGCCGAAGAATCGCCTGCCGCCGATCTGAACCCACCTGTTGCCAATGAGGGCCACCACCGCAACACATCAACGCCGCACCGACAGTAGCCCTCCGCTCCAGCCGCGAGTCCGCATCACCGCACCGGTCCATCGTCGTCTGTAGCACACCATCGCCACCGTTGACCCCGCCTCGCCCAGCGCCATGGGGCCACGCAAAAGCCGTGTGCCGCAGATCTGGAAAAACCAGATCGGCGCACACCAGATCCAGCCATACCCAAAACGAAAGCGCCGATCGAGGTCTCCCCCGCCACGCCTGAAGCTACCATCGTCCTCTGATCCGTCGCTCAACGCCTCTGGGATAGATCTGGGGGAAACCGTCTGAGGCCGCTATAAGCCCACTGCCGAAGCCCTAGAGATCAAGAGCTCTCTCGTGAAACGGAGAGCCCTCTTATCCATCTTATACAACTAAAATAAAAATTATAATTCAGGTAATTTTTTATACAAAATGAAATTAATTTTAAAAAATGAGTTAAATTCATAATGAATTTTATACATATAACATAAATAATAACATATTTAAAGCGAGCTGCTTAAATTAATTCACTAATTAATTAATTAATTAGTGGAATTAATGAAATAAAGAAATTAAATTAAAAACTAAGTATTAAAAATAATTAAAGAATTGAATTAAATTATTAAAATTCATTTAATTATTTAAATAATAAAAAATAGAAGTTAAAATTTATTTACCAAAGAATTAATTAAACTAATGAATAAAAAAATAAGTATTTTGAATAAAAGAAAATAAATAATAAAAATAAAAGAATAAAAAGAAAAGAAATTTAATATTTAAATATAAACAAAATAATAAAAATGGAAGTTAAATCATAATGAATTATTTAATTTAAGGGAATTATTTAAAAAGAAAAAATTAAACCCTAATATACATGATTTTAACACAAAACTCTATTTTTAATGATTTGATATACAAAATACAAAATTTGTAAATTATAACAGAAAATACATTATTTTAATACAGAAAAAAAAGAAGAAAATTTGAAAAATAATGTGGATAAAAGAAATGAAAACAAACACATCAAATTTCCTATAATATCCAGCTAGTCCTGAGAAGCTGTGTATGTCAAACACATTCTTGGGCTGCTCCCCAGAATCCATGGCTCTCACATTCTCTTGGTCAACTAATACACCTGCCTTATATATGATATGACCAAAGAACTATCCTTATTAATCCAAAAGTAGAATTTACTAAGATCTCATAACCAGATACTCATACAAGCCGTACCTGCTCTAGAATTCTATATGTATAAATACTTATGGTATCACATGTACCCGATGGTTGACCGACCATAGATTTATCATAGAGAAAACAATCTCTCTTTGAAGCTAGATGAAGAGGTCATCTATACAAGGTAGTGGATAATAGTTCTTCACTTTAAGCTACTTCAACTGTCTATAATCTATTCACAACTTCAGGCTACCATCCGCCTTCATGGATAGAAGGACAGAAGAACCCCGTGATGATGTGTTGGGTCATATAAAACCCTTTTACCTCTAGATCTAAAATCATCTTATTGAGTTCCTGGAGCTCTATATGTGGAATCTTTTAAGAAGGAATGGACACCAGTGATGCACCTAGAACTTGCTCGATGGTGAACTCAACCTATCTCTCAGAATGTAATTCAGAGAAATTATTAGGGAAGACTTCCGTAAAATGATCCAAAAAATGGTGGGACCTCTACTAACTGCATTACCTAATTGATCATAAGAAGAATAACTAAATGTGATTTCACCCCACCTATCCCAAAATTATTGGGTCTATCTCGACTCTCTTGGATATCCCATTCACCCTTATGGATTTATGTGTTTCCCTCAGGTGATGTGAAAGACACTTGGCTGCAATAGAAATCTACTTGGCCACAATATGAAACAAGAAATTCTGTACTGAGAATGACATCCAAGATTATCGTATCAAGGAATATGAAACTCTAGAAGAAACGAAACCCATATATTTCAAGGGGGAACTCCAGGCATTATTGTATTCTCTCTGTTCTTACACCTAACGGTGTGTCAAGGGACATGACTCCACATAAGTACTTGATTGTAAGGCCCGAACTTTCCACAACCATACAAGATATAAAAGCGTGTCATGAACCAATATAAAAAAGGGATGAAACCCGAGTAGAGGAAACAATAACATTACCTCTCACCATAGATGGCCTTGGACTCCACTCCTCTGGTGTTGGGTGCACTGCATAAATATGGCCTTAACCATTACCCTAAGATGCTGACTGATAAGCCTGAGTAAATCAACTCTGCTAACGTTGATGATATGGGGCATGACTACCTTGGCCATGAACACTACCACATCATCATGATTAGTTGGTATAAGATCAAATCCCTTCTTGACATGGAGTCACATATCCTATACCTGATAGAGGTGTCGGTATAGATTCCCTCTCACTAGAGGATGGAGGAAAATACCAGAAAAAATACTGAAGTTGACCCATCCCACCATAATCTGGGAACTAATTTGTCTTTCTCATGAACTTAGGAATATTATGGCATGAAAGTATACACTACTTATGCACTATAGAGTCAGTGTGTGTCAACTTCCAAGCACCGCCTGCATGTGCACCCTCAAAATGAAGCTTCCTACTACCAGAAGAACCATCGCTATAACGACCCAAGTATTTATAGAATAATACTTTTTTATATCTATTAATATTTATGAATAAGATATAAATTTTATTTTAAAGAATTTTTTTTTACGATAGCGTACTCAATAAGAAACAACAAGTTTCTTTGAAATCTTACATTCCACACAACTTTGAGTTATACCAAAAAATAACATAATAATATTATTATTTTAAATGATAGTTAACGACTAGCCATTGTATTGGCGGTAATGAACATAAATAACTAAAATATGATTATTAAATGTCTTTACACTTATCCAATAAATTTTAGATGCTTAAAATAAGAATGAATCCTATTTTAAGAATGAAAAACTCAAATATTTTTAAAAGGTCATTTTACCACCATTTGATGGAGAACCCTTTTTAAATATATTTTTTTGTCACTTTTATATGTTATATTTGAAAAAATAATATTATTCTTTAGAATAGGGACATAAATATTTACATTGGATGAAATTTTGGTATTTTTCTGATAAAGTTCATTTTTAATAAATAGTGAAAAATACTGCATTTTAATTCAAAACTGCCATTTAATCTAATCTATTTATATAGTTAGATTGTAATTTTAATTTGTTTAAAGTGTAATTATATTATATTGTTACCATTTAATCCAATTTTTCTCATTGTAATTAATTTCACTCTTAAATTTGATATGAACACATGTCAATCTTTTGGTAGTTTTTACTTCTTAAAAACACGTTTTTTGGTTTTGACAATGAGAATTAATTTTAAATTAATTTCTGCAAATTCTGTGTTTTGAATTTGGAAAAATGGATTCCATATTTGGAATTAGGAGGTCCTGATTATGTAAATTGGTAACTTTTATTTTTACACATTATCAATTGTAACTTCAATAAATATTTTATTTACCCTAGTTAAAGGGTAATTTTGGTAAATAAGGGTAAAAAATAATATTATAATAATATTCAATTATCCTAACACATGTACTAAACCTATTAGATGAGCTATGTCTTAACATGGTCATCCTTGGGTCGATTTTAGGACCCCATGGAGCCACTTGTGTGTGAAAATGACATTTAATTATTTTTAATTTAAAGTTAAGGAAAATATAACCAAAACATGTATCTTTTAGTAAAACATTTTTTATTTGGGGTTATATAAGTTATATCTTTGACTATAAATATTAATTTGAAATATAAAATGATTTCCTACATCATGCTATTTTATTTATAATTTTTAGATATTAAACAAATAAATTTAATTATGATACAATGGTGATGGAGGGATTGCTTCATTAAAAAAGGATTCAAATAAATGATATTATAAATGTTAAAATAAATGTAATTTTGTTATTTTGATGTCATACAAGAATTTTTTAGATTATAGTTACATGTTATATTTTTATTAATGATTTTTTTTCTAAGTAATCAAGTTGTTATAGATTTTAAAAAATGTCATGATATGAATAATGTCAAAATTGACATAATTCATATTTTTAAATATAAAACATTTTATTAAAAATTATAAAATTTAAAAAAAATATAATATTCAGCCAAAAAGTTATCATAAGTATAAAAGTTTATTATTTACTCTTAATTGGATATTTTTCATGTTTTGGTAACTATTTTGATTCTCAAAGTGTTAAATGCTTGATAAAAAGGTAAGAGTAAAAAAGGGTTAAATAAAAAAGATAAGGATTAAAAAATATCCAAAACCTGTATAATTCTTATTTGATGATTTTTTAGACATATATTTATATTATCTTCGAATTTAATGTGTTTTTGACCTTTTTAAACTAAAAATCATATTATAATAAAACAATACTTTCAAACTTTATTAAAGAGATCCTCCTCCCTCATATAAAAGAACACCACCTCTAACCCATTATACACACCTATCAAGCCACTTGTATCATCCAAAATAAACTAAAATAATCCCAAAACATCTCCATATTCCTCCTACAAGCTTTAACCTAGTCATAAGACAATTTAGTAAAGCCTTTTGGTTCAAATCAAAGGGATTTACCCGATTTAGAGGTAACATCTTCTCTATTTCATTTACTTTCATTCTCCACTCCCTATTCTATTCTTATTCTTTGATTACATAAAAAAATTATCATAAATATACTAGGATTTTTTATGAAAAGGATTCGAACTACACTTACACACACCTCCATCTAATGGATTTAGAACATACTATTTATGTGGGCGGCAAACTACTGCCTCACGAAACGATGATTGTTAAATTATCTCCTACTGCCTCTTATGGTGAACATTATGATGGAACTGTAATTGTAAATGATATAAATGATATTTATTTTATCTCTATTATTATTTAATTCTCATTTATAACATAACTTTATGTTTTTCATGTTATATATATATGATAATTTCATTTGAGGAAGTGCGGACTACCGCCCCCTCAAAGTGATATGACTCATTCATGCTATACCTGGAACGTAAAAAGGATGTAATTAATGAACTTATGTAACATATATAACATAGATATTACACTGTAGTTATTATTTACCTATTTATCATTTTTTTTCATTCTTTTAGAAATGAAAAAATAAATGAAAGTAGTGTTCATGCATACGCATGACTTACCATCCCCATGAACGGTGCATTTCATTTTCTTATATCCAAATGTTATGGACTATTTCAAAATAAATATATACTGGATATAAATACATATATACTGAATATTTATGATATTTAAATCATGAATACAATTCTAGAGATAATTAACTTTTTACCACACAGACAATTTATAATTATAACAAGTTCATTTTTGACTCAAGTACCAAACATCGACAAAAAGACCTACATGAACTTGAATAATTATATGATTGTTATAGCAGGGTAATAAATGATATAAAAGGAATAATAAAATTGAAAAAGGTTCTGAATCAAGTATAATCAACTTAATTTTATTATTCTGGGAGATAAATGATGAACAAGACAAGTCAGACACAAGGTAAGAGAACCTTTCACCCTCATCTTTTAGTCAAAGACTTATTTTACATGATGTCTTTTAATTTAATTTTTATTATGTTGGGATATGTTCTTATATATCATTATTGTTATACATTTTATTTCCATGTGATGAGAGACCCTTTTCTCTCTCATCCACTCATTTTCTGAATTTTTAAGTGACATCGTTTTGCCGCCAAATTTTCATAAGGGAATTTCTAATCTCAATTTATACTCATTGGGTTTTACACATAATGCATTGATAATATTATGACAAGATTATGTGTGGAATCACTATTTGTTATTTATGTTGTAATTTCCACTTCCGTTTGTGTGGATATACTATTGCTACACATAATCATCCCATTGATAAATTCTTATGTCATTTATACGAACTTCATAAGGGAAATCGTAACTCAATCTCCATTCATTGAGTTAAATATCCATGTCATTGGTTTTGTTCTTCTAATAATATGTGTGAATGAACTATGATTGTTTTACACTTAATATTCACTTATATTGGATGTATTTATACTTTTCACACATATTCATGTCATTAATTTATCCACAATCCAAAGATATGATCTTTGTAATGGATTTCGTCTCAATTTACATTCCATTGAGACTTATCTATTGTTATGAACCAGTTCAATTTTAAATGGTGGATATATTTCCCTTTGACATATTATATCATGAATCTACTTATTCTCATGATATTATAAGTTTTGTTTAATGTTATTTTTTCATTATTTTTATTCAAGTATCTTCTCAAGTGGTAAGGGACTCTTTAACTAAAACATTATTTTACTGGTTTTAAAGATTTTATTTTCTAAATATTTATCATTAATGTCCATATTTTCAAAATGGTTTTAAGGATTCATTTATATGGACATTAATGTTTCAAAATGTTAATTTCTTTAAAAGTTTCACAGTGGTATGTGAAACTTTGATTAAAAAATATCTTTATTGAATGTTTTAAATAGTTTCATAAATGGATTGAATATTTCAATATCTTGAAATGATATACTATGATTGCAATTTGGAAATGTTATCTTTCCTTTATAATTGTTTTATGTGTTATGGTTTTTGGACATTGTTTAAGTATACGGGTGGTTCCATGATAAAACTAGGGTGCGTGAGCTCGAGATTGCTCTCCAATGCATTGGGTAATGTGGAAGAGGTAAACGTTAATGTTTCTCCAAAGAGATTTAAGGAATATATTGTGATAGGTATTCCAAATGTAACTCCCTATGTAGATGTGAAATCTACAATGTAAGTATTATATGGATTCCACAAGTCACCTTTATGATTTTTTATTTCTATGTATTATTCATAAATCTTATGATCTTGTGAGGTATGTTAAAGAGCTTATGTTTTATGATTGAAAAGTATGATTTCATTGATTGTATGTATTGATGGACTAATGTTTTCTATCCTTATTTTATAACCCATACTGATCTTTTTATGCTCATCCCATATTTTTGAAATGTTTTTTCACAGGGTATAAGGAAGGGTAAGATAAAGGAATAATTCAAGAAGATTTATATCAAGAAGAGAATTATTGTTTTATTTAAGGAGTTTTATTGTTCTGAAAAAAATTTGTTAGAGTAGAAGTGCATACTTTGTAATATTTGAGATGTAATGTAATAGATATGGCCTAATTCTCTAAAACTCTAAACCTTAAAGGATCCTCAATGTGAATTATTGACTTCACTCAAGATTATCTAATGTTTAAAGATGGGGCCTTATAGTCACCCTGCATCGTAACTGCACCACCCTTGCTCACCCTAACAGACTCTTTGAGATCCCATTATGTAATTATGGTATAGTAAACTATCAATATATTCTTATAAAACTAAAATAATTTCACCCGGAGAGGACAACATAACCATTCCCATCCACAAAACACCGCACAATTATCAACTCATCACCAGATAGAGAAGGGGTGAAACAATAGAGCTCAGTGAAGCAAGGAGAATACTAAATCATAGTCACATAATCCTGTTGAAGATGCATGAAATCCATAGTGTGATATGACATAGAGTCTTTAGAGAAAAGTGGTTATAAAAGGTTTTCTAGAAGTCATCCCAGACCATACCCCAATGGTTCTCAACCAGAGAGTTTACATCCCACCAGTTCTTGGTGGAGTCCCATAACATAAACGTATCGAGATTGAACCTCCGGTATAGAGGCACCTCAAGATGGTAAAATATAGATACCATGGATTCCATCCAAGACTCAGTATCCTGATATCTACTATACCTCGAGAAGGTGGGAGGATACTATTGCTAAAAATCCTATGTCAGCTCTTCCATAGTTAGGGTGGGACATGGCGCCCCCTGAACAGGCTGTATAAACCTGATAAAACTATCACGAAACTGAGTATCAGTGACTTGTGGAATATCATCAGTAGGTACCTCTGGTGGTACTATAGAATGTACTATGGTTATCTGAAGTCCCACCACCTCTGGATAACTATAATTTCCACTCTCTTGGCATACAACATTAGCACATCATGATGGTATAACTATACAATTTACAAACACGCTCCTCAGATAAGACTTATAACATATAGGGAAACTAGATAAAGTAAGGACATGTATAAACCTGCCTACAAGCATAAAACAACCAACAAACTACTCTTGGATCTAGGTCTAGATGATAGGAAAACATATAAGGGTCACTAAGAATAGGGTAAACATTTCCTACTTCCTATTTCTATGGTTAGTACCAAGTCAAGTTCTCACCATTTCCATGTATAGAGATCATTTCATTTTAAATGTGGTATTATTTTGAATCCAATTACATATTTAAATAACCTTTAATAGTTGAATTAGGTGAATCAAAATTCCAATTTATAAGTGGACATAAAACTTATAAATTGAAATTGGGCAACCTATTAATCCAAATCATACCAAATTCCTTCAAGTGAAATTTGTACATTTCTATAAATATAAAAATTTATGCACTAAAATCCATAAAATAACATAGAAAACAAAAATCACATGAAAAAATGCAATGCACACTCAATAGTAAACATTTCATGGATTAATTCATGGTATTTTAATCCTATTGTGCCTAGTATGATGCATGCCTTGTTAAGACCTCATATCATTTGTACATGGAAAGAAAATATCATAATTACCAATAATTCCATAAATAATATTAGTGGCACAAAGAAGTTTTTTCACCCAAATGGTGAAATCCATGAGACCTTAATAGCATAATAAATAACAACATTTACCCATAATAGGTAATTTGGGTTCTCTTATACATGGGTTAGCTACTCCCAGTCACATGCTCATTTGAAAATTCCAATGTCCTAGTCTCCTGTCTAACCCAAACATTAAAAAAAAAGGAAAGTCCCTCTGATACAACTTTTTAGTACCCCACCATGGTTTCCAGTGAATAGTACTCGAAGATGAAGGGCCACATAACCTGAAGTGCATCTCTAAAAATGCTAGAGGTTACTAACTGGTAGTGAGGGCCTTGATATTTTCAATAGGGATACTATTCCCTCACAGATCAATGTGAGAACAATAGTAGATAATTAAAATATTTATGAAATAGTGGAAGGAGAAATAATAATAAGATAGCAGTAGAAACAACATAATGATAATTATAAACCAATCAAGATATGTTAATAACTGGGCAAAGCAGAATGACAATAATAGATACAATGTTGATGATGTTCATGATGCTATATAAAATGAGAGTACAAGGGAATATGTGATTAATTAATATACTGAATTCTATAAAAAACTACCAAAAATAAAAAAAAACTACTACAATAATCCTCTTGAGTATAGACTTGGTCCTCTTCCCCCAATCTCCATCCTAAATCAGTAAATTAATCAAGCATCAGAAGCCACACACATCTCTTTGTCTATCCATGCGATCATAAAATCCAATTGAAATCCATGGGTGGACCAAGTAGGGTGTTGGATACAATCTTAGTAGGAAACAACCCATGGTGTCTAACCAAACCATTTCATGCAATAAATAATTGAAATTGTACTAGGAAAAGTTAAATGTAGGAAATAAATAAATAATCACTCAGTCCGTGTTCCTAATTTTACATTCGACTGATACCACATGCTTCAGAATATGACAAGAGACTGAAAATAGGTGTATATTCAAGTCATGATATGTATACAAGGGGAATCATAAACAAGAAACTACAAAAATCTGGCCCCAAGCATGGACTTCATTTTTGTGATCACATTTCGATGTCATCATTCAATCATTCTTAAATTATAGTAAGTATCAATACATATAGAGAAAGAAACCAAGACATAAATATAATGGTGGAGTCCCAAGCCCATCCAAGGAAATCAATATATAATCCTAAGTGTTTCAATAAGTGTCTTCGATAGATCCAATACCCACAAGTTCATCCAAGGAAACCCATATAGGCATCCCTTATTTCACTCACGACATGGTGAATCTAAGTCGGTAACATGTATCTCACATAGGGAATCAGGTATCACCCAAGGCATGGAATAGACATCTTGCTAACTGGTCCATCCTCAGTTACTTCCCTAGGGAACCGGTGTCACTCACTAATATCTAAAAACCTCCTAGAGATCCCGTACATGGAAATCTGATTTCTCTCTCCTAGTGCGTCATTAATATCCAACTGAAAACGGTGAGTCCATCCATTTCATCCTTAAATTAGATCACATTTTCACTCTTAGACCATATTAGGTTAGAAAAGCATCAAATAACATCTTAAAAGACTTATAATACATATAATTATACCTCATCAAAATAAATATTTCATAATGCCACATTCTATCAAAGACAACCAAAATATTCAAATCAATCCAGTTAGCTATGACCCAAGATACATGGCAATAAGAACATGGATCCACAAGTAATATGATGTAAAAGGAACTAACACAATGTATAGGTCATAAGAACTTAAATATCAAACAATATAACCTTCAATAAGTCATGAGGCACAACATGTTGTAGAAATTGAACATATAAGAATGTTCCAAGTAAAAGTGAAGAATAATCA
Organism: Viscum album; assembly: GCA_963277665.1. Taxonomy (NCBI): domain Eukaryota; kingdom Viridiplantae; phylum Streptophyta; class Magnoliopsida; order Santalales; family Viscaceae; genus Viscum; species Viscum album. The sequence goes on from OY728157.1 coordinate 638,877,212, forward strand.
AGGAAATATAAAGCATGTGGCACCTAAGGATAACATTCAAGAAAATGTTATCAATTATAATGTGTAAGGCATCAAACACATGGGACTATCTCATTTATAACCATTTTTCCAATTTAAATTAAAGTTATATTGATTTTATCCACGGAAAAACAAAAACTTATAAATTAATCATTTAAGGGATGGGAAAAAGGTAATTCAAGGTGGTCACACCCATAGGGGTGTCCAATTGAAATGAGAACCCCCAAAGAATAGGTTTATATGCATGGTAGGGTCCCAAAGGACATGTAAAACCAATTTAGTTAATTTATTTGAAAAATTTGAGGCATCACTAGAAGTTTTCAATGATCGGAACAATTACAATTCATATAAAAAGAAAATAAATGAACATGAAATACCTATACCACCTATCATGATGTAGTTTCACTACATTCATCCATTTTTGAGTCTCATTTCTACCTAGAATGTACGAAATCGAAGGATTTTTCCAACTCCCTAAAAATAAGGAAAAAATATTCATAATTAAATAGCGCAACTAAGGTAATAAGAACCTTAAAATAGGCGTGAGAAGAATGTATATCCTACCAAGGTATTTCTATTTCTTTCAATAGTGAGATATTCAGTGAGGTAATGAAGGTGATAACATAAACCCAATTAAGAGGGGAGGAGAAGCTTTGTGTGGGGGAGAGGAGGAAGAAACCACTGAAGAAGAAGAAGAAAAAATAAAAGAGAGTTTAAATCATTAATGAGGTTTATTTTTTAATTTCACCCACAAAACAAGGGTTCATAGTTTGGCCTCATAGTTGGAAAAACCATTCACCAACCATGCACCATTCACTACATCAAATGGGAACCCTGCATAATTTGGTGCATAGTTTATATAACATTGTGAAAACCATGAAAAACCACTATCCAAAAAATATATAGGGGTCTCCCAGTCATGCACCTCGGGTCAAACATTTTCGAACAAATATTGTGGCCCCCAGGTCCCTACTATATGTTTCCACATAGTTCAGGGAGAATTTTCTAGCTGAGAATCATGGTTTCTCCAAACCATTCGACCCAGTATTTTCTTACCACATCTCGGATCCATGCTATAATCAAGCCATGGATGCACCTGAGACATCCTTTAACATCTTAGGAATAATTATAATGGACTTTTAATTAAATTTTAAAAAAATAGTCCTTAAATTTGAGAAAATATTAGATGTTACATCCAAAATGTGTGAGATTCTATATTTATCTATAATAGATAATTTGTTAATTTAGTGGTGTTCAAACAATATTAATAATATCTTTTTTTGAGGTAATTCATCACATATAAATAGATAAAAAATTTTAGTGACATATTTAATGGAAATTTATATATAGTAATGTTGTATGAATTGGACAAAAATTTTATCTTCTAGTTTATTATAATGGCAATTAGAATAAAGTGGTAAACTAGTTTAAGTTCATGGATCTTATACCCAGAGGGTGATGTCTATTTATAGTCATGTTTTTTGGGAAATTAGGATGTTTTATAGATTTTCATATCTAATTAAAGAGAGTAAAACCTCATTGGGAATGTAGGGACATAGATAAATAATGTTAATCATATGACTTTTGAATGATCCAACTAAAAATTAATTTCATAATGCTTATACAATTGGGATTTTGTACAAGTGATCATTTTTTCATCTCAATCAAATTATGGAGGACCCACCCAAATTTCTATGAACATGTAGGTCATGATTATTGTGAGAATCATGGAGTAGTTAATGTCGTCACATTTAACATGAGAGTGATCGATATGGAAAATATAATCCATATAATGATGTAATTGGGAATAAAAAATCATAGCCAATGTTTGTGGATGTAATAAGGGGTAACAATGAGAGTGTAGAAACTCCACAAGAATAATGGTATGTAAAGAGGAAATAAATTTTTATTTCTAGAAATTCAAATAGAAATGGGTTGTTACAAGCAAGTCAGGGGTAAATATTGACCATGTATTCAAAACACTGATCCTGTTACTTTACTTTAAATAATGGTGAATCAAATTATGGATTGACCATTTACCATTTTCAAAACATAGGGACTATTATTTAGTGTGAAGATATCTTCACTTCTTATATCCTAAGAGATAATTGAACCTATTTTGGCCTTGCACCATCATCATAGGAGAGAAAAAAATGGATGATAATGAGGATCCAAATAAAGGTAGAAAAAAATTTCAAAGGGAAAATGTGATGATGTTGAGGGAGAGTTCAAAAATATAAGTGTCACACTATTGTGTATTTGAGCACATTGATGGTGTGTATTTGGTGACCAATATTGGAACATGTTTTCAATAGGAAACCTTAAAATATATATGAAGATGAGACCACATTGAGACATAAAGCACTTCATGTGTATCCATTTGATATGGGAGTTGTGCTACAAATAGTTATAGAAGGTGTTACTGTAAATGATCAGTAAAGAATGATCGAGTCCTCTTAAGTGAGGGACTAAGCATCACACAGTTTATGTCATGTGATACAGAAATAAACCCTCATGTTTAACATGCTATGTTGAGGAAAATGATCCCATTATTTATAATTTTATTATGAGAATGCAATGTATACATTTTACTTTCTTGTTATAAGAAAAATGAACATATATATTAAAATCACAAGGATTCGAAGTAAACTATTCATTTTAACATCTCATTGTAAGGAAGTTGATATTTTTTTTAACATCATATTGTATGAATGAAGACCATGTAGTCAAATGAAATGGGAAAGTATTTAAAGTCTATGAAATTTAATGTATTATAGATTAGACCTCATGGATTAGTTTTACATCACTAATCTTGGATGCAAGGAACTAAAAAGAAGGAAATAAAACCTATCATTGGTTGGAAGTGAAATGTGATACCCATACCTTGTGATTATTGTATATGAAACATTAGAGTAAACTATATAAATTATAAAATATACTTCCCAAATATTTTACTTCTTTGGTATAATATTTCTAGTTATCATTTTTATCCTAATAACAAGCACGAAGTCTCCTAAAATGAAAGAGAGGTTAAATACCTTGTTAATAAATACTCATGAAACCGTATTCAGATGAACATTAAGGATATAAATAACTTGTATCCTACTCTAGCTGATAGAATCCAATTCACCCAAAATACCTTCATCTCATTTTTTTAATTTAATGATTGTAAATATCTATATAGGGAAATGAGAGTTGAACCTAGGTGGGTAATACTTTCTATTTATCTTTTAATAGGGAGTATGGGTTATTTGAAGTAAATTTTAAAATTGATGTCTAATATTACCATAAAAAATAGAGAGATTATCAGAATTTTTTTCTTCTTTTGACCCACCATAATCTCCATAATGTTAGTCATGGTCTTCTTATATTCTTCAATCTTGACATTTTTATGTGCATGATAAATGAATGGATGATTGGAAAAGTTGTTATAACTATAATATATGTACTTTAGGTCATCAAATATGATGATTCAACCATTATAAGTGATAATGGTTTGTGGAATATAAAATAAAATTATTATGTGTTATTTTACAAAAAATATCATAGACTAAGTCTTTAACTAATTGACGGGGTTGGATTATCATAACATTTAGAGGGTGTCAGTAGAGGTAAGAATGAATATGCACTTATAATTTATTACAGAAAGATATGAACCCACATCCTTAAGTTCAAGTGAATTAGTAAGACAAGAGTACATGATGGAATGGTGGATCTCAGGAAAATAATTCACAATTTAATATGATGATAAATAATCATCCCACATTGATGGGCCCCACATGAATAGTTGCTGGAAAAATGTAGGTACTGAGGTAATTCCTTAATAGATAATGAATACATCAAATATACACCTGTAAAGGACTATCTATTATATGGAGATATCATTGAGGGTAATGTTCACTAGGTTCTAGTATATTTTCTCATCCATGGATTTATGAAATAATAGAATATCATTTTGGTTGTACTATATAAGAGGATCATCCATTAGGGTGCTACTTCCATATATATGAAATTTTAATCCCCTTAACTATATCTCATTGAAAATGTTGTTTACATGATAGCCCTATTTTTTATTAGTGTTAGCAATTTGGCCTTCTGTAATGATACATTAATTTTCAAGTCATCTTAGTCTAGTTTTGTACGAGATGTTATGATGCTTCCAAAAGAATTATCTCAACCATTTTGGTATTGTGGGACATGAGTAACATTCTACATTGAGTGAAACAAGGATACTAACTCATGTTTATTCTTTAGTATGGGGATGGCACATTTTTTTTCTAATGATGTAGTCACAAATTCTTTTCTATATGACAGGTCCAAAGTAATCAATATCATTAAAAAATAAACCACAATATAAACATCAAAATTGAGACCAAAAATATAGTCATGGTACTCATATTAATTATTGATACATCGTTACAAAAAATAAGAATGAGTATAAAATTAGGCAATTTAATAGTGTTATGGAAGCAATCATGATGGAATATCTGTAGAGATTCAATTTGCGCATTCGTCTCACAGTCCGACATCAGGAGGAATTGTCAATGTGACTCTACAAACATTGTGTGACTATAACAACATAAATAATGGATTTTATATAAAGTTTACTTCTAAATGTAACTCTATAGAGTTTGGAAGTAAATCCAAAAATTCATTCAATGATTATCCCTTGAAATATTTATAGGGGATGAACATGATATCAAACAACTACAGGATTTGACAACCATGTTATCAATATAAAATTCCACCAATTTACAAAGGGGAGAATATAAATTGTGATTGATGAAGCAATGATATGTGGCATCAAAATTAATTAAACCAAAGGGAATTATACTATAACATAATTATACATGAGGATCCCTAATGGTGGTGCATTCCATGTATTTGGTGGCCATCTCGAATTGATTGCACATTGCGTATCTTCACATCAAAGAAATGGCCTGGAAGAAGGTAATTGTACTAATTATCAGTTAATTCAATAGGATAGGAATTTTTTTCATTGGAAGACACATTTTGTGGCACTACTGGAAAGATGATCTTTCCCAAAACTTCTATACCAACGGTTTGTAAAAACCGTTGGTATAGCTACCCTTTCCCAACGGTTCACCTAAACCGTTGGGAAAGGGTCTGTTTTGAGCCTCTTTCCCAATGGTTCACCAAAACCGTTGGGAAAGAGTGACCTTTCCCAACGGTTTTGGTGAACCGTTGGGAAAGGGTGTGGGAATTGAGACCTTTCCCAACAGTTCACCAAAACCGCTGGGAAAGGGTGTGAGAATTGAGCCTCTTTCCCAACGGTTTTGGTGAACCGTTGGGAAAGAGTGACCTTTCCCAACGGTTCACCAAAACCGTTGGGAAAGACCACCCACAAAATCAACCTCCGGCCTAAATGAATTCAACCCACTCTATCCTTTCCCAACGGTTTTGAAAACCGTTGGGATAGCCCTTTCCCAACGGTTTTTTCAAAACCGTTGGGAAAAACCACCCACAAATTATAGGGCTATCCCAACGGTTTTCAAAACCGTTGGGATAGATTCTTTAATTTTTTTCCAGATCTACTAACCGAGAACATTATATAAATCAAAATTTTAAATAATTATGATAATAATTATATATATTTATGAAATTATGTTTACAAAAGTGATGTTAGCTTAGTGGTTAAGTCGTTCGATTATAAACGAGGGGTCCTAGGATCAAATCCCAGCGGATGTTTTATTTTTGGAATTTATATACCAACGGTTCCATTACCGTTGGTATAGATTTCTTATTACCTATACCAACGGTTTTGGAAACCGTTGGTATAGGTCTATACCAACGGTTTTTGGAAAACTGTTGGTATAGACCTATCCCAACGGCTTACTTGGCTACGGTTCTTCAAACCGTTGGTATAGGCTATACCAACGGTTTGGAGGCCTATACCAACGGTTCCAAACCGTTGGTAAAGGTTAGTTTTCCAGTAGTGTGGTCTCATAATTCAATTAATAAAATATTATATCAATTATTTTTCTAGTATAATGAAAATTTTCTAACCCCTTCAGTTATTGACCTTCAATAACAACATTTTCATTGATGAGGTTATCATACAAATCCAAAACCATAGAACCAATGGTGGGATTGATATATTTGGGTTACTATTTCAAAAAAAATTATAGAATTGGATAACTATTTTAATTCCCTAAATTAAAAATAAATCTATGTTTGATAATATATGTGACATGCAACACTAAACCCAAACAAATAATGATTATTCAAATATGATCATTTCAACCTTTCCATTAATGTCGTGGATATTATTATGATTAAATACATTAATAATTATATATATTTTAAATATAATGATAAATTATAACTAAATAATCAACTTAATTTTATTAATGACTTTTTATTCTTCAAAATATGTTTTATTTAAAAATGTTATTTATTTATTTTTATGAAAAAATGTTTTAATTGTTTTCTAAAACATTTAGAAAATAAATTTTATAAAATGAGATCCATTTTTTATATCAATATATAAATATTAACATAGTGTGAAATTTTGTGATTTGTCGAAAATATAGATTCTTCAGTGAATATTGGAAAATATTATTTGTAAGTAAAATTGTCATTTCTGTTTGATAAATTAAGTAATATGAAAGTACCAATACTTTATCAAATTTATTTCAAGGTAACATGGGGATTATTTATTTATATTTAAATAAATTAATTATATTTAAAAATATTTATACTAGATTTTATTATATTTTTTATTTTAGGATTAAAAACAATTTTATCTGAAAAATGTTTTAAAATGCTTAATGTTTCTATATTTTTGTTAATTAAAATAACCACTAATGATAAATGATATAAATTATGTTTATATATATATATATGAATTGAAATTCATATAGTGAATATTATTATTTATAGAGTTAATGTAAAATCATATTTTTCTTAAGAAAAATGTATTTTTCGGATAATCAATTACACTCATACTTGTGGGTTTTATTTTAAATTATATTCTTTCACCCATGTGAATTTATTTTGATAAAATGGATTTAATAAATGGAATCATAATAATCAATATCAAGTAAAATTTTCAACTTAGTTTTTAAACATTATGAATAGTAACTGTAGTAAATATTTATTACCACTATAAAAGGAGAATGTGTTAAATAAGGGTAAAAATAATTTATCAAATACTATAAAAAAAGTAATGATAATAGTATGAATATTTATATTTACTTATCATTAAAAGAATTTTTATATTTATTCCTTGTTTTTTCACTTTATAAACGATTATGTAGTATGTTTGATAAAAATTATATTTTGATACGAAAAAATAGAAATTTTATTTTTATGAAATATGAAATTTCAATGAAGTCATTCATTTTGATCAATTAATGGATTATTTAAATAAAATAAATTCTGAAAAAATATTAATATAAAATAATTATTGATAAATGAAATTAATAATACAATTTTATGATATTAAATGTAATTTATATAATGGTTTGGAAATAGTAATTGTTTAAAACTCCACAATTTATCAATATATGAAAATTATATTTTATAAGAGAAAATTCATATATTTGGAAAATTATTTTTATAAAATAAATATTATTTTTTTAATAAGTATGTAAAAATTATCTAATGGTTATTTTTTCATAATTTTCTGAGAATGTTGATTTTTTAGGTATAAATTAAATATGGGATAAATATACTATGTGTATTATGACATTATAATGACCAAAAAATGATGTAATAAATACAATAAAGGGTATACATTATAAAAAATATATTTCACGTTTAATATAAAATTATTTTATGTTTATTTTATTATTTTTATAATGCCTTTATGAAACCTCCATAATATATAATACATTTTAATGTCTTAAAATCATTTCATTAAGGACATGATTCACTTACACATCACCATGGTTAATATTTTTATAAATTTCTCCCCTAGAATAATAAAATAGTTAAAACCATTCCAATTTGGCAGAAACCAAGGGAAAAACCATTGGGTGGTTTGTGGTTTTTATTACATTATTATATAGGGTCCAAAACCTATGTTTTAGAAATACTAAAGAATTCCCCAACGATTTACTATACAAACTCACCCAAACTCCCATTTTTCATTACTAAAAATAAAATGGATCATGTAATTTATCTTCCCTACCCTCTATAGAGTCCTCTCAAGGTTCTCCAAAACTCTAAGAAACCTCCTCCCAAGATTTTGGAATTACCCTCACAAGTTAAGGGATTTCTATCTTCTTTTTATTTAAGCCCCTCACTTATGTTATGCCTATTTGTTTTCATTTGTGGTTGTTTGGGTATGTTTTCATACAATAATATTATTTTCTTTTGGATTACCATGTCATGATATACCCCTTTCCCTATCACCATTCCCTCCCATGAACTTTTATATAAACCCATTACCACGTCAAAATTTAGTATAGGATCTACCACTGCCCTTTATATTGAAGAACCTATTTTATGTTATGACTCTTAATTTACATTTTTTTATGTTGGGATATGTTCTTCAATATCCACCATAATTTACATTAGATAGTTAAATTATTAGATACCCATTTCTCTCTTATTTATCCCTCCCATGAATCTTTACATACACCCGTTACTATGACAAAATTTAGTAAGAGGTAATTCTATTTTATTATTTAGTCTGTATCTTGATTATCTTATACATTTTATATATAATAAATATTTTGGAGATATTTTCATCTATAACCATGTTACTTACCTTTTATTTCCTTATAATTATATATGACTTTTCCCTCTCATTAATCCCACCCATGAATATTGATGGGTGTGCTTAGATTTATATGGCGCTCCAATGCATTGGTTTATGTTTTTGTCTGCTAAGACATAATTTAAAGGGATTAGTGAGTGATCATAATCAATAATGGTACATTACATCATGATTTATTGTTTATCATCCTTGAACTATGTCTATGATTTCATGTTTAATGTTTTTTCTGCATTTTCAAGGTTTCCTTTGTGTTACCATGATATATCATGCCTTACTGTTCATGTTTATAATTATTACCCTATTATGTTCAATTTAAATTCCCATTTTATAATATGTAATACCTTTTTCATGTTATTATTCTTATATTTTCCATTATTAGGCTTCATATCTCCCCCTTTCTTATGTACTTCTCCAGGTTATCCCATGCAGTTTTAAAGGTTCAATGGTTTCTAAGAGCATACTAAGGATGTTTCCAATAATGTTGTTGCATCCCATGTTCATGATTTTATTCTATGTACCTAATTATCAAATACACTAGACTTATAGTTATTATGGATTGTATTATGTGTAATACTATGTAATTAATAATTAAATAAACTGTCATAAAGACAATAGTTTTCATATTTGGTATCAATGGAAAGATCAGTTATTTTTGAGATTAGGATTAGAAAACTATAGCAAATGAAATTAAGATAAAACAAAACATAAGAATACATACATAAATTTTGGTAAATTATATAACACGTGGTTTACTAGAAAATTAATACTTGTTTGTAAACATAAATAGGATGTTTCTATGGTATATATTTACCAATGGGTAAAGCCCAAAAACTCTGCATTGATCCAGACTCAACTGAGATATGGTGCATGACAAAGGGCCTTGATTGTACATATGGGTTGGCACTCACTGGGGATATGATTTGGTAATTCAAAATATCATTACAAACCATTATTAAGGGAATATGAATTCCCATAGTAGTATATGTTTGGAAATAGATAATGGATAACTTATATTGAATCCAAGATATTCATAATTTAAGGAACAAATGTCCCTAATAACTTATACCTTTAATGTTATTGGATCCCCATTTATGTATTCAATAGTTTAAAATTACTAATATCATATATTACCTTTATTATATTAAAATTTTTGATATAGGGAGAACCCAATTAACAACCAATGTTATGGTAAATGCGATGAATTCTAGAATGTGATGCCTAACATGATGTGAGATAATGTAAGAAACATTTTTATTATGCCAAACCAGCTATTAAAAAACACAACTAACAACTGAAACCTAGTTGAGTGTCCCAAGACATCAAATAAGAGGAGGTAAATGTATCATGGAAGTTCATCTAATAAAGGTGATAAAAGAAAGAAAATTCAATTTCATGTGTGTCAAAAATGTGGAAAATGTAACCGAAAGAAATTCACCAAATTAACTCGAAGGTTTTTTATGTATGAAAAATGGGTCACAAAATAGCTAGTTTCCCTAAAAATTAAATTATGAGTGCGATGGAAGTAAATAAATTAAATCTTATAACAATTTTTTTGTTTAATTTATTATGTGTGTATAATATGATAATTATCCGAGTCAATTCCATAATCCAAGGGTTAAATGACATACTAAGAACCTATGCAATGGAAAAAATTGGAGTATAAATATTAATTTTTTTGTATTTTTATTTGAGAGTTTTGTTTAAGAAGTATTATATCAATGAAATTATAGATATAAGAATCATGAAAAATATAAGGATTCTTCTGCAATAGTTTTTATTTTAGTATTTGAAACATATATTTAATGGTACTAGTTACAAATAAATATGATTTAGTAATAAGGTGGTATGTTATACAACACATGATTGAGGCATTTATATCTCTTAATATGAGTTTTATTTTGGTATAAACCTAAATCTTATCAAAATTATATGTATACAACTAAAATTTAAAATAAATGATACATATTTTGATGATTTATGTGATACCTGTTTAGAATGATATTTTTGAGAATCATATCACAGGATCAAATACTTTTGGGTTTTAGGTGATTAATTATAATTTTGGAGATTTTTCATTTTGGTTAAGGTGTATATACACATTTGGATTATTTGAGAATAATTTTATGATGATATTGGAGGAGTATGATGAAGGGTATGAGCCAACCTTTGAGGATAAAATACTCAATAATTTTTTGGTTATTATTGACCTATAAGGGTATATTTTTAAGGAATTATATATGTAAAAAATTTTGGATTATTTTTCAATTTGGAGATTAATATACTAAGGTTTATTAATTTTTAGTATTATCATGCTTTATAAGTTAAAATAAAACCTAATGAAAAATTATTTAAATGAAATATTTAGATTATATATCTATATTTATGAATTTAAATTCATATAATGAATATTAGTAGATATATAGTTAATTTTAAATCACCTTTTACTTGAAAAAATGTATTTTTCAAAAAATCGCTTTCCATTATGCTTATGGGTTTTATATTATATTAAATTCTTCCTCATATTTGATTTTTTTTAAAATGGATTCCATTTTTTCAATAATCATAATTATTATTAGGTAATAAGGTCAATATAATTTTTAAACAATAGGACTAGTAATTGGAGTATATATTTATTACCATGGTAAAATGAACATGGGTTAATTAGGGGTAAAAATAATGTAAAAATACTAGAAAAAATTAAACCTAATAGTATGAATATTTATATTTAATTTTCATTAAAATTATGAAAATATTTATTCCTTATTTTTTTAACTTATAAATTATTACGTGATCAATTTGATAAAAATTATATTTTGATATGAAAAAATAAAAATTGGATTTTTTATGTAATATAAAATTTCAATTAATAATTTCCCTTTGATGAATTAATGGATGTTTTAAATAAATTATATTTTAATAACTCATTAATATTAAATTATTATTGATGAATTTAATTGATAATATAAATTTTATGATGTCAAAATTAATTTCAATAATGGTTTGAAAACTGTTATTATGAAAAAATCCCAGCATTTCTCAATACATTATAATTATATTTAAAAAGTTAATATTCATATATTTTGGAAATTATTTTGATAAAATAAATATTTTTTTGGGAATAAAAATGTCAAAATTATCAAATGGTCAGTTTTTCATAATATTCTGAGACAATTAAATTTTAAGGTAAAAATTATATACAATATAAATTTAGGGTGTGTATTATGAAATCATAATGACCAAAAATGAAATAATAAATACCATAAATGGTAAAAATGACCATGTATATGTGTACCATTTAAAATAATATGATTTAAAGTTTTTTTTAAATTTTAAAATTATTTTATGAATCCTCTAAAACCTATAATATATTTTACATTTTTAAATTCATTTCATTAATGTAACACCCCGAGATTTTATGAAAAATATTCTTTTTAATTTCATTAAGGTCTTGTGTTGTATGCTACACCAAAAGGAGCTTGCAAAACACGCATCCTTGATTTGGATTGCATTACACGCAATCACGACATTCCTCGATAGCGTGTGTAGTACGCAATAACAAGTTTCACTAAACAACAATATGCTATTAAAATATTATTAAAACTAGCCGTTATGAATAGTAATAACCACTTTTTGAAATTTTATAAATTTTATAAATTTTATTTTTCAAAATGGACTTCATTTTTGGATTCGGAATATCGAAATTAGCCTAGGGTGAAATTTTGGTATTTTTCTGAAAACTTTTAATTTTTGATGAATAGTGAAACCACTAAGTGGTAGTTAAAAAACTGAATTTTTCATAAAACTTAATTTTACCGCTTCTGTGAGTGGAATTTAGAAAATCCGAGAGACACGGTTAATATCAAGGACTAAAATGTGGTTCAATGAGATGAAAATAATTTTTGGTGAATAGTAACTTTTTACTTTTTTTACCACGGTTAAAAGTAAATAGGGTAATTAAGGGTAAAGATGATATTATTATTACCCTAACACATGTAATAATTCTATTGGATAAGTTTAATTAGACCAAAAACAAACTTAGGAATAAAATATGACCATTTAGGCCCACTTGGATTAGATTAGGACATTTATTATTAATTTATTTAAAGAAGGGTTAAAATAGTTAAAATCAAAGTTTAATAAGTAAATAATTTTTAATATGGGGTTATACATAAGATAAATTCGACTATAAATATTAATTAGAAAGATAAAAATATTTCCTAAATAATGGTATTTTATTTGTAATTTTTAGACATAAATAATATAATTTATTTATGACACAATGATGATGCAGTAATTATTTTATTAATGAAATATTGACATAATTGATGTTATAAACACCAAAATAAATGAAATTTGAGACTTTTTAGGAATTAAACTAATTTTCTAGGTTAATATGACATGTTATTATTGATTTAATTAACTTTGTTCGAACTTATCATTCTGTTATGATTTTCAAAAAAATCAATTACTAAATAGTGTCAAAATTGACATAAAATAGTTTTTAAAACAAATATTATATTATTAATTGTTATTTTATTCCTAAAAATCTAAGGATCAGCCAAATGACTTAGATAAGGTTATATATATTAATAATAAACAATTTGGGGTTCTTTTGGCTTCTTATAGTAAATTTATTAACCTTATAGTGTAAGAACACAAGAAGACACGGTAAAAGTAAAATTATTTTACTTAATGTTAAATCTAAATGATAAGGTTAAAATAGGAACCTAAACTTGTCTAAATTCTATTGGATGAGATAATTTCGACCCATCCCCACCTTAGCCATGAAATAAATTAATTTGGAGCTATTTAAAACCGAACTTGACTTTATAATAAAATAATATTTTTAGTTATTCCAAAGGTGCCCCTCTCCTCCCTTATAAAAGGGAACCTCCTCCCTCTTCTCCTCACACCAATTTGAGAATTCAAGATCGTCCAACACCTGCCAAAATCTCTTCTCCACTTCCCTAGTATCATACTAGAGGTTCTGGTCTTCTTCAAATACCCATTTTAGTCTCTTAAAAGGAGGTCTCAAAGAAGCACTTCAAAGAAGAGGTAATGTTCGTTACCGATTCTTTCATCTTTATTTCTTCTTCCACTTATTCTTATTAGGTTGTTTCATTATGAAGTAATAACATCAGTATCACTCATATTATGATATGTGATTATAAGTATTAAACAACCCTATTTCACCATCTATCCATCCTATGGAAAAAGAAATCACCGCGCGTGCGTACGTACGGAATACCGTCTCCACGCCGTGGTGTAATCTATTTTCCACCACCACCTTACATGGATGGGTATAATGGTGTAAAGAATAACTATACATAGTTATTAGAACATCATATTGATTCTGATATATTTTATCATCCACTCCAATTCAATTCAATAATTATGGAAATGATATCATCGCTCGTGCGTACGTACGGACTACCGTCTCCACGACGCGATGAGATTCATTCTCTATGTTAACCATTTAAGAATGATTATAAAGTATATATAAGAAATAATAATGAAATATATGAAATTATAAAGCTACTAGATTTATTTGTATATATATGTATGTCGTCTACTTAATTCCACTCAATTCAATAACGAAAAGAGAACAACGTTCATGCGTACGTACGGCCTACCATCTCCATGAACGGTGTATTTCTTTCCATTTATTGATCCATTATATATAAGTATATTCTGAATATATATTATATATAAATCATGTTTTATATTCTATAATTAAGTAATAATGATCTAAGTAATCATATGAATAATTACAAGTTAAAACACGAACGACAAATGAGACGATTTTACCCAAAACGCTACTTTAACATGAATTTACAAAATAACGGGTAATATAAAGTCATAAGTGAACCGTATATGATATAATAACAATGAATATGATTCTGTAATAAGTCAATGACATTATTTAAATAATTATACAGGAGGTTCAGACACTTACGAAGCAAATCGGACCTAAGGTAAGGAAAATATCACAATCTCAATTTTATCCGAGATTGTTTATACTTTGAAATTTACTGGGGTGTATTTTATCATCCTCATCCATATTTCCTAAATATGTAATATTATTTCCATCTACCTAAAATTTTTTAAATCCAATTTTACCCTTCGGTGAGTTTTTAGTAAAAGATATGAAAGGAATCTTTTGTCGTTTTTCGTACGAGGTATTTTTTTTAACTTTTCCGACAAAAGTACGAAGAATGTTTTTTTAACTTATACGACATGAATGGATTTTTAAAACATTATTTCCAAGAAGCTTCCTTTACAAGTTTTCAAGTTTATTTTTAATCTACTTATTTTAGTTTATAATCGTACGACATGTTAAGAAAGGAAAAGTGTTTTTGAAGCAGAAATGATATTTTTCTCAAGAATGGAGTTCAAGTGTTTTATCAAAATTATTTTCCATATAAGATAATAAAGAGTTCTGTTTTTATCCCTATTATTACATTGATTTGATTACGTTGTGATGGAATTATATTTTTATGAATTCTTTTATCTTATATGAATTTTTTTTATGATGTCACGATGTTTAAGATTCCCATTTTTATTACATGGGTTATGCTATGATGTATGGTTTATGATTTTGTGGAACACATAAGAATGGTATCATTATAAGATGTGTGGGACCTATATCTCCCTCCAATTCATTGGGTAAAGATTTTATATCTCATGAGATAGACATGGATGGAACGGTAGGTTATACCGGTTCAGTGAAATAGGACTGAAACGAGGGTGACTTGGTTCAGAAAGGGACTTTTTCCATTAAGATAGTCTTGGCAATGAGTCTTGACTAACAAGAAATGATTCTCTATGATTATGTGTGAATTCCACAAAGTTTCATGTTTTAAGTTATGATTATGGTGATTACATTTCACTGCCATGATTTACCCCATGTTATGAAATTATGATCTCTTTTGCAGGTTAAGATTTTCAAAAGTTATGTGCTTATGTATATGATGTGATTGATATTTCTTTTGTTTACCCTTACTGATCATTTGAGCTCACCCTTTTATGTTTTCTTTTCCCCAGGATATAAAGAAAGGTTTTAGGTAAAAAAGGAAGATCTTTATGGGAGATGTTGAAGATCTTTCACCAGGATTAGAAGATTATATTCCGAGTTTCCAAAGACACTAAACTATTACGATCCTTATGTGTGTGTTTTTGTTATGTACTAAGTATTCCACAAATGTAATGTAATGTCAATGTACGTCAAGATACGGGTCTCTACAGTTGGTATCAGAGGAAAGGTTTAGTCAACCTTTGGAAACTAGGATGCGAAAACGTTAGTGAGATCCCTAGAGATATTTCTAAGGTATGTCTAGGGATGTCCCTAAGGTTAAGTATACGTATAGGTTATAGTACTAGAATTATGCTAACGATCATAGAATTAAACCTAAGATGTTAGATATTGAAGGTACTCCCCCTTTATTATGTTGTTTTCCCTAGCATGATTTTTGCCTCTCACACTATTCTTTTTGGGTTTTAGACGATGGCTGGAACCCGAAGGAACCGTGTTGATCAATGCAATGGACAATGCAATGATTGTCCTCCTGAACAAACAAATGTTATGGGAGATGGAGTGAAAAATCTTATTGCTATACTTACACAAGCTATGAATCATTCTGGACTTCCAAATGAGCAGAGAAGGGAACAATATTCTATTGAGTCCTTCATGAGGAAACGTCCACCTTCTTTCAGTGGGACTTCCGATCCACTTGTTTCTGAACAATGGATCAGTACCACGGAAAAGGTATTTTCAGTTCTTCAATGTTCTGAACATGATAAAGTCATCTTAGCAGTATATCATTTGGAAGGTGAAGCTGATCAATGGTGGAATCTTATCAAGAATATGAGGCCAAGAGATGAAATTGAGTCCATGGAATGGGAAGAGTTAAAGAACTTGTTTTTCAGTAAGTACTTTCCTCGTATTCTTCGAAAAAAGATGGAAAAGGAGTTTCTTGAGCTGAAGCATAAGGATGATTAATCTGTTGGTATATACGAAGCGAATTTTACAAGACTTGCAAGGTATGTATCTGTCATTATCATCCAACCTGAAAGTAAAGTTGATCGATTCTTCAGTGGCTTAAAACCAAGTCTTCGAAGGGCACTAGCTATAAGAGACTTCAGTAGCTATGAAGAAATTGTGCGTTGTGATATCAAGGTAGAAATGGAAGTTGGTGTTACATATCCATCTCATGGTTTTGACAAGAAACAAAAGATGGAGTTCAAGGAGAAATCTCAGAATAATGGTGAAAAGAAGATGAATGTTTCCTTATGCTCAAAGTGTGGAAAGAAACATGGTGGAGATTGTCTTAAAGGGACTAGAAAATGTTTTAAATGTGGAAAAGAAGGTCATCGAGCAGCTGAGTGTCGAGGTAATGGAAAAAGGGTTTCTAATGATGTGAATAAAGCAAACACTGCAGAGAACGCACCACCAACACTTCAATGCTTCAAGTGCAAGGAAATGGGGCATTATGCTAATAAATGCCCTAATCCAAGGGTTAGTGACGATCAACATGAGCAACCACTTAAGGAAAAGGAAAAAGGGAAGTCACATGCGATCACTATTGGCGATGTTGAATATGACAACGATGTGGTGGAATGATTAAGTGTTTATGTAATGGGATTCCATAATAATGTTGTATATAGTATCTTGGAATATTGGAATATTTATGTTTTGGTCTATTGTGGTTTTCAATAATTTTATGGTACCGGTAACCATGAAAAGTGATTGAGACATTTTTGGTAAACAGATGATATGAGCATAATGAAGGGATAAGAAGATAATGAGATGTTTGATTGTATTCATGAGCTCATGATTGATAGAAGAACTAAGTGATATCATGGTTTGAGTATATAGAATTTTGAGGATTTTGGTATATGGAAAGTGTTAAATTTTAACTGCATTTATGTTTTCACTAAGGTTCAATGGGTATTCATTCTTCAAGAGAATACATTATTAAGGTATTCAAATGTTTGTAATTTGACATATCTTATGATATATGGGGGATAAATGATGGCATTCACGTGATTATTCTGTGACATTTCAAGTAATCATTTTCTTTATACTATGAGCTTGGACCGAAGTATTTTAGATAAGCCTAAAGATTAGAATGGATTATGTTGGACATAAGTTAGGATAAAACGTTTTTTGATATTATTTATGGGATATTATAGTAATATAACTTTAGAAAAAGGACAACCTGCAGGACAGGCGACAGTCCATCGCGTCGGACAAGGCTGTGGGAATCGAACTCACAACCGAAGTGCGACTGGCCTTTATCGCCTACCACTGACCTACAGGAAGTCCCTGTTTAGTAGAAACTAGTTTTATTATATTAAGCAGTATGATATATAAAGTATAAGTCCATTTTAGGAACCATATATGATTAATCTCACTATAGAATGACTTGTGTATATTTAATAACTTTTGCTAACCTTTTGTTTGAGACAGATGGAATGACCCATCATTCTATCACATGATCTGCTAACACTTCACGAATAACAAATTCAACTTCATTTATTTAAGAGATGAAGTGTAAATTGTTCAAGGCACGAACAATAGTGAGATTGTACCAAAATAAAGTAAGTATTTATACAAATTCTTTAACTTTAGGGAAATGGTCTTGAAAACCAAAAATGTTGTCCTAGTGCTCTTATATCTGATTAATCAGATAGTACCTTAGATCGTCACAAATTTATGGATTTGTGATTGTTGGCTTTTCTATAGCCATGTTCTGTACCACTCTCCATCAGAACATGATGGTTAGATTTTTCTTCCATATCCATATTTTCACCTATGTGGAAACCCAGTGATTAGTTTATTTGGGTAACCGTTACGTTTCATACTTTCGTTTTTAAAGATTGGTTTTGGTATTCCTTTTTACGATGTGGGTTTCTATTAAAGAAACTTTCTAATAGTAAACCATTTATAACCCCGACGAATTTCGCGGGCGAAATTCATTTTAAGGGGGGTAGAATGTAACACCCTGAGATTTTATGAAAAATATTCTTTTTAATTTCATTAATGTCTTGTGTTGTATGATACACCAAAAGGAGCTTGCACAACACACATCATTGATTTGGCTTTCATTACACGCAATCACGACCTTCCTCGATAGCGTGTGTAGTACGCAATAACAAGTTTCACTAAACAACAATATGCTATTAAAATATTATTAAAACTAGCCGTTATGAATAGTAATAACCACTTTTTGAAATTTTATAAATTTTATTTTTCAAAATGGACTTCATTTTTTGATTTGGAATATCGAAATTAGACTAGGGTGAAATTTTGGTATTTTTCTGAAAACTTTTAATTTTTGATGAATAGTGAAACCACTAAGTGGTAGTTAAAAAACTGAATTTTTCATAAAACTTAATTTTACCGCTTCTGTGAGTGGAATTTAGAAAATCCTAGAGACACGGTTAATATCAAGGACTAAAATGTGGTTCAATGAGATGAAAATAATTTTTGGTGAATAGTAACTTTTTACTTTTTTTTACCACGGTTAAAAGTAAATAGGGTAATTAAGGGTAAAGATGATATTATTATTACCCTAAAAAATGTCCTAATTCTATTGGATAAGTGTAATTCGACCAAAAACAAACTTAGGAATAAAATATGACCATTTAGGCCCACTTGGATTAGATTAGGACATTTATTATTAATTTATTTAAAGAAGGGTTAAAATAGTTAAAATCAAAGTTTAATAAGTAAAGAATTTTTAATATGGGGTTATACATAAGATAAATTCGAATATAAATATTAATTAAAAATATAAAAATATTTCCTACATAATGGTATTTTATTTGTAATTTTTAGAGATTAAATAATTTAATTTATTTATGACACAATGATGATGCAGTAATTATTTTATTAATGAAATATTGACATAATTGATGTTATAAACACCAAAATAAATGTAATTTGAGACTTTTTATGAATTACACTAATTTTCTAGGTTAATATGACATATTATTATTGATTTAATTAACTCTTTTCGAACTTATCATTCTGTTATGATTTTCACAAAAATCAATTACTAAATAGTGTCAAAATTGACATAAAATAGTTTTTAAAACAAATATTATATTATTAATTGTTATTTTATTCCTAAAAATATAAGGATCGGCCAAATGACTTAGATAAGGTTATATATATTAATAATAAACAATTTGGGGTTCGTTTGGCTTCTTATAGTAAATTTATTAACCTAAGAGTGTAAGAACACAAGAAGACACGGTAAAAGTAAAATTATTTTACTTAATGTTAAATCTAAATGATAAGGTTAAAATAGGAACCTAAACTTGTCTAAATTCTATTGGATGAGAGGATTTAGACCCATACCCACCTTAGCCACGAAATAAATCAATTTGGAGCTATTTAAAACCGAACTTGACTTTATAATAAAATAATATTTTTTGTTATTCCAAAGGTGCCCCTCTCCTCCCTTATAAAAGGGCACCTCCTCCCTCTCCTCCTCACACCAATTTGAGAATTCAAGATCGGCCAACCCCTGACAAAATCTCTTATAAACTTCCCTAGTATCATCCTAGAGGTTCTGGTCTTCTTCAAAGACCCATTTTAGTTCCCTAAAAGGAGGTCTCAAAGAAGCACTTCAAAGAAGAGGTAATGTCCGTTACCGATTCTTTCATCTTTATTTCTTCTTCCACTTATTCTTCTTAGGTTGTTTCATTATGAAGTAATAACATCAGTATAAATAATATACTTATATGTTATTATAAGTATTAAACAACCCTATTTCACCATCTATCCATCCTACGGAAAAAGAAATCACCGCGCGTGCGTACGTACGGAATACCGTCTCCACGCCGTGGTGTAATCTATTTTCCACCACCACCTTACATGGATGAGTATAATGGTGTAAAGAATAACTATACATAGTTATTAGAACAACATATTTATTCTGATATATTTTATCATCCACTCCAATTTAATTCAATAATTATGGAAATGATATCATCGCTCGTGCGTACGTACGGACTACCGTCTCCACGACGCGATGAGATTCATTCTCCATGTTAACCATTTAAGAATGATTATAAAGTATATATAAGAAATAATAATGAAATATATGACATTATAAAGATACTTTATTTATTTACATATATATGTATGTCATCTACTTAATTCCACTCAGTTCAATAACGAAAAGAAAATAGTGTTCATGCGTACGTACGGCCTACCGTCTCCATGAACGGTGTATTTATTTCCATTTATGGATCCATTATATATAAGTATATTATGAATATATATTATATATAAATCATGTTTTATATTCTATAATTAAGTAATAATGATCTAAGTAATCATATTAATAATTACAAGTTAAAACACGAACGACAAATGAGACGATTTTACCCAAAACGCTACTTTAACATGAATTTACAAAAGAACGGATAATATAAAGTCATAAGTGAACCGTATATGATATAATAACAATTAATATGATTCTTTAATAAGTCAATGACATTATTTAAATCATTATACAGGAGGTTCAGACACTTACGAAGAAAATCAGACCTAAGGTAAGGAAAATATCACAATCTCATTTTCATCCGAGATTGTTTATAATTTGAAATTTACTGGGGTGTATTTTATCATCCTCATCCATGTTTCCTCAATATGTAATATTATTTCCATCCACCTAAAATTGTTTAAATCCAATTTTACCCTTCGGTGAGTTTTTAGTAAAATATATGAAAGGAATCTTTTGTCGTTTTTCATACGAGGTATTTTTTTTAACTTTTCCGACAAAAGTACGAAGAACGTTTTTTTAACTTATACGGCATGAATGGATTTTTAAAACATTATTTCCAAGAAGATTACTTTACAAGTTTTCAAGTTTATTTTTAATCGAATTCTTTTAGTTTATAATTGTACGACATGTTAAGAAAGGAAAAGTGTTTTTGAAGCAGAAATGATATTTTTCTCAAGAATGGAGTTTAAGTGTTTTATCAAAATTATTTTCCATCTAAGATAATAAAGGGTTATGTTTTTATCCCTATTATTACAATTATTTGATTATGTTGTGATGGAATTATATTTTTTTGAACTCTTTTATCTTATATGAATTTTTTTTATGATGTCACGATGTTTAAGATTCCCATTTTTATTACATGGGTTATGCTATGATGTATGGTTTATGATTTTGTGGCACACATAAGAATGGTATCATTATGAGATGGGTGGGACCTATATCTCCCTCCAATGCATTGGGTAAATATTTTATATCTCATGAGATAGACATGGCTGGAACGGTAGGTTATACCGATTTAGTGAAACATGACTGAAACGAGGGTGGCTCGGTTCAGAAAGGGACTTTGTCCACTAAGATAGTCATGGCAATGAGTCTTGACTAACAAGAAATGATTCTCTATGATTATGTGTGAATTTTACAACGTTTCATGTTTTAAGATATGATTATGGTGATTACATTTCACTCCCATGATTTACCCCATGTTATGAAATTATGATCTCTTTTGCAGGTTAAGATTTTCAAAAGTTATGTGCTTATGTATATGATGTGATTGATATTTCTTTTGTTTACCCTTACTGAGAATTTGATCCCACCCTTTTATGTTTTCTTTTCCCCAGGATATAAAGAAAGGTTTTAGGTAAAAAAAAGGAAGATCTTTATGGGAGATGTTTAAGATCTTTCACCAGGATTAGAAGATTATATTCCGAGTTTCCAAAGACACTAAACTATTACGATCCTTGTGTGTGTGTTTTTGTTATGTACTAAGTATTCCGCAAATGTAATGTAATGTCAATGTACATCAAGATACGGGTCTCTACAATTAAGGACATGACTCACTTCCATATTCTCAATTTTAATATATAAATAAGACCAGACCATGACCTAATAAAATAATGAAAAAAACTTCTATTTGGCATAAAACATGTGAAAAAACATTGGATGGTTTGTAATTTTAATCACTTTATTATATAGAGTCCAGAACATAAGTTGATAAATAATAAATAATCCCCCACTAATTTTCTTTCCTATATAAACCCACCCATTATCCCACTTCTATTCACTGAAAAAACCATAGAAAACGTCCATAATATGACAAAAAAAATATCTATAGTTATCCCACGGTGTCCCCAAACTCTCAAGAATCTCCTCCCAATCTTTAGGAATCCCCCTCTCAAGGTACAATATTTCTCTCTTATAATGGATCCACTACTCTCCTTTTTATTCAAGCATATATTTTATGAAACACCTGTTATTTTCAATTAGTTCATATTGGGATATTTTCTTCCAAATCCCTACTATATTCAATTTGATCTCAAAATTATGTGATACCCATTTAACTCTCATTAATCCATCCCATGAACCATTATGTACACCCATTTCCACACTGAAATTTAGTTTGGGATCTATCCCTTTTCCTCTTAATTCAATCATGTTCATTTTATTATGCCATGAATATCAAATTCCAAATTTTTGTATGTGTTCTTTCATATCCCCATAACTTCCCTTTTATTTCCATGTAATGAGTTACCCCTTTTTACTCTCATTAAGACCACCCATTAACATTTATGTTCCCCCGTTTTCTTATTGAAATTTCACCGTGATTTTCCATGCCAAACAATTGTGTAGTGAATACCAATAACAATTTTCTATCAAGGGTGTTCACCATTATTCACTTATACTTATTTGAATGGGTACATATATGTATTTATTCCACACTCCTTTATATTTGTATAAGATTTTATGATAAATTATTCTATCTTTTATGATCTATGTGGAACACATATGCATGTGCATGAAATTGAAGTGATGGGTGTGTATGAAATTATATACTGGTCAATGTATTGTATAATGTTTTAGTCTCATTATACAACCTTAAAGATATTACAGAGTGAATATAATTAATTATGGTACTTTCTAAAACATTATTTCTTAGTGTTTATCCTTGAACTATGTTTTTATGGCATGTTTAATGTTGTTTCCACATTTTACATGTTTCTTTTATGTTATCATGATATCTCATGCCTTACTATTCATGTATCTGATTCTATCCCCTTTTATGTTCCACTTAAATTACCATTGTTTATCATGTAATACTTTCTTGATGTTATTATTATTTTATATTCCCTTACTGGCCTTTATAGCTCACAACTTTCTTATATATGTCCCTTGGTTATCTAATGCAATGTTAGAGGTGATGATTTCTAGGAGCATGATAAGGATGTTTCAGTTAATGTTATTGTATACAATGTTCAATATGTCAATATATGTACCTAATTCATAAGAAAACTAGATTTATTGATATTTTGGGTTGTATTATGTTCAATATTATATAATAATTCATTAAAAAAATTGTAATAAAGACACAGGTTGTCATAGTCATGGTGGTTGAAAGAAATATGGGGTTTATTCCTTAAAATGTAGTAACATTTCATGGTAAAAAAATAACATTATTTCATTAGGTATACCATATATATTTATTTAACCTCATGATATATGAAAATTTTATTATGTGCTAGTCTTAGATATTATTTTGTGTAGATATTGAATTTTTTTAATTTATCGATATTGGTCGATACCCCTTTCTCAAATATAGGATGGGATCCATCAAAAACCCCTTAATGAAAATAAATATGATGATCATGGGAGGTATATGACCCAATAGTAACTAGAGGTCAAGAAAATGAACAATTACCCACTACTATAAGGGTGAAATCTTTATCAGTTGATTACAATATTTACAACACTATAGAGACTATTGAAATTGAACCTAGAAATCAAATCCCATGGGTTTTTTGATAGCAGGGGAAATATTTGATTTCAAAACATTAATGATTGGAATACTTACATTATGTTAGTACCTACCTATGAATTACACCATACTATATGGGTTGGTTACCTGGTGAGTGAGATTCTGCTATAAAATGGTAGTGGTTCTTTCTAGTATCATCGGTTCCTATCATTTTTATGAATATATGGTGATCTTATTTAATTAATTTCTTATGAGACAATTTAATGGTTAATAAGGACTATAGTGTATTTTTTTATCTGGTGGATTAGTAGGATAATGGTTTTCTTAAGATATTCCCAAGTATCAATAGAGGGTTTATTCAAATCATTGGGAGCATTGACACACTCTAACTCATCAATGTATAATTTTTCTTGTTTCCCTTTTGTAATACCCATAGTCATGATAGTTATATTCAAATAGGTCAAAGGGGTATGTATCACACTTGATTATACCAACCCATCAACTTAGGATGTATTTGAGGCACTGATTTAATGAATAGGGAAATACCACATTCATTTTATGTCAACACACTCCATGAAATAATGTTTTAGGTAGAGTCCTATAAGAAACCCCTGAATTAATTTATTTATATCATATCATGAAACATGATCTCCCACTCAATAATTCCTCATAGATTATGTTCAATATTTTCAGACACCTGGATCATCAGGTTTAATAGGGTCAGTTCAACATTAATGAGTCCTAGTTTTTGGAAAATTTTAATTGTGATAGGGTATATCTCGAATCCTATGTTTACTAGGAATGGATGAACTTGAATACCATTAAACTATCTTTATCATATTCTCCCTTGAATTATGGAACTATTTTTTCCCATAAAAATTAAATAATGGCTTGAAAATTATAATTTTAGGATTCATCTATGCATTATGATTCATAAATAGCTACACCTATTTCATAATTGATAGGAATCAATAGTGATTTGATGAGGGAATCACAAAACTCCATTTATTGGAGTATCACATCATGGATCCATTTTTACAAAAATATATTGGTGATATAATAATTCATACAATTTTTCTATGTTAGTGAAAATTTCATACTCCATAATGGTCTCTCCTTTATTGGAATCTTAGTTTGAAAAAATGGAATATGAAAATGGATTTGAATAGTTCATTTTGTGTTTATATATTTCTTATAAATATATGGTGGAAAACTATGAGTTTATTTTCATTCATTCATTATTATGGCTGAGAACTAGGTTCCTATTTTTGAGATATAAGAAGTACTGTCTTAATAGGTCATATAGTTGTGCCTAATGGTGTATCCTTTGATTAATTCACATAATAAACCTTATATAATTATTTTTTATATTAATAGTATCATGAATCATCCCCATTTATGAACCATCGTGATAATTTTTCATAGTTTTTTATCCTTCCCATCCCTTGATAGTTTAAAGTGGTTTTCTTTAGTGATAAGAGTAATATAATTCACCACTAGGTTTCAAAAAACATTGAAATATCTGAATAGAAATTATAGAAGCATAATGCTTCCTTTTATTAGAGTATTATTCATTGTTAGATAGATTTTGGGTCCATATTCCAAATTTTTGGCTATAAAATAACAGGGAGTGTTGATTAGTTTTATAACTGTGTGAACTTATTAACTTCCATGTGTATATCTTTACCAGTTTATTTGGGACATGGAGCACTGTGACTTCTATAGGGATAATGATGAATATTTTTCTAACACATAAGAGAATGGTTATTTCAAATGGGAAAGGATAATTCAATGTGAATGGCCAAATAACTTGTGGATAATCCAACCATTGAATAAAAATAAAACTCATCTAGAAACCTGCTATCATTCCATAGAATCATCATATGTGTATATGGGGGTGGAAGAGAACTATGTCACATGTGTTGGAGGATTCTCCATTTCAACCATACCACTATTTCCAAGATGAGGATCTAGTCCTTAAAGAAAAAAACCCTTCGATAGTGCACCCAAGGACCCTTAGTTAGGGACCATAGATGGTGAATTTTGTTATACTATAATCATGTAGACTTATAGTATTTAGAAACATCAAGAGGTTCTTAAACATTTAATATTGAAATAATATTCATAAATGATCATTATGTTATGAATAAACCATGTTATTTAGTTCTTTAATGGGAACCACTGGATCCTAGACATGGCACATGCCTT
The DNA here is from genome assembly GCA_963277665.1 of Viscum album. Taxonomy (NCBI): domain Eukaryota; kingdom Viridiplantae; phylum Streptophyta; class Magnoliopsida; order Santalales; family Viscaceae; genus Viscum; species Viscum album. The sequence continues at coordinate 638,903,952 of OY728157.1, forward strand.
GGATTATATCTTTATAGTGATAATTCTCAAAGAGAGGAATATTTATTGGGGGATCCTAATGTAGAACCAGATTAGGGGAATGATTTCTTCCATAAAAAGTTCAATATCCACTTACATGCTTCTATACTATAGGTAAATTATGTATTAGGTGTGACCACTACATGGTCTACTTCATAACTTCTTCTATGACCTACCCTATTGTTTGTGTTCCTAGAATATTCATGTGTACTTTAGGGAGATGAGTGTTATAACCATCTCATCTCAAACAATCTCCATATATAACCTCTATAGTTGTTAACAAGAAAGAATCTCGTGGATGGTATATATTAATCACATATATAAGTTAATTAAGTCAATGAAACTCTCAATATTCATAGATTATATATTGAGAGTTTAGTTTTGTATGTTTTGTTCAAATTAAAGCTGATTTGGTAGAGAAAGATCCTTTGGAGATGTTCCCAACTACTAATGGACCCTATTGTATACTAACAATAGAATAAAAAGTCATGTCCCTATAAGGTATGAAAAAATACAATCATTATAGTTTCCAACTAATATTATTTTCCCTATAAAATTCCAATCTAATATTTTTATTATTCCAAATGTTTCACTTAATCACATGTACTATTGAATAGAGATATGTGTGGGTTGGAAAAATTTTAGGGTTGGGGAGTATTATCCCTCTATACAAGACATATTTTATTCTAGGATGTATCATGGTCCATTGTGTCTCTATGGTCTCTAGAATAGTTTTGGGAGGCCATATCACATCATCAACGGGTGGGTTGGTATGTATTTTCCTCCACACTGTTCTCATTGGTCATGAAGTAGAATGATAATAGATTATATGTGGGATGTTTCATAGATTGATTGGGGAAGGAACCACTGGGAATATTGTTATTTTTTATTTTTGGAGGATCCACCATCCTCTAAAATGATAAAATGGTTAGGTCTAACAAATTTAGTCATGGATTGTATAATAAAGATGATGGGATGAAAATATTCCACTGTAGGAATTAATAGATCCTTCCGAATATCTTCCACCTCTATGTTCAATTTGTCAAGATGTTTGGAAGTGATACTCTTGATTTTTTCATGATCCTATAATAATAATTTTATAATATCTTTTATCTATATTCCTAGTATGGGTTTTTTTGGACCAATAGTTTAATCAATTCATTTCAATTAGTCGGTATTTTGATAAATAGGAGAAAACACCTTAGTTGGGCTCCAAATGAATTTTTTTTCCTCTTATAAAATGTGCACTGACCTATACAAAGGTGATCCTTGTGATGAGTCTCCACTTGGGGTGAATATTATTCCTTATAATTCCCAGCACCGGACTTATGATCCTTATAATTTATGGTATTTAATGTGATGAAATTTAAAGTGGTGGTGGTTGGATGGGAAATTTTAACCATGATGAAAATATTAAGCAAAGGGACATACTATCATCGTGGGAGAGTGATGGATTTATTTTCAAAATACTACCCCAATCCCTTAATTTATACATGAAAAGATTCATCTTCCAAGATTCAAAATAGAATAATGAATCACTGGATAGAGCTCAACAGAATGATCTGGCACTACACATATGTATCTGATAACTGATCCACCAATTTTTTTGAAATATAAATATTTTATCATTACTGATGATGATCCTGAAGTTATTTAGGTCTATTATAAAAGGTCATCCTATATTCAAGAAGATGATTAAACCTAACCCACATGTTATTATAAAGGCATAATGTATTATCCAAATAATTTTTATTCGGGACATTAAAGTAAAGGGTTACTAGTTTCTAGAATATAACCAAAATTAAGTCAATGTACCAAATTTCAAACAAACATTCTTACTCCTATTAAATTTAAATAATTATTCCCTAATATTGGATTACCAAATCTCAATTACGTGGATGTCGGGAGGATAGTTGACAAAGTGATTCTGATCTTCTCTACTATTTATTTTCAAGAATATTACACGTCTCATGATCCAAACACCCATCAAATGAGGAAGTGTTTTCTAGATTTAGAGCGATAATCATGATCATGTAAAAGTGATATTTACTATCTAAGGACCTTTTTTATGTTAAAGGAAATATAATTTATACATTTTTATAATATCTTTTTCTTCATACGATATTGAAAAATAAAAACTAACAACTCCACTAAATTAGGAGTATAGGTGGAGAGGGGTGTAACTAATGGTTGTAGATATGGTTTCATAGATATTCCATGAATTAAATCCCATTTATTCTCATTTTTAAGGTAATTATAGAGATATTTGGAAGCATTATGAACTTAAATACTAGGGATGGTTATCCTCAATTGATGGGATCATTCCCTTAGGAATAATGGTGAATGTGGATTTATTTACCTTTAATAATTTGTATACTGTGACCCTAAATAATCAAGGGTGGTATCAAATGATTCCCTAATAACAACCACTAGGGATGATATGGGAGATCCATAATCATGATCCTCATATGGTAATAGGGAATTAATCAATGAATTCTATAGACGAAACCATAGTTAGGGCCTCTATTAATAGTACCTTTTCATTTTTCTAAAGAAGAAACTTCAAAGAATTTAATGTATTTATCTCATCAAGGTCCTCTACATTAGATAATGGAATAATGGGGAGGACATCTATGGAGGAATTTTCCTTTATGGATTGGTAACCTACCATAAATTGTGATGGTTTCCATAACTAAGAGAGTTGATACAACCCCCTAGATGGAGGGATTAGTCTAAATACAATCCTATCAAGGACAATCCCGTGTGAAGTGATTAGATGGAATGGGTTGTATTAGTTATGTAATGGGACACCTGATTAGTTATAATGGATTATAATTGAGAAGGTTTGGTTTCTTCCCCTTGTGTATCAACCAAACATTTTGGAATAGTGATAGTAGAGATTTTATGGGATATTATTTCTCATCATTCGTTGTGTTTGTATTATAATTTTATTGATTTTGATTATTGGGATCCATTATAGAAGACTCTCGTATAGATTATTCAACATGTGTGACCAACAAGTCCCACACCACCTCATCATTGGGGATTGAAATTTTAGTGTGTTTCTAGTAAAAGTTACCAAAATATTTTGTTGTGGTAGTGGGAGAGATTTACTATGGTGTTCTACTTTTTCTTAGTTGTGGTGACATGGTTCTGAAGCCTCCAATTGTTTATGATCCATCACCCATGTGAGGATAAACCATCCTCCTCATATCAGTGGATGAGGGAAGTGATAATACTCTACTAGTTGAGCAAAAAGGCTGAGATGATGAGATATAACCCAAAATCCATGAAATAGGTACTTTTCCTAGTAGTAGAATATTGTTTTGGGACATTGAAATCATTATATCTCCTACATCCATTCCTATTAAAGTTATGATGTTGATCATGATCATAATATGGTGTCTGTTTTAACATATAAAACAAGATGACAGTATATTTTCTATTAATTGAATGGACATTTTTCCTAATGTTACTCATCCTCCCTTAAGTTGATGAAAATTTATTCACACTAATAATGTCTAGAAAAATTTATACCAAGCATTCATTGAAAAATAATTATTCTAAAATAAGTGATTCATGGTGTGTACACCATTTGTTTCACTGATTATTACACCATGGAAACCTCTTGCATAAGAATCTGCATCCTTGGACTAGTCATGATCCCCATGAAACATATACCATCTTTGAATAGTTGTGTTTCCTTTACCACAGTGGTTGATGATGTCATATTCATGATCGGATTAGGAAATGGTATGTTAACTAATACTTCGATTCCACATTTTATCTTTTCACCAAATTTGTGTCTCTTAAATAGATCTATTACATATTATTTAATCTCATTCCATTTAGAATCTTCTAGTTTAAAGTAGAGAATTAAACAACTGGTTTTAATGATAAATTAGCTACCTATGGTTGGAGAAAATGACGATGTTACGCATGTTGAGAATTAGTGAAAGTATACCACATTTTATGTTACAAGGGAATCATATGATCATATCATAAGGAATATGTAGTAAAAAACCTATGTTATCATTTCATTCACACAAGAAAACATATGATTAGTTCACAATGAATCTATTTCTACTCACCTATGGTGTCATGTATTGATCAGAAAATGTGTCTCACATTTTATATGTGAGGAATATGATGCACTCCATGAAAAAAACATATGATCATCAAATAATTCATCCTAGTATTATCACATAAGGCATCCAATGGTCATCTAATTCAGTAAAAAACTATGAATTTAGCCTAGGGAATGGGTATATAAATCATAAAATAGTCACATAAGGTTATATAATTCTATAAAATATGTAATATCATTCTAATCAATTGTTGTAGATCCCTAGGAAGAGACTGGTGTTTTTAACAAGAGGCCATATGACCGTCAGTTAAGATTCTAATTTTGGTCACATAATTACTCTCATGTTAATCACCAAAGGTTGAACCCAAGGGAAATTACATAGGTATATATTATGAGATAATATAAGCAACATATATTATTCATATAATTTTTACATAATGTTATCTTTACTTATTATGTATTTCTTGGATTCATATGAATCTTTAGAAATAATAGATTTTCAATTGAGTGAAGGTATTGAAAAAGTTAACGTATTGGGGGGGGGGGTACCTACCAATATTATCATTATATAATGGTCTAAGAAGATATTTACAACCATGTAAAGGTGATCCTGATTTATATTCCTGTGAGGCACACTCACATATTAAATGAATTGTTTAGGGAAACATTATATATATGATATTTATGTACTAGTATGGGAATACATTAGCATCTGGCGGTGATTGAAAAATCATGAAGGAATTTGGATTTATGGTAGGATTGATGTACTACAGAAAGATGATATGTATTTTGAGTGGTGCACTCCCTAGGGAGAGGATAAATTTGAAGGTGACTCTTACTATCAAGATGGTAAACTAACCACCATCTTTCCAAATGGAAGTGTTATATAACATTGTTAGGATATCAGGATGTTTATATTAGTTAAATGATAGGAATATAATGTTCCTTATTATTATTAAATGATGAAAACCCATATAGGTTGGTTGTAGAGACTATATTCATGTGAATATTTTCAACATGTAGTCTAACATTATGAGGTATGTCCTTAGGTATCATTAAAGGATTAAAAAAATGTTGTTGTGGGACTTATACATTGAGGATTATTTAATTATGGTGATATAATATCTTGATCATGAAATGGGGTGTCACACACTCAGTACATGAGTCATACTAAGATGGCCACACAATACATCTCACATTCATCACATAGTCTGAGGATATAATTTAACATATTATTTTGGGTATTTTTTCATTATTATAATTATCATGAGAAAGGTAAATTGATTCTATAATTTTTAGATACTTTTAGCTAAGATTTTTGGTGGGATTATAAGTTAGGATTCCCCATCCTAGTTTTGGCTGGAAGAGTGAAGGATACGAGGATCCTAAAAATTCACATTGAGGGGGATAGTGGTAAATTTTCCTCAATGACTCAACGATATTGTAATTCAAAAACACTATATAAATTCTATTTTAGTGATATATTCATGGACACTATTAATTTTAGGTAGAATTTAGGGGTTCCAATATGAATTATACTATGATTTAGATCATAAGGCATAGTGTATTTCCATCCCATCCTTTTTTATGATAGTTTTTGGAATTAGGATCCAAGGAAATTTTTTTTTCATATGGTTTCAATATAAAAAAATTGACTTCAAAAAGGTATGGAAGCCTTGAGTATTCAACTTTAATGAAGAAGTGATTTCCAAAAGTTGGCATCATTAAGAAACCTATGTAGTGTGTTTCCCAATGGTTAGGGTGTTCATGAAGGGTAATCATACAAGAAACATGTGTATCTCATGGATTTATTATGTTTTTTTTCTATCAGTGGGGTTTGATGAATGATGAGGGTCTCTTGGATCCCCGACTAGACTTAAGAATACACTCCTAGCACATAGGGTTTTCATCTGGGATTTTTTTTTGAGATTCATACTCATCATGATTCTATGCATTGAAATATCCCTTAGAGGTCATTCAAAAATAATTTTTACTTGCTTAAATACTTTTTTCTTCATTTTCATGACTATTAGAGTTTGTTGAGAGCTTCAACTCAAATTCAATAGGACGGATCACACTAAAATATGGAAGAAATAGGGTATTTATAGGTTTCATGAATGTTGGGAAAAAATTTGTGTAATGGATAACTATCTCTAGTGAGAATAGATTTTATTAATTCATTGGTGTATTTTTTTTGAACATTTGTATGTCATGAAACATGGTACCTTATAAAATCCACTCAACATAATGGGTATTATTCCCTTATAAACCTGGTTGTGCACCGATCAACCATTGTTGTACCCAATTCCTCCATTGAAGTTTTTTATAATTTCAATAACTTCTTCATAATCTCAATAATTATATATGTGTATTTATATTATTATTAATTTACAAAAATAATAATGTTTTTCAATATTTATTTATAAAGAACTCAAATTATGAACTGTTCTTCCATAAGAATATTTTAAATGAGTATTATTTCTAGGAATTTTTTATTAATAAAACCAAATGAATGTATAATATTATCACTCCATAAAATTAATATTGTTATAAATATCATTTTTATATATTTTTTGAATTTTTAATCATATTAATTGAAAATAGTAATGGAAAATTAGTTATTTCATTCATTATATGCGATAGTATGTTTGAAGAGACAAGCATAGATCTCATTTTTCAATAAATGAGATGATGATGAAAAGTAAACCAATTTTTTATTTTATGGTCATAATAATATTATAAAATTCACATTTATCAATTAAAAACCCATTATAACCATAAATTTAACGTGTTATGAAAAATTTAACATATGGTACACTAAAGAGGGATTCCACACACAAGTATATTTAAATCTTCATATTTTGATTATTTTTCAGGGGAGGTAGAAAATTCATATTCTATCATTATAATAACATTTTGGAATATTAATAATACATATGTTATGATAATTTAATAAATATTTTTCATTAGAAATAATAATATTAAAATTACTTTGATGAAGGTTAATGTATTACAAACATTGAGGGATAAAACAATCTCTTTAATTTCTTATGGGAATTTATGTTCGTAAAATTTATTCTAGTGACCCAGGGATAATGGAAGATAAATAAAAATCATATAGAGTTGAATGTTTTAGAGGTTCATGAATCTTTTGAGGGGGAATTATATAATTCAATGGGTTTAGGTGATGTCCTTCTATATTCGGTGGAAAATATAATTTTTTGAAATACCCATTACATATAAATTTTTCCAACACTATATCCAAGGGTCAACTGAAAAAAATGTGGTCCATAATTTAGTATAGAGGAGTTTAATTAAGGGAATACCCAACCATAATTTTTTATACTTGTTTTAATCAATTTATTGACACTTACCATTATATTTATACCCTTATCCATTTTGTTTTTTTACATTGGAGATTTTTTATTTTAAGTAAGTGATTTAAGATTTATTAAAAATATAAGATAACACCTATTAAAAAAATATTATATGGTAAAAAAAATTATCCTTTATTTTTTACAATTAAATTTATAAATATTATAAAATATCATTGATATTAATTAATATAACATATATTAAAACTATTTTTTATAAAAAATAGATGTTTTAACCATTACAAGTTCAAAATCATATATAAAAATAATTACCAATTAATTGAGTCATTATAATTTTTAATATATGTGTAAACATAATATCATAGTAAATATATTAAATATTTTAATTTAACTTATAATTAAAAAATTAATCAACATAAATTAAAAAATACATTGATTTTAACCATTCAATTAGTATTTTTAGTAATTCACATTATTACTAGTTTTTTTTATTTTTAAAATTAATATGGGGAACTTATATAAATTCAATATACCAATATAATATCAAATCTATCAAATAATATTTTATAGGTGAGAAAAAATATTTTTCATATTATTCCACTTTATTTATTGATTTTTTTAGAAAATGTGAATTTTCAAAAAATAAAAATAACATTATGTTATAATACATATTTACATTATTTTAATCAGTTTATTTATTCTTAATGACACATGATAATTTATTTCAATAATAAATTGGCTGTATTTAATAATTTTATTATAATGTATCACCATTTTATTCTACTGTTGTGTGTAAGAAATCCTACTCAAAATTTATTTTATTTAGAGAAATGTATTTACTAAAATTATATGCTATTACACTCTACCCCATTAAAATAATTACATCGTCAATATTTTATAACTAGAAAGAAAAAATTGAGTTCATTTCTATTTCATTACATTCTTTAGTTCCCACATTGGTTACTCGAACATATGATTCTAATATAGAACTTTGAATATTTGATTGGCATTGTATAATTGAACCGTAAATCTTTTACCATTGGAATCCAATGGCTGTTCTTTATAATATAGATATTTTTCAAATTTTAAAAGTTCTATTTTCTATACATGTGATAGTTTTTCTGTATAGTTTCTCAAAATCTATACATGAAACATGTCTTATATATTGGATATTTTGGGGTGAGTCCTATGAGATAATCTATAGCCCAGACATGATCATGGATCCCAAAGTGAACGATATACCTAGGCCTCATCATCCCTTTCCTCCTGAACCTCATAACCCTCTTCAAAGGAGATAACTATTGGAACAATTTTTCCCAATGTTAGACTCCAAATTTAATTGACGATAACCCTCATAACTCTTTTATCAATTTTTTTAGTTTATTGGGTTTTTTAATAGTTCGAATGTCACACCTGAGTTTGACTTTCTTCTTGGTTCCAGGCCAGGTTAGGGTTCAGGGGGAGCCATTGTTTAATTTTTTGAATTTTTATTAAAAGATTAGTGTTTTGGGCTTGATGACATCGGGCGCACGAGAATTGCATAGTCTGGAGACCGTGCTATCAACCCAGGGAATCGTGCGTGGGCTGTAGAGTTGCAGTATTAAAATAAATAGAATGGATTGAGCCTAATGAAGGGAAAATCTAGAAGAAAGTCTATTAATAATTAAAATATTCACAGTATAATTAATGTGAGTATTTTTTTATTATAATTATTAAGGGTGATATGAATGGAAAAAAAATTTAATATTTAGAAATTAACAATTATTATTACATTATGATTATTATTATTATTATAAATATTATAATTAAAATCAAAATTACTATTAAATTTGTTTTTCTATTATTATTATTAATTTTTTTATCATCTTTATTTTTATTAAAGTTTCTTTTATTATTATTATCATTGTTAAAATTATTTATATTATTAGCATTACTAAAGTTGTTATGAATATTATTAATATTGAAATGAAATGAATTATATTATTATTTTCACCACTATTTTATTAAAATTATTACTGGTACTCACCATAATATATCTTTTTATATTATAACCATTTAAAAGGAAAAAATGTTATTGCTAATTTTTACATCATATTATTATTAAGTATATTAAAAATTATTACTATAACTATTATTATTAATATTATTAGGTTTTGTTTTTTATTTTTATTTTCATTATTTTGTTTTTATTTTTATCTTTTTCCCCTTTGGTTAGGGTTCTACGACCCCCTCCTCCCCCCAATGCGGTGTGATTCCCTCACCCCCTATGACCTAGATTGCACGACCTCCTTCATCTAGGAAAACCTCTTTGCATCACCTCTAGCATACATCACCCCTTCTGGTGCAGCTACTTCAGCCGCCGCATGCACCCCTGACCCGACGCACCTCCGGCTCAGCGCACGATGCCCCGTGAACCCCCTCTTCCAGAGCACGCAGCCCCTCCTGTCCGAGCTTCTCCACCGTGTCGTCGCCCCTCCCGTGCATAGAATGACATCCGGTGTGCCACCCCCATCCTGAAGGCAACCACTTTTCTATGGAGACCTCCACTACCGGTGCCACCCTTCTAGTCATCCACCACCCCTTTCGGTGCCTCCGTGCAGCACACGATCCCCTACCGGTAGACCTCCCTAGCGCACGCCCTCCCTGTCCGGCCAGGCGTCCCTCTTTCTGGTGAGGTTTCCCCATTGGTGAGTGTTCTTACCCATTGCTTTGGTTTTCTTCCATGCTTAGTAATTATTTAAGTTTTATTCCTATTTGGCTTCGTTTTGGTAGCGTGGGGTTAGATTCATCTCTTAGAGCATGCTACTGAGGTGAAAATGATATCACACACCAGTCTCGGGCGTGCGTTTTCCATATGCCTTGGAGTTGGGGTGGGTTTCCCCTTGAACAAATATTCTTGATTTAAGATTCACCTATTTCATGTATTTTTCATTGTTTGTGATAATTAATTGGTGGTTTATGATGTCTAGAATAATTTATTTTATATGAAATTGGTTGGAAATGAGTTTTTCTTGTAAAAATTTGGTATATTGTGTGTGTGAAAAGTTTTTATTTGTATTTCCTACAAGTAGTTTACAAGATTGAATAATTTATTAAATTATGAAACTGCTGAGAATCACAATTTGAAATAGTCTTGGTATGAGGTTGGACTTAAAGAGAGGGGTTTTGGGAATGTTTTTGATTTAAAATCCTTGTGATGATATATAAATTTGTATTATAAACATTTAACTGGTTTATTAAATATTTTTAGGTGTGCTTGATTTCAAAAGTGGACTTTTGGATTACGGTTTTTAAAGCGGTGTGTGAATGGTTTCAAAATGGATTTTTGACGCATGGTGTATTTTTATTAAGTTGTTAATTTAGTTTATTTAATGGTGAAAGTGGTGAATATTTTGATCTATAATGTTGAGGATGTGTGGTTTATCATAAAATAGGTTTTTGAAGGGGTTTTGGGTGGGTAAAGCTGTGAGATAATTTTGAAAATTGTTTCATAAATTTTAAAATGGTTTAGTAAATAATGTAGATGGTGAGAGTTGTGTTTTGAAAACATGTTGAGGTGGTTATTTTGTACTGTTTGTTAGTTTTGATTATTTTAAGACTGTGTATATATATTTTAGTTGTGAGTTTGTTGCAGCACGTTGGTGAGGTAACCCCGCGATACCACGATCATTGGCTTGTGTGTGCTTGTATGCCTGTGCAAGGCTTGTCGCATCATTGTGTTTGGACTGCGAGTCAAGGTAGGTATCCCACTGCACCAGCCTTTAAATTTTGAAATTATTAATTGCTTGATATTTCATTGATTTTTGATAAATGAGATATAATATTAGATAATTATTTTTGGAATAAATATTTTATTTAAATGAAGCTCTTTATTTTATGCATGGCACTCAAATTATTTTCTTGATGAATTGACACATAATAGTGATAGAATGCCCGTTTGGAATTTGAACACAATTCATATATTTTTAAGTGTGGTTATGGTTTGATGGTAAATGTTTTCATTTGATGTGTGAATTTTTTTTCTTTATCTAAAGGAATTATGTTTCTTTAAAAGTTGCATAAGGCCCATTTGGAACTTTGACAAAATAAATTATTTTGAAAAACTTTCATTAGGGTGACTCTGGGGTGATCTTGTGGTGTACGTATATTGTTTGAGTTATTGTGTGTGATGTTTTTGCATCATTACTAGTTACTTGATTGACATTGTTGAATCACCCCCTTTTTATTACACATGTTAGCATGGAAACTTGGCATAGTAAGTGAATCTTCTGTGAATGATTGTTGCACTAGTTTATACTATGCACTGGCTAGTGGCCCTTAGTATGAACTTTGCTTTTCTAGGGGATTGAGCCCCTCAGTTAGGCCAGGTAGAGCAACACTGAGCATTTGGGAATTATGATGTCATTGAGAGCAGGCATGCCTTCAGGATGAGTCACATGTATAATACATTTTGGATTTTTTATGTGATCCTAGGTTTTTACCCATGTTTTAGTTAGTGCTTATTTGTATGTGGCAGACGATTGAGGGGCCTAGTTCGGTTGTTTGGTCCCCGTTTTCTACTTTCCCATTGCCCTTATTATGTGTTGTGTGTGGTTTTCCTCATGACTAACAACTAAATTTGGATTTTAAATTGTTCATGAAAATGTTTTTAAAATGTAGTTCATTTATTTCTTTCGCACCTTAAACATTCTTTTAAATTAAAAAGGGCAATGGGATGTTACTTGTTTTGGAAATGGAAAGTGTGTGAAAAACCATATTTTATATAGTGTAGTTAAAACCTAGAATTATTAAATTCTTTATTTAAAGGTAGTTATTTGGGAATAGATTTTTGGGCACACCTACTGAGTTTTAATACTCACGCATATAGTATTTTCTTGTTTTTAGTTTCTCTTGAAGGTTACATCTCTGGATCGGATCACCTTGGGTGATGTTTGGTTTTGATATCAAAGAGTAACCCACTGGATTATGTGAAATATAAGTCTTGGATAGGTTAGTTGTGTTTTGTTCATTACTTCTATTCCTGTCGTTTATTTGTCTTAATTTGTCCTATTTTATTTCTAATTCTTAGTTATCTTTCATTAGGTAGAATCATTCCCAATTATACTCTGTTGATTCTCTAGCACTTGTCACCAGCCCGAGAGGACCAGGAACACCTCTCAGGCCTTGCAAGAGATCGTCTCGGGTGACCGGTTCAGGGTCGACCTGAGTTGGTTCATGACATCTAACCTTATCAATCATGTAATGGATAAGGTCATGTCCTATCAGCTTCTATTCTCTAACATCATCTAATCACATTTGATTCTTACGAATCTTCCAATATAGATCATCATATGGTGAAATCAAAATTCATGGATAGATGGTGTTTTTATATGAGAACTGTACTTAGGGTAGGTGTTGATCATAAATTCCATATAAATACATTGATAAATATCCAATCATATCCAATAGAGTATGAATGGTCCTTTTTGACTGAATGTCTATTTGAGGGTGTTATGTTGTGCTCAATCACATATCTAACTCCAATATTTTTTGAAACATTTTCCATTACCATTAGGTGATATTTTGTTTATGATAATATAAAATGAATAGAGTTAGTCCATGATCTTCACAATATATCATATATTTATATATCATAGTGAGATCGTTAAGAGTTAAATTTTCCCTTATAACAATAAAATATAATGAATTTTTATTGATATCGATTACAACTAATATGTAATTATTTCTTTAATATGTCATATGGTGTCCTGTGATAAAATATATGGTGGTGTATTCCAAATTTAATATATATATTTTTAATTTATGAATCACAAAATTAGAATTCATTCTTTCATCATTAACATGTTATCTTATGAATCATTAAGCTATATATTCTAAAAATATCCTCTTCATGTTATCTTATATATGATCTTCCTTGGATCACTATACTTATTCATGTATCATGGTTGAATAGAGTTAGATGAAATATGTGCATCATCAAAAAGTTCCATGTTAGTGATTTTTTATTGGGCACAAATTTGTGTTCATAAACTTGAAACCCCAAAATTATCTTTGTTTATATTTTAAATATTTATTACCTTTTCCTATTTCTCTATAACATTATTCTATACCTCTATGATTGTTACATTAATTAATAGACGAGTTTACATTTTTGAATGATATGATTCATTTATTTCCCTTATGAATTAGACCTTCATGCATTGGGAATCCATTATTATTGGATTTTGTCTACAATACTCATCAGTGATAAGGTATCATAAAATTCCCTTCTTAGAGAATATACATCCTTGTTTTCATTACTAATGTGGTAGTGTGTTGATATATCATAGCTGTTGATCAGCAATAACCAAAAACCATAGAGATTGATCATCCCTTGTATGAATATATATATTATTATAATTTGGTCATTATTAATGTCCCACAATAATGATAGAGGTGATGACCCCATATTTTATGTTCAATGATACTACTGTAAGATACTGATCATATAATGGGAAATTCATCTCACGATTCATTAATTGAAGTTATGTATAAGAAATTAACAATAAGTTCTATATAGAAACATAAAATAAACCTTTTATGGATGTATCATTATATATTAAAGTCCATTCTACACTATTAAGTAATTTATGTTTATATATAGTAAAGATTTAATTATTATGATCCATGAAGAATTCGTTACATTATTTTTTCTAGAAAAACATCAATCCCTTCTTTTTCAACTTCCTATAATATTTTAAAATCCTGAAAACTTTCACAAAAAATGAATGTATTATCTATATATCCAATGAAATCTCACAATATTATTCATATTTGTTGGTCTCATAAAATCTAATATTATATATATCTTTAACGCGTCTAAAAATTTACAATCGCTGAATTTAACATGACTAGATAATGATAATTTTTATTTCTAAAATTCACAGTTTTTAGTCATTTCATACATTATCTCCTTTAAAAGGTTTTGAAAAATATATAAAGAGTGTAATTATTATCTTCATTAGTCTCTTAATATATAAAATTTTCATCTATTAAGACAACCATAAATTGGTCATGGTTTTCTCTAAAGACTCTATTCATTAAATACATGATTATGGTTAAGGAATTTATAAGACTAAATGGAATCACTAAAAAATTTATAATGTCCATATCACATATCAAAATTATATGTATAATAATCATTTATTTGTATTTTTATCATAAGATACCCATATCAAAGATCAATCTTTTAAAATTTCCGAGTTCCTATGAGTAGATCAAACATGTCATAAATACAAGGAATGCTATTTTTTCCATGATTTAGATTTTATTAATCTAATGAAAATCAATGAAAAGATTCATTAAACCATACTTATTTTTTTAAAGAGGGTTATATATCCTAATGTAAATGTAGTTGGTTGAAAAAATACCTTATCCCAATTCTCCTTAATTGATTAATTAATTCAAAATTTTCATTAGGATATTTCTATATCTGGTCATTTAAATTTGAAGGGATTTAGGAATATACACAATTGAGAATTAAACCTCCTAGTTAGAAGAAAGACAAATATTCTCTTTAGGAATACATCAAAATGTTCCCTTATAGTGGGATTATCATCAAGAGTATTATACTACATTGATAGAATCAATTGAGATACAAATTATTTATCATAAGGTAAAAATATCCATGCACGGGAAGAAAATAGGAATAGATATTCATCCACCTTGGTTAAATTGTACAAAATTAGAGTGTAATTACAGATATATAATGTCATTTACATATGCTAAAATTTGACATTTTATCTAAGTAGAGACAAACATCCATTCCTAGAATAGTATGAAAATCCACTAAAGGAATTATGATAAGTATTATAGTTATAATCATCCCATAAAGGGTCACTAGGGAGGATTTATATACATTAGATGCAAACACTAAACTATTTAATATTTAAATTATTAGTTCATCCTATTTTTATTATAGTATAATTAGTATAGATCAACTAAACATATAGGATATGAAAGAATGTAATAAACATAAAAAAAATAGCGAGTTATCTAGTATTTAATGAATAGAAAGAATATCAATCATCATGTAGTTATTTGGATCCAACTATATAGTAGTAATAGTATAAAATAACCCAATATCAATTAGAATTGGAGGATGTTTCTATTGGATATCATTAAAAATCATGAAATAGTTTTTTGGTTTTTTATAGAGTACATGTTTTTGAAGATGAAACAATGGATCCTATACTAGGTATATATAAGGAAATATCACCCAAACATCATATTAGTGGGTTTTATTATCAAATTTATACATTCAATGGAATTATTTCTATCATTTCCAAATTTGATACATTTTATATTCCCCTTCACACAATTTTTGGGATGCTTCCTCCCAGACATCCTCTATGTGGGATGTTGGATATTATTTCCATCATGGGAATTCTCTTGTGATCCCCTAGAATTAAACTCTATTATCCACTTATAATCTAAAATCCTAAGATACCACATATTATCCAAAATCAATATTTCATCATTGAGGTCACATTGAACAACATCCATATAGGTGTTATGGTCCTAAATTTCCAAACCACTTCACATAGTCAATATTATAATAACAAATAAGTAGATTATTTTATGTTTGGTTTCAATGATAAAACCAAAGGCATATCATAAAATAATTGTATTCTTTTACTGATAATAGAAGAAATATTTATCAACCTATTTCATGATTATGAGGGACTCCCACTCTGTTTTATGATGGAGATATCTTGAAAAATACGTATTGATATATATCCTATACAATTAATCTGTATCCATGGATTCTATATCCTCATTCAACATTGTATTTTTGATTGAAGTCCACTATAGATCAGATTATATTGGGAGATAATATATAGAAAATATGAAATACTCTAGATTAGATAATTGGATAATAAAAAATATCTTCTCAATAGAGTTAATCTAGTTTTTAGTGATTATTACATCATAAAATCCACTAACAGTTGGAGGTATCTATATCATAATTAAATCAACTGAAATTATCCCTCTAATAGGGAGTACATTGTTATATATTTTATTATTCATAACATGAGTTAGTAGGTTATGGAACTTATTTTAGTTCATAACTACCTCTATTATAATGTTTTAATTTTCATTATTAGATTAATAAAAAATTTCAATGTTTATGTTCAAGGAAAGGTTCCTCACATTTCTTTCCATTTTAAAAAATAATTTTATATTAGGGGTGAGACCATATAAAATTAAAGAAATGAAACTTGAGAGAATAACCATTAAATGAAATATATTCCTTATCATTGAATTTATCAGTCTAAATATTGTTTACCTAAGGTTTATTTCAGCACATTATTTTTAACTGAAATTTATATTTAAATATTTTAAAATTATTTCTAATGAGCATATGATTTTTTTGAAAGATATTACATCAGAGTTTTTATGAAGGTGTGTAGTATTAGCCTCCATCATCCTGAACCAATTTAAGATTGTGTTATTACTAAAAAAAATATTTTAAGATGATTACTAATAGGTGAATTTGTTCCATAGTCTCATCAACATTCCAATAAATAGAGAAGGATGCATTTTAATAGGAAAAAAATAATTTAATATTTTCCAAAACTTCTGGATGTTATCATATACTTACACTTATAAATAATTTTCACTAATATTCTCTATTCTTAATCATTAATATATTAGTAACATGAATTTGAAACCAATTAAAAAATCATACTCCATACACACATTTCCTTAATCATAATTAGATGATGGGTTTTAAAACAATCCATGCATGAATTAATTTTTTGATCTCATTTCATAAAATGAGTCTCCATCATTGAATTTAGAAATGTTCATGAATTTTGTTCCATATTCAAAAAATTAATTTACACTAATTAATTAAATAATTAGATTCATTGTTTGGGTGAACACATTATATTATTGAGAATGAATATTTTGGATCCATCAGACAACTCTATGTACAATAGAAATATATTAATTTATTCATTTAGATTAGATATGAGTAAATTATATGTTCACCCTATATGGAATATTATATTAAGGAACTAAGGTATCCTTTACTCATAATATAAGGATTCTTATGTTAATTACAAAAGACATCCAAATCTTGTTCCTAGGGAAATCCTGATCCATAACCATGGGCTAATAATATTCTCTAAATGAGATATTATATAGACATCACAAAAGGAAACACATGGTTTTAATCTATTTATTCATTATTTCATCACCATTTGAATCCTACTCTTGTATGATAAAGTAAGAAACTAAAGGTATTAATTAATTGAGATAATGTAGAGATCATCTTGTCATCTCATAAGCTTATTATTATGATCATATACAGGAACTCATGATACTTACTTGGGGAAACAATTTAGGGTCATCATATATGAAAATGAATAAGTTAACATTTAATCATAAAATATTATACTTATTTTTATCATGTAAATCATCTCATGATTTTCACACAAGGATCAACAAACTCATCACCAATTATAAGGATTCTAATGCCTCAAGTGTGGTAATAAAAATACTCTCCATGTAATTATGATTCATATGATTAGATTTCAATGGAGATAATTCCATATAAGATCTTCACATATTGTTCAATATCATGTTAATTTTCTAGTGGGTATATCTCCAATATAATCTAATCACATATTGGGCCAGGGACACATTATTAGACTGTGGGGAGACTCTTCTATTAGTATTTAGTAGGGAGAATGATGGTTTAATGAATACTGATGAAACTCATCATTGAAAGTAATATGGATTCATTTCCCATAAATATTTTCATGTATTAGGATGACCATATTTTAATAATTTACAGAGATATAAAATTTTAGTGGTGTGTTTGGGATTGTATATGTCACGACCCGTCCTCAGGGCCCATGCCGTGACTACCCCAAGCCCACCTTCTATAGGCCAGGGGTTGGCGACTAGCACCAAATCGTAATTCCCGGTAAAAAGGGAAGGCATTGCCTTTGTAAAGTAAACAAACACCACAGAGCAAGAAAGCAATAGAAGTAAAATAATAAGTAAAAACTGAGTACAACAGTAAGTGCGGAAAGTAAGTGGGCTAGTATACAAACCCAAACTGAAAGTAAAGTACAACTGGAAAGGGAAAACATCAACTGAAAAGTAAATCCGCAGCCTCGACCCGTCCACTGGACTCCCACCTGAAGGTTGAGTACATATAGCCTCCATAGCTCCTCGGGTCCAACCGTCCACTCCGAGTACGTCCCGCCAGTGGTCCACCTCCAGGTACCGTCCTGATCTGTAAGCCTCAACCACGATCAGTGTTGTACATCGTCTGCAACCAACACAACGTAGTGCGGGCATAGCCCGTGTAGGGGTGAGTATAAGCTACTCAGTAGGGGCCCCGAGACCCCCGAAGGTCTCCCAGAATTCACAAAGGATAATCCACAAAGGAAAGATACAATCACGAAGTAACATCCGACACTGCTTAGGTATATGCCCATACATATACTTAAGTCATCAATTCTCGTTCGGCTCCAATATCCGAGCCCAAGTACAACCCAGTCCACACAGGAAAGCAAAACATAAATCCACATAGGAAAGAAAAACATAAATCCACACATGATAGCTCAACACAATCCACAAAGGAAAGAAAAACAGGATTCAGCTCACACAGGTATACTTCTTTGTATGACGATAGAGATGATCAGGTATTGCCACTGATTCATCTAAGTTGTCGAACCCACAAAGGATCGATAGGTACTAACCCCCGCAATGACCCGCAAAGGATCTGACCCACACAGGATCGATAGGTAACTAACCCCCGCAATGACCCATAAAGGATCTGACCCACACAGGATCGATAGGTAACTAACCCCCACAAAGACCCACACAGGATCGGACCCACACAGGATCTGTAGGCGCTGGCCCACACAGGACCGCTGAGCACTGACCCACACAGGATTGGACCCACACAGGATCTGTAGCACTGATCCACGTAGGATTGCTGAGTGCTGTAGTCGTCGCCGTCGAATCCACTGAGGATCTCCGCACAGTCGTCGTCGTAGTTGCAAACGCAGCCAGCTCTAGGGTTCCCGGACACAGCAAGCTCGTTCGGGAGGGTCCGCTCCACGAGCCGAGAGGATGATACATCAACTGACACATAGTCCAGAGTTGATGTATCCAAAAGTTCCGTATTGTCAACAGGAACTCAACGTCGCAGACGGCGCGTCAATCAGATGCCCGGTCTGAGAGTTATTGGCTTTTTCGTTCTAGGGGTCCGGTTGGTTTTTAAGGCAAAACCAACCCGACCGTACTCCACTTGCGTCCAAACGTCAGGCGGAGTAATCCAAAAGATCCGTCTCAATTAGATGAATTCAAAAAATTTGATGGCACGTCAATCGGACGTCCGAAGCTCAAGTTAAGAGCGTTTCTACATCGAGGGCCCGGTTGGTTTCGTGTACGAACCAACCTGGCCAAACCCAAAGTACTCCGAATCCTTGAGTGCGATATACCGAAACGACCGCCTCAATCCAAGGATCGCATCTCCATGGATTACATGTCGATCGTAGGTTCCTAGCTAATGATATGGGAAAAAGACCAAAAAGGTCCGAAAATGGGGTTTCGGGCCCGGACAGACCCGACCCGAGACCCCCTGGGTCGGCCCGAACCAGGTCGACCTGACCCGGGTCCAGGTCCGGCCCGCTTGGACGTGGACCAGACCGGCCCGACATGGGCACGACCCGGCCCGGCCGGCGGGTCGGCTCGGCTGTCACGGCCGAGCCGCGGGCGGGGGTGCACTGTCCCCGTGTGAAGGAGAGCCACGACCTCGTGTGGGGGCCGCTCTGTGTCACCGGACGCGGCGCAAGGCCGCGTCCCTTCCCCGCGGCCCCGCGCGGCCACGAGACCGACCCTCGCTACCGCAGATTCAGCCGCGGTGGGTCTTCCCAGAGGCGCGCCGGGCGCCACCGCTTCCTGGCGGCCGGATGCTGCCGGCCGCCGCCTCCGGCCACCGGCGCCGGTGTGGCGCGCCGGTGGGAACTTCCGCGGACCACCGGACGCGCTCCAGTGGTCTGTTTTGCCTGCGGTTTTCACATATGGCTCTCCCAGAATCCAAACTTTGCTGCAAAGGCCTCCAATCGCCATTCTGATCCCATGTTGTAAATGTCGTTAATCCATGCATCAACGAAAAACTGCGGAGGGTTGTCGGGCCGTGTTTGTTTGGCCCGCACCCTCCGTGTTAGGTGATAACAACTGGGAATAATAATCAACACATGAAAACATAACCAGGCACAATTTTAATAAATTAAAATTGAACTTTGATCTGGGTTCTTTGTTTTAGAAGGAAACAACCATGGGAAATAATATTATTCTCAAATAAAACCCCTACCTCGTAGTAGTCGTCAAAGGAGAGTTCTTCACGGAATTGACCATCGCGGAAGAAGAGGATTATCGCGTCGCGGAAGGGCGTCACGTCTTCGTGGTATACGGCATTGCATCGACGATCTCTGAGGGTTGAAGAAAACACACAGATTTAATTTCACGAATTAAATCCATGTTAAGGATAAAAACCACAAAGGAAATTTAAAAGATCTGTATTCCCCTACCTCAATCGATGTTGATCGAAGATTGTCGTGGGGATGGATCACCACAGAAGAACGTTGGGGGAGGAGAATCGTCGGCATCGCGGTATACAGCGTCGCGTCATAAATCTTTGAGGGTTCAGCGTTCTTCGTCGCCTTTCATCGAAGGCCGGCGTTCTTCGCGTTCTTCGCGAATAAGGATGAAGATACAGATTATCAAAATCCACTCAAAAAACCGAATCCAAGAAGAAAGTGTGTTGGTATTATTTTATTATTATGCCAATAGTTTGAAAACATGATAAGAAACGAACCATTAATTTGGTGAATTAATGGTAACGACTTAACTGTCCATTTAATAAGAGCATTTAAGAGTTTTAGAAAACGCACCAGTTGACTTTCATTAAAGAGGAGTTTTTACGGGTGCGTTACTTAGGGGAAAAGAAACGGTGGGGCTCGTGCGGCCCCCACCTCACAAATATCCTACCTAGAGTGTAGGATATTTTGGGTTCCACCCTATCCGCTTCAACTTAGATTAAGTAGCTTTAAGTGGATTTAAGTGGATTTAAGTGAAATAAAATAAAGTTGTCGTACCACTTTATTTTATTTTCTTCTCTTAACGCCAAAAATTAAAAACCACACCTGAGAAAACGCAACTCCGGAAGAGGAGTTTCTAATAAAGTATCGGCGCTGCGATTTCATCGGTGCCCTCGGAATCTGATTCCGAGCACCAGTTCAAAAGTTAGAAAAACCCGCTCATTCGTTCACTGAACGTACCCGAGCCAAAACTTCGGAAAATGATTCCGAGCACACCGGGCCACGGAATCACGTGCCGTCAGAAACTGCGTTCTTGTAAAATTCCAAATAAAATTAAGAAAAAAATTTACTTGAATTTTACGGGTCTTTACATCACTTCCACCTCAGGCCTTTACGTCCCCGTAAAGATACATCATAAACTAGGGAAACAAATGTGGGTACAGATCATGCATCTGAGCCTCCCGCTCCCAAGTGCTCTCCTGGAGATTCCCGTGCTGCCATCTGATGCGCACTAGAGGAATCGAACATCCACGTAGGACCCGCTTCTGTCGATCCTCAATCTCCACCAGGACCTCCACAAAAGTCTCCCCATCATCAACGTCCAGCTCCCCATGGTCAATGATATGCGTTGGGTCTTGCACGTATCTCCTCAGCTGAGATACGTGGAAGACGTCATGTACCCGGTGCAACTGAGGTGGTAGAGCCAGGCGATAAGCCACCTCGCTAATCCTGCTGAGGACTTGGAATGGTCCGATGAAGCGTGGAGACAACATGTCGTCTCGACCAAATCTCTGTAAACCACGTCGAGGTGAGACACGCAAGAAGACGTGGTCTCCATCCTCGAACTCTAGTGGCCTCCGCCTCCTGTCAGTATAAGACTTCTGCCGGCTCTGAGCTGTCCTCATCCGCTCTTGGATGACCTGGACCTTCTCTTTCGTGGCCTGGACCATTTCTGGTCCCACAAGTGCTGACTCCCCCGGGTCTGTCCATCACAATGGAGATCTGCAAGGTCTGTCGTACAACGCCTCGTATGGTTCCATCCCGATGGTGGAGTGGTAGTTGTTGTTGTACGCAAACTCCACCAAGGGTAGGTGGTCCTCCAAACTATGACCAAAGTCGAGGACACATGCGCGGAGCATGTCCTCGAGAGTCTGAATGGTCCTCTCCATTTGACCATCCGTCTTAGGGTGAAAGGCGGTGCTCAGAGGTAGCTGCGTCCCGAACGCCTCCTGAAACCCCTTCCAAAGCTGGGAAGTAAAGAGAGCATCTCGATCGAAGACGATAGATGATGTCACACCATGAAGACGTACAATCTCCTGAACATAGAGACATCCCAAGCTCTCCACTGAGCCCTGCTCTCTGATGGGTAAGAAGTCAGCCAACTTGGTGAGTCAGTCGACAATCACCCAAATAGAGTCGTGACCTCTGGAAGTGCGTGGAAGTCCAGTCACGAAGTCCATAGATATCCCGTACCACTTCCACTCTAGGACCTCCAAGGGCCATACCAAACCTGATGGTACCTGATGATCTGCCTTCACCTACTGGCAGGTGAGGCATCGAGAAACGAACTCTGCCACAACCTTCTTCTTGCCAGGCCACCAGTGCTGTCGTCTGAGATCCTGGTACATCTTCGCCACTCCAGGATGTACCACCAAAGGGGAAGTGTGAAACTCTCTCAGCACCTCCTCTCGTAAAGAGATAGGTACCAAGGTACGTCCTCTAAAAAGGATGTAGTGCTCTGCTCCAAAGGAGAAACCATCAGGTGCCTGTCCTGAGGATATCTGCGCACGCCGCGTCTCAAAGTCAGCGTCCCCACGCTGTGCCTCTCTGACCCGCTGCAGTAGTGGAGGGGTGACTGTGAGAGACTGAAGGAAGGCTGCTCCATCTCTATCCATGAAGGATATCTTCAAAGCAGCTAGCTTCTCTATGGCCTCCTCAAGTAGCTGAATTCCCGTCCTCCTGCTGAGAGCATCGGCTACCACGTTCCCCTTCCCAAGAGTATAGACTATCTCAAAGTCATAGTCCTGGAGGAACTCGAGCCATCGCCGCTGTATCAGTTTCAGGTCCTTCTGAGAGAAGATGTACCTGAGACTCTGATGGTCAGAAAAGACTGTAAAGTGCTCGCCCATCAGATAGTGTCGCCATGTCTTCAGAGTGAAGACCACTACTGCTAACTCCAGGTCATGGGTAGTGTAGTTCTGCTCATGCGGACTTAACTGACGTGATCCATAGGCGATCACCACCCTCTCTTGCATCAGGACACATCCGAGTCTGGTCCCTGATGCATCGCAGTAGACTACGTACCTTAATACCTCCTCAGGAAACCTCAAGATAGGGGCGCTGGTCAATCTCTATCTCAGCTCCTGGAAGCTCTGCTGACATCTGTCTGACCACACAAAGGGTTTCCCCTTCTTCTTCAAAGCTGAGAGTGGTGCCACAACTCTGGAGAAGTCTGGCACAAATCTCCGATAGTATCCAGCTAGTCCCAAGAAACTCTGCACCTCTGTCACGCTCTTGGGTGGCTCCCAAGCTAGAACTGCATCGATCTTCACAGGATCCACTGCAACTCCCTCCTCAGAGATGACGTGCCCCAAGAAGTGGACCTCACGTATCCAGAACTGACACTTCGAGAGCTGGCCATAAAGTTGGTGCTCTCGGAGTTTGTCCAGTACAACTCTCAAGTGATAGGCGTGCTCCTCCTCAGTCGTCGAGTATATCAAAATGTCGTTGATGAAGACCACAACAAATCGATCGAGGTATGGCTAAAATATCCTATTCATGAGGCCCATGAACACCGATGGAGCATTGGTTACGCAGAATGGCATAACCAAGAACTCATAGTGTCCATACCGACATCTGAAGGCTGTCTTCTGCACGTCCTCGTCCCGAACTCTGAGCTGATGATAGCCTGACCTGAGGTCTATCTTTGAGAACCACCGTGCTCCCTTGAGCTGATCGAAGAGGTCATCAATCCTCGGTAGTGGATACTTGTTCCTCACTATCACCTGGTTCAGGCGACGATAGTCGACACAAATTCGCAAGCTCCCGTCCACCTTCTTGGAAAACAATATCGGGGAAGCCCAGGGTGAAACACTGGGTCAGATGAAACCCTTGCCATGCAAGTCCTCCAACTATACCCGTAGCTCTCGAAGCTCAGCAGGGGCCATCCGATATGCTGGAGTGGATATCGGGGCTGTCCCGGGGTACAGATCAATATAAAAGTATACCTATCTGCGAGGAGGTAGTCCTGGGACGTCGTCGGGAAAGACGTCCGCATACTGATCCACCACTACAGGAAAACTAGGACTCCGCACGTCAACTGCTCCTAGGATGAGTCTAGACAACTGATGAGTTATGGGTTGTCCTCTCCTCTGCGAGAGTCCATCCTATGCTGCAAAGGCTCCCTTCTCGCCGGTGAAGGTGAACCTGCTCCCGTCGGTGCGTAAACATCGCACCTTGTGCCTAAAACAGTCGATCTGAGCATGGACTGTAGATAACCAATCCATGCCCAAGATGACGTCGTAAGGCCTCGATGCCGCTACAAGAAGATCCCAGTTGAAGCTCTCCCCTCCTAGAGTAAGCTCACACTGCTGGCACCAGTGCGTAATCATCGAGTCTGCTCCCATAGGAGTCTCTAGCCGTAAGGATCGAGCCAAAGGCTCTGTCGGAATCTCTGAGATCTGAACAAGGGCAGCGGCTATGAAAGAGTGACTCGCTCCTGTGTCTATAATAACTGAATCAAGGGTAGAATAGACACATATAGTACCTCGAATAATCTTAGGTGTGCCGTGGTCGTAGGCCTCCGCTGCCTGGAACTGTGCCTGTCTCTGCCCGCCAGCTCCCTGTGGCCGGGGTGGACCTCCTGTTGGTGGTGGTGGTAGAGCCTCAAAGCGTCGCCCACCACCTAATGCTTGGCCAGCTCCTCTGCCTCGTCCGCCTGCTCCCTTTGGACCGCCACGGTCGACCCTCTGCCTCTACCTGGGTGGCCCCTCAACCGTATGCTGCTCCTCGGCACGGTGGGTCAGGCAGTCATGAGCCATGTGACCCTGTCCGCCTCATGTGTAGCTGCCTGCCTCTCGAAAGACTGGCTCCACGTTGTGTGCCCCATACTGCTGAGCCAGTGTCCTAAGGTCGTCTGCGTGAGGGTTTGGTCTGCCTGGACCCATGAGTCATCCGTCGACTACCTGCCGCAGAAGTCTCTGCTATGTGCCGCCCCGCGGTAGGTCTTGCCACTGGTGTAGTCTCAGAAAGAAATCTCTCAATGAAAAGGGCTCTCTCCAGTACTCCTTCCTGGGTCGGAATGCTTAGGGAGATCAGCGATGCCCTGATCTCATGTCTCAAACCCTGCTCAAAGGTCCGAGCCCGGAAGAATGGGTCCCATGCCATGTCCGTCGAGTAGCGCGAGAGATCGGTAAATATCACCGAGTACTGGGCGACCGTCAAGCTGCCCTGCCGCAGCTGAAGAAGCTCCTGGATGCGCACCGCACGGATGGTGACTGGGACGAAATCCGAGAGGAAGAGGCTCTCAAATTCCGTTTAGAGAAGAGATGCCTCATCGTGCACCTGGAGTATCAAGCTCCACCATCAGCCTGCTGCCACGTGCAGTAGGCTCTCTGCGAGGATCACCATGAGGTCTGCTGGTGTCTTCACTAACCGGAAAACTAATACCACTGCCTCCAGCCAGTCCTCGGCTGCCTGGGGGTCCGTCTCCCCATGGAACCTGGGTGGTCGCTGGTGCTGGAACTCATGCAGTGCACTAAGGAGACATGCATCGTCAGCGACTGAGGCTGGAAGCATCAGTGGATTGGGGGGTAGAGGTACCGCCGGTGCCTCAGCTGTCAAAGGGCCCTGTACCGAGGCCTCGTCACTCGGTGGGCTGTCGTCACGCTCAACTCTCGGAACCCTAGATGGCTGCCGTCGTGGGGCCATCCAGAAAAACGAAACAGATGTGCCACGGTCAGAACAGTATACCTGGTGAGCTGACACAAAGTAATCACAAAGAAAACTTGAAACACACACGCAATCAATGTTTTCGTGCACTAAGTCGGAAATCAGAAGTCAGGGTCCTGGTGTACGGATACGTCGGCCGCCGCACCAACACTGGACTCCCTGGACTGATAACCACACCCAATATGCTAAACACTATTGCTTCACATAGAAAAAGATCAGAGTCCCAAGTTCTGTGGTAGAACCGAACTCCTCTGATACTAATTTGTTACGACCCGTCCTCAGGGCCCGTGCCGTGACTATCCCAAGCCCGCCTTCCATAGGCCAGGGGCTGGCGACTAGCACCAAGGCGTAATGCCCGGTAAAAAGGGAAGTCATTGACTTTGTAAAGTAAACAAACACCACAGAGCAAGCAAGCAGTAGAATTAAAATACTAAGTAAAAACTGAGTACAATAGTAAGTGCAGAAAGTAAGTGGGCCAGTATACAAACCCAAACTGAAAGTAAAGTACAACTCGAAAGGGAAAACAACAACTGAAAAGTAAATCCGCAGCCTCAACCCGTCCACTGGACTCCCACCAGAAGGGTGAGTATAGATAGCCTCCACATCTCCTCAGGTCCAACCATCCACTCCGAGTACGTCCCGCCAGTGGTCCACCTCGAGGTACCGTCCTGCTCCGCAAGCCTCAAACACGATTAGTGCTATCCGTCGTCTGCAACCAACACAACGTAGTGCAGGCATAGCCCGTGCAGGGGTGAGTATAAGCTACTTAGTAGGGACCCAGAGACCCCCAAAGGTCTCCCAGAATCCACAATGGATAATCCATAAAGGAAAGATACAATCACGAAGTAACATCCGACACTTCTTAGGTATATGCCCATACATATACTTAAGTCATCAATTCTCGTTCGGCTCCAATATCCAAGCCCAAGTACAACCCAGTCCACACAAAAAAGAAAAACGTAAATCCACACAAGAAAGAAAAACGTAAATCCACATAGGATAGCTCAACACAATCCACAAAGGAAAGCAAAACAGGATTCAGCTCACACAGGTATACTTCTTTGTATGACGATAGAGATGATCAGGTATTGTCACTGATTCATCTAAGTCGTTGGACCCACAAAGGATCGATAGGTACTAACCCCCGTAATGACCCACAAAGGATCTGACCCACACAGGATCGATAGGTAACTAACCCCCGCAATGACCCACAAAGGATCTGACCCACACAGGATCGATAGGTAACTAACCCCCGCAAAGAACCACACAGGATCAGACCCACACAGGATCTGTAGGCGTTGGCACACACAGGACCGCTGAGTGCTGACGCACACAGGATCAGACCCACAAAGGATCTGTAACACTAATCCACGTAGGATCTCTGAGTGCTGTAGTCGTCGCCGTCGAATCCACTGTTGATCTCCGCATAGTCGTCGTCGTAGTCGCAAACGCAGCCAACTCTAGGGTTCCCACACACAACAAGCTTGTTCGGGAGGGTCCGCTCCACGAGCCGAGAGGCTGATACATCAACTGACACATAGTCCAGAGTTGATATATCCAAAAGTTCCGTATCGTCAATAGGAACTCAACGTCGCAGACGACACGTCAATCGGACGCCCGGTCTGAGAGTTATTGGCTTTTTCGTTCCAGGGGCATGGTTGGTTTTTAAGGAAAAACCAACCCGACTGTACTCCACCTGCATCCAAACCTCGGGCGAAGTAATCCAAAATATCCGTCTCACTTAGAGGAATTCAACAAAGTCGACGGCACATTAATCAGATTTCCGAAGCTCAAGTTATGAGCATTTCCGCTCCGAGGGCCCGGTTGGTTTCGTGTACGAACCAACCCGGCCAAACCCAAAGTACTCCGAAACCTTGAGTACGATATATCGAAATGACCATCTCGATCCAAGGATTGCATCGCCGCTGATGGCGCATCGATCGGAGGTTCATAGCTCAAGATACAGGTAAAACACCAAAAAGGTCTGAAAACGAGGTTTCAGGCCCAGACCGACCCGGCCCGAGACCCTCAGGGTTGGCCCGAACCGTGTCGACCCGATCTGGGTCCGGGTCCGGCCCACTTGGGCGCGGCCCGGCCCAGCCAGGGTAGCCTAGCCCGGAATGGGCGCGACCCGGCCCGACCGGCGGGTCGGCTCGGCTGTCACGACCGAGCCGCGGGCGGGGGTGCGCTGCCCCCGCGTGAAGGAGAGCCGCAACCCCGCGTGGGGGCCGCTCCGTGTCACCGGACGTGGCGCAAGGCCGCGTCCCTTCCCCGCGGTCTCGCACGGCCGCGATACTGGCCCTCGCCGCCACGGCTTCAGCCGCGACGGGTCTTCCCAGCGGCGCGCCGGGCGCCGCCGCTTCCGGGCGGCCGGTCACCGCCTCTGGCGGCCGGCGCCGGTGGGGCGCACCGGTGGGAACTTCCGCAGACCACCGGACACCCTCCGGTGGTCCGTTTTGCCTGAGGTTTGTGCCTATGGCTCTCCCGGGATCCGAACTTTGCTGCGAAGGCCACCAATCGCCATTCCGATCCCATTTTATAAACGCCATTAATCCACGCATCAACGAAAAACTGCGGAGTGTTGTCGGGCTGTGTTTGTTTCGCCCGCACCCTCCGCGTTAGGTGATAACAACTAGGAATAATAATCAATACATGAAAACATAACCAAGCACAATTTTAATAAATTAAAATTGAACTTTGATCTGGGTTCTTTGTTTTAGAAGGAAACAGCCATGGGAAATAATATTATTCTCAAATAAAACGCCTACCTCGTAGTAGTTATCGAACGAGAGTTCTTCGCGGAATTGACCGTCGCGGAAGAAGAGGATCGTCACGTCGCGAAAGGGAATCACATCGTCGCGGTATACGACGTCGCGTCGACGATCTCCGAGGATTAAAGAAAACACGCAGATTTAATTTCACGAATTAAATCCATGTTAAGGATAAAAACCACAAAGGAAATTTAAAAGATCCGTATTCCCCTACCTCAATCGGTGTTGATCAAAGATTGTCGTGGGGAAGGATCTTCGTAGAAGAACGTTGGGGGAGGAGAATTGTTGGTGTCGCGGTATACGACGTCGCGTCGTCGATCTCCGAGGGTTCGGCGTTCTTCATCGCCTTTCATCGAAGGCCGGCGTTCTTCGCGAAGAAGGATGAAGATACAAATTCTCAAAATCCTCTCAACAAACCGCACCCAAGAAGAAAGTGTGTTGGTCTTATTTTATTATTATACCAATAGTTTGAAAAAATGATAAGAAACAAACCATTAATTCAGTGAATTAATGGCAACGACTTAACTGTCCATTTAATAGGAGCGTTTAAGAGTTTTAGAAAACGCACCAGTTGACTTTCATTAAAGAGGAGTTTTCGCGGGTGCGTTACTTAGGGGAAAAGAAACGGTGGGGCTCGTGCGGGCCCCACCTTACAAATATCCTACCTAGAGGGTAGGATATTTTGGGTTCCACCCTATCCGCTTCAACTTAGATTAAGTAGCTTTAAGTGGCTTTAAGTGGCTTTAAGTGAAATAAAATAATGTTGTCGCACCACTTTATTTTATTTTCTTCTCTTAACGCCAAAAATTAAAAACCACACCCGAGCAAACGCAACTCCGAAAGAGGCGTTTATAAGCAAGTATCAGTGCTGCGATTCCATCGGTGCCCTCAGAATTCGATTCCGAGCACCATATCAAAAGTTAGAAAAACTCACTCGTTCGTTCAGTGAACGTACCTGAGCCAAAACTTCGGAAAATGATTCCGGGCACACCGGGCCTCGGAATCACGTGCCGTCAGAAACTACGTTCTTGTAAAATTCCAAAGAAAATTAAGAAAAAAATTTCCTTGAATTTTACGGGTCTTTACAGTATAGGGAGGGGTTTTTTATAGTTAATAATAGAGATCAGACTTTGAAGATACTTTCTCTTTAGAATATGATATAATTGCAGAAATGTGAGTATTTAATCTAAACGAGGTGTACAATGAAATATGATCAAATACATGGATAAAAACCAATATAATTGAAGGTGTATGTTTAAGAACCTATACTAATACTAGGCGATGATGTTTAATGTCATGTGGTAAGGATGATTATATGATAAAAATAATAAATTTGCGGGATGCTATAGTATTATTCTTTAGGATATACCATATATGAGATTCATATTTTTCCCATCACATGTGTAATATCACTATCATCAAAAAAGGGAGTACATGTATAGTCAATTAGGGAATCCAGTTATTGTCACATAAGGTGGACATAGTTGAATGACTTGCATTGAGGTTGCTGGTTGATGTTTAATGTCTTTCATTGAGGTTTTTGTCCTCATTTTAACATCTTGTTATGCGGAAATCAATTTTGTGGGAAGGGAAATAATTAAATAGGAAGTGATATTTATTCATTATGATTTCTAAAGTAGAGCGTGTAATATCAGTTAGACATTGGGATTTCTTTCAATGATGAAATGACAGTGGATTATTCCAGATAATATGAAAAGGTTCTAAAAAAATAGAGAGCTTGAAAAAGGATTAAAAAATTATATACATAACCAGTTTTTGAGAAAATATTTCATGTATGTTTCAAAGAAAATTATTTTTGTGATGGGGATGAGGCTTAATGTTCATATTATTAAAATAAAGTGGAATGTGTTTTTTGAAACATAGTATTGGTGTTGTGGGACTAGGTATTAACATCCATGATAAATGTTTTTTATATAAAATGGACACGAGTATACCCATATTGACTAGATAAGGGGAACATAATCATTTTTAAAAAATTTAAACAATGTTTTGTTTAAGGAGGTTTAAAATTATGGTTCTTAGTGTGAGTTTCACACATATTTGGATTTAAAAAACTATAAAATGTTAAGGAAACCATCAAAAAAATCACAATGATGTTTTAATGATAGTAATATTTTTTTACAAAATATTGTTTTAATGTGAAATTTAGATTCATTTAATGTATTTTAAACTACTTTGAAAAATGTAGTTCATTAATGAATATTATAAAAAACATCTAAAACAGAATCTAATTCATCTTAGAAAATGTGTGATGATTTCTTGTATGATACTTACCAGTAAGAATTAATGGGGTTTATTATTGTAGAAAATATGGAAAATGAGAGTTACATGAGCCTAAATATTGAATCATTAAATTCAAATAGGATATCCCTACAAATGGAGGTCAATTCAAAATTTATAGGAATTTTGGCACTAAAAAGATTAGTGTAAGAACCCGTGTTTTTACGGACTGCAGTTTTGAGAAGAAATTTGAATTTTTGCTGTTGGATGCTCGTGAGGGGTAAAATGGTCATTTTACCCTACCAACTAATCTCAGATAATTTTTCTGACAGCTCTGTTGGTCCCGGAATAGAAAGTTTACCCTAGGATAGGATTTTGGAGGAAATCTGAGCTGTTCGAATTTTGGTGGAATATTTAACATTTAATATTATTAAATTAAATATTAAATTATTCGCGTAGGTTCGTTTGAAAATAACTTTTAAAAGGAGATTTGGATTGAGATTCCTTCTACACCTTTGAGTCTGTAATGAGGAGTTTAGCCTAGGGAAGGCATAAACTCATGTCGGGCGTTGGGGCCAGCCTAGGCCCCTTTTTCTTCTTTTCCTTTTCTTTTCTTTTCTTCCTTCTCTTCTTTCCTCCTCCTTGAGCATGTATTCTATGCCGCCCCTCTGGCTGTGTCCTATTGGAGATATGGATATTGAGAAATAGGGAGAGTTGGAAGCCAAGAGGGGTACCGATTCGAATCTCTCGACGCGTTGAGTCGGCGTGCGACAACCGTTAGCCGTGAAATCAATCGAAGCTTCGGCGGTTTCTGCCCAAAGGTAGGGCCATTTATGTTTTCACCATAGATACTCTTTAATCATGTTATTTAAGTCTTTAAAGATTTATATTGATTTATTTTGGCCTCTTAATACCGGATCTAATGTTTCGGGGGAAAAAACGGGCGTTTCAGGTGTTTTCAGGGATTTTCCCATCAGAAAACCCAGAATACACAGCGTGTATTCCTGGGGTACACACCGTGTGTTCTTTCTGTTCAGGGAAGAAGAAGTTTTCTTAAGTACATGCCGTGTAATTTGAGTACATTCCGTGTAGTGTGTGGCCTTGTAGCTGACCGTGTGGAATAGAACACAAAATAGTGGTTTTTTTGGAGTACACGCTGTGTACAGTAAAGTACACGCCGTGTAGTGGTACTTGGGCATGTGTTTTAGTGAAAACGCGCATGGTGTAACTTTTTGTGAACAGTACACGTAGTGTATAGTAAAGTAAATGCCATGTATTATTACACAGGAAGACCCCATGGGTCTGGCCATGTACCACTTCATCTTAGTAATTTGGGGATATCTTATGCACTAGAAGTCAGATTTGGACATGTGAGTAGATGATTCTGAGCGTTTTTCTGCTTAGATCTTAATGGTGGTGTTTTTTGCATTTAGAGGTCATATAAATGGGGTTTGGGTGGTTTTTATCTAAATATAGGGGTTCTTCCTCCAGTTGTTAAGTTCAGTTGACACCTAAGAGCGAGGCTTGGCGTGGATGATAGGTTGGGTGTTCGGACAAACTTTGTTGAGACCTTTAATAGGAGATGATCTATGATATATCTCCCGTAAACTATGTTTTTGAGGACGTTCCCCTTGTGAGACGTTCCCTTCTGGCCTATGAGTCTGTGAGATCAGATACTTCTAAGGATCCCCTAATGGACGCCTTTACT
The DNA here is from genome assembly GCA_963277665.1 of Viscum album. Lineage (NCBI taxonomy): Eukaryota > Viridiplantae > Streptophyta > Magnoliopsida > Santalales > Viscaceae > Viscum > Viscum album. The sequence continues at coordinate 638,937,170 of OY728157.1, forward strand.
TGTGGACTGACCTTGGGAGTTCCTTGTAAGATCCATCTATTATTTTTCCTTTGATAGGACCAATGTTATGGAATTACTATGTTGTAATTCCTTTGATGATTTCATGTATGATTCCTCCCTTACTCATTTCTAAGTATCCTGTGTAGGATTCCTTCGCTCGTGTTTACCTGGAGGATCCCGAGTATGATGCCTCCTCAGTGTTTGACCTGAGGGACCTAGTGGGTGGTCGTTGTTTGACCAACCCTGAGTTGTTATGTTGGTTTTGGGTAGAGATGGTGATTGGGTGTCACCTAGAACATGTGCCAAACTAGAAATCCCTTTGGGCTTTGTATGTATTGTTGGGTTGGGCGTTCGGGCCACCCTCACTGTTTGTTTATATTTGACTTGGTTTGCAGATGCTGTATTGTTTACCAGAGGTGCTTCCTGGTTGGTGGATTATGATCCTGACACGAGGAATCATTCTTGTTTTTTGGGATGCCTACTATTCCTTGTGTGCCTAGTTAGAGGTGTTTTATTTGTAAATGGGGTTATTTACCTTTCTGTGGATGTGTTTACCCATGTTACTTGATTTTGACTATTTGGTCTAGCTTTCCTGTTAGGATGCCTTGTTTCTATGTCTAGTATTGTTAAGATGTAGTGGTTTTATCTGAAATTCTTGATATGCTGTAGACTGATTAGCCAAGTAGTTCTATAGGTTTACTTTGGCCATATAGCATTACTATGAGTTTACTTACACAGGGTCGTGAGAACCTAGTGTAGTAGACTATAAGGGGATAAACTGAGTGTGCTTCCTCAAAGAGTCTTTGGGAATTATAGACTATACGGGGATAAAGCGAGTGAGCTCACTCAGAGAGTCTTTGGGAATTATAGACTATACGGGGATAGACTGAGTGAGATTCCTCAGAGAGTCTTTTTTTTTACTTTGAATTACCGTAAACCACTCCAGGATAGAGGATGAATTGACTGGGTGAGCTTCCTCAGAGAGTCTATGAATGACCTAGGGATATAAGAGGAATTAACTGGGTGAGCTTCCTCAGAGTGTCTCGTGACCTTGGGGATATAAGGGGAATTGACCTTGTGTGCTTCCTCAGAGAGTCCTTGACTACCTTAGACTATAAGGGGAATTCAATGTGAGTGATTCCTCAAAGAGTCTTTATGAATAATTATGACCAAACCAGAGGTGTTAGGCTGAGTTTACTTGCCTAGAGGATTGCTGGTACTTGTTAGGTAGGACTAGAGGGGATGACTGTGAGTACTTCCCAGAGGTTTACCTGTTGTGTTATCTGCTTGCTTGTGTTTTATTTGTTGAACTAGAGGGTTGCTAATTTTGTTTATCTAGTTCAGAGGCATATCTCTAGCATTGGCCGAAGCAGGTACATGTCGATGGGATTACAGACCTAGAGATTGACTTATTGATACACGTCTTGAGTGGTACGATGTTCAGCTCAATGCCCTTGAATAGGATGTCCAATATATCGGGCTTATGTTCCCAAGGATCGACTGTTAGTGTTGTTTCTTGTTATTTGAATCACTTAATCATGAATATTCATATTTATGTATATGTGTATAAGTATGGGACTATACATGTGTACGTATATAGATATGGACATCCATGGTGGCACTTGCCCTGTTGACATGGATTACATACCCTGAGTTCAAATATGGTTGCACGTTTGGTTTACTTACTTTTGGTTATGTTCCAGCTAGGATGATCACATTTCTGTTGCATACACTTTTAGAAGCACAGTTATAGGTTGCTTGTCGGGGAGCCCTATTGAGATTATTTCTCACCCCTACATGTGTAGACCTTATGTCTGCTTTTTAGGTCGAGTACGAGTTGCATGGTGGATAGGGTTGAGGCCCAGTGTTGCATGATTGAGCGGAGCTGCTCGAGTGGTTCTACTGATCGGGTTGCTGTAGTTCGATATGTGTATAGGTACGGTACCTTTATAGGTCTACTATTAATGTTCAAAGTTATAGGAAACTTTTCTTATTTATCACACATATAGAATACCCAAAATTATTCTAAAAAACAATAATTGTGGAAAAAATATCATTTTAGTTAACTAAATGTTATTTTTGAACCTAACATCTCAAGTGTTGAGGGAAAACCGAAAAGGTCATTCATATAGAAATTAGTCCACACACACAAATGGTGATGTTTTACTATTTTATAGTTATTTCAGAAAAATTTATAAAATCAATATTCCATCAGTACAAAAAAATTCACCATATTATGATTTTTTTATCATCACTTTGTGGATATATGGAACATGAGGTTCTTAGAAGAATAAAAGATCATAAAAAGGTTGGGGGTTATTTATTAACACTCACATTTAAATTTTCCCATTAGAAACTCCTTACATCTCATTAGTCTTGGTATTTTGGTGATACAATACCTTCATAGGGGTGGGAAGGCTGTGTAAGAGAGATAATGGTTGATTTTTGGTATATATAAGGCCTTTTAATTTGTGAAAAAATGGGGAGGTGGGGACATCCCTTTTAATAGGATGAAAATTAAATGTTTTTATAACTTGTTATTTGTCAGTTTTTTACTATATTATTCAAGGAAAACATCTCAAAGAATTTCCAATAGTGTATTGGTGATAGATATAAGGCCAAAAATACCTAAACCAATCAATAATATACACATTATTCATATGTTCTATAAAATTCAATAACGTTTAAAACATTTTTATTCTAATTTAACCTCATTATAGTAAAACCATATTAACCCGTGGGATTTAATTTTATGGGAAAAAAATAAAAGAGAATGGTTTATGAATTATGAATTATAATATATATATATATATAATTTTATAAATTAATATTTCCCATAATTAGATAAGTTTGTTTCAGTATCAATGAACCCAATTCTTAAAATTTTTTCATAAAAAAAGTTTACTTTTAGATTAAAAATATTATTGAGATAAAGTTATCAATAATTTTGATTTTATAGTCATAAATTGTATTATTATAAAAAATATAATGCTATTTTTCTTTCAAATCGAAGAAAAACATAATTTTCAGAATAATATTTAATAAAATTAATTGAAAAAAATAATTTTCTATTACAATTAAAATATCAAATTTTTATATTTTCATGGACACAGGTTTTAACAATATCATTAACAAGAATAAAAATATTATAAAAATAAATTTTTATCAATTAAAATATCTTATAATAAACTATTTATTTATTACATTAATAAAATTTAACTAAAATTCAGTTTTAGAAGAAACTATATTTTTCACTATTCATCGAATTATCAATTATTTTTGTAAAATTCAAAAACAAAATCCCAAGAGAATTTTCAAATAATTAATAAAATAGGGAAATGATTTTTTTATATTTAATATACATGTGTGATAAAAATTAATTTTAGTTATATGTTTATACAACTCAATAATTTTTTGGAAGAAAATAATTATACTTCTAAAATATCAAATATGTGTTTCTAAATTAAAAGAATCATTTTTTCAAAAAAATTATACAGTCACATAAAAAATACATATTAGGTCATGGAAAAATGTTAAATTAATTTTTAATTGATACATAAATAATTATAATTTTATAAAATTAATATTTTATAGAAATAATATTTTTCACTATTCACATAATAATTAATCATTTTAAAAGAAATAAAAATTTCAACATTATAAAATATTGAAATTTCAAACCTCAAAATGATTTTTTTTTTAAATTCATCCTATTTTGTTTTATATGATGATATTTAATATTACGTATAATATTAATTGAGATGGGTTTTTTATAGGAAACTAAATATTTAAAATATTAGTCATTCTTATTCGTAATTTCATTAAAACACTAATAAATATATGATTAATAAAAAAATATTATTTTTTATTAAATTAATTTTTTTTAAAATAAACATAATTTTAATTGATAAAAAATATATTGTATAAAATTATTTATTCACAAAAACCATAATGAATATAGAAAAATTAAACTTTATATATATATATATTAATATATTTCATAATTTTGTTAATCCCATTCTTACATACTAATTTATTGAATATTTTATATCATTCTAAGTATATCAAAGTTCTATTTTTAGATAGTGTTTCATGTGACATGGTATATTTAAGATAACATAAGTATAATGGATCCATAATCTTATAAAATTACATTATATACTTTTAAATAACTTATGTTCTTGCAATTATAATTATTATCCATGATTAATATAGTAGATGATATTCATAATATATTTTTTATTTTAGATATAAAATCCAATGTTATTATAACATTACTATTGTATGATAGATCATCATATTTTTATATCCTAATGTTTTTGACATTTTAGACCCTAATGATATATTCTTCATTGTATGTGATTCCCAAAAAATTTTATGTATCTAAATCATAAAACTACATCTAAATCATATTTTCTTCTAAAAATATTCCATTTTTATTCCTCAAATGTTATTAACTGATATTTCACAAGATTGATCACTAGTTAATGTATATCATAAACTCAAAAATGAGGAGAACAACCCCAAAAATATCAAGGATTACATTTTCCAATAATAAATTCCATGGATATAAATACAATATATCTCACTATTCTAAAAAAGAATAAAAAATTTATTACATTAACATTGGGATTAATGTAATTCTATGACTTATAAATACCACAATCATGTTTTCATCAATAGATAAAAAAAATTAACATTATTATCAAATAACGGTTAGTTTTTATTAATTCTATTTTATATATGTTTCATAACATATAATGAAGAAAAAATTAAGAAAAATACATTAATGTTTCAAATAAAACTTATAAAATTTTATAATACACCAAAATAAGATTATTACGCATTAATTTAAAGATGAAGTCTATAATAAAACCATTTTTTCATCATATTATACATTCATTTAAACTATTAAATCCTTTTATAATCCTTTAACTTTCCTGGTCCTACCTTGGTGTTGTGTTCTATCGTACTTATCAACATAACCACTTAATGTAATTAAGAAATAAATATTCAAAATGTTTTTAAAGGGAAGGTTTATGAATAAATCATATCTCTTATGAGTGTAAATAAATGTGTTATATTAGGAATATTTATCATGGACCAATTTAATAGTCAATTTAATACTCAACACGACATCTTATGAGTTATTATCTATAACACCTAAAGATTTTATGAGATATATTCTTTTAATTTCATTGATGTCTTGTGTTTTACGCTACACCAAGTGTCACGAACCAAATATGGTCGCCATCAAAACTGGCACTAAACCCAGCCCATGAAAAGTCCTGAAGGGTGTTCCCAATCCCCACAGGATAACACAAATTCCTGGGTATCATAAAATGAGAATTAGGAACTATTTAACCGATTTTATAAACTTAAAACAACAAAAGAATCCAATAAAATGAATATGGATTTTTCAAACCAAACAATCTTTTAAAAAAATTTATAACTTAATTAAATATTTTAAAACAACTCAAAAAGACTATAAAAAAGGTAAAAAAATAAAATGAAACATCCCCAGAACCCTCACGGCAAGGGGCACCACCCTCAAGCCATCTCCACAAGATTTCACCCCCAAGGACCTGTTAGAAACCCGAACCACTGGAACTAAAAACTGTACCCAAACTGTGACAAAAAAATAACCAAGTATACTTAAACCCAAGTGTGTAAGTAGGGTGTAAGACAATGCCCAGTAGGATACCACCACTAAGAGATTCCATGCGATAAACATTTAAAGACAAAAAGCATGCAATTTTTCAAGAACATGTAATTTCTAGTTACAATTTCTAAAAGATGCAACTTAAAAAAAATCAGTTTTCAAGTGGGATAATTTAAAGAATCAACAATTTTAAAATAAATTCTAAAGCTACTGAATTTTCTATCCAAATATACCATATGCTGACGGTAAGTATAAAGGATCTAATGAGCACAAAAATAAGAAATAACCCCTAGCCACTAGCTCGTTGTGGGTCCCAGGTACCTCGTATCTCGATGAGAGTAACCATCATAAATATCCGTTCTCATGCACAAGACACTAGTAGGGAATATAACCATAACCTAGTGGTACCTAACCATCATCATCATAGTTTATTTAGATTTGTAAGCTTCAATCTTTCTAAGTGAAACTGAGGCCAAACCCCACAGATTCACTAGCATACTAGTATACGTCCACCCACCTAGATACCCGAGTTTTCCCTTTGTTCTCAAACAAGTTAAACAAGTAAAGAAATATAATTTTCACATGAAAATATCATTTAATCATCAAATATACACCAAAATCCCACATGTATACCACAAAATTCACAAAATTCCACTTTTCATTCAAATTAATTTGAAATCTGATTCACACCAAAATAGCCCACACCACTTTTCACATTTCTTTACCACTTCAAAAAATCCGTTAAATTTTTTTATAAAACCATTCCAATATATTTAAACTAACATAAAAGCCCAATCACATGTTACATAATACTCTTTTTCATAACCAAAATCCATTTTTCACATCACACTCACACAAAACATCCCACGTCACTTTCACATCTCTTACCCACTTTAGTAAATCTTTCAAACATTTTTGTAAAACATTTTTAAGATGGAACACATCAAAAAATATCCCATATCACATTTTAAATGTACCATTTCAGAATATACACACTCCAAAACATTTTTACAATATGGTTTGACAACTTACATAAATCATTAAATCATTCAAATCTTTCATAAAACAGTTCCAAAGAGTATACCCAATCTTTGCACATAAAACCCATTTTAAAACCATATTTCAAAGATAAAACCACAAAAACACTACCAAAGTATAATTTTAATCCCTAGATACATTTATAAAACTACTTTAAAGTGTTATAAAGTCACCTTGGATAATACCACAAAAGATACAAATGAAAACACCCATTTTCATAAAATGCTCTCAAGAAGTATAATAAAGTTTTACACCACAAAAATATTCCAAAAACCCCCTTAAAAGGGCCACATGACACTAAATAATTAACAAAATAGAATTTTCATCCCCGTTCAACAACTAATAAATCAATTTCACATTTTATAAAACTACCACAAAAGATACCACATGTGTTACACTCGAAAAGTTCACATCTTAAAAAAAATGAAATTATAAAATTAAATGATTAACCAAATCCCTAAAAAATGGTTTTAACACCACAAAAAACATATGGGGAACACGAAAAACCATTAAAACAATAAAAATAACTCATTAAGGAATGGTTAACTATGAAATCACCTACCGAAAATGTCGAATCCATGAAAACTTGGTGCAAAAAATCAACCGCACCACCGCTGCACCACAAGGAAGATAAATCCATACCTATACCATAATATTTGACCAAAAAAACACCAAAAAAACCCTAGGTTATAACCCTAAATTCTGTACATTTTAGAACATAATGAAAGAGGGAGGAAACCCTAAGGGAAAAGGAAGAAACCAAGAAGAAATCACTTACCTTGAAAAATATTGAAAAAATCACCCCAAATACACCAGTATAAGAATTTGAAAATAGAAAACCATTAAAGGTATATTATAATAAGGTTGAATAGATAATTTGGGATTTATAATGTGGGTAAAAGAGTGATAAATGAAGGAGTTATGAAATAATCAATTTACCTCTTCAAATTTGGGCGATTTGAGAAATTCAGATAATTTTTATCCAAATTAGTGATGAAACCAAGCTTCAAATAGGGGGAAGAGAGCACGTGGGCGCGCCCTGGGTATGTGGGCTCGAGGGAGAGTTTGAATCACCAAAAAAACATAAATATTTAAGGAGATATTAAATCATTAAAAAATATTTGTAATGCAGGAAACGGGCTTTCGGGCAGGCCCAATCCCTTAAATAAAAACCCATATCCTTCATGACAATGGATTTCTAAATGGTCCAAATTAATATGTTGGTTATAATAGGTCAGGTGATGAAAAGTAGGAATTGGAATGGATTAAAAATGTTGAAAAATTAAGGAGTTATAAATGAATAAAAATTTATTTTTAAATTTGGAATTGGACTCACGGTTTGACCTAGTTCATGAAAACTCACCTATTCCTCTATAAAAGCTTGGAAAACCCCCAAAACAAAGCATAAATGGAAATTAAATGAAAATTAACTTTAAAATAATTCATGTATGTGAAAATTATCCCCACCATGAAAACTTTCCGTCCCTGAAAAGCCACAGCAAGGCCAAATATAAAAAACAAACCCAACCGATAAACCAAGATATACTTCTTTGCCAGGCTTCGCCCCCAAGGTCCAAAACACCTCCAGTGATCAATTAAGGAAGGAATAATCTCACAACCCAAAATTAAACCACTTTACTAGAATGATCAATCACATTCATAGTTTATCCCAAAAGAAAACTCCTTAAACACTATCTGAACAAGACTCAAGTAATTCACCCAAACGAACAACAACTTCGAACAAGGTTACACTTACCTTACTTTAACTAAACCATTGGGCGCTCTCCAATCCCAATGTTTACTCAAGGAAGATATTGGTAGCTAGATAGTTCCGAATGATACTACCTACCACCAAACCAAGACCATGGATAAATCTAAGCTATTGGTATGGGGGGACACAAATAGGCACCCCACCATAAGAGACAACCTATATTTTTCCGAGACAGAATCATGACACTAACAGGGGGAGGCCTGAACGGACTCCCTAGTATAAAGGGTAGAATTCCATTCAAATTTTGTGAAGGAACGTACATGAGAATCAGAGTGGGTCTCCCCACCATAAGAACCAACCATCTTAACAGACCAGCATGGGCCAACACATAAAGACCCAAAAAAATTAAAGATTTGGGAAGGGCACAGGGTTAGTTCGCACAGTTTGGGAAATCGTGCACGAACTGTGCGGATAATTCTTTCCGCATGGATTCATGGCACACAGTCACTACTAATTGTGCAAAAACTATTTCCTCAGCACATCTATCCAAATTTCCAACCATTCTCTAATGACTCAATGGAAACCAAAGGGGGAGGGAATGACATTAGGTGATGACATGGGTACAAGGCCCTCCACCAATTTCCACTTAACATGAACAACAAAAGAAATATGATGAAACTAGAGGTTTAAAATCTTCTTATCATTCATACTGAGGATAGGACATTGTACAAGGGTGTAAAATACCCTGATATTTCCCCTGACTATGAGCCAGATTCTATCCAAGACCTATGGATGGAGCTCAAATTATTGAAGCATCTTCGGCCTCACAATTAGGATTTGGAAACCCCTTAAACGAGAATTCTTCTTTCGGTGCCACCAACAACTACACTACAACCCCTAATAAGATATCCAAGACATAACACATTCCAAACTCACTTTAACCTAACCAGATATTTCACCGAAACAAGTTCTTAGAAGATGCACACACATCACACCTTGTTTCTTTAAGTGAGAAACAATAGAAGTAAAGAACACCTATACTAACCTTCCTATAAAATGGAAGATTTTGAAGTTTTTACAATGGATAAATTATCCCAACATAACAAAGACTCTCATAGGATTTCACAACTTTCACCTTTATGGTCAATCGAGCACATGACATCACAAGGCGTCACCAAACATGACCATTGCAACTGATATAAATAATGCATGGAGAGGGACCTTATACAACATCCCAAAACAACACACACTTATATAAAGTGGCCACAATATTCTCTCATGACCATATTTCCCACACTGGTAGTTTAAAGTGAACTCCTTCTTCTAAGAGACTATGAAGGACTGAGATGACCTCTTAGACACCATCCAGATACTCATCCATACTAACAACCCTAGACAACTTCCACCTTCGGCAAATTAGGAAACTTAAGAAGCTAAGGTCTCTTTAAACCTTCCATGACCAATCTCCCGCTACAAGAGTATAAACCAAACCAAGAAAGGAAAGGGTGTAGACTCAATCTAAAAAGATCAAGAAAAATATTCCTTATATTGATCAACTAGAGGGTCTTCAAACGACAAAACAATCCGGGTTGCACTTCATTTGTGCACTAACCCTTAATGGGGAGTAACTTATCCAACGATTGAACCCAAGGACCCAACCAAGATGGTCCATTGGTCAAGATATACCAAAAACTAGATCCAAAAACATAAAGGGAACCACCGTAAAGGTGTCTCAAAACATTTCTTAGAAGAGACCACTAACCAACCCTTCAACACAGCTTACCGACCAAAGACAAACCCAAAACACAATTCAAACAAGAGAGGTTCTTGAACTCAAAACATCCCACAACATCAATATTTTCAAAAACACATAATACACACCATCCCAAACTAGTCATCAAGACATCATGTTTTTCCTTTAAAATCATATTTTTGAAAATAACCAGTTCAGCGGTTAGCATATCCACCAATGGTACCCCATGGGCCTCACACATGCATGTTTCTATGCCACATCAGGCACCCTACTCATATCCATCCCAAAAATCATCCAGTCATGACATTAACCATCCATAATACCATATAACCCCATGCATGTGGTCTCTCATGAAAATATCAAAGGTTAATACAAAAACTCATTCCACTTTTCAAAACCAAAACAATAAACCAATACTTCATTTTTCCCAAGATTGATAACCACGAAATCGAACCCAAATTACCGCATTAAAAAAATTTCAGAAATTCACAATCATTCCATTGAAAACTAAATTTCAAGTTATTCACATCAATTTCAAAACATCTCATCCCATTAAAACACATTTCAATTGTTTATAAAACTCTATTGGAAACACTTTTTCAAAACTAACCTTGATATAGTTCATGCTTTCAAAATAGGTGAAAACAAACCATTTTACATTACAATAAAATTATGAAAATTCAGTTCTCCATTTTCAAAAATCTAACCATTACCTCTTTATTAGATAATAATTTCACAAAAACTTTACGCTTATTAAAACCAAGTCACTTTAAAACCAAAGTTCCAGGATTTCAAAACTAAATAACACAAGACAACGTGAGAGGAAACTAGTTTCAGTGGGTGACTTGGACATATGGTTGGTGGCCATATTACAATCACTTCACCATCACAATGAGTTTTCTAATGAATATACCTTTCTCCACATGGCTTTCCAGGCCCTACGAGCTCACCGAGACCATTAACCCAACCCTATTTTTATTTCCCCTAATCATCATCAATCCAAGAAATCCAAAGGAATCATATAAATATTGACTTCCCTTGGTGACTCGAATTCCGTCATGAGGTGTGGTGATCAGAAACACTACCCATAACTGAAATAAAAAGTCCCAAAAATACTAACACCAAACTATCCCAAATGTTCCCCAAATAACGTGACCCAAAGAGTTAACCAGAACCTACCTCTGATACCATTTTGTCACGAACCAAATCTGGTCGCCACCGAAACCGGCACCAAACCCAGACCATGACAAGTCCAGAAGGGTGTTCATGATCCCCATGGGATGGCACAAGTTCCTAGGTATTATAAAATGAGAATTGGGAATGATTTACTTGAGTTTGTAAACTTAAAACAATAAAAGAATCCAATAAAACAAATCTGGATTTTTCAAACCATACAATCTTTTAAAAAAAATTAGGACTAAATTACATATTTTAAAACAAATAAACAAGACTATAAAAAAGGTACAAAAAGAAAAGGAAACAACCCAAGAACCCTCATGAAAAGGGGAACCTCCCTCAAACCATCTCCACAAGACTTCACCAACAAGGACCTGCTAGAAACCCAAACCACTGAAACTAAAAAATGTACCCAACCTGTGAAAAAAAATATAACCAAGTATACTTACACCAAAGGGTGTAAGTAGGGTGTGAGCCAATTACCAGTAGGTTACCACCACTAAGATATTCCATGCGATAAACATTCAAAGACGAAAAGCATGCAAGGTTTCAAAAACAAGTATATCCTAGTTACAATTTCTAAAATTTGCAACTTAAAAAAAACTAGTTTTCAAGTGGGATACTTTAAATAATCAAAACTTTTAAATTAAATTCCAAATATAATGAATTTTAAATCCAAATATACCGTATTCCAATGGTAATTATAAAGGATATAATGAGCAAAAGCAATAGGAAATAACCCCTAGGCACTAGCTCGTTGTGGGTCCGAGGTACCTTGTATCTCGGTGAGAGTAACCATAAAAAATATCCATTCTCATGCATGAGCCTCTAGTAAGGAAAATACCCATAACCTAGTGGTCCCCAATCATCATCATTACAGTTTAGTTAGAGTTGTAAGCGTCAATATTTCTAAGTGAAATTGAGGCCAAACCCCACGAATTCACTAGCATACTAGTACACGTCTACCAACCTAGATACTCGGGTTTTCCCTTTATGCTCAAACAAGTTGAAAAAGTCAAGAAATATAATTTTCACATGAAAATATCATTTCCTCATCAAAAATTCACCAAAAAACCCCCATTTATACCACACAAGTCACAAAATTCCACTTTTTATTCAAATTGATTTGAAATCCGACTCACACCAAAATATCCCACAACACTTTTCACATTTCTTTAACACTTCCAAAAATCCGTTAAAAAATTTTATAAAACCATTCCAATATATTAAAACTCACATAAAAACCCACTCACATGTTACATAATACCCTTTTTATAACCAAAATCCATTTTTCACATCACATTCACACAAAACATCCCACATCACTTTCACATCTCTTACGCACTTTAGTAAATATTTCAAACATTTTTGTAAAACATTTCCAAGATGGAACACATCAAAAAACAACCCCTCTATCATTTTAAATATACAATTTCAGAATATAAACACTCCAAAACATTTTTCCAATATGGTTTCACCACTTACATAAATCATTAAATCATTCAAATCTTTCATAAAACAATTCCAAAGAGTATACCAAATCTTTGCTCATAAAACCCATTTCAAAAATATATTTCAAGGATAAAACCACACCAAAACACTACCAAAGTAGAATTTTCAGCCCTAGAGACATTTATAGAACCAATTTAAAGTGTTATAAAGTCACCTTGGATAATACCATGAAAGATACAAATGAAAACACCCATTTTCGTAAAATTCTCTCAAGAAGTATAACAAAGTTTTACACAACAAAACTATTACAAAAACCCCCTTCTATGGCCCACATGAAACCAAAACATTAAAAAACATAATTTTCAGCCTTTTTAAACAACTAATAAATCAATTTCATATTTTATAAAACTACCACAAAAGATACCACATGTGTTACACTCGAAAAGTTCACAACTTCAACAAAAATGAAATTATAAAATTAAATGCATAACCAAATCCCTCAAAAATGGTTTTCTAACTACAAAAATCATATGGGGAATATTAAAAACAATTAAAATAAGAAAAATAACTCATCAAGGAATGGTTAACTATGGAATCACCTACCAAAAGTGTCGAATCCCTCAAAAATTGGTGTAAAACATCAACCACACCACCGCCGCACCACAAGGATGATAAATCCAGCCCTAGAACACAATATTTGACCAAAAAATACACCAAATAAAACCCTAGGTTTGAAACATAACTTCTGTACATTTTAGAATATAATTAAAGAGGGAGAAAACCCTAAGAGAAAAGGAAGAAACCAAGGAGGAATCACTTACCTTGAAAAATATTGAATAAATAACCCCAAATACACCAGTATCTAAATTTTAAAATAGACAAAAATTCAAGGGAGATTATAACAAGGTTGGAGAGATCATTTAGGAACTGGAATGAGGGTAAAATAATGATAAATGAAAGAGTTATGAAATAATCAATTTACCTCTTCATATCTGGGCGATTTGAGAAATTCAGAGAAGTTTCATCCAAATTTGCGATGGCACCGAGCTCCAAAGAGGGGGAGGAGAGAATGGAGACGCAACTTGGGTATGTGGCCTCGAGGAAGAGTTTTAATCACCAAAAAAACTTAAGGAAATAGACTTTCGGGCAGGCCCAATCCCTTAAATAAAAACCCATATCCCCCATGATTATGGATTCCTAAATGTTAAAAATTATTATGGTGATGCTAATAGGTCAGGTGTTGACAAGTAGGAATTGTAATGGATGATTTTTTTTGAAAAATGAAGGATTTATAAAGGAATCAAAATTTATTTTTAAATCTGGATTTGGGCTTACGGTTTTTCCCAATTCATGAAAACTCACCCATTCCTCCATAAAAGCTTGGGAAACCCCCAAAACAAAGCTTTAATGGAAATTAAATTAAATTTAACTTTATAATAATTCATGTATGTGACACAAAGATTAGTTTGCGCTATATGAAACATTGTATTAACTTGCAGTATACACAACACTATTCTTGGTTGGTGTTACACATAATTTCCGGTTCTTTTGATAGAATTCATTTCACGCAACATTGAGTATAAATTTTGTTCAATGTATAAATTAACTAAGTTTATAATATGTTATAATCATCAAAAAAGGAATATATCACAACATGCAACACTGACTTGGCTTGCGTTACATGTAAGAGAGACCTTCCTCGATAGCTTGCGCTGTATGCAATACCGAGTTTCACTAAACAACGATATATTATTAAAATATTATTATTTAATGAGATATAAAATTGACATTATGAATATTATTAACCATATTTTTAAATTTATATAACATTATCATTCATATTATTTATTTTATAGAACATGATATAAGAACAAATTCATTTTTTTGGATAAAATAAGTATTTTTCAAAAAAATGCAGTTTTACCTCCTTTTGATGGCACAAACATTTTAAATATAGTTTTTGATACTTTTATAAGTTCAATTTTACAAAATAAACTTTTTTATTTGGAATTGAGACATAAAAATTTACTTTTGTTGAATTTTTGATATTTTTTTGATAAAATTCAAATTTTAATGAATAGTGAAAAATACTACATTTTAATTCAAAAATGCCTTTTCATCTAATTTATTTATCAAGTTATATTGACTTTATAAATGGTTTTAAAGAGTAATTGGATTAATTTTTTATAATTTAATACCATTTTGGTCATTGGAAGTAATTTCACATTTAAATTAGACATAAACACAAGACAATATTTTGAAAAGATTTTACTTCTTAAAAACCCACTTTTTGGGTATGACAACATGAATTAATCTTAAATTAATTTCTAAAAATACTATGTTTTAAATTATTAAATATGGATTTCATATTTTTAATTAGTGGGTCCAAATTATATTAATTGTTTACTTTTATTTTTGGATATTATGAAAGTAACTACTATAATTTTTATTTACCACAGTTAAAGGTAAATCGGGTAAATTAGGGTAACTAATAATATGATAAGGACAATAAAATTATCCTAAAACCTACCAAAATCACATTATATTAAAAAAATTATACCCTTAACATCTTTTTTTCTAAAAATATTCATTTAATGTCCACATAACAATGAAAATGACATAGATATTAATAAAACCAATGAAAGTGAAAAAATGTTAAACTCACATTTCTTATAAGTATAATAAATTTAATATAGGGATAACCAGGTGATATATTCAAAAATAAATATCACATGGAAATAAAAAATAATAAACTACATCATGGTAATTTATTTTTATTTTTTAGGAAGTAAACAATTTCCTTAAAGTCTTATTCTTTGATGATGTAAAAATTAATTAATTGATGAGAAATCAATAAAACAATTTTTATTAAAATCCTAATAACCATAAAAATGACCAAAAACATGAAAAAAATATTATTTCTTGAGTATATATAGACCATAATCGTCCAATGGTAAAGATTTTTACCATTTTGAGCCTTATAAAATAGATTATGACCTTTATATTATTTTATTTAAAGTAATGTTAATGTTGTCACATTCATACTTTAATAAGTATAACAATTTTAATGTTTGATTTTATAAAAGATAAATTTGACTACATATATTTTAATGAAATACATTAAATTTATCTTCATTATATTATATAATTTTTAAATTTTACTCAAAAAATAAGTTTATTAAATAATTACAAAAAATCATTTTAGTAATTATTTTATTAATGAAGATATAAAATAAATGTTATTAACAATATTAAAATAATATATTTTGGGATAACTAATATGTCCAATTAATTTTTTAGATAACCTTGACATCATAGAAATATAATAAAATAGTTTCTTCGAAGTTAACTTGTTATCTTTATATTTTTGAAAATCAATAAATTGAATAGTGTCGAAATTGACACTATAGTTTGTTTATCAAAATAGTGTTTTATTAAATTATTTAAAAATCACAAAACATTTGTTAAAAATATTGAATAATTATTATATAGTCTAAAATATTCTAAATTAATTATTTATGATATAATTTACATCAAATAAATAAATATTTTAACCATTTAATATTGAAATATTTGTTACCCTAGTTAAAATAAAATAGAATAACTAAGTGTTAAATTGAAAAGATAAGGTTTTAATGGAAATTAAAACTTGTATAAATTTTATTTGTTAATGATATTACAAACCTATCTCATCTAATATTTTAAATTGGGATATTTTGGAGGTTTTTGAGTGGGGTTTGATTTTATTATAAATTAATATTTTTGAGGTTTCCAAAAGTGATCCTCACCTCAATTATAAAAGGGAACCTCCTCCCTCATTTATCCACAACTCATTAAGCCATAAATATTTTCCATACCATGGAAATTTCTATTCTAAACTTCTCCAGTTACATTTTAGATGATATGGTCTTCTTAAAAGACCAACTCAAGTTCCATCAAGAGGAGATATAAAGAAAGCACGTAAAATAAAAGGTAATCTCCTCTACCGATTCTTTCATATTTCTTTCTACTTATACTTCTACTTCATGAATTTTTCATTATATAATAATAAATAATGTATCCCTTATATACTTATATTTTATTATAATTATGAAACAACCATATTAAAGTTTCTATCCATCCTATGAAAGAAGAAATCACCATGCGTGTGTACGTACGACTTACTGTCTCCATGTCATGGTGTAATTTGTTTTCCCCCACCACCTTACTTGGATGGGTATAAAAATGTATTTAATAACTATATATGATTAATATAAAATTATATTAATTCTTAAATATAGTTCACCATGTAAATCAATACCATTAAATAATTATGAGAATGATATCGTCGCTCGTGCGTACGTACGACCCACCGTCTCCACGATGCGATGTGATTCGTTCTACATGATAAACACCAAATCATGATTATATAAATGTATTGAATGAATAAATATGGTATTTATTATGTTAATATAATTTTTTAGTGATATAAACCTAACCTAAGAAGGATAACTAGAACTTATTTGACAAAACATGCATACAATCACAAAGCAGTTAAAACCCGAATAACGAGTAACAATGAATTGTTACAAACAAACAAAGGAGAATATGACCATATATAATGTACATGATTCAGGAATAATTTAAAAAATTATATAAATCATTATACAGGATTTTTATACACATATGAAACATATCAGACCTAAGGTAAGGGATAATTTTTCAATCTCATTTTTATCCGAGATTTTTTATACGTAAGTATTTACTGAAGATATATTTATCATCCATATCCATGTTTTCAAAAAAAAAATTCTTAAAATATTTATTATTATTATATTTATTTTTAATGTCATTTTTAACCATTTTTTACTTTTACTACATTGTATGGAAGGAATCTTTCTTTTGTTTTCCGTATGAGGTATTATTTGACTTTTTTGGAAAAAGTATGAGGAGAATATTTTTTTAACTTATACGGATTGAATTGATTTTTATGATTTCATAATTACTTATTTCCATGAATCTTACTCTACACTATTTCAAGCATATTTTTAAATAAACTCTTTTCTTTTAAAATTATGTATAATTTTGAGAAAATAAAAAAATTTTGAATAAGAAAGGATATTTTCCTCAAGAATTAATTTCAAGTGGTTTATCAAAATCATTTTCCAACTAAGATGACACAGTATTATGTTTATATCACTCTTATTACATAGATTTTATTATGTTTATAATGGAATTATTTTTATGAAATCCATTTATTTTACATGTATTATGATAGAATGATGTTTAAGAAACCCATTTTTTGTTCTTTGGGTTATAATATGATAAATGGTTTATGTTTTTGTGGCACATGTAAGAGTGATTTCATTATGAGATGGGTGGGACCTATATCTACTTCCAATTAATTGGGTAATGATTTATATCTCATGAGATAAACATGGGTAGAATGGAAAGTAAATATAGTTTAGTAATACAGGGCTGGAACATCAAGTAAATCCGGTTCAGTAGTACATGGCTGGAATGAAAAGTAAACCCAATTCATTAAAGGACTTTGTCCACTATTATGGGTTTGGAAGCAATGACTTGGATACTATGAAAATAATATTATGTACTTATTTGTTTTCCAAAATTAAATTTTTTATTCCAATGATATTTTATCATGGTTAATGTTCCTTTAGGATCTATGCCTTACGTACTTCCAATATTTATTCCATGACTCATGATTTTGATATTCAAAATTTATGTTCATGTTTTAAAATTATTATGTTTATGTTTTGGTTGATGTTTTTCATGTTTACCCTTACTGATCATTTTACCTCACCCTTTTTATGTTTTCTTTTCCCCAGTATATAAAGAAAGGTTTTAGGTATGAAAACTAAAGGGTAAGATCTTTATGGGAGATGTTGAAGATCTTTCAACAAGTTAGAAGATTATTTTACAAGTTTCCAAAGACACTAAAATAATATGGTATTTTGGAGTTTTTTTCACGTATTAAGTATTATAAAAATTAATTTAATGTCCATGTAGGTAAATCTTGGGTCGTTAGAGTTGGTATTATAGTGAAGGTTTAATCAACCTTTGGAAACTAGGATGCGAAAACTTTAGTGAAATCCCTAGAGATATTTTTAAGGTATGTCTAGGGATGTCCCTATGGTTAGGTATAACTATCAGTTATAGTTATATAATTATGGTAATGATCATTAATAACCTATTATTAAACATAATATGTTATATATTGAAAGTTATCCCCCTTGATTATGCTGTTTTCCAAGTATGAATTTTGCCTCTCACACTAATTTTTTTGGGTTTTAGACAATAGATAAAACCCAAAGGAATAATGTTAATGATCAATGCACTGGGAATTGAAATGATTTTACTCCTAAACAACCAAATTTTATGGGAGATGGAATAAAAAATCGTATTTCTATACTTACCTAGGCTATGAATCATTCTGGACTTCCAAATGAGAAGAGAAGGGAACAACATTCCATTGAGTCCTTCGTAAGGCAACATCCACATTCTTTTAGTGGGTATTCTGATTGAATTTTTTCTGAATAATAGATCAGTACCATTGAAAATATATTTTCCATCCCTCGCTATTCAGAACATGAAAAAGTCATTTTGGATATTTATCATTTAGAAGGTAAAACAGACTAGTGGCGTTCTCTATATAAAAATACAAGGCAGCAAGATGAAATTGAATCCAGGGAACAGGATGAGTTCAAGAACTTGTTTTTTTATAAGTACTTCCCTCGTATTATTCAAAAAATATGTAAAAGGAGTTCCTTAAGCTTAACAAAAAGGATGATGATTCTATTGGTACATAAGAGGAAAATTTTACAAGACTTGGAAATGTATGATTTTGGCTTTATTAACCAAACTGAAAGTAAAATTGATCGATTCTTCAGTGGCTTAAAACCAAGTCTTAGAAGGTCATTAGCTATATGATATTTTAGTAGATATGAAGATATTGTGTCTTGTGCTATCAAGGTAGAACTAGAAGTTGGTTTTACATATCCATCTTATAGTTTTGATAAGAAACGAAAGAGGGAGTTCAAGGGAAAATTTCAAAATAATGGTGAAAATAAGATGGATGTTTCCTTATGATAAAAGTCTGAAAATAAGCATGGTGGAGATTGTATTAAAGGGGATAGAAAAGGTTTCAAGTGTGTAGAATATTGTGATTGAGTAGTTGAGTGTCAAAGTAATGGGAAAAAGGTTACTAATGATGTGAATATAGAAAAGACTATAGAGAACGCACCACTAACAATTCAATGATACAAGCCTAAGAAAATGGAGCATTATGCTAACCAATAACCTAATCCAAGGGTTAATGATGATCGATGTTAGAAAATTCTTATGGAAAAAGATAAAGGGAAGTCACATGTGATCACTATTGGCGATGTTGAGTATGAAAATGAAGTGGTGGAATGATTAAGTGTTTATGTAATGGGATTCAAAAATAGTGTTATCGAATATCATTTATAGTATTATGGAATATTGGAATATCTATGTATTGGTCCATTGTGTTTTCCATAATTATATGGTACTGGTAACCATGAAAAGTGATTGAAATATTTTTGGAAAGAACATGATATGCGTATAATGATGGGATAAGGAGATAATGATATGTTTGATAGTATTAATGAGCTCATGACTGATATAAGTACAACGTGATATCATGGTTTCAGTATATATTTTTTTGGTATTTTTGGTGTGTGGAAAGAGTTAATTTTTGACAGAATTCATGATTTCACTAAAGTTCTACGTTAATTCATGTTATTATCATGTTTCAAGATAATACATGATTAAGGTATTCAAATATTTGTAATGTGACAACTAAGAACTATATTATGAAATATGAGAGATAAATGTTATGTTGATTTAGTTCAAATATTTCAAATGTTTTATAATTTTAGTTTTTGGAAGGATTGTAATGTTATCCATTTATGGATAGTATAAATTATTTTCCAGTTGAAGTTTGTTAGATTAATGTATTATCTCACAATAGATGGCCTTATGCATATTTGATTAAATGTGATAACCTTTTGTTGATATAAATTAAATGACCTATAATTCTATTGAATGATCTGATAACACTTTAATAATGACAAATTCAACTTCATTTATTTAAATAAGATATGAAGTGGAAATTGTTCAAGGCACAAAAAACGATGAGATTGTACCAAAATGAAGTAAGTATTTATTCTCATGCAAAATTATTAAACTTTAGGAAAAGGATATTGAAAACCAAAAATGTTATCCTAGTACCTTCTAATCCAATGGATCAGATGGTACCTTAAAACATCATAGATTTATGGATTTCTAGTAGTTAACTTTCTCTAAACCTTATTCTCTATCACTATCCATTAGAACATGATGGTTAAATTTCTCTTCCATATCCATGATTTCACTTCCCACCTATATTCTCCTATACGGAAACCCAATGATGAGTTACTTTGGGTAACCGTTATGTTTCTAACTTTTCTTTTTTAAATGATGTTTTAGTATTTCCTTTTATAATATGGGTTTCCATGATATAAAATTTCAAGTAGTAAACCATTTATGACCTCGATGAATTTTAAGGGGGGTAGAATGTAACACCCAGAGATTTTGTGAGATAGATTATTTTAATTTCTTTGATGTATTGTGTTGTACACTAAAACAAGATTAACTTGAGCTATGTGCAACACCGTATTATCTTTAAGTATACCCAACACTATTCTTGGCTTGTGTTACACACAATTTCTGGTTCTTTGGATAGAATTCATTTTATGCAGCACAGAGTGTATAATTTTTTCAATGTATAATTGAACTAAGTTTGGATTATATTATACGCAACACTAAAATAAGATTGAACTATATGAAATAATTACTTGGCTTTCATTACACGTAAGATCGACCTTCCTCGATTGCTTGAATTGTACGCAATAATGAGTTTCACTAAACAACGATATATTATTAAAATATTATTATTTAATGGGATATAAACTAGATGTTATTAATAGTATTAACCAAATTTTGAGTTTTATAGAATAGTATCATTCATCTTACATATTTTCTAGAACATGATATAAGAACAAATTCAATTTTTTTGGATAAAATTAGTATTTTTGAAAAAAATGCAGTTTTACCGTCTTTTGCTGGCGCACCCATTTTAAATCTAGTTTTGACACTTTTATAAGGAAAATTTGAAAAAAATAAACTTCTTTATTTGGAAGTAGGACATAAAAATTTAATTTTTTTTCATTTTTTGGTATTTTTCTAAAAAAATTAAAATTTTAATGAATAGTGAAAAATACTGCATTATAATTCAAAACTACCTTTTCATCTAATTTATTTATCTAGTTAAATTATATTTTTAATTGTTTTTAATGTTTAATTATATTATTTTTTATCATTTAATCCCATGTTGGTAATTGGAAGTAATTTCACATTTAAATTGTACATAAACACATGATAATCTTTTCATAAGTTTTTTACTTCTTAAAAACCCAGTTTTTGGTTTTGACAAGGGGAATTATTCTTAAATTAATTTTGGCCAATTATGTGTTTTTAATTATGAAAAATAGATACCATATTTCAAAATACAAGGTCCAAATTATGTTAATATGATAATTTTATTTTTTGATATTATGAATAATAACTACGGTAATTTTCATTTACCATAGTTAAAGGTAAATCAGGTAAATTAGGGTAAATAATAATATGATAAGGACAATAAAATTATCCTAAAAGCTGAAAAATTACACTATATGAATAAAAGTATGAGACTAACATATTTGGTTTTAAACATAGTCATTTAATGTCTACTTAACAACGAAAATTACATAGATAATAATAAAACCAATGAAATTCAAAAAATTTCAAACTCACATTTCTTATAAGTATAATAATTTTAATATATGGATAACTAGATGATATATTTAAAAATAAATAGTCCTTTGAAATATAAAATAATTACATATATCATGGTAATTTATTTTTATTTTTTTAATAAATAAATAATTACCTTAATTCTTATTCTTTGATAATGTAAAAATTAATTAATTGATGAGAAACCAATGAAACAATTATTATTTAAATCCTAATAACCATAAAAATGTCCAAAAACATGAGAAAATCTTATTAGTTGAGTATATTTCGACCATAATCATCCAAAGGTAAAGATATTGACCATTTGTATCCTTATATAATATACTATGACCTTTATATTATTTTACTTAAAGTAATGTTAAAGTTGTCACTTTCAGACTTTAATAAGTATAAATTTTTTAATATTTGATTTTATAGTAGATAAATTATACTACATATATTCTCACGAAATAAATTAAATTTATATTAATCATAGTATTTTATTTTTAATTTTTATTCAACAAATAATTATATTAAATAATTACACAAAATCATTGTAGTAATTATTTATTTAATAGAGATATCAAATAAATGTTAATAACAATATTAGAATAAATATATTTTGGGATAATTAAATGTCCAATGAATTTTATAGATAACATTTACCTCATAGTAATATAATAAAATAGTTGGTTCTAAGTTAACTTGTTATCTTTATATTTTTAAAAATCAATAAATTGATTAGTGTCAAAATTGACACTATTGTTTGTTTATCATAATAGTGTTTTATTAAATTATTTAAAAATCATAAAATATTTTTAAAAAATATATAATAATTATTATATGGTCCAAAATTTTCTAATTTATTTACTTATGATCTAATTGAAATCAAATATGTAAATATTTTACCCTTTTAATATTGAAATATTTTTAACCCTAGTTAAAATGAAATTGACTAACTATGTGTTAAATTGAATATATATGGTTTTAATGGAGATAGAAACATGTATAAAATTTATTGGTTGATTATATTACAAAACTATCTCATATTATCTTATAAATTGGGACATTTTTTATATTTTTGAGGGGGGTTTGATTTTATTATAAATTAATATTTTTGAGGTTTCCAAAAGTGCCCTCACCTCAATTTTAAATGGGAGCATCCTTCCTCATTTATACACAACTCATTAAGCCTTAAAGTTCACACATACACTAAAAATTTCTCTTCTAAGCTTCCCTATTTACATTCTAGAGGTTCTGGTCTTCTCAAAAGACCAATTCTAGTTCCATCAAGAGGAGATCTAAAGAGAGCACACCAAAGGAGAGGTAATCTATTCTACCGATTCTTTCATATTTCTTTCTACCTATACATATATTTAATGAGTTGTTTCATTATAAAATAATAACTACAGTATCACTTATATAATAATATGTTATTATAATTATGAAATAACCATATTCAACTTTCTATCCATTCTAAGAAAGACGAAATCACCACGCGTGTGTACGTACGGGCTACCGTCTCCACGCCATGATGTAATTTGTTTTTCACCACCACATTATTTGGATGGGTATAAAAATCGATGTAATAACTATATATGATTATTATAAAATTATATTGATTCTGAATTATAGTACACCATACAAATTGATACCATTCAACAATTATGGTAATGATATCGTCGACCATGCGTACGCACAACCTACCGTCTCCACGATGCGATGTGATTCGTTCTACATGATAACCAATAAATCATGATTATATAAATATAATGATTGAATAGATATGGTATTTATTATGTAAATATAATTTTATAATGATATAAGTATTAACTAATAAGGATAATCGAAACTTATTCGACAAAACATTCATACGATCATAAAGCAGTTAAAACCCGAATAACAAGTAAGAAAGAATTGTTACAAAAAAAAGAATATTACCATATATATTGACCATGATTCTGGATTATGTTAATAACACTATATAAATCATTATATATGAGTTTTTTACACATTTTCATCATATCATACATAAGGTAAGAGATACTTTTATAATCTCATTTTTATCCGAGATTGTTTTTACGTAAGTATTTACTGGGGATATATTTACCATCCATATACATGTTTTATATTTTTTTTTCATAAAATGTTTAATATTATTCTATGTATGTTCAAAGTCATTTTTACCCATTTTTTACTTTTACTATATGGTATGTAAGAAATCTTTCTTTTGTTTACCATACGTGGTACTTTTTGACTTTTCTGGAAAAAGTACGAGGATAATTTTTTTTAACTTATACCGCATGAATGGATTTTTATGGTTTCATGAAGCCTTATTTACATGAATCTTCCTATACTCTATTTCAAGTTTATTTTAAACTAAACTATTTTCTTATAAAATTTTGTGGAATTTTGAGAAAAGAAAACATTTTTGAAGAAGAAAGGATGTTTTCCTCATAAATTAAGTTCAAGTGTTTTATAAAAATTACTTTCCATATAAGATGACATAGGGTTATGTTTATATCCCTATTATTACATGGATTTTATTGTTTTTATGATGGAATTATTTTTATAAAATCCATTTATTTTATATGGATTATGATGGAATGATGTTTAAGAAACCCATTTTTTGTTCCTTGGGTTATGCTATGATGAATGGTTTATGTTTTTGTGGAACATGTAAGAGTGATTTCATTATGAGATGGGTGTGACCTATATCTCCCTCCAATTCATTGGGTAAATATTTATATCTCATGAGATAAACTTGGTTGGAATGGAAAGTAAATCTATTTCAGTAATATAGGGCTAGAATGACAAGTAAATCCGGTTCAGTAATACATGGCTGGAATGAAAAGTAAACCAAGTTCAATAAAGGACTTTTTACACTATGATGGTCTTGGAAGAAATGCCTTGAATACTATGGAAATAATATTATTTGATTAGTTTTTTTACATAATTACATGTTTTATTCCCATGCTATTTTATGAAGGTTAATGTCCCTTTATGATCTATGCCATACGTAATGCCACGATTTATTCCATGACTCACGATTTTGATATTCAAACTTTATGTTCATGTTTTCAGATTCTTATATTTATGTTTTGTTTCATGTTATACATGTTTACCCTTAATGAGAATTTGAGCACACCCTTTTTATGTTTTATTTTCCCTAGGATATAAAGAAAGGTTTTAGGTAGGAAAACTAAAGGGGAAGATCTTTATGGGATATGTTGAATATATTTCACCAAGTTAGAAGATTATGTTCTAAGTTTCTAAAGACAATAAAATAATACAGCCTTTGGGAATCTTTTTTTTGTCATGTATTAAGTATTAAAAAAAATTAATGTAATGTTCACGGACATCAAGTTTGGGTCATAAGATTATCTATAGGTAAAATTATTCAAACCCTATATCCAATTGCATAAGATAAGGTAGGGATGTAATTACATTGAAACCCACAAAAAAATACTAGGATATTGTCAAATAATTTTGATTATCCCTTAGATATCTCCCTATGTGTTTTAATGAGGAACTATCATCATAATCTTCATGATAACAATAATTTGATCAAATAAAAATAATAGATAACTAGGATTTAACAAAACTAAAATTAAGTATTTAAAATGTAAATTAAGGAAATAAAAATTAATGATATAGATATCTAATGTGTTTAGAGGATTCGATACATAAATAAAAAATCATAAAATTAAAAACAATATCTTCATTTGAAACTCTACATATAAATCTTAATTCCCAAATATTATATAAAACTACATAAGATACCCTGACAAAAAGTAGAAAATTAAAAATTTATTTTAGAAATTGTAGTATGGAAAAAGAATATAAATAAAACAAAATAGGTTATTTAATAAGCATAATAGGTTTTCTTAAAGAGACATATCATAAAAATGATAACATTCCAAAATTAAATAAAATCATAATAATGATGAAAAATAGGAATTTATGACATCATAATAATATTTAAATAATAAATACTAGGAAAACATAATATAGTCTTACCACCATCATAATAATTGTGTACTCGTACTACCCACCACCATTTAATTATTCTCATAGGCTAACCTCTCATGAAAATTGTATACCATGATTGTGATGACCAAATATCAACCATACAAGTTATCTCATGAGACATTAAAATTTACCATTGAATTAGAGTGATATAATAGAATAAACCATTAAAACAAAGGATTTACTCCATCATAACTTTCATAAGAGTATTTTATCCACACAAGTAAAAAATAATCCAAACATATATCATAATAACAATATAATAATTAATAAGGAATTAGATTTCACAATCCAATCCAAATAAATAATAAAAGGCTATATCATATATATTTTCAAGAGACTAATGAATTATAACATTTTTAACATTCATAATTTAAAAAGTATCCTTAGTCTTGAACAAGGAATTAGAATAAAGAAACTTCATGAGAATCATCTGGTGGTGAATGATTTAATGTAAATCTATTGGGAGAATCATTATGAATTAAATAATGGATATTTTTAAATAGTAATGTTCATATCATATTCTAGAAATAATATAATTAGATTTTTTATTAGAATTAATGGTTTAACAATATTTTATGGGTGTTATGTAAGTCATAAATAAAAAAT
Organism: Viscum album; assembly: GCA_963277665.1. Classification (NCBI taxonomy): domain Eukaryota; kingdom Viridiplantae; phylum Streptophyta; class Magnoliopsida; order Santalales; family Viscaceae; genus Viscum; species Viscum album. The sequence goes on from OY728157.1 coordinate 638,964,434, forward strand.
AAGAAGGTTTCATTAAACTGAGTTTATTTAAAATTGGTAATTTTTATGGAAATTTATAAAATATATGAACCCATAAATAAAAATGAAATTAAAAAATGAATATATTTATGATACATATATAAATAATATTATAGAAATGTGTTATTAATATGAAATAATAATGGAGAAAAGGAAAATATATATATATTTATACACATCAAGTAATGAAGAAGGTAAAGAAGTTCAAATTTTAACATTTAAAAAACATTTTTCGAAATCCAAAATAAAAAAGTTAGATAATATAAGTTGTCTTGAAAAAGTATAAAGTAATATTAAAAAAAAACGAGTTAACATTTAATGAGTTTAGAGAAAAATGAGAAAATTAATAGGAATGAAAATTATCCACAATGAGGGGAAACCAACCTCTAAATGTATTGAATTACTATTAAGATAGTTGTATTTTCATAAGGCATTATAAAATACCATTTAGGAAGGTAATAATTAAAATGTGATATACCATGATATAAATATGGCATATTAAATTTAATTGAAGATGGAATTATTGTGAGAAACAATAACCCATGACATCAAATTCAGTTATGAATAACTATTACATTTTATGAAGGATATAAAATATTTCAAAAATTATGGAAGAGAAATAATCGATTAGATTATTCTATGATAAATAATAATTAATGAGATTATTTTTCATATGGTAAGTAGATACACCATAAAAATTAATATTGGTAAATAAAAATAAAGCATATCTTAATGAAGGGATATTGAGTAGGAATCATTCCAGTTTAAGATAAATTATAATTAAAATATCCTAAAAGTGATAAAGGTAATAATAATAGTAAAAATAAAATGAATACAAATAATTAATTATATTATAAATCATATATGATGTATACATAAAATTTAAATAAAATTATGTGCATGAAATAAAACCCCTCTCAGTGATGGATATATAGAGAGAAAGGACTTACAAATTCAGTAATTTTAGAATAAGTAGTCTTTGGAATAGAAAATATCTCATATTTTTTTAATACAAATAAATAAATACATAAAACTATGTACATTTTTTTAGTATATATATCATAGAAATCAGAAATCGGTGTAGGGAAATAAACAAGACATAATGTAGAAAAATTAAGATGGAAAAAGCATACCACATGTTAAAAAAATTTATTCACTTGAACATAACATCCTAAATAATTAAATTATTTTAATTAGATATATACCAAATAATAATATTTATCTATATTTAACATTAATGTTATTTATATCATCTTTTTTTCTTATTTTTATTATTGTTTTCTCTTACGTCGGTTACATGGGGTCATTATTTTATTTTCATTGTAACATGTTTTGTTTGTTGATTGTGGTGAAAGGATTAGCAAAATATCATTGTGATATCCAATATTTATGGGGTTTAGGTATATTTTTATAGCATTATGAAAATAACTATAGAGTTTCAATGGTTATCCAAAAATAGATCGAAATTATGAATGATGGATTTATATGTTTCATTATGTTTATTAACTTTACTATGAGTGTTTCTTATTAATCACACATATAAAATTAATAATATTTTTTTAAATAATAATAATGATATATAAAATATCATAAAACATAATTAATAAACCATTGTTAACCTATAATTTATGGTGGTGATAATAACACCTCAATATTTTCATACATGGATATTACATATTTTTAGATAAATATTCATTATATTACACAATCACATGCATGAGTACAAAAATAGTTTATTTCCTTTAGAAACATGGAAAAAATTCCTATAATTTGCTGAAAGATATTTATGGTCTACCATAATAATATTCTCCTTTATTACTCCAACTTAAAACCATTATTTATAACATATGGAAAGGAATCATAAGAAAGGGTGAGCTCAGATGCTTAGAAAAGGTAAAGATTGATGATATGTAAGGATAAGAAGAGAATAAGGGTATGAACATAGGATTATAACATTTTACTAGTGTACCATTTATATTAAAGATAAGAATCACAGATCATGCAATTAATTAATTTATGTTCATAAGACATTAATCATATGAAAATATAATAACATGAGTTAGGAGAGTATAATAATGACATAAGACCAAGAATTTGTGGCATACGCATAAGATTAAAATATCTTATCTATTTGACACCTACTAAAACATTCATAGTATGTTATTTTTTGGATAATCACTAATGTACCTACTTATGTCTTGGGATGACAACCCATGTTCCTTCAAGTTTCAATCTTAGGATGACCTCCCTTGTATCCTCTTTTTGCGGGATTATGATAACAACCATGTAATATTAGATCTCACAAAACATTTATCAATACCAAATGCATTTGAGGGAGATATAGATCCCACCCGTCACATAATTGAATCAAATATATATGTTCCAAAAGATCATAATTCATTCATCATGTCATAAATCATGAAAATAAAAAGTTTTTGTAAACATTTCCTCACATCAAATCTCATTAAAAATTAACAAGATTCATAAAAATCATTCCATCAAAACATAACCCATTTTGGGAAATAATTTTAATGGTATATTTTGATCATATCCATAGTAATACATGAGTTACACCCACAAATGTTATCTTAGATGTAAAATAATCTTGAAATATCTTTGTAAAACATTTACTAATAAAAATATCCCTCCCACATTGAAAAAGAACTTTTTAAACCATAAAATATAAATCAAAAATTTTCATTAAAAATTACCTTTAATAATTATATTTTAATATTTTGAAATCATTTTATATATCTTTGAAATCCTTTTCTGTGAAAATTCTTAAATTACCATTTAAAAATATTTTTGAAAACCTTTTTAGAAAACATGTTTTTTGAGTATGATTTTTTTACCAAAGATTTAATTAGATTAAATGAAACATAAAATATCATGGAAAGAATGAGATTCATGATAAAACATTTCAAAAGAAATTCTATACACTTCTTAAAAGAATATATGTACATATCATAACATTTGTCTCAATGAATGATAATTGAGAAAATATTACCTTACTAATTTGGTAAATTTTGAATTGTAAAACCCATGAAAGAGTGATTATAAAATGGATATGTAAATAAACATACATATAATGATAATTAACATATATTATATTTATGGTATGTATATACAAAAAAAAAATGAAACAGGTAGTGTATAAGGAATGTGTCCCACATAAATTAAAGTGAGACAAAATCACTTACATTAAGTCTTGACATCCATAAAACATGTAAAAAACACATGTATAATAAATATAAGTTTATTATTAAACTACCACAAAAACATATTAATATATATAATACCATATTTTATTTACTTATGACTTTATAATACTCATTTATTAATTATTTGATATTATAGTTATGTTTTGGGTAATAACCGCTTTGTTTTTCATACAGGTTTTGACTTGTTAGTTTTGGTCCATCATTATTTAATAATATAAAAAATTATAAACATTATATAAATATAATATATATTTAATATATCTATATTTATGGTTTCTAGAACAAAATTATAAAATAAAATACAACATTCATGGAGACAGTAGGTCGTACATACACATGAACTTTGTTTTCATTTTATTATCAGATTAAGAGAAAGAAAAGCATATGATATAGTATAATTAAATAATAAATTTTCTTTCACTTATATCACATATTTTTATTAAAACCAAAATTAATATGTTCTATTTAGATCTTCAATGAATCACATCCCTTCGCTAGGTGGTAGTACGCCGTACACATGAAAGACATTATCATATTTCCAAAAACTATATAACATGATGGTTTTTATCATATAACACTTATATAGTCATAATAAAATCTTAAAAATAATATATATACTATATAATCTATAAATCCATCATTATTACAAACCATTAATGTTGGTAAAGGAATAATGAACGACATCGGTTCGCGAGGCCGTAGTCCGCCAAACACAAGAACCATGGTTGTGTATCCCATTTGAGGGAACTATGTGATGTTGTATATATTACCATAAATTTTAAAACATCTCAATATATTTAATTTAATAATTATATTATATAAATATCAAAAAAAATTATGGAGTTTAAGGAAGAAATAAAACAAAAATGATCGTTGATGAACATTACCTCTTCTTCAGGTATCTCCTCTTAATTTTCAAAAAAGGACTTCCTTGATTTAATTTATTCCTAATGGAAGGATTCTATGATAATGTTATAGATTTTTTTATGACATTGGAAAAGGGGTTTTCCAAACCAAGAAGGTTTTGAAGTATGAAAAAAAAATAAGAAGAGGCACCCTTTTATAATTTAGGCGAGTGGCACTTTTAAAATTTCTCAAAAGGTTAATTTATAATAAATTAAATATAAATAAAATACCTCCAAAATATCATTTATTTAAATATATGAAATTATAAGGTTTCTATATTTTACCCTCATTTTTTTTAATTTAAACCTTATTATTTTGATTATCCCTTAGTTAACACATTTTAATTTTAACTACAATAACAAAGTTTTCAATATTAAGAGGATTTAATTTTTACATATAAAGTTACAATTTAACTATAAATGGATAGTTTATGAAATTTTATACCATTTATAATATCATTTTACTTAATTAATATTTTTATTATTTCTAAAAAAATTAATTAAATATTATTTTCATAACATATCATAAGTGTCAATTTTGAAACTATTCATTACATTGAAATTATAAAACTCCAGAAAATAATATATATTCAATAAAAATAATTTAATACACACATAATATATCATAAACATCAATAAATTTTTTATATAATTTTAATTAATTCACATTATATTTATTATAATATTTCCAATACCATTTAATTAATTTTTTCATTAATTTAATAATTACTAAATCATCATTGTGTAATTACATATGACAATTATTTCTTAAAAAAATTTAAAAATAAATTTCCATTATGTAGATAAAATATTTATATTTCATAAAAATATATATATTCGAGCATATATTATATTTAACTACATATTAAAAATATTATATATATTAAGAGTAAGAGTGAAATTTTTTCACTCTCTTTGATTTTAATAATATCGGTGTAATTTTCAAGGAAATGTATCCATTAAAAAAATTAAATTTCTATAAATATGTGTTATTTTTCCAATTAAGTTCAAAAAATCACAATTTTTTAATTGTTAAGGATGTTTACTAATATTTATAATAATATTTTTGCCCTTAATTACCCAATTTACCCTTAACTATGGTAACAAAAATTACATATTTTACTATTCATATGGTCTAATAATTAAAGGGACCTATTTAAAAAAACTTAAATTATGATTATAAATATGGAATACATTTTTCAAAATTCAAAACTCATAAATGGATAATATTAATTTAAAATTAATCAAGTAGATCGGGTGAGAAAACATGTTTTTAAAGTGAAAAAAATACAAAAGATTGAAATATTTCTATATAAAAATTCTATCAAAAAATAATTATAATGACCTAAATTGGATTAAATTATAGAAAATTTATCAAATTATACTTTATAACCAATCAAAAATATAATTTATCAATATAATTTTTTATTCAAAAAATATATTTTCAATTAAAATTCAATATTTTTTAACTTCTCATCAAAATAAGAAACTTATCAGAAAAATACCAATAATTAATACAAAGTAAATTTTTATATTTTTCATTAAAAGAAGATTTTTTTTATACTTTATAAATTTTAAAATTATAAAGAAATATATTTAAGATAATTGTGCCATCAAAAGGCGGAAAAACTGATATTTTGAAAAATACAGTTTTAAGCATAAAACTAGATTTCTTTTCATATCATGTCTAGAAAACACATAGGATGAATATTAAAAATTACATTTAATATTATATATATATATATATATTCCTTTAATATAATCCAAAAAATGTTATTTTTTTATTTTATTGTTATATAACACACTTTTTCCCATTTAAACAGTTTCTTTTGAAAAATATTTGCTTATAATTTCAAAGGTGTATTACATGTGTAAAACATAATTTTATTATTTATTTAATCCTATTATTACCTTAAATTACAATTTCTTGGTTATAATTTTATTTTCTAAATAATTAAAATAATAAAATAAATATTCATATAAAGTCAGTGTTGTGTTTAATGTAACATAATCCATTAGTGTGTCTAACAAAATTCATCAAAGAAATAAAATTATATTAAAAAATAAATGTCATAAAAATACTGGGGTGTTACATTGTACCCCCCACTTAAAATTAATTTCTATCATAAAATTTTATATGTTCATCTATCTTTAATACATTAAAGTTACTTTCATAGAAACCTACATCAATAAAATAAATACTAAAACATTCATTAAAAAAAGAAAATTGGAAACTTATCACTTAACCAAAGTTACTAATAACAAGTTTTCCACATATGGGGAAATAGGTGGAAATTGAATACATGGAAGTTTAAGAGAAAAATAAATGTCAATTTATGATAGAGAATATGGACATTAGAAGGTTAATAACCAAAAATATGTTGACCAAAAATATGTAGACCAAATAGGTTTGGAAAAGGCCATTGATATCATCATAAATGATGGTAATATGAAATTTTTTTATATCAATTGATAATGAATAATTAATTGATTTCATTTAATAAGAACAATGTTACTCTTTGTTTTTTCTTTGAACAATATCTGATTCATTTCATACTCTAAGAAATGAAGTTCAAATTGTAATACATATAGAACTAGTGGGTCATAATATCCATAATAGGATGTTAATTAATTCCTTATATTTATTGTTATATTCATAAAAATGGTTATAATTTGTTATCAAATACACAGAAATCTTCATAGAGATATGTAAAACATAAATCTATAAAACCACATTCAATGGTCATCATAATCCTTTCCATAAATGGATTACCTTATAACCCTTTCAAACATAAAAATTTATAAAAAAGGTTAATGAATTTATAAAAATTAAATACACATTAATCCCAAAAATATCATAAAGTATATCTTTATTTTCATATTCCAAAAATGTGAATACCTTAATCACGTAATCTGTAAAAACATATTGAATACACACATTCTCCTTCATTCCTTATATAACCACTTCTCGTATACAAATTTTTTTCCCTTGGATTCTTGGGTTCATCCTTATTTTTATAGAATATGTAATTTTATTATTCTAGAATACAAGTATATATTCACATGAAATTTTACTAATTAATAAACAATAATATTTTTATAGGTATTATTCATTCAAAATAAAACATGAAATTCCAAACAAAGGTGATTCTAATAAGTATTCCATAATAATAATGGTTCAATTTATCTATCATGATAACATATGACTTACCTTTTTCATTTCTATTAAGAGTATGTTTTGTCTTACCATCCATTTTAGTCATTGGATTAGGGAACTTGTTAGTGTAATTTCAAACTACTTGAAATTGAAACATTGAATTATGGTAGGTTACTTATTTGGGTCCTTCTCATTATTCCCATTATTATGGTTGTAAAATGGATGATAATATTATTTCCAACATTTAAAACATTTACCAGTCCCCTTAAGATAATTATTTATATATTCCCTTCCACACATTGAGTATAATATAAATATAATATTCTTCCCTTTTTATAGTTTACTTTAAATTATATCCTTCTTTTACTATCATTACTATATTATTTATGCGAAACTTCAATCTTAATTTTTATGAAGAATACACGGAAGGTACTTGTTAAAAAATAATTTATTTTACTAGTCTCAATCCATGAAGTCAATTTTATCTTATTGCCTTGTATTATTGATAAAGTTCTACCATGGATTTTATTTACCTTAAAAATGATATGTTCTTAACTGATATTTTACACATTCTAAACAATTAAGAATGAATAATATATTTTTAGTGGTAAAAATCCATTTATTAGAAACTACTTGATCAGTAATTACCTGAAAAGAATGTAGATATTGTCTTCAAAAGGATTCAAGAAAAAATTGTTCCCTATTTTGGTTATTTAAAATATCAGCATGATTCATGGCTTTATAAGGTTTTGTGTTAATATAAATAAGGGTTTTAATTCTAGCTTCCATAACATTTAGTTTCTTAAAAGGGTCATCTTTGCATTTTCTATTACATTTCTCATTAACTCAGTTCCTTCATGTTCTATCCATTTAAAAAAAAGAAATTGTAGTGTGGGAAACACTAATAATAGTTGTAAAACATATAATTAAAGGAAAATTATAAAACATCAATATATGAAGCCTTAGGTTTAATCCTATTTTATTCATGATTGTTAACAAAAATATATGATTATAACCTATAAATATACTTATCCTTATGGGTCATACTAAGTTTTTCTCATTTTAGTTTACAAAGGTTGACTCAAACATTCCTTTTATACCACCTATAAGAATGAATTATTTTCAAACATGAATATTATATCTTCTTTAGATGAATATTCATTATATCACACAAACACATTCCTCGGGACCATAATTATTAGTGACTTTGGAAACATGAAACAAACTTTTATAATTTGGTGAAAGATAATCAATATATAATATAAAGATATTACCCATTATTACTCATACTTATGTTATTTATTTATAACGTAGGGAAAGGAATCATTAGAAAGGGTGAGCTCTGATGCTTAGTAAGGGTACTTCAGGAAGATACATAAGCATAAAATTAGAAAAAGTGTATTAAAAAAAGGATCCTAACATTTTAAAATCCTACCATTTATATCAAATATCATAATAATAAATCATGGAATTAAATATTGGTCGTTAATATGACATGAATCATAAGAAAATCAAATCACATGATCTATGATATTATAATAATTACATAATACATTGAATTTTTGGGATACACATATACATAGAATATCATATGTCAATGATACCTACTAAGAAATTTATAGTATGTTAGGCTTCAGATAATCACACGTCTACCTACGTTGGTCTTAGGATGACCACCCATGCACCTTCTAGTTTCTCGATTAGGATTACCTCCCATGTACAATACTGTTGTTGTCTTAGGATGACCTCTCATGTACAATATTGTTGCAGTCCAAGGATGATCTCCCATGTACCCTATGAGAACATATAAAATTTATCATTACCTAATGAATTTGAGGGAATATATGTCCCATTAATAATATTATTAAAACATTCAAGTATTTTCCACAAGATCATAAATCATTCATCATGTCATAAATCATGAAGAGAAATGGTTTTCATAAACATTTAATGATAGCATATCTCATCGAAATGTAAGAGGATCAATAAAAACAATTCTATAAAAAAATACCCCATTTAATTAAATAATATTAATGGAATCCATGTATCATATCCCCGTTAAGGTGTAATTAACACCCATAGATGTCATCTGATATGAAAAATAATTTTGGTATACATTTTTAAGACATTTATTTTTGAAAAAATCCTTTACACTTTAATAACACATTTTAAATAATAAAACATTTTTAAAAAACATTTAATTGAAAATAAACTTGAAAAAATATAGATGAATCTTTTAAACCCATTTTAAACATATTTTAAATCCTTTTCCTTTAAAATGATTAAATTATTATTTAAAAACACTTTGGAAAACATTTTTAGAAAATATGGTTTTTGAGTTAGACATATTTCCAAAAGAAGAGAGAATAAAATTACATGAAACATAAAATATCATGAAAACAATAATATTCATGATACAGTAGTTCATTTGGAATTATATACACCTTGTAAAATAATATAGGTACATAACACAACATGTTTCTCAAAAAAGGCAGATTGAGAAAAAATCACCTTACAAATTTTCTAACTTTTGAACCATAAACCCCGTGATAGAGTGATTAAAACATTCATATATAAATACCAATTAATTTAATGATATGTACCGTATATTAAATTAAAGGTCTACATGTACACCACACAAAAGAGTAAGGTAGTGTATAAGTCATATGTCCCACATAAATAAAAGTGAGTCAAAAGTCCCTTACCTTAAATCTTGACTTTCTTAGTACATGTTAAAAAATTATTTATAATAAATATAAGTTTATTATACTTAAAAAAAGAAACATATTATTATATTTAGTACCATATATTATTTACTTATGTCTTTATGATACTGGTTTATTAATCACTTCATGTTATTGTTATGTTTTGGGAAACAAACTCTTTTTTTTTCGTACATGTTTTGAATTTTAAATTTTTCCCTCTTACTTATATCATGATTTACTCATATACATATTTATAAAAATGATATAAGTATAATATATATCTATTATATACATATTTATGGTGTTTAGAAAAATTTAGGAAATAAAATATACTGTTCATGGAGACGCTAGGTCGTACATACAAATGAATGTTTTTTTTTCATTTTATTTTTAGATTAAAAGAATGAAAAGTATATAATATATTATAATTATAGAAAAATATTCTGTCATTTATATCTCATATTATTATTAAAATCATCCTTAATACATTCAATGTTAATATTTAATGAATCAAATATCTTCACAAGGTGGTAGTTTGTCGTACAATCAATCAAAATTATCATATTACCACAAATGGAAAGAATGAATTTATGTGTTATATAATAATTAAAATCATAATAAAATCATAAAAATATTATATATCACATATAATCTATAAATACATAATTATTATCAATAATTTTGATGGTAATTGAAGAACAAACAACATCACTTCACAAGGCGGTAGTCTTCCATACAAATGAATGATGATTGTGTGTTCCATTTTATGGAAGTGAGTGAATTTTTAGGTCATAAAAATAAAATAGAAAAATATCAGTATACTTAAGATACTAATGATATTATATAAATATGAAATAAAAATATTTGAAGGGGTTTAACAAATAAATAAAAAATGATTGTTGACGAACAATACGTCTTCTTTGGGTATCTCCCTTTGATTTGCATCAAATGGATTCCTTGGTTGGAATTATGACAAAATTAATTCTTATAGTATTAAAGGAGGGATGTTGGGAGAATATTTATATAGGTATTAGACGAACCAAATGGGGTTTTATTTTTTATTTAAAGATAAGAAGATGTTCCATTTTATAATTGAGGTGACAGGCAGTTTTAAAATTTATCCAAAGATTAATTTATAATAAACTCAATCTCAATAAAAATACCACCAAAGTACATTTATTCAAATATAATATATTATAAGGTTTTAATATTATCAAAGAATATATTTTATCCACATTTTGGTTTTATTTTAAAACTTATCATTTTGATTAACACTTAGTTATCACATTTTAATTTTAACTACATTACCAAAATTTTAAATATTAATATGATTTAATTTTTACTTATAAAGTTTCATTTGAAAAAACATGGATAATTAATGATATTTTGTACCATATATCATCACCTTTGTCATTATTTAATATTTTTATGTTTTACAAAATGCTAATAAAATATTATTTTCATAAAATATCATATTTTTCAATTTTCACACTATTAAAAAACATTGATATTTAGAAACTAAAGAAAAAAAATATATTAAATAAAACCTATTAATACACCACTAATATATCATAATAATCTATAAAATTCATGTATAACATTAATTAAATAATTTTTTTACTTTTAATATTTCTAATATCATTTAATTTATTGTTTGATTAATTGAATAATTACTGTATCATCATTGTGTAATTATTTATAATAATTATTATTTAATAATTTTTTTAAAAAATTCATGAGTTATATAAAATTTTTATGTTTAATAATAATATATATATTATATAATATCTTCTATTTAACCCCATATTAACAATATTATACTTATTAAAATTTATAGTGTGACATTTTGTAACTCCTTTTGATTTTAATAATATTTAAGTCATTTTCATATAAAAGTGATCATTAAATAATTAAATTTATGAAAATAGTTGTTTAGGGTCAAATTTTATTCATAAAATAACATTTTTTCATGTTTTATAGTAGTTTTTTTCTAATATTTATTACATTATTTTTTAACCTTAATTACTAGATTTACCCTTAATCATAGTAATAAAAATTAGTAAAGGTACTATTTAGAATGTTAAAAAAGGACCTATATAATAAAATTTTGAAGTTATGATTAAAAATAAGTAATCTATATTTCAATATTAAAAAAAGGATAAAATTAATTTAAAACTAATATCATATATAGGGTCAGAAAACTAGTTCTTAAAGTAAAAATGTTCAAAAGATTAAAATGTTTTAATTACCAAATTTAGTGTGAAATTGATTAAAATGAAATAAATTGGATTAAATGATATATAATTGATATAATTATACTTTAAAACCAATCAAAAATATTATTTATCACTATATATTATTTTTATGATAAAGCCATTTTCAATTAAAATTCAACATTTTTAACTATTCATAAAAACATGAAACATGTCAAAAAATACCAAAATTTCAAAAAATTAAATATTTGTACTTATAAATAAAATATTTATTTTATTTTTTCCCATATATTTTATAAATTTTTCAAAAAAATTAGATTTTAAACAAGTGCTCCATCAATAGTCGATAAAAACATTTTTTAGAAAAATACAGTTTTAAAGCATTAAGCTGGATTTATTTTTATATCATGTATAGAAAAAACATAGGGTGAAATTTAAACATTTTGTGGAATATTTTATATATATATATATATATTTCATTAAAATAATCCAACAAGAATAATTTTTTTTATTTTATTATCATAATACACACTTTTGTGTATTTAAATAGTTTTCAGAAAAAGATTGCATTTTAATTTCAAAGGGGTTTTACATGTCTAAACCATACATTCATAATTAAATTAATGTTTTTAATAAACTTTATTATAATAGGTAGGTTATAATTTAAATTTTTAAATAATTACAATGATAAAATTATGTTTCATAGAAACTCAGTGGTGTGTGTGACACAAACTAAGTCAGTGTTACATGTAACACAAGAAATCAAAGAAATAATTTTTAAAAAAAAATATATCTCATAAAAATCATGGGGTATTACAGTGATGGAAAATTGAAAATGTCATTCCTCGAGGATGTATACCCACACATACATGAAAACGTTTCTCTTTTTCTAAACGATATTAGTTTAAAGAATTAAATGGTTATTTGATTATTATAATTACTTTTTAAAATAGTAAAAATGATAGTGTAATAAAAAATTCTAAGATAACAGGTACAAGGGGGGTTTATAAGAAAAAATGATCTTAGAAATTATGGGCTAATGGTATTACGTTTCCCATTGTAATTCTCACTTGGGAAAATCCATAAGTCTAATTAGTAATGTAATTTTGTGGGAAAAATTCCTAAAATATATGGGGTTATTGTTTTATAAATACTAGTTAATTATTTTTATTCAATCATGGATATATAATTGTTTAAAAATAGATAGGATTTTAACTCATTTTATACGCGAATTTAGATAATTTTTTTAAAAATCATTATTTATCAAAGTTATCACTCCACTATTTAAGGAAAAAGTCTCAAAAAATTACCAATATTGTTTTTTTAGGATTGATATAATTCTTATAATCCCCACACTATTCAATATTATAGTTATTTTTGACATGTTATATCCACCTGCATATAGTATAAACCATTTTATCTTATTTTAGCCTTACCTTGGTAACTCTAAATTCACCCTTGGGAACAAATTATAATTTAAAAAATTTGAATTAGTATTATTTAATAATTTCAACATGATTATTTTAAAATTTTAAATAATTTTATAAAAAATTCCCTTGATTTAGTGAAATAATTTGGTATTATCACACATAATGAGTAAAAACTATTTCTTAGAAAGACATCATTTTGATTATTAGGTTTTTGTGTCAAATAATAATATAAAAGTTTTTTATTTTCAATACATAACTTATAATATTATAAAACAATTAAATGTTATGTGTCTTTCAAATCTGGTCAAAATATTATTTTACCATAATACTCTTTAATTAAAATAAAATAGGGAATTCTTTTTTTAATAATTAAAATATTACAATTATTTTAGAAGGATAAAACATGGTGTAACAATAACATTGAAATGAATAAAATTATTCCTTAAGTAAATATTTTATCAATTATAAGGTTTTATAAAACACTATGTCTTGCTTATATTTTATTAGAATAAAAAAGTTACTTCTTTATAAAAACTATATTTTCTCCGTTCAACTAAATATCAATTATTTTAGAAAAATTAAATAAAATTATTTAAAATATCTATTTCATGATATGAATCCATAAGTTTAATTAAGTTTATTATATTCAAAAAAAATAATTTATATAAATAATTTATACATTTTTATTTTTAAAATGGAATAATGACATTTTTTTGAAAATGAAACGTAAGTTCTACAATTTCCAATATGGATTTGTAAATTAAAACTCACAATTGTTTAAAATTCATTAAGTAACCTATTAAATAAATATTTGGTCTGAAAATATAGTTTCATAAATTTATAATTTATACCTATATATTAACAATGTTATTGAGGTCTTGTTATTTATAAAAAGGTTATTTTAACTATTAATTTGAAACATCATATTTTTGAAAAAAATACATCTTAAAGTTATATTGACATTATAAAAACAAAAATTATGTTTGTTTTATCAAATTAAAATTCCATAATTTTTTATTAAAAAATTTAAAATAAAGATATTTTTATTTAATATGTATTATATTTTATTTAAGTACTCATTTAACCACAATATATATAGTTTTATTTAATTAATATATGGCCATAATAAATGATATATTTTTATACACAATAATGAAATTGTATTAAATTACCATTGTATGTGTTAATATATTTTAAAATTCCGTTACTCTAATTTATACCTACCGGTTCAATGGATTTAATTTAACAAAATCAATATATAATTCTTTAATTTTTTAGTATTGTCTGTGATGGAAGATATAGAATAAAATATAAATTTAGTGGATCTAAAATACCAGGTCTTTAAAAAATTTTAGAGATGATTGGGATTGCGCATATAGGGTCTGTAACACATTCTAGGACATCAATGATAAGCTATGGAAGGAAATATAAAGAACCATAGATCTCAAAATTATTTTAGTACATTCACCATTAAATCAGTTATGTGTTATTTATTATGTTTCCAATAATCATATGATCCTTTTATATTCAAAATATTAACTTGGGGATTAGGTTTTGGGATGTATTTCATAGTACTAGATCACCATCATTATAGTCCCATATTACATGTTTCTTGCAATACCTAGTGTCATTGTGGACAATGAGAAGACCATGATTTATCTGAGGGTGATATAAGATGTCATGAAATAGAATATAAGACATCACCCATATCTTTACCAGTAAACAAAAAATATATGATGGATTTAGATTTTTCTAAAAATTCTCAAGGGTTAGATGAATGGATAACTGAAGAATTTTCAATGAGTACAACAATATAGGCTGTTATGGTCACATTAGGTCTTGGTCGAGCTTGGAAAGCATTGGATTTAGGTAATTAGTGAGAACTATTTTCTCCTTGAGGAAATGACCTCATTATTATTTATGGTGTTCCTAGGTAAGTGGATTATATTAGTCAATGATCTGGAGATCAGATCAAGGAAATGAATCTTTACAATGGAGCAGTCCACAGTATTTGAGAACCAAGAGAATATTTATTTTCCATTAATAAAACATTTAATGATCTTTTATTTCAGATTAGTAGGGGTGATATTATCATTCATAGGTATGATTACTTCTATTTATTATCTTTATTAGTCCAAACACATTTTTTGTAAGTGGTATAATTTCCCCAAAAAATCACCCCACTAGATGCCACCTTCAAGTGATCCCTTTTCAATATTTATGGGGAATGCATGACATATCGTGATGAAAAATGTTTGTATTATAAAATAATCTCCATAGAAAACATTAACTCTCATATATTCCTTATTCCATCTAGGATGATCATTGAGGATTAATACAAAAAAATCGAGTAGAGGATGCATCTATAGACCATCCAAGATGTTCTGTTGGTTGCGTGGATTGATGGGACTATTAATTTCATTATATATACCCTATAGAAGATCTCAGAGTTATTCTATTTTTACTTTTTCCTAAAACTACATGTATATACAACATATTTCTCATAGTGGCATATACATGTTACAAATAATCATTATTTCATTTTCACCAATAAATTTTATAGGGATATAATAATGTAGTTGATAGTGGATGATTGATTAATATGATCAAGGGACATATACTTTTTTTTGTGGAAGTGTAAATTTGGTATTTTTTGTGGGTTCATCAGAGATTACAGAAGCACGACATGTAAAATGGTGGGATTTTATAAGAGCATAAAACCAAACTAGATAAAGGGACCATGAGGGAGAACCTAGAACCAATGGAATCTTGTGTAAATGGTAATCAGTGTATGGTAAATTATCAAGGGATAAAATAAGATGGAAAATACAAGATATAAGATAGAATTAATGTTATTTACTCAATACGTCTAATTGTATGATCTTTCTTAATCCCTGAGTAGATGTTGATTAGCCTTATGATGGAACTATTGTAGTATAATATAAAAATGGAAAGAGATTAACTCCCAATTATTTTTGTCACTAAACTACACATAAGATACTTTTTGAGATGGTATATGAGTATGATATACTCTATAATACCAAATGTAGGATCGAAATAATATAGATATTGGATGTAGTATCTAATGATTCTCAATATACAAGAGGGGTGGGGGTGAATTATACACTTTTAAAAATCCTTTAGAACCTTTAATGATGGTTATGTTTAAAAAGGTTAAATAAGGTAATTCACAAAACCTCTAGTTCTACACACTTGCTAGATTCTGGAAATATGATTATGAGAAAGTGATTCCGAAAAGATGGTTCTGGAAAATGAAACTTAATGAAAGTTTAAAAAGATAAAGATTCTATCTTAAAGCGTATATAATCTTACTAAATCAGAGTATAAAAGTATAAGGAAGTATAAGATAGTTATAATTTCCTCAATAAATAAAATACAGTGGAAAACTAGTAACAAAACAAGTTACAAGTAGTAAATCTTTTTACCCAAAGAGAAGGGTATACAACAACCTTGGATAAAGGTCCCTTGATTTACAATTTCAAGAAGTTCGGTCTTACACACACCAGGGTAAGCCCTCGATATGAAGATCAGAGTCTGTATTTCTATCCCCGTAATCCCTCAACTTCAAGGTAGTCGGCACCTATGTCTTCCTCAACAAGGAAGCCCTCAACTTCAAGGTAGTCGACACCTCTATCTTCCTATCCCTGGAATCCCTCGATTGTACACATCAACAATCAGAGTCGTACAAAGAAAATATGAACAAGAATTTCAGTACACACAAAGAAATAAAGCCTCTCTCTAGAAATAACTTCAGAAGAATTTAATCTCTAGATTGATCAAATTGTTCTAAGCTCTTTCAAATGAGCTTCTATTTATAGGCACAACTCCAATGGTCGTCTCCCTCCTGTAACGATCATATTGTTCCTTGAATTTCAGAGGGACCTGTACATGTGACACTCAAACAACAGTTAGTAACTGAATGCACGACATCATTTTATAACAAAAAAAAGTGTAAAAAAAAATATGGTTACATAACTGAAATCAAATATTCAAAGTGTAAGAAAATAAAATTTTTAAGTATAACTAATAACACATTCAGTGTCTATAATACAAGGATATTCAGATTCCATTTTCTAAGGAATTTGGTACCTGAACTTTATGGAATTCCAGAGTCTGAATTTCAAGGAAATTCGGAATCTGAATTCACAAGAATTTGGAACCTGAAATTACAAAATTTAGAGTTAAAGTTCACGGGAATTCAGAGTCAGAACTTGTTGAGTCAATAAGGTTTTCCTTATGACTTTTCCATTCCTTCTTGTTTTGAAGATCACGGAAACCTTATCTTTAAGAAAATTGCTTTTATAAGGAAAATTGCTTTTATAAGGAAAATCGCTTTTATAAGGAAAATCGCTTTTGTAAGAAAAATTATCCTTATCATATTTTCATCCATATTTTTCTTATGTATAAGATTCAGATTCATTTCTATATTCTAGGAATTGTTTGAAACTTTGATATGAGGTATTCTGTTTTTAGGATCCGAATTCTAGACAAGAACTGTAATAAAGTTTCACTCTGAAATCCAGATGAGAACTGTAATAAAGTTTCATTCCGAATGCCGGATACGAACTCTAATTAAGTTCTACATCAGATTTAGGATACGAATCCTTATGAAGTTCGACAAAGAATTCTCATTATGAATTCTGATAATGAATTCTCATTTCGAATTCTGATGACGAATTCTCATTACAAATTCTGATGACTAATTCTCATTATGAATTCTCATTACGAATTTTGATGATGAATTCTCATTACGAAACCTGATGATGAATTCTCATCACGAATTCTGACGATGAATTCTCATTCCGAATTCTCATTCCGAATTCATCTATTACACAGAATCTGATCATCTTTGTTTTATACACTCTGAATTTATTCAGACTCCGAATCTTCACTCCGAACTTTCATTTTACTTATGTCTTTATATTTTGTCTACTATTTATTATTTTCCTTACACTTCGAACCCTCACTCTGAATTTTTCATTCCGAACTTTTGAGTTAGATTTTAAAACGATGTCGTACATTCTGTTACACTTGTTTTGTTATAAAACGATGTCGTCTATTTTGTTATAAACTAACCGTTGTCTAAGTGACACGTGTATAGGTACCTCCGATCTTTAAGGAAAATATGACCGTTTGAGAAGGAGCCGACCTTACCTATAAATAGGATCTCATTTGAAAGAGCTCGACACAGATGAATAACTTGGTTTTGTGTATACATGCTGTTGAAGTGATTTCTAGAGAGAGACTCTTATTAACTCTCAAAGCTTCGTGCGACTCCGAATGTTGGTGATTACATTCGAGGGCTTCCGGGGATAGGAAGACAGAGGTTGCCGACTACCTTGAAGTTCGAGGGCATCCTTGCTGAGGAAGACATAGGTTTCCGACTACCTTGAAGTTATGGGTTTGCGGGGATAGCAAGACAGAGACTCCGATCTTTGTATCGAGGGCTTACCCTGGTGTGGGTAAGACAGACTTTCTTGAAAGTATAAATCAAGGGACCTTTATCCAAGGTTGTTGGATACCCTTCTCTTTGGGTTAAAAGACTTATATCTTGTTACTTGTTGTTCTACTACGTGTTTATATTCCACTACATTTTGTATTATAAGGAAAGTATAACTTTCTTATACTTCCTTATTTGTACTCTGTTTCATTTAGATTATATACGCTTTAAGGTAGAATCTCATATTGTAATCATTTATTAAGTTTCAATTTCCGGAAACATATTTCCGGAACCTAATTTCGGAATCTCTTTCCAAGTTTGCATTCAGTGTTAGAGGTGTTGTGAATTTTCTTAGTTTAACTTTGTTAAACATAGTCGTTTCCTTTGCTTAAGGAAAACATAGTTATTCGTAACTAACTTTAAAGGTTCCAAAGGAATTTTTAAAGTATACAATTCTCCCCCCTCTTGTATATTGAGCATCTACATCACTATTTAGATCCTAAAATTGGTATCAGAGGAGGTCTATGAAATACTTATACTCACGAATAAGTTTTTCTTTCTCATTTTCCCATTCCGAATTTTCCCATTATGAACTTTCTCATTCCGAACTTTGTTATTACGAACTTTTGCTACTAACAAATTTGTGTGCCAAAGGTTGTTCTAGTATGGCAGGAATTAATGTTGGTTCAATTGATAATCTAAATCCTACAAGACCACCAGTCTTGATGGTAATGACTATGAATACTGGAGAGATCGAATGAAGACTTTCATTATCAATACTGGAGTGGACAACTTCATTATGCTTACTGGTGATTATAAAATTCCCGACAAGGAAGTTAGAACATTCACTAACCAAGAAAAGCAAGAATATCAACTCAATTATAAGGTATGCAATAATTTACTGTGTTCAATGACTAGAAATATATATAGCCAAATTTCTTCTTGTGAAGTAGCAAATTGTATCTAGAAGAAGTTAGAGGTTACACACTTTTGGAATTATAAAGTGATTGAGACTGAGAGATCCATGCTTAGAGCTGAATATCATGGCTTCAACTTTCCTTATGGTGAATCAATCTGTAAAGTTCAACAGATATTTATGACCATTGTTAACAGCTTATAGTCTATGGGAGAGAAAGGTTTAGATGATGAAGCTCTTGTGGATAAAATAATTGATATTATTCCCAATGAGTGGGAATCCAAAAGAACAGCTATAGATGAGAACAGGAAGGTCACTCAAATTACTCTTGATGAATTATTTGGAACTCTTATACAACATGAGACCAGAATGGAGCGAGATGCTGACAACATCAAGAAGAAGATTGGAAATGGTACTATTTCTTTTATAACAACTTCAAATCAGATAAAATCTAAGACTCCTGATAGAATAACCAGATCCAAGTCTAAGAAAGTTATTTTCCAAACTGAATCTAGTGAGAGTGAAGTATCTAAAAATGAATTAGCAAATATTACTCGAAGGATGAACAAGATAGCTGGTCAGAGAAATTTCCAATATAAGTATAATAAAAAGGAAAGGAAATATATGAAATATGGAGAAGTTACTTGTTATTAATGCAAGAGAGCTGGACACATTAGACCAGATTGCCCTTTGCTCAAAAAGAAAGAAAGGAAAGAAAGGCATTCAGATAGGAACAGAAAGAAATATTATAAAGACAAAGCTAATAATTTTTTGAAAGTTAATGACACCTGGAGTGCCAGTGGTGGTGACTCTTCAGATGAATCTTCTGATTACGAATCTTTAGGACAGAAGAATCTTGGTCTTATAGCCAGATTACCTATTGATAATCATTGTTTTATGGCTAAGGTACGAAATTTTGAATCTTTGACCAATTCTTCTTTAAATTCCAATGATAGTAAGTATTATAACTCTTCTGATGAAGAATCCTCTTCTGATGAAGAAAATACTTTACCTACTTATGAAGAAGTCTCTAGGTTTACTGAACTTCTTGAGATTGAGAATTCCAAACTCAATAAGAAACTTGATAAAGAAAACTCTAGGAATTTTATTCTTATGAAAGAAATTTCAGATCTTTCTAAAGATCTTGATAATAAAAATGATGATTTTGAAAGTATTTCAAAAAATCTTGTGGAAGTAAGGTCTGAGAAGAACAAACTTTCTAAAGAATTAGAAAAAGCAATTTCTAAGAAAAATGTTTTCGAGCCTAGCTCTAGTTCTAAAACTAATGATTTTGAGGATAAAAAATTGGTTATAAAACTCAAGTCCGAAATTTTTTCCTTAAATAAGTGTTTATAAAACTTTACCCATGGTAAAGAAAATTTTGATAAAATGTTTTCCCAAATACGACCTTTAAGAAATAAATCCGGATTTGGTTATACCCATGCAAAACCAGTTTTTAGTAACAATTATTTTGTTCCTCAAAGTGCCCCATTTTGTACCAAGTGTCAATGTGGTGGTCACTGGGCAAAGAATTGTTCCTTAAATAAAACCCAATCTTTAGGATTTCATAAAGCTTACTTTTCTAAGAAGATGTGGGTTCCTAAAATTTTATTATCTGGAAATCTCGGATCCAAACAAGTTTGGATTCCAAAAGTCTAATTATCTTCTTGATTTCAGGAAAATAAAGAGAGTACCAGCAACAATACATGGTACATGGATAGTGGATGTTCCCGACACATGACTGGTAACAAAAGCTATTTTGAAAAGATTATCAAAACGAAAGGAGGAAAGGTAACTTTCGGAGATAACGCTAAGGGTGAGATTGTTGGTATTAGTAATATTGTTATTTTAGGTAAAACATTGATTTCAAATGTTCTTTTTGTTAAGGGTCTTAAGCACAACCTCATTAGCATAAGTCAGTTATGTGATGAAGGTTACCTTGTAAATTTTAGGAATGATAAGTGCTTAGTTCACAATTCCAAGGAAGAATTTATTCTCTCATCCAATAGGCAAGAGAATGTTTACACTTTGAACCTATAAGACCTCAGGAGTCAAGATTTACCTTGCCTAAGTGCAATGGAAGATCATTCCTGGTTATGGCATAGAAGACTAGGTCACTATAACCTTAGAAACTTATGTAAACTCTCTAAGAAGAAACTAGTTAAGGATCTACCAGAGCTTAGATTTGATTCTTCTAAAGTTTGTGATCCTTGTCAATATGGCAAGCAACATAAATCTAGTTTTAAATCAATCGGTGAATTCTCAACAACTGATGCATTACAGTTAGTGCACATGGATATTTTTGGTCCAACACAAACTGGAAGTATTAGAGGCAAGTACTATGTGTTTGTTCTAGTTGATGATTACACTAGATTTACTTGGGTCTATTTTCTAACAAAGAAGTCTGAAGCTTTTTCGTATTTCAAAAGTTTTAGAGCTCATGTTAAAAATGAGAAAAACCTTCCATTGAAAACTATTCATAGTGATCATGGTGGAGAATTTCAAAATTCTGATTTTGAAACTTTTTGTAGTAGAAAAGGTATTACTCACAATTTTTCAGCACCTAGAACTCCTCAACAGAATGATGTAGTTGAAAGAAGAAATAGAATTCTTCAAAAAATAACTAGAACCATGTTGAGTGAATATTCTATTGCTAGACATTTCTGGGCTGAAGCAGTAAGTACTGCTTGTTATACTATAAATCGAGTTTTGATTAGACCTTTTCTTAATAAAACTTATTATGAGTTATGGAATGGTAGAAAACCAAGACTATCCTACTTCAAGGTTTTTGGTTGCAAAGTAATCATTTTGAATACTAAATATAACTTACATAAATTCGCACCAAAATCTGATGAAGGAATTTTCTTAGGCTATTCCACAACTTCTAAGGCTTATAGAGTTTTTAATAAAAATACTTATACTGTTGAAGAAATAGTACATGTAAAATTTGATGAGTCAGATCATTTTATTTTTAAACCACCTCAACCTACATCCTAGGATGTGTTTTCAAAAAACTGATTATCAACCTTTGATAGAAGAACCTTCTGATAAGGAAATTGTTCAAGAAGATACTTCTGAAACATTTACCCCAGAAGACTTTCTACCCTATGTTGATGAACATCTTTTAAAAAATCCAAATCAGGTGTTTCTTAAGAATCATCCCAGTGATAGTATCATTGGTAATGTAAATCAACCTGTAAAGACTAGAAGTTCCTTAAGAAATGAAGTAGAACATCTAGCATTTCTTTCCCAATTAGAACCTAAAATCACTGATGATGCTTTAGGTGATAATGATTGGATTAAAGCCATGTAAGATGAACTAAATGAATTCGAAAGGAATAAATTCTGGAACTTGGTTGAAAGACCTAAGGGAACTTCTTTTATTGGAGTAAAATGGGTTTTCAGAAATAAATTTGATGAAAATGGAGTCATAGTTAGAAATAAAGCTAGACATGTTGCTAAAGGATATAATCAGTAAGAGGGAATAGACTATGAAGAAACCTATGCTCCAGTATCCAGACTTGAATCTATCCGTATTCTACTTGCCTTTGCAGCATTATTTTATTTTAAACTTTTTTAAATGGATGTGAAATGTGATTTTCTTAACGGTTATGTTCAAGAGGAAGTTTTTGTTGAACAACCTCCTGGCTTTGAAGATACAAAACATCCTGATCATGTTTTTAGACTCACCAAAGCTTTGTATGGCCTTAAACAAGCCCCACGAGCATGGTATGATAGACTCACTTGATTTTTGCTTCAAAATAACTATGTTAAGGGAAATGAAGATCCAACTCTTTTTATAAAGAAAAATAAGAAAAATGTTTTGATTGTTTAAATTTATGTTGATGACATCATATTTGGATCAACTCATCAATCTTTGACTGACTCTTTTGCAAGTCTAATGAAATCTGAGTTTGAAATGAGTATGATGGGTGAGTTAACATTTTTCCTTGGTTTTCAAATTTCTCAAAAATTAGAAGGCACCTACATATCTCAACATAAGTATATTAAAGATCTTCTTAAAAAGTATGGTTATGAAAACACTAAGAGTATAAGTACTCCCATTGGTACCTCAAACTCTTTAGATCATGATAAAGCTGGGAAACCAGTAGATCAAACATATTTTAGAGGTATGATAGGAAGTTTACTTTACTTAACAGCTAGTCGACCAGACTTAATGTTCTCAGTATGCTTATTTGCAAGATATCAATCCAATCCTAAGGAATCTCACTTAAATGTGGTAAAAATAATTTTTCGCTACCTTAAAGGAACCATAGATCTAGGATTATTTTATACTTCTGTAAATGATTTTATCCTAAAAATCTTTTCTGATGCTGACTTTGGTGGATCTAGAATGGATAGAAAAAGTACATTCGGAACTTGTCATTTCTTAGGAGATTCATTAGTTTCTTGGTCCTGCAAGAAGAAACATTCTGTAGCACTCTCCATTGCTGAAGCATAATATGTAGCAGTTGGAAGTTTTTGAGCTCAAGTGTTGTGGATGCAACACACACTCACAGACTATGGCTTGAGTTTTACTAAAACTCAAATTTTGTGTGATAACACAAGTGCCATTGCCCTCAGTAAGAACCCTGCACATCACTACCGTGAAAAACACATAGATATTAGGAATCACTTTCTTAGGGATCACACACTTAAAGGAGATATTATTCATCAATTTATCGGAACACAAGATCAACATGCAGATATTTTCACAAAATCTTTGCCTTCTGATAGATTTGAATAAATTAAACAGAAGTTAGGAATGATAACCGTAAGGTAATTCTCCTTAATTAACTTTCTGTTGAAAAAGTCTCCTTACAACAACAAAATCCTTTTCATAGGGGGAGTACATATTATTGTTAGAATAACAAAATTTTCCAAAATTTGTTTTCAAACTTTTCGGAATTAAAATTCCGGAATGGAATTTCCGAAACTAAAACTTTCCAGAATGGATATTTTCGTATAGAAAACTTCTGGAATGGAAATTTTCGTATTAAAAACTTCCGGAATGGATAATTTCGTACTAGTATTTTTATAACGGGATTTTCGTACCGAATCTTTCATAATAAGTATTTCGTTTTCAAAATTTTGTAATGAAATTTTCGTACAGAGTTTTTCTTACTGAGTTTGTTTTTCGTAGTGAGTTTTCTGAATTTTGACTTTTTATAATAAAGATTTTTTCGTAGTTTTCGTAAGTAAGTTACCAATTACGAATAATACTCCTAAGCCAATCCGAAAGGTATGATTTCCTTACTCAAGTTTTCATAGTCATACTTTACTTGCTGACATTTTCTTATATTTTGTTTTCATATTATAGTTTTCTTAATTCTTAGTTTTAATAAAAACCTCAAAAGATCGGATTCAAGAGAATTTGTTTTCGACCGTCAGATCTGATCTCAGCTTATCACAACCGTTCGATCAACCGAGGAAGTTGAACCGTTTTTTTCGTTGCCTATATAAAGGGGACCCCAATCGGTTGTCCCACATCGGTTTTCAGGCTCTCGCGTCCCGAAGCTCTGCCTATCTAATTTAAGTCCGTTCCGAACTTCAGCTTTCTCCGTTCCGAACTTCTCAGAGGTCTTCAAATCCGAATGTCTGTGGAATTAGCTTCTCAAGAAATGTCATCCTCCAAACCGATTTCACAATGGTTAGTTTATAGAGAGAGGCTGGTCCATCCAGATTTCTTCAACAACTATAATTCTATTATTTCAAAGAACATAAAGTTGAACGGGTGGGAAGATATTACTGTGTCCAAACCGGTGAATCAAGATGATGTTTTTTTTGAGTTACTTGTTGAATTCTATGAAACAGTTTCCTTCTTTAAGGAAGATAATAGGGAGAAATTTTCTTTTAAGTCTTATGGAAAGACTTATAAACTTTCTTATACCAAGGCAGCAATCTTGGTAGGGCTGACCTATGAAGGATAAGCTGAGTTCATATCTCACGTTTTGCCAGATTCTAAAGGATGCTTCAAGAAGGAAAAAGCTTTGAAAACTCTCAGACTCTCAGATGAGAAAGCTCTGAATATTTCTAGTTTATCTACAAATTTCCGGATTCTAGAGTTGTGGGTACAAGGCCTTATCGTACCAAGGAAAGGTGATAAAGACAGTCTGAAGAAGAGTGAAATCTATATCTTAGATTTTCTGATAAATCTAAGGAAGTTTAACTTCATGAGGCACATTCTTATAAAAATTGAGAATCTTAAGAAAGGAAATCTCAGAGCCCAAATCGTAATGTACCCAGCAATTTTATCAAAGTTGATAGTTCGGTGCCTAGAATCATTCAAGGAGGCCTGCAAGTCTAAGCCAAGGGTTTGCAAGATTTTGTTGGAAAGTGATGATACTCTTAAGAGGATGGATGTGGATTTCAACAAAGATACTGGTGAGTTCTTTGATTTGCCAAATCAAGAAGAATCAGTTCTAAAGGCTGTTGAACCGGAATCATCTAAGCCAGTAAAGAAAATAATGTTGAAAGAAGTTGCAGCTGAAGTACAGGATCCTAAATCTAAGGAAGTTCAAACCGCACCTCCAAAACCGAAGAAGAAGAAATCATATCCTGATGAAGTAGTTGTGAAGTGGAGAGTAGATAAAGAGAAAAGGAAATAAGGGGATCCGCAGTTCAGATTGGATCCTGCAGAAGATAAGGCTTTGAAGGAAAGGAAAAAAGATGAATTAGTGAAATAAGTAAAAGAAAAGAAGTTCAAGAAGAAGATGTCAGAAGCTGAGGCAGTCCAAGATTTGTTAAAATTTAATGAGTTGGTATCCGGAAGCATTCCAGTTCCAAGATCTTTCTCCTTGGAATCTCTACCTAAGACTCCAGAAAAAACCCTTGATTTTCCGAAAGAGATTAGAGCTGAGCATGTTGAGCAACTCGAGCAGATTCAGCAAGTCGAAGAGGAACAAGCAGTTGCTGAAGGAAGTGGTGAAACTGGAGATCTATTGAAAGAAGTAGATGATTATAAGGGGTCACCTTCAGAACAACTGTCACTCCTAACTTCAGAGGATGAATCCTCTAAGTTAGTAACCACAAAGAAGGATATGAATGAGGAAGATGTTGTTCAAAAAGTTGTTGATGATGTTATTCAAGTATCTACTAGCGAGTAGAAAACTCCAGATCAAGAATTGATTCCGAAAAAGGACAAGGGAAAGCAACTCCTTGTTGATACTCTGAAATCAGTGGCAAGCAAGAAAAGAGAATTTGGTGATTCGTCTAAAAGGATGTTGGAGCTTATTGAGGAAGAAAATTCTCCAAGCAAAGTTTCGGATTCAGAGTCATCCTCGTCAGGACATGACTTTGTTGTTCAATCTTTAAGAAAGTTAGTAGGTTCCATTCCGACCATCTCAACTATAGATTCAAGATGCCAAATTCTCCAAAATGCTCTGAATCAGAAATCAGATTCCGTATCCATGGTTATGGATAAATGTGTGGAGATAGAAGCTGAATTCAAGTCTTTTCTTGTTGGCTATGAAGCCCACAAAAGATCTTGCAAGAGGATGACGAGCTGGTCGAGGAAAACTGTAGAAGATATGAGACTCTTTGATGATTTCCAAGACAATGTCAAGGATGCTTTTGAGATAGAGGACAGGAATATAAAGAGCTAACTTATTCCTTTGAAGAGAAGCTGACAGATGAAAAGAACTTCTAGATTCAAGAAGTCAAAGATCTGAATGGGAAGCGGAATTCTGTTTCTCAAAACTGGAAGTTTGAAAGGGATCATCGGATTGAGTTTCAAGAGAAATTGAAGGCTCAGGAAGAAAAGATCAAAGCTCAGGAAGAAAAGCTTCAAGACCAGGAAGAAAAGATTGATGCTCAAAGTGAAAGAATAGTGGTCTTAGAGAATCAAGCCAAAGAAGACCATAAAGACTTGAAGAAAATAAAGACTATTCTTAAGAGTCTCATGGCGAAGGAAAAAGATCCAAAATATACAGATCTGATCTTTTGTTGTACCATAACTATTTTTTTGTTGAAATTCTCATACTTAATGAAAAATTTGTGCTTGCTAGTTTCTTTTTATTGTTACTACTAATGTTTTAGGTACTTTGTTATTTTTTCCATTCCCTAGAATTCTTTTTGAAAATTACAAAGGGGGAGAAGGAAAAGATACTTAAGCAAAAGAACTATAATAAGAGTTTATCTAAGGGGGAGTTTTTCATTAAAGAAGAATTTCTTTTTCGTAATGAAATGTCACTCCGGAAATCTAGAATACGATCCTCAGAGTTTCAAAGACTAAGGGGGAGTTAGTCGTATTCATCAATATCCTTAAAGCAAAGGGAGATAAGCCTTAATGTTTTTCTTTCTTCTTAGAATTTCTTTTTCGTAAGGATGTTTGTGCTTTCCAAAAAGGGTGAGATTGTTGAGTCAATAATGTTTTCCTTATGACTTTTCCATTCCTTCTTGTTTTGAAAATCACAAACACCTTATCTTTAAGAAAATTGCTTTGATAAGGAAAATTACTTTTATAAGGAAAATCACTTTTATAAGGAAAATCTCTTTTGTAAGAAAAATTATCCTTATCATATTTTCATCCATATTTTTCTTAAGTATAAGATTCAGATTCATTTATATATTCTCGGAATTGTTTGAAACTTTGATATGAGGTATTCTGTTTTCAGGATCTGAATTCTGGACAAGAACTGTAATAAAGTTTCACTCCGAAATCCAGATGAGAACTGTAATAAAGTTTCATTCCGAACGCCGGATACGAACTCTAATTAAGTTCTAAATCAGATTTAGGATTCGAATCCTTATGAAGTTCGACAATGAATTCTCATTATGAATTCTGATTACGAATTTTGATGATGAATTCTCATTATGAAACCTGATGATGAATTATCATTACGAATTCTGATGATGAATTCTCATTCTGAATTCATCTATTTAACAGAATCTGATCATCTTTGTTTTATACACTCTGAATTTATTCAGAATCCGAATCTTCACTCCGAACTTTCATTTTACTTATGTCTTTATATTTTGTCTACTCTTTATTATTTTCCTTACACTCCGAACCTTCACTCAGAATTTTTCATTCTGAACTTTTGAGTTAGATTTTAAAACGATGTCGTGCATTCTGTTACACTTGTTTTGTTATAAAATGATGTCGTCTATTTTGTTATAAACTAACCGTTGTCTAAGTGACACGTGTACAGGTCCCTCCGATCTTTACGGAAAATATGACCGTTGGAGAAGGATCCGACCTTACCTATAAATAAGAGATCATTTGAAAGAGCTCAACACAGATGAATAACTTGGTTTTGTGCATACATGCTGTTGAAGTGATTTCTAGAGAGAGACTCTTATTAACTCTCAAAGCTTCATGCGACTCCGAATGTTGGTGATTACATTCGAGGGATTCCGGGGATAGGAAGACAATGGTTTCCGACTACCTTGAAGTTCGAGGGCTTCCTTGCTGAGGAAGACAGAGGTTTCTAACTACCTTGAAGTTGAGGGATTGTGGGGATAGAAAGACAGAGACTCTGATCTTTGTATCGAGGGCTTACCCTGGTGTGGGTAAGACAGACTTTCTTGAAAGTATAAATCAAGGGACCTTTATCCAAGGTTGTTGGATACTCTTTTCTTTGGGTTAAAAGACTTATATCTTGTTACTTGTAGTTCTACTACATGTTTATATTCCGCTGCATTTTGTATTATAAGGAAAGTATAACTTTCTTATACTTCCTTATTTGTACTCTGTTTCATTTAGATTCTATATGCTTTAAGGTAGAATCTCATATTGCAATCTTTTATTAAGTTTCAGTTTCTAGAACCATATTTCCGGAACCTACTTTTGGAATCTCATTCCAAGTTTGCATTCAGTGTTAGAGGTGTTGTGAATTTTCTTAGTTTAACTTTGTTAAACTTAGTCCTTTCCTTTTCTTAAGGAAAACATAGTTATTCGTAACTAACTTCAAAGGTTCCAAAGGAATTTTTAAAGTATACAATTCACCCCCCTCTTTTATATTGAGAATCTATATCTCTATTTCGATCCTACAGAACATAAAAAGTTTGGAGTCTGAATTCATTAGCATTCGGAGTTAGGAGTCACAAAGTTCAGAGTCTGAATTCATTAGAATTCAGATTCAGAACTCACAAAGTTTGGAGTCTGAATTCATTAGAATTCGGAGTTTGAACTCATAAGAGTTCGGAGTCTGAATTCAAAGAACTCAGACTCATAACTCAGAAGAGTTCGGAGTCTGAATTCAGAGAACTCGGATTCAGAACTCAAAAGAGTTCAGAGTATGAATTTAGAGAACTCAGAGTTAGAACTTAGAAGAGTTTGAAGTCTGAATTCAGAGAACTCAGATTCAAAACTCAGAGTCTGAAAACAGAATACTATTTATATATGTATTATATGATTCTGAGGTTTTGGATATGAAACTGAATTTTATACTTAGACAGGATAATGAACAATGAAAAACATGGTAAGGATAAATTTCCTTGGGGAAGGAAAATTTTTCTTTGTATAAGTAAAACACAGGGAAAGTGAAGTTTTCCTTAAGATAAGGTGTTTGTGATTTTCAAAACAAGAATTAATGGTAAAGTCATAAGGAGACCTTATTGACTCAAAAATCTCCCCCAAGTATAAAGGAATGGAAAATTAATAAGGAAAACCTTATTGATTCAACAATATCCCCCTTTTTGAAAAGCACAAAAATCCTTACGAAAAAGAATATAAGGACTTAGAAAATATTTTTCTAGACTTTGAAATAAAACTTATCTCCCTTTACACATGGCCAATGATGAATACGACTAACTCCTCCTTAGGTTTTTTAACTTTAAGGATCGTATTGTAGATTTCCAGAATGAGATTTTTCATTATCTTGATTATGAAAATATCTATAATGAGAACTCCCCCTTAGATAAACCCCCCTTACTTAAGGATATCTCTTCTTAGTATTCTTTTTCATTTATCCCCCTTTGTTATTTTCAAAAAGAATTTGAGGGAATGGAAAATACATTATAGTACCTGAAATATTAGTACAAAGAATCCAAACAAAAACGAGCAACCAAAATTTTATTAAGATATGAAGAATTTTTACAAGAAGGAAAAAAAGATCAGACTGGAACTATTTTCCTTCCTTCTCCTTGGGTATCAATTTCTTCACTATGGTTTTCAGCTTTTTGAGTTCCTTGTGGTCTTCCTCTGCTTGCTTTAGGATTTGACCCTGATCCTCTGCTTTATTCTCTAAAGCTTTGATCTTCTCTTCCCGAGCCTTCAGAGCCTCTGCCTGAGCCTTCAACAACTCATCTTGCTTAACTAGCTTCTCTTCGATCTTGATCTAGATATCCCTTTCCCTCTTCCAAATTTGGGAAACAGAATATAGCTTCCCATTCAGATCCTTTACCTCTTAAATCTGAGTATTCTTCTCAAGAGTTAGCTTTTCCTTAAAGCTATTTATAAGATACTTGATTTTACTATCTTCATTATCAAAATATTTCTTAACTTCATGTTAAAACTCATCATTCTCTATCAAATATTCAACTATTTTTTGAAATAGCTAATCATTTTTTTACAATTTTTTTTGGGAATCTTAGTTAATGAAGAAGTTATTTAAATCTGCCTCAAGTTTTACACAGTTATCCATCACCAATGATACTGAATCCGATTTTTGATTCAAGCAGTGTTGGAGAATCTGACATCTAAAGTCAATTCTTGGGAAGATCGAAATGGTTTCAACAAGATTATTCAGGGATTGAATGAAAAAATAATGTCCTAGGGATGATGATTCCGAATATGAGACTTTTCTTGGTGAGGGATATTTCTATAGCTCGACAAGATTCCTCTTCGAAGATCCACCAACGTCCTTTTTCTTTAAAGAAACTCTAGTAGGTGTATCCACAATCACCTATTTCCCCTTATCAGTTCTCAGAACAACTTCCTTATATGGAGACTCATGTTCACTATCAGACAGCTAAACAATTCTATCCTCATCTACTTATACTTTCTGAGATCCTGCCTTAGCATCTTCAGGATGAATAAAATGATGATTATAACTTTCTTTCTCAGATAACTTGTCCACTTCATCTTCATCCTTGTCATCTAATCTAGGATTAGAAAGCTTCGTAGATTCGGCTTGTGAAGGTCAGATTGACAATTTCTCGGATGGTATTTTCTTCTCATGAAAGTCCTCCACTTTCTTAATCTAATCTTCTATATCACCACTACTTTCAGCTTATTCTTCTACTTCTTTGACAACTTATTTCTCTTCAACAACCTTCTCTTGGGATTTTTTCGGATTCATGAAATTCTTCCCCAGCGTCTCAGGTAAGGGTTCTACCAGGAAGGATTCTGGTACTGGAATTAGTTTAGAAGCTTTTTTATTATCCCTCAGAAGGGATTGCACAATCTCAGTCTCAGACATCTTTTTATTTAACTTCTTTTCTTTAGCTTGCTTCTCAAGCTAATCTGCTGTCTTCTCTTTCAAATCCTTTACTTCTGCAGGATCCAAGACAAACTATGGCTCCTCTACTTTCCTTTTTTCTTTGTCTATTCTCCATTTTACTACAACCTCATCTGGATAATATTTCTGCTACTTAGGTTTTGGATGTGCAGATTGAGCTTCCTTAGCTTTTGGGGTTTTCTCTTCTTCTTCTAATTCCTTCAATTTCCTATTCTTTCTAGCCTTTTTCGATGGTTCGACCACTTCTTGTTCTTTTGGAATAGATTCAGCTTCCACCTCTGGTAAGTCATAGAATTCTCAGGAATCTTTAGAGAAACTAATATTCATTCTCTTCAATGTATCATCACTTACTAACATGAATTTTCAATTCCTCATCTTGGAACTGCAAGGAATCTTGAAAAAATCAAGGCACCGAACAATTAGCTTAGAGAGTATGGATGTATACATGATTATCAGAGATTTAAGGTTCCCATTCTTAATATTCTCAATCGTAATGAGAATATGCTTCATCAAGTTGATCTTCATTTGGTTTACCAATAAGTCCAAAAAGTACATATCACTCTTTTTCAATGTTTCCTTATCACCCTTTCTCATATTGATGAATCCTTGAACCCATAATTCAAGGATCCGATTATTTTTAGACAAGTGAGAAATATTTTGAGTCTTGACATCTGAAATTCAAAGACACTCCATGTCCTTAAGTTTATTGAAACTTCCTTTATTATCAGAAAATTTATGGGAACAGAATTTAGCTTCCCCTTCATAAGACAACCCTACCAAGCTAGCAGCCTTGGTGTATGAAGAGCATAAGTTTTTCCATATCTTTTGAAAGAAAATTTACTCCTCTATTATTCTTTGAAAAAACTCACAGATTCATAAAATTCCACAAGTAGATCCGGATATACTACATCTTGAGCTCTTGGATTTGATATGAAAATGCTTTCCTATTCATTCAAACTGATATTCTTGGATATAATGGAATCATACTTGGAAAATAAATTCGGATACACCAACCTCTCTCTGTAAATATTCCACTCTGAAATCGACTTGATAGTTGACATCTCTTGAGAAGGAAATTTAACAGACATTCAGATTTGAGCAAGATTTGAGAGGTTCAGAATGGGCTTTGGAAAGAGGGGAAGAGCTTTGGCATGCAAAGTCTTGAAATCCGATGTGGGAAAACCCTTCGGGGATCCTTTATATAGGTTTTAGAAGTGACAATTCATCTTCCAAAAACTTAATAAAGAAAACATACCAGTAAGTAAATGATGATTACAAAAAAATAAGAAAGAAAACATACCTTTCAGATTACCAGGAAGATTATTCATAATAGGTAATATTCTTCTTGAAGAACTTTAGATTCAAAAAAAATTGACTACAAAAACCTCAATTACGAAAATCTTCATTAAGAAAATTTCAGTAACAAAAATCTTCATTACGAAAATTTCAAGTTCGAAAATCTTCATTGCGAAAATTTCAAGTATGAAAATCTTTATTACGAAAATTTTAGTACAAAAAATTTAAGAACTAAATTTTCATTTCCAAAATTTGAAAAACTAACTATGATTTTTTTTTGAAAAACTAACTACAATTTTTTTTGTAAAAATAACAAACAAATGTACTCCCCCTATGAAAAAGAGTTTATTACTATAAGGAGATTCGTTCATAAGGAAGTTAACAAGGAATATTACCTTACGATTATCATTCCTAACTTTTGTTTAATGTATTATAATCTATTGAAGGGTAAATATTTTGTAAAAATATCAGCAAGTTGATCTTGCGTTCTGATAAATTGAAGAATGATATCTCTTTTTTGTGTGTGATCCCTAAGAAAGTGATGTATAATATCTATGTGTTTTGCACGAGAGTGATGTACAGGGTTTTTTCTAAGGGAAATGGAACTTGTATTATGACACAAAATTTTTGTTTTGGTAAAACTCATACCATAGTCTGTGAGTGTGTGTGTGCATCCACAACACTTGAGCACAACAACTTCCAGCTGCTACATATTCATCTTCAGCAGTGGAAAGTGCTACTGAGTGTTGCTTCTTGCATGACCAAGAAAATGATGAATCTCCTAAGAAATTACAAGTTTTAGATGTACTCTTTCTATATATTATACATCCACCAAAGTCAGAATCTGAAAAACTTTTCAAAAAAAATCTTTTCCAGAAGTGTAAAAGAGTCCTAAATCCATGGTTCCCTTTAAGTTGAGAAAAATTCTTTTCACTGCCTTTAAATGAGATTCCTTAGGATTTGATTGATATCTTTCACATAAGCTTACTAAAAACATTAAGTCTGGACGACTAGATTTCAAGTAAAGTAAACTTCCTATTATACCTCGAAAAGATGTTTGATCTACTGGTTTCCCAGCTTCATCAAGTTCAAGTGTATTTGAGGTACCAATGGGTGTACTTATACTCATAGTGTTTTCATATCCATACTTTTTAAGAAGATATTTAATATACTTATGTTGGGATATATATATTCTTTCTGGTTTTTGAGAAATTTGAAAACCAAGTAAAAATGTTTACTCACCCATCATACTCATTTCAAACTCATATTTCATTAGATCCACAAAGGAATCAGTTAAAGATTGCTGAGTTGAACCAAATATAATGTCATCAACATAAATTTGAACAATAAAAACATTTTTCTTTTATTTCTTTATAAAAAAGGTTGGATCTACATTTCCCTTGACATAGTTATTTTGAAGAAAAAATCTTGTAAGTCTATCATTCCAGGCTCGAGGGATTGATTAAGTCCATACAAAGCATTGGTAAGTCTAAAAATATGATCAGGATGTTTTGTATCTTCAAAACTAGGAGGTTGTTCAACAAAAACTTTCTCTTGAATATAATCTTTAAGGAAATCACATTTCACATCCATTTGAAAAAGTTTGAAATTGAATAATCCTATAAAGTCAAGTAAGATACGAATAGATTCAAGTCTAGCTACTGGAGCATAGGTTTATTCATAGTCTATTCCCTCTTGTTGATTATAGCCTTTAGAAACTAACCTAGATCTATTTCTAACTATGATTCCATTTTCATCACACTTATTTCTGAAGACCCATTTAACACCAATGATAGAAGCTTCCTTAGGTCTTTCAACCAAGGTCCAGACTTTATTCCTTTTGAATTCATTTAGTTCATCTTGTATAGCTTTTATCCAATCATCATCACTTAAAGCTTCATCTGTGATTTTTGGTTCTAATTGGGATAGAAATTCTAGATGTTCTACTTAATTTCTTAAGGAACTTATAGTCCTTATTGGTTGATTCACATCACCAATGATACTATCACTAGGATGATTCTTTAGAAACAACTAATTTGGGTTTTTTAAAACCTATTCATCAACATAGGGTAGGAAATATTCTGGGGTAAATGTTTCAGAAATATCTCCTTGGAAATTTTCTTTATCGGAAGGATCTTCTATCAAGGGTTGATAATTAGTTTTTGAAAACACATCCAAAGATGTAGGTTGGGGTTTTTTAAAAAAAAGGACCAATTTCATCAAATTTGACATGTACTGTCTCTTCAATAGTACAAGTGTTTTTATTAAAAACTCTATAATCCTTAGAAGTTGTGGAGTAGCCTAAGAAAATCCCCTTATCAGATTTTGGTGTGAATTTATGTAGATTATATTTAGTATTCAGGATGAATACCTTACAACCAAAAACTTTGAAGTAGGAAAGTCTAGGTTTTCTACCATTCCATAACTCATAAGGTGTTTTATTAAGAAAATGTCTAATTAAAACTCGATTTATAGTATAAAAAGTAGTACTTACAACTTCATCCCAAAAGTGTCTTGATATAGAATATTCACTCAACATGGTTCTTGTTATCTCTTGGATAATTCTATTTCTTATTTCAACAACACCATTCTATTGAGGAGTTCTTGGTGCTGATAAATTTTGAGTAATTCCTTTTCTACTACAAAATGTTTCAAAATCATAATTTTGAAATTCTCCACCATGATCACTATGAATAGTTTTCAATGGAAGGTTTTTATCATTTTTAACTTGGTCTCTAAAACATCTAAAATACGAGAAGGCTTTAGACTTCTTTTCTAGAAAATAGACCAACATAAATCTAGGGTAACCATCAACTAACAAAAATACATAATACTTTCCTCCAATGCTTCCAGTTTGTGTAGGACCAAAGAGATCCATATGCACTAACAATAATGCATCAGTAGTTGAGACTTAACTGACGGATTTAAAACTTGATTTATGTTTCTTTCCATATTGACACACATCACAAACTTTTGAAGAATCAAATATAAGCTCCGGTAGATCCTTAACTAATCTTTTCTTATAAAGTTTACATAGGTTATTAAGGTTACAGTGACCTAGCCTTCTA
The DNA here is from genome assembly GCA_963277665.1 of Viscum album. NCBI lineage: Eukaryota > Viridiplantae > Streptophyta > Magnoliopsida > Santalales > Viscaceae > Viscum > Viscum album. The sequence continues at coordinate 639,001,228 of OY728157.1, forward strand.
TCCCACAACCAAGAATGATCTTTCCTTTCACTAAGGCAAGGTAGATCTTGGCTCCTAAGGTCTTCTAAGATTAGTGTGTACATATTCTCTTGCCTATGGGAAGAAATAATAAACTCTTCCTTGGAATTGTGTACTAAGCACTTTTCATTCCTAAAATTCACAAGGTAACCCTCATCACATAATTGGATTATGATAATGAGATTGTAATTAAGACCCTTAACAAATAAAACATTTGAAATCAAGGTTTTTCCAAGAATAATGATGTTACCTATACCAATAATTTCTCCCTGATAATTATCTCCGAAAGTTACTTTTCCTCCTTTCGTCTTGATAATCTTTTCAAAGTGGTTTTTGTTACCAGTCATATGTCGAGAACATCCAATATCCATGTACCAAGTATTGCTGTTGGTACTCTCTCTATTTTCCTGAAAACAAAAGAGTTAGACTTTCGGAACCCAAAATTTCTTGGACAAGGAAATTTCAGAAAGCAAAATCTTAGACACCCACATTTTCTTAGAAAAACAGGCTTTATGAAATCATAAAGACTGAGTTTTTTTTAAGGAACAATTTTTTTGCCCAATGCCCAACGCACTGACACTTAGTACAGAATAGGGAACTTTGAGGAACAATATAATTGTTACTAAAAATCAGTTTAGAACTAGTATAACTCAAACCATAATTATTCATTAGAGGTCAGATTTGAGAATACATCTTATCAAAATTTTCCTTACCTAAGGTAAAGTTTGACAAACACTTCCTTAAGGAAAAAATTTTAGATTTTAGTTTGATAACCAAGTTCTTGTCTTCTAAAACATTTTATTTGGAACTGGAGTTAGGCTCAAAAAAATTTTTCTTAGAAATTATGTTTTCTAGATCCTTAGAAAGTTTATTCTTCTCAGAATTTACTTCCTCAAGATTTTTTGAAATACTTTCAAAATCAAAAATTTTCTTAACAAGATCTTTAGAAAGATCTGATATTTTTTTATTAAGAATAGTATTTCTATAATTTTCATTATTAATATTTTCCATGAGTTTTGAATTCTCAATCTCAAGAGACTTCTGAGCAGGTCCAGTTGATTCAGAAGCGGATGGCTACTACACAGTCTCGTTAGAAATCTTATGCTGATCGCTGCAGACGACCTTTGGAGTTCCTGGTCGGGGATCACATCTTCTTGCATGTTTCGCTGAGCCTGGGACACAGGCGGATCAGGAGATAGGGAAAACTTTCACCGAGGTATGTGGGGCTGTTTGATATTCTGGAGAGAGTCAGGCCGGTTGCCTATCGGTTGTAGTTTCTACATAGGTACTAAGCCATGCACAACATCTTCCATGTATCTCAGTTGCGCCTCTATCATTCAGACCCGTCTCACACCTTTCAGCCAGAGGAGGTTTATCTTCAGATGGATTTGTTCTTTGAGGAGCATCCGATTCGTATCGTTGATAGGAGCACGAAGGTTCTCCGAGGCCGATTAGTTCCTCTCATACGGGTGCTATGGAAGCATGGCCGAGTGCAAGAGGAAACCTGGGAGTGGGAGACTGATGTACGTGCTCAGGGGCCTAAGCTGTTCTGAGCTTTATCTTCTCCACCCTTGGAAGGGAAATTCAGGGATGAATTGATTTAAGGGGGGGATTTTGTAAGAACCCGGTTCTTATTTTTTAGGTACGGGCTTCTTCTTTTCTATTTTCCTTGAGTGTTTTTCCAAAAATAAGGAAAATGGGGAAAAATCCTAAATTTTGAAAGTACACACCATGTACTTTTTTACACGCCGTGTACTTTTGGCCGTGTGGGATGATTACACGTGTTGTGTGTCCATGTCGGCGATTAAGGGTATAGAAACCGACTACACGCCGTGTAGTGGTCCTTTACACGCCGTGTAGTCAGTCGGCAGGTGAATAGTAAGGCGGTGGCCAGTTGTGCGACAGCACACGCCATGTACTCATGCAGACATGCCTTGTAGTCATGTTGGAAGATAAACAGTGCAACACTGACAGGAAGCCGCCAGAGGAACAATTAAAAAAAATGGTAAGTACACGCTGTGTACTTGAAAATACATGCCACGTACTTTGTTTTTTTCCGCTTAAAATGGGCAGTAGCCTCCCCTGTTCACAGGGAAGGCTTAGAACTGGACGAGAGCTCAAGAGGAGATGGCTAGAGCTTAGGAGATCCATCAATTGCAAACCAGGAATCTGATTCTCCCTTTGTCGATCTCATTGGAATCGCGTGGGTGTGCCCTCCCTTCTCCTTAATCAGTTCTTTCCAATTATTTCCCTAATGGAAGTTATTTTCATTTAAGCGAGAATCATTTTAGCTCAGATCTACGGAGTTATTGGACGTTTCAGTAGGCGTCGTTCGTGTATACCATTCATTGGTGTTTAAGGTAGGTGGATTGGTGTTTATTTTCCAACTATCGTGTGTTTTTGTGTGTTTTTGAGCTACGAACCCATGTTTGGGGTGTCGTGTGGCTGAGGAAGAGGCTATTTTAAATACCTAGAATTGTATAGGTAATTAAATACAATCATGAAACTGTTTTTTGGGATCAGTTCTTGGATCCAGGACCACCCCGGGGGTGCGTTCCTCTGTTTATCCGTTTGGCCAGGACACCCGAGGGTATGCCATGTTTAAATTATGCATTTTTTTACCTTGAGAGGAATTGTATGTAAATTTCATGTTTATATGTTGGGCATGGACAAGTTAATTATTCCTGAGGGCGGTGTTTTACTATAGCCTGAGGGCATGACTGCATTAGCCTGAGGGCAACATACTATTTCGCCTGAGGGAAACCTTTCGTGCCGGATGGCTTGACTTATGTGCCTGAGGGAGACACTTCGTATGCCTGAGGGAAATTTCTGTTACGCCGGAGGGCAATACCTGTGGGTTGGATTCTGATTACCTGAGGGTGAGATTTTGTTTTTCTGAGGATGCGGTCTGTTTACTTAGAAATTCACTATGGTGTTTTCTTATATTAAATGGATTAAATGAATAATTAAATGGAAATATAACTGGTTAGTTGGTTACTTCTGAGTACTGATTAGTTTATTGCATTTTACTTTTTGACACTGTTATTGCATGTTTACACACAGTTGGGAACGAGCCTTTGGTGGGTGCCTACTAAGATATATTTCTCACACCCTGTTTGGGTCTTGCTTTTCGGACCAAACAGATTACATTTCTGCAGGTGTAGATAAGGGAAAATGTCATTTTTAGGTACTTGATTGCTACTAGGGTGTAGGAGAGCATAGGACCAAGCATTGGCTCGCGATGTCACGGGCTGTTCTGATTTTCTTTTCTGTATCTGTACTTCAGTTTTATTGTATTGATCATGTAACATGTTCTGTCTATTTTATAAAATAGTGTCATGATGCATTTTCATATATACATGACTTATCGTTTATCTTTTTTTATCAGTTATCCATTACAGTTATATATTCTGTTTCTATTTCTGCTGTTTTTGTATGTTTATTTTATATTCCGCTGCGCTACACTTTGACAAATGAGGGCATGGTTTCTCCACTATCAGACCTGGGCCCTCGCTGCTAGTCGTCAGCCTCTGGCATTTGGGGAAATGCGCTTGAGGTCACGTGGTGAACCGGGTTCTAGGCACCCGTTGAGTGGAACCCGGATCCGGGACGTTACATCAAGATTCTAGAAAATTCTTCAGAAGGCCTTTGATATTAAACTTCATTTGAGCACTGCCTACCACTCTCAAACCGATGGACAATCAGAACAGACTATTCAAACCTTAGAATACATGTTGATATCTTTCTCACTTGACTTTCAAGATATGTGGGATCAATATTTACCTATGGTAGAATTTTCTTATAACAATATCTTCCATTCAAGTATTCAGATGGCACCATATGAAGCGTTATATGGAAAGAGATGTCGCACACCAACTTGTTGGGATGATGTTGGTGAAAGAAAACTCCTAGGCCCAGAACTTGTTGAGGATAAATTGGAAAAGGTTAAGGTTATCGAAACCCACATCAAAGCACCCCAAAATAGGCAAAAGAGCTATGCCGATAACCGAAGGAAGGGTTTGGAATTTCAAGTTGGAGACCATGTTTTCTTGAAGGTATCTCCATGGAAGGGTGTTATACATTTCGGTAAGAAGGGTAAATTGAGTCCCAGGTACACCGGACCTTTCGAAATTCTAGGATGAATTGGAGTTGTAGCTTATCGTTTGGTAATGCCTCCAAATCTCTCCAATGTTCATGATGTGTTCCACGTATCACTATTGAGAAAATACACGCCTGAACCAATGCATGTACTCACCTATGAGAAAATTTAACTGGAATTTGATCTGTGTTATTGTGAAAAACCTGTCAAAATTCTTGATACCAGAGAACAAGTGCTGAGAAACCGGACGACTCGTCTAGTAAAATTTCTATGGAGAAACCATAATATGAAAGAGGAAATATGGGAGCCTGAGGAACTTATGATGAAGAACTACCCTAATCTTTTTATGCAGTAATATTCTAGAATTTTTAAGGATGAAATAATTTTAAAGAGGGGAGAATGTAACACCCCAAGCTTCCAAGATACGTTTCCCTTTGAATAATGCAATAGCTTTCATTATACGTAACTTCGAGATTCTAACACACCGTGACCAACCAAACTAGCAGTTATGATTAGTAATAACCACTTTTTGAAATTTTATAAATTTTATTTTTTAAAATGGAATTCAATTTTGAATTTGGAATATCAAAATTAGCTTAGGGTGAATTTTTGGTATTTTTCTGAAAACTTTCAATTTTTGATGAATAGTGAAAAACACTACGTTATTGGTTAAAACCGAATTTTTATTTAAATAATTATTTATTTTATTTAAATTTATTTTAGGTAAAAATAGATACATAATACCTATATAAGTTCAATGTAATTCATTTGAGTCATTTTATAATAAGTTTAGATATATAAAAATTTTATTGAACTTTTTACCAATTTTTACCCACCTACTAGGAGACTTTGCAAATTTGCATAAAACATAATTTTACCACTTATGTGAGTTGAGTTTCCAAAATTAGGGAGACATGGCTAATATTAGTAAGTAAAATTTGGTTCAATAAGATGAAAATAATTTTTGGTGAATAATAACTTTTGACTTTTATTTACCACAGTTAAAAGTAAATAGGGTAATTATGGGTAAAAATGATATCATAATTATCCTAACACATCTCCTAATTATATTGGATAAATATAAATCATCCAAAAACAAATTTATGAATAAAATATGAACCACTTTGGTCCACTTGGATTAGATTAGAACATTTATTATTATTCTATTTAAAGAAGAGTTAAAAGAGTTAAATTCAAAGTTTAATAACAAAACCATTTTTAAGATAGTTTTATACATAAGATAAATTCAACAATAAATATTCATTATAAATCTAAAAATATTTTCTACATAATGTTATTTTATTTATAATTTTTATACATTACATAATTTAATTTATTTATGACATAATGATGATGCAGTAATTACCTTATTAATGAAATATTAAAATAATTGATATTATAAATATCCAAATAAATGAAAATTGAGACTTTTGATGAATTAAACCAATTTTATAGGTTAATATTACATGTTATGATTGATTTAATTAATTTTATTATAAGTGATAAAGTTTTAATGGCTTTCAAAAAAATAAAATACTAAATAGTGTCGAAATTGACATAATTGAGTTTTTAAAACAAATACTATATTATTAATTGATATAATATTCATAAAAATATAAGGTTTGGCCAAAAGACTTATATAAGGTTATATATATTAATAAATAACCACTTGGGGTTCTTTTGGATTGTTATAGTAAGTTTATTAACTATATAATATAAAAATACAATGAGACATGGTAAATGTCAAACTATTTAACTAAGAGTTATATCTAAAAGATAAGGTTAATATGGTTACCTAAACCTATCTAAAAACTATTGGTTGAGAATTTTTCAACTCATCCCCACCTTATATTATAAATAAATCATTTTAGAGCCATTAGAAACCAAAAATTATTTTATTATAAAATAATATTTCATGATTTTCCTAAAGTGACCCTCACCTATCTTATAAAAGGGAACTTCCCCTTCTCTTAATTTCACACCTCCAAAGCCATTTTTCTTGGCCAAAACCTACCCAAATATCTTCCAAAATTTCATCACATCAACCTAAATTCTTAATGTGGTCATAAATGTAACCTAAGAAGCTCTTTTTGATCAAATTAAAAGGAAGAACCTAAAGAAGAGGTAAATATTTCATCACCTCCTTCAAGTTATTTTCTTCTCACACTTCATCTTTATTTGTTTTTTCATTATAAAATAATAAATTCACTATCTTATATATACTAATATTTTATTATAAAAATGGTACAACCATATTCATTATTCTATCCATCATATTAATGAAAAATTCACCATACGTGCGTACGTACGGCTTACCGTCTCCATGTCGTGGTGTAATTTGTTATTCAAACACTTCATTATTTGGATGAGTATAATAATGAGTATAACTAACGTAAATAATAAATATAACATTTTAATTATTATTTATATATGATATACCATCCAATTACATACGATTTCACCATAAATATAATTATATTGTCGCTCGTGTGTACGTATGGATTACCGTCTCAATGAACGTGATTAGATTCATTCCCCATCATAATAATTCTAGAATAATTTTCATTTTATGATTAAAAATAATTTTTAAGAACTTAATATCATTCTAGATATGAATAAAATACATCCTATCCATAAAAAAATGGATTATGTAATCGAGTATATAAAGGAAAACAGATCAGTTAACACCCAAAATGATGATACTACTAAAATGTTATTAACAAAGCAATATTAGAGGTTCATATATGATATCATATTTATGTATATAGTTCTTGTATAATTTAATAACAATGTTTTAACTATTATAAAAGAGTTTAACATACCATCGAATAAGTAAAAGTACAAGGTAAGGGTTAATTTCACAATATCTTTATTATCCAAGGTTGTTTTTCGTGAGTATCTACTAGGACATATTTATTATCCATTTCCATGTTTTATAAAATAGTTTTCAAAGTTATTATTTTTAAGGGAATATTTTAATAAAACATCATTTTAAATGTTTTAAATATTTATTCTTATAAATATTTCTCATTAATGTCCATGTTTTCAAAATGGTTTTAAGGATTTATTTATATGGACATGAATGTTTTAAAATGTTAATTCCTTTCAAAAGTTTCAAAGTGGTATGAGACTATTTGATTAAAAACTATCTTTTAAATGAACTCATTTATAAATTATGTGACTTTTAAATGATTTCACGAAAAAGGGATATTTCTCTAAAATATTTTTACTAATCATTTTAAATCATGTCAACATTCTTTACGGGATATTATTCTTTATTGAGGTTGTTTATTATGATAAAAATATTCCATATTTTATTGAAGGTTTTGTGATATTTTTGACTGTGGATGTGTTATTTTTAATTCATGATTTATGGATAATGTATTTATATTTTGTATGCTAGTTTTTATAAAAATGTTTATGTTATGTTTAAACCTTTTCATATGAGGAATGAATTGGAATTAGTAAGTAATGGGTGGAGACCACTCTAGATCCTTGATACATCAGTAGGTCTCATGAGACAAACTAGTTTTTTTGGAATAATGAATTGACAAAATCTTATTTTTAGTCTCGGAACAAGGCCTTGACTATGTTGTTATGAAGTCTAGAATTATGCATTCCATCATTATGAAAGTGGTTATTTATATTGGATGTGATTATTTGACTAGTAGAATATCCATGTGAATAAGTAAATGGAATTATTTGATTTTATCTTTTCCATATTATGCTGAAGTTTAAGTTTAAAAGGCTTTTGTTTTAGTATTATACATTGCCTTAAATGATTATGCTTATTTATGAAAGTTTCTGCTATATTGTTATCCTTACTGAGCATCTGAGCTCACCCCTTTCTATGTTTTATTTTTCCCAGGATGTGAAGAAGTATTTTATGTTTTACCTGTAGGGATAAGATAAGGATATAAGTGTGTTCAAATGGGGACAAAATTCTGTTGATGTTTTTATTTCATGATGTAATGTAAAACATATGAATGTATCTAGTACTTCCAAGGATAATAAACTAATTGGTATTTCGGGATTTGATCCATTGTGATCATCTCAATGTTATGTAATAAATCACCGACTCCAGGTAATTGGGGTCAGGGTGTTACATTATAAGTAATTATTCAACCATAATTAAATTAAAGTCATTTTCATAAAGGTTTATGTTGATCATAAAATTGTGTATTCCCCAGATTAGGGTATGTTATTAGATAATTAAAATTTCCCTTACACATATGACATTTAATTTTTAATGGCATCTTAGGATGAAATCTATTTATTTAATTGATATAAACTGAAACCCTCATTATCTAATAGAATTTTTATGCTCTATGACCCCCTCTTCCAAAAAAAAAAATCATTTCAGAGACCCCTTGAGGCAATTACCTACGTGTTTCTTCCCACATTTTGATCATGTAGGATGTTGGATATTGTTCCCCCTATAATATTAGTCACTTAATATCCAATGAATCTACATCATTATCATCCTTGGTTTTATTCTGATTTCAACTATTCTCTTATGATTAAATATATTTCCTAATAATAGGTTTCAATATATCACCAGATTCATCATTCCAACTCCCACTTCAATAGGATGATCATATAAGGTATCATTTAATTTTCATGTACACAACGTGTTAACATAGTCCCTTTTAGTTACATAAATTACTAATATAAAAATGGATTAACATGATTGATTTTCAATTTTCAACCTAAAATAATATTATAAATTGAAATATATCTGAATGATGTTTCACATTATAATTACAACATGTTTTCATATAATTTATTTAGTTCCTATAATATCACTCTCTATTTTACCTATATCTATCAGAGTTCAATGTATCTTATTCTTATATCAAATTATATCATCCATGGTTTAACATAAATAATTCATTAATAATATTTTTTCCATAAGTTGGGTTCGCTTATAATTGTCATTATAGTCCCTCATTGTTTTAAGAATATATGAATAGTGTAGTTGTTTTTAAAGAGGATATTATCATTGAATTCATATCCATATGGAGTGTCTATAAATTCATGAAGTATTAGTAACACTAATCATTCATATGAGTTAATAACAAGTCATTACTCAATAAAAAAAATATTGGAGATTAACCCATATAACATTTTTTCACCAGCTATATCAACTTTTATGTATCAAGATAGATTTTTCATGGCTAGGAAAACCACATACTAAAAACATTATAATATTTTACATTATTTCATATCTATAGTATTATCCAAATAGATTTTAATAATATAAATTATGTTATAAATATAAAAAAATTCACTAATAAAAAATAATAACCAAACCTTCCCTTGATACCAACAACAGATACTAAAACTAAAAATGTCATTATTTCACATCATTAAATTGTTTAGAAACTATAAATCAAAATAATATCACAAATCTCAGAGAACCCTTTTGTTAAGTGTTGTTGAGGAATACGTATAAAGATATGTTAATTTATAAAATTTAGATCAATTCTCAACAATCAAACTATTTTATACCACATTTAGAGTTATCATATATTACACACATCATTATAACATATTTAAGGAATACATAAGAAATGGTGGGCTCATATGCCTAGTAAGAGAAAAACTCATTAACATGTCTTCATGGATTACATTACAAGGATATAAGAAAACATGTGAATGAGAACATATTATTATAAAATAGAATATGAAAAAATAAGAGTTTTCAATAAGTTATTGTAACATCCCAAGAAATTAAAATAATACCATTATTTTAATTATGTATTTATTTTTTTATAATTTAAAAGAAATATTTTTAATAAAAAATTTGATGAAACTAATTTATTTTTTGTAATCAAAAAAGGTTTTTATCCAAATTATAATGTATTGCGGGGTATTTTAAGAAATAGTATTTTTTACCTTAAATGAAAATAAACTAATATATTCATTAAATTAATGTATTATCAAAATAAGAAAACATCCATTATTTAAAATTATTTTTTAATATTAAATGTTATGGATATATTAATATTTTTCAGGAAAAATTATTTTTATATAAAGTATATTATGTTTGTTGATTCCCTTTTATTTAATTGTACAGTTATAAGTTGATTATTTTATTAATTTTTTTTATTTATAAAATATTATAAATAATATTAGAATGAAATATTATTACTTCATATTATTATTTTTTTAAATAATTTATTTTCTTTAGTTCATCAAATAATTATTACTTGATATTTTTTTAATATAATCAGTTTATTTTCACAGATTATTAAAAAAGAATTATATAAATTTTGATTTAATAAATAAATTATAGAAATTTCAATTTAAATAAATGAATGGTTTATAATTATAATTTTTTTGATAAATTAATGAAATTAAAGGTAATGATAATAATAATAAACATTAAGGGAAAACTTATTTTTTAAGAAAATTATTATTATTATATATTTTATAAATATATGAAATTATATTATTTTTTTTGTTTTTTAAAATATTATAATTATAAATTTATATAATTATAATTTTACAAAAAAAATTCCTATATTTTATAAATATATGAAATTATAATTATATTATATTATTATTCTAATTTCATAAAAATGATTTAAAAAAAGTAATGCTAAAACGTTTCCAAAAAATAAAAATTGAAAATAACATTATATGTTTAAAAAAATTCTAAAATAAAATGAAAAAAAATAAAGAATAAAACATGAAATAGAAAAATGATAAATAAAAAAAATGGCGACTGACGTTGTTTTTGGTAATGTAAAAATGGAGCCCTTTTTGAAGTATTCTCCCTTGAATCTAGGGATATATATATATATGCATATAATATACATATATTTTGGTTTCGTGATATAAAAATATAAAATAGAAAGGAAATTATATTAATATAATATAATATAATAATAGTAACGTGAAAGTGACAAAAGAGATAAAAAATGATAAACATGATGTGAGAAGAGAGAAAAAATGATTTGAATAGGTAAAAAATGCTAAAAATAAAAAAAGAGATAATAGATATAATTATAAATTAATAAAGGAACGTGAAAATGAAAAAAATGAGTCTCGTTTTTCTAATTTGTTTTACATAGGGTTTTACGTTAAGGAGAATAAGGGGTATTTTTCAGTTTAGAGATCATTCAGTTCGTAATGAATTTTTTAATGTGTGTTTTCAAGTAATATTTGGGGATGATGGGTATATATTTATAACCATATAGATATTTAAAAGAGGCTTGGACAAGGGTGATTTTCTTCCGATCATATTTACAGAAGGTTGGTTCAGTTTTCCCAGTTTTAAAGGTTATTGATATGTAATTTTTTTTACTTGTTGTGAGGTAGTGGTAATTTATTCATCTTCAAGAATGCAAGAGAATATTTTTTATTTTTTTTAAACCCTGCAATCTATGTTTTAATTTTTCGTTTTTATAGTTATATTTTATTTACAAATATATATATATACATATATATGTTTAAGTATATTTAAACTTACAAATTCTAGTATAAAATTTTATTCTTATCTAGTATGTGTTTCAGAAAACAAAGTCTCTAATTTATTTTCAAAAGATTATTTAATTCATAAACCTTTTTATAAAATCAAATTATCTAGTTATTTTCAAAGAAACTATATATATAATATTGAGAAATAATGATTTAAAGAATTACTCAATGATTTTAAAAAGTTGTCTCAAAACAATTTCAAATACTTGTTTTATTATTAACATCAATAAATTATTTCTATTATGGTGAGAAAATTTATTATTTCATGTATATACTATCATTTTATGTGACTCATTAATTTGTATCACGATGTAAATGATAAAATCTTTCATTTTATATGTGAATTGTTTGGATATGTCCATAAATGTCATTAATAGAAATAAATATGGTTGTCATCTAAGTTATCATTAACAAACCATGTATTTTTATTCATGTATTAATTTAATTTACTACGTATTTATACTTATGTATTTTGTATAAGAATAATTGTTTATAATTATGGATTTTTCTTGGTTATTTTTTATAAATTCATAGAAATATTATTGTAACTTGTAATGATGTTTTAAAGATAATTTACCCATATGAATGTAATTTATGTTTGGTTTTGAAATGTTTTTTATAGGTGATAAAGGAAGAACCATTCAAAATGTTTTATTAAATTATTACACTAGATTATTGAATGAAAAGTTATGTTATGTATAGTGAACACATGATATCAAGGGGATGATGTCCCACATGTGATACAACTATACGTATGTAAAATTTTTCTTATGGCATGTTATTAATCCATAAAAATATTATATTCAAAATTTATTAATGCAAAGTAGTATTTATAATGATTTATTATTTATAAATTATATGGATTTCAAAATAATATACACTATATGAGATTATTTAGATAATTGTTTCATTATTTAAAAACCCTATTCTATGTTGTCACGACCGACTTCACCAATATGAGGAAAGGGACATCAAAATTCCAGACCCTTCCTTCTTCATGTTGAAGAAGAGATAATGACCCCCATTTCCCGCCTTCAATAGTCCATGGAGTGGCGACTGGAACCAACGGTATAAAATCTTAGGTAACATGGAAGGCATTGCCCTTTTTATAGAAAAAGACCAGGAGATAAGATGGTAAACCAAAACAACTCCAAAGAATAAAAGTAAAAGTAAAGCCCTAAATACATTCCCATATTCATGTTCAATATATACTAATACAAAGTACAAGAAAAATCTAAAAGGAAGTGCCAAAAGAAAAGAAAAGCAACAACGAAAACTATCCCGATGTCTGAGCTAGTAAGGTCCAACACAGTCCTCAAGGTCCTCCTAGAAACCTGAAAGTAGTTTTATATATGTAGGTTGAGTATATAGGTATAATTAGTAGGGAAACCAAAATCCATCATGCATAAGTGGTGAGACATTATAATGCCCCGTGAGAAAGTGGATGTAATAAGAACACCTAGCAAGGAAACTATCCACCCAACTTCACTAAGGAACACTCCCCAAATAATTCAAGTCATGTAAAGTAATAGTAATAACACATCAATATTTGGGTACCCTGTACTGCTTTCCCACTAGTTATTTAGGAAATACTATGTGTCATACCTCCCCCATAGGTTCCACTGTAGTCCCACTACCGCCCCAAAAACATCCTTATGGGCCACCACAACCACACATCCCTCCTGCAGACACCTGGGCCACCAAAACCACACATAAACACACCTGAAGACACTTGGGCCATATCAAAAACCCATTACCATGCCCTCATACAACTGGGAAACAACAACCACTGCCACTCCCAAATTCACCTGGTCCAAAACAACCACTGCCTTGCCCGGAGACACCTAGACCTCTTCTCGAAAACACTTGGGAAACCAACCTGCCTGCACACACCTGGGCAAACCACCACCACAAACCCTGCCCAAAGAGTCTAGGGCCATAATAAATCTTAGGTCATCATATCCTGCCTGAAGAGTCATAGGCTACCTAGGAGAGGGTGCATAAAAGATCTAATAACCTACCACTCATAAGAATGTTAGAAAAACAACCTCCCCTATGAAATGGGGGTGTTCGACATGAAGTGATCAATATGGGTTGGGAATGTATAATAAACCCAAGAACTAAATATTATACATATAGGTAATCAAGTAATCATCCCAACCTAAATTTTCCAAAACATACAACCATCCCATACACAACCACTCTCTCTGCTATCCCTACATGCATAAATACACAATAGGTACAACCAAAGCACAAACCATTTCTGAAAAAAAAATCCCCCATTGTACCCATTCTCATTATCATTTTCAAGTGATTATGTTTAAAACATTACCCCAATACCTAGAAACTAAAAGGAATACCCACAATCCAAAACAAAAACTGAAGGAAAAACAACCCAGTGACATTTAAGCATTCACACTAATTCTCTTATAAAGTGACAACATCAAAAGAGATACGTGAGATCCCTCAAAGTAATAGAACCAAACCAAGCCCCATCACACCAGCTACACATAACCTTAGATTCACATTCCAACAACTTCTCAACTAGAACATTCCATCCCCATTTTTAAGTCACCCCATAAGAATTAAACAGAACAACCATGCATATTACCAGAACAGAGCGAGGGAGTTTTCAGATTTAGCTACACCATTAATTAAGTTCCTTCTTTCCATTTGGTTAACTGGGGCGATCACATAGAGGATATTATTCATTGAGATTCCATTTAATAAACCAAATTTACATGATTAACTAGTTTCCATGTTACATATATTCAATCACAAGATTATCCCGAAGAACAGATCTTCATTAGTGCACAAGAAAGGACCACTAATGACCACGATTTTCAGTAGACATGATTCCATACAACTCACAACATAAAAATGAAGGTAAAACATAGGAACATAAACATAATAAATCCCACCCATTCATTATTAAAAAAAGTTCATTTATTATCTTCGTTAAAGATGGTATCATCTACATCCCGAGGGAACGCCATCATACCCACCCTGTATGATGCACAATAAGGAGAGACGAAGGAATAACCCCTATATGGATGATAAAGGATCGAAGTTTTCTCCTAGAGCTAAGAACTAGGGATACACAACTTGCAGAGGAAGAACTCCAAAGTCTCCAAGGATGACCAGGAAGGGCTCTAGCATGAGAACACGATTCGTCTTTGGTGTAAGTCTCGAGGTGCACTAAGATAAATGAAAAGGAATAAGGAATAAAAGATATATGCTTAAGAAGAGTCCAAATCCTAAAATCTGGGAGATTAATTCAAAGTACTTAAAATTTGGATTGTGGATTGACCACGTGGCTTGGTGGTTTCACACATTTGGATTTATTGATATTTAATAATTCTCATCAATGATGGTGAAGATAAAAACTGTGAGTTAATATATTTTCTTTAAATGGAGAAAAATGCGTAACAGGGGATAAAATGGAAACACGAGAAGCTGGAAAATGAAACAAAGGGAGTGACCAGACACATGTTTTTGTAACTCAAGGGTTGCCCGACTCTTGGGGGTCTAAAAAATATTTTACATGCCTTAAATATCTTTTAAAAATTCACAAAAATTCTTTTAAGTCAATAGATACATTACAGGAGCGAAACTGGAAAGTCCTGGAGGAACTATAAATGACTCACCATTAGGGGAGTCACCGCCGCCCTAGCATTAATGACCATCAGTTCCACCGAGGACCCATCGGTGAAACCGATGTCGATCTGTTCCATCAACGACCAATCAGTTCCATTGATTCCCATTATTTCCACTAATGCCCATCAGTGCCACTAACGGACAATCGGTGCCACCGGCGACAGATCAGTGCCACTGTTTGTTTGTCCTAAAATTTGGGAGACTTATCAATGAGTCACTAATGGTCCCTAGGATACCTCTGAACACCAGAATTTGACAAATTAATGGACCGGGAAGGTCCAGGCCATTACATCACAAACCTCTCAAACTATTCTCACCCTCGAGAATTGAAGAATAACCCAAAGAAACAAGAGGGGTCTGAATAACCACCTTGTAAGATACCTATCAGGGAAAAACCACCCTATAGTTGTTCGAAATCTAGAACAAACCTCGATATTGAGGAGAATTTCTCTCACATATATCTCCTGAACACCTACAGAAACGCTACCACTCTTCTCCCCCAAGAACCCACACAAACATATAAATATCACACTATCCAAACTTATGGATTAGGGAGTCCATTTTTCCATGTAAATATATTATCAGCTTTGGGCGTCACTGAATCACCTGCACAGATTTAATCACATCCACCTTAATGCATCTTGATTAGGGGATAGCTCCTCTCCTCCCCACAATGAGGAATTTTCACACACATTCAGAGTACAAGGGAGTAGCCCATATTATAGAAAAAAGTTCAATCATTATATCAAAACAAAGCACAAATAAAACACAACATCAAAACTCAAAACAACTCTTGGTATTGAGAAAACATCTGTGCCTCCCGTTCCAAGGTAATCTCCTTGATGCCACCATGCCTCCACAACACACGAACCAAGGGAATGGTCCATCTACGAAGCACCTTCTCCCTATGATCCTTGATCCTCGATATCCACATCTCCCCAGTTGAGGATTTTGAAGTCATCATGTAGATACCTACATAGCTGAGATACATGGAAGATGTTGTGGATCCTTTCCAGTGGCGGTGGTAATGCCAGCTGATATGCCACCTCTCCAACTCTTCTCAACACCTCGAAGGGTTTGATGAACCTGGGATAAATATTACTCCCCCCACCAAACCTCCTCTATCCACACTGAGGGGAGACCTTTAAGAACATGTGGTCCCCAACCTCAAAATAGAAGATTCTCCTCCTATAATCGGCATATGACTTCTACCGGTTCTGAGCCACCTTCATCCTCTTATGCACAAGATGAACCTTCTCCATTGTGACCTGCACCACCTCCAGGACAAGAACACCTACCTCCCTAACCTCTGTCCAACAAACAGGTGAACAACACAGTCTACCGTAAAAGGATTAGAATGGTTCCATGACCATGCTAGAGTGATATCTATTGTTTTAGTCAAACTCTACTAGAGGAAAGTGTCGTACCCACGATCCCCCAATGTCCAGAACACATGCCTGATGCATATCCTCCAACATCTGGATGGTTTTCTCCATCTTCCCATCAATATTAGGGTGGAAAGCAGTGCTAAGGTATAGATGGGTGCCAAAAGAATGCTGTAATCCATTCCATACCCATGAAGTAAAGCGTGTATATTGATTAGAGATGATGGTTTTAGGAACTCCGTGCAGCCGCATAACTTCACCCACATACTTTTGTGCTAAGGCATCCATTGCGCTCGACTCTATAATCAATAAGAAGTTATCCGATTTTGTCAATCGGTCCACCACTACCCAGATGGCATCACATCCTCCCTCATCCTTGGGTAGTCCCATGACAAAATCCATCAAGATGTCATCCCACTTCCACTCGACAATGTCTAAGGTTTGCAATAGACTGCCGTGAACATGATGTTCAACCTTCACCTACTAACACACAAGGCACTTGGCCACAAACTCCACCACTGCCCTCTTCACTATGGGCCACCAAAACTGACCTCTCAAGCCCCGATACATTTTTGAGACTTCTAAATGCACTACCAGGGGTGAGTTATGGAACTCCCTGAGAACTCCCTAGCGCATCGTCTATGGGGAAAATAATTTCCCCTAGAAAAGCATATGATTCTGGCCATCCTCCGACCATCCTTTCGGAGCATCACCCTGGATAATGCGATCACACATCACTTCGATCTCCATGTATCCACACTGAGAATCATCCGCTGACCGTACCAAGGAAGACTGCAATTCCATCTGAAATAGATAGCCTCTACCATCCTTTACTCCCATGCCTAGATGTAATGCGACCAACTCCTCTATTACATTCCAAACATATACTAACTCCTGAACCACATCCTTCTGTGAATTCCAGCTCATTGCATCAGACACCATGTTCCCCTTTCCTAAGGTATAGGAGATCTCAAAGTCTCAGTCCTGAAGAAACTCCATCAACCTCCACTGCTGCAAGTTCAGGTCTCTTTGGGAGAAGACATACCTCAAGCTTTTGTGATATTTGAAGACCATAAAGCAATTTACGATGAGGTAACACCATCAAAAATTCATCGTGAACACAACCAATACAAGATCTAGGTCATGGGTGGCATAGTTACATTCATGAGGATGTAACTACCTTGACATATAAGAGACCACTCTTCACTGCTTCATCAGCACACACCCCAACCCTAGACTGAAATAATCACAAAACACTTCCAATGTTACCCGTTCCTCTGGAAACTCCAGAACTGGGGAACTGACCAGCTTCCCCCTCAGATAAATGAACGCTGCTTGGAACTGCTCACTCCATATAGAAGCCTAGAAATTTTTGGTCAAGGTCGTCAAAGGTTATACAACTTGAGATAAGTCAGGTACAAACCTTCAATAGTGACCTTTCAGTCCCAAGAAACTACGAACCTATTCCATGTTCTTGGGTTCTTCCCAAGAAACAACCACTTTGACCATTGACGAGTCCGCTTCTATCCTTTACCAGGACACCACGTGTCCAAGGAAGTGAACCTATCATATCTAGAACTTTCACTTTGACAACGCCCCAGAGTGTTGGTGGTGTTAGAGGACCTCTAAAACTGCCTCAAATTCTCAGTGTGATCCTCCTCTAATCTTGAGTAGATAAGGATATCATTGATGAACATGACCATGAACTTATCAAGATACTCATGGAAAAATAAGTTCATGAGCCCCATGAACATAGATGGTGTGTTCATAACGCCAAACTACATGACCACGAACTCAAAGTGCCCATATCTACACTTAAAATAAGTCTTTGAGATTTCACCCTCCTTCACTCTCAACTAGTGATATCTAGAACACATGTTGATCTTTGAGAAACAACCTACCCCCCTTCACCTGATCAAAAAGGTCATAGATCCTTGGGATGGGGTAACAGTTTCTAACCGTCACCTGATCCAGTATTCAGTAGTATATGCATAGCCTGAGACCATCATCTTACATATTTACAAAAAATAATAGAGAACCCATGGAGACACACTTGGTTGGATAAAACCCTTCTTCATTAGGACATGAACCTGAATTTGAAACTCTTGTAACTTAGAAGGTGCCATCCGATAGGGAGCCATCCAAATTGAACAAGCACCAGGTTGCAAGTCTATCCCGAACTCAACATCACATCAAGGGGGTAGAGTCACAACCTCTTCAGAGAAGACTTCCAAGAACTTACTGAAAATCCCTAGGACTTCCACCATATCTGAGTCTGCTTAATGCACTGACATCTCATCTAATAAGAAAAAAAAGGGTTCCACTCGCCGACTTCCCTCCTAGAAACCCCGCTCACTGACGAAAGATATACACCGACCTCCTGTATCTGAGAACACAACCCTTATCTAGAAGAAGTAGATAACAAAGTGCATGGAAAAATCTAGTTGATTCCTAGGATGACATCATATGGCTTCATTTTTAGCATAAAAATATCCCCACTAGACTGATGCAACCCCAACATCAGCCTACATCCCCGAAAAACATCAAACAGGCTGGTCTGACCCCCCAAATGGTGTGCTAAAAAACAGGGCCTAGAAATTATCTCTTTGTCTTGACCCAAGGCATGTTCCAGACTAGGTGTAACAAACGAGTGCAATGATCTAGAATCAAACAAGGTATATGCAATAGTACTAATGAAACTGATCGTACCTCGAATGACCTCTGGCCCTACTGGAACTACTGCCTCTACGGCGTGGAACTGCCCACGACCAACTCCTCTTCCTATAGGCTATTAGCTACCTCCCTGACCATGCCCTGGTAAAGGTCCCTAAGGAGCACCCTGAGGTCAGACTCCTCTGGAACCAGCCACCCTCGATGGAGTGGGAGCTTGTTGCCCCTGTTGCTGCTGCTGAAAAGGTCTGGCTGGAAATTGGTGCTGCTGAGGTGGGAGCTGAAATTGACCACCCCCACTGTACTAAACTCAGTATGGGCACTGATTAAAAAGGTTCCCACGGTTTTCACACATAAATCATCTCAGTCCTAGGCTCATGGAGAAAGAGAGAAGACCGGGAGATCAAAACTGGAACTGCTAAGGCCTGACTCTCACCGACCGAAACCTATAAGGTCCTGATGCTGGAGGCCTGCTGCTAACGTCATCCCCCTTTTACGAGATCAAATTTATCCCCTCTCATGGAACACCTATCAGCATGTGAATCCTCTCCACCGCTTCAGCTTTATTCTGGACCTCCAAGTATGTCGACAGAGTGAATGGAGTAACAACATACTGAAGGGAAGGTTGGAGTGATTCCTCTAAGTGCTGTTCCTGCAACTCATCATCTGAGAAGAGGTATTGAGTGAGAAGAAGGAGATAATTGAACTTGATCACCAAATCCCTTACTAACATACTTCCTTCTTGGAGGGAGATAAAATCTTGCCTCTTTTCAGCCTTCATCACGGAAGAAAGTAATTCTTCCTAGAACTCCTTCTCAAAGCCTGTCTACAAAAACTCAGCTTCATTCTTCTTTTTGAGATAGAGAATTCACCACTAAAATGATTCTCCCTGCATCTGGATCACATCCAGAGGAAGCCATTATTCTACCGGATTCCACATCATGATGAAATCTATCACCATCTCCTTGAGCCAGATATCCATCTCCATGTCCGAGTTGCTGTACTCGTACTTCCAGAGGGTATACCACTAAAATTCACAAATAATATACTACCAATGGTCTTCCTCCTCCTCTATATCATCCCTCCACTGATAAGTAAAATCATCCTTCTAGGACTCGATCACCCGTACTACTCTTGGAAATCATCTGAGTGCCATAGATTTAAGGTAAACAAGGAATGTATAAGTCCGAGTAGTGTAGAAGATTCCTTTTAAATTTTTCTTAAAATATTTATTTATTTTAAAATTCCAAAAACACCCAAGACACGCAAGAACACAAGTAATTATGATCCATGTACCTTTCCTAGGATCTCTACCATTCAATCAGTGTAGCCTCACATGGTCGTTCGGTAGGTCCAGAGTCCTTTCATCGGATCACAGGGGGCCCTAAAATCCCGTGTCCTAGCCAATATTTCCTAGACTATTTCATGCACCAAGATTGCCTAACACTGTTTCCCTACCATCCCATGCAATCCAAACTATGAATAACTACAAAATATATCCTATCTCTCAACCATCGCCCCTAATACCATTCTTTTACGACCCACCTTCACCAAGATGAGGGAAGGGAAAACAAACCGCCATACCCTTCCTTCTTCATGTTGAAGGAGAGATAATGACCCCCCCGAGTCCTACCTTCAATAGGCCCTTGAGTGGAAAATAGAACCAAGGTTATAAAATCTCATGTAATATGGAAGGAATTACCCTTTTTATAAAACAATATTGAGATATAAGATGGTAAAACCAAACAACTCCAAATACTGAATGTAAAATTAAATCCAAAAATCCATTCCCATATGCATGTTCAATATAAACTGATAAAAAGTACAACAAAACTCTGAAAGGAAGTTCCAAAAGAAAAGAAAAGAAGCAATGAAAACTATCCTGACATCTGAGATAATAAGGTCCGACACAGTCCTCAAAGTCCTCCTGGAAACTTGGAAGCAATTTTATATATGTAGGATGAGTATACATGTATACTCAGTAGGGAAGACAAAATCCCTCGTGCACAAGTGGTGAAACATTCTAATGCCCATTGAGAAAGTATAGGTAATCAGAACACCCAACAAGGAAACTATCAACCTGGACTCACCAAGAAAAACTCCCCAAATAACGCATGTCATGAAAAGAAATATTAATAACACATCAATATTTGGGTACCCCGAACTGCTTTCCCACTGGTTATTTTGGACATACTACATGTTAGACCTCCCCCATAGGTTCCACTGCAGTCCCAATACTACCCCAAAAAATACCTTATGGGCCACCACAACCTCTCATCCCACCTGCAGACACCTGGGCCACCACAACCACACATAACCATGCCCATAGACACCTGGTTCACAAAAACCACACATAACCACACCCACAGACACCTGGACCACAACAACAACCACCACGCCCAAAGAAACCTAGGCCAAAACAATCACTACCATGCTCGAAGATACCTGGGCCTCATCCCAAAGACACTTGGGAAACAAACCTGCCCCCACACACCTAGGACAACCACCACCACACACCCTGCCAAAGAGTCATGGTCCATAATTAACCTTAGGCCATCACAACATACCCAACATGTATTGGGATACCTGGAAGAGGGAGAAAAAATGAGATAATAACCAACCACTCATAAAAATGTGGGAAAACACACCCTCCCCCATGAAATGGGGGTGTTCAGCATGAAGTGCTCAACATGGGTGGGGTGCGTATAAGAAAAAAAAAGAACTAAATATTATACATATAGGTAATAAAGAACTCTTCCCAACCTAAGGGTTCCGAAATAGACAACCAGCCCATAAAAAACCACTTTCACTACTATCCCTACATGCACAAATACCCGACAACCACAACCAGAGCAGAACTCATTTCTGGAAAACAATCCCCCATTGTACCCATTCTCGCTATCATTGTTCAAGTGATTTTTTTAAAACATTCCTCCATTATTGGGAAACTAACATGCACAAACACAAGAAAAAAAACAAATGAAAGAAAAAAAACCAATTGATATTTAATAATTCACACCCGGTTCAATTATAAAGTAACAATATCAAAAGGGACATGGGAGATCCCTCAAAATTATGGAACCAAACCAAGCCCCAACATACCGGCTCTACACGACCTCATATTCATAGGCCAACAACATCTTAATGAGAACCTTCTATACCCCTTTTTTATGTCACCCCAAAAACATTAAACAGAACAAACATGCATATTACCAGAATAGAGAAAGGGAGTTTTTAGATTTAGTCACACTATTCATTAAGTTCCTTATTTCTATTTGGTTAACCGGGTTGATCACACATGAGATATTATTCATAGAGAATCCATTTAATCAACCAAGTTTATAAGATTAACCAGTATCCATGTTACAACCATTCAATCAAAATATTATCAAGAAAAATAGACCTTCATTAGTGCGCAAGAAAGGACCACCAACAACCACTATTTTAAGTGGAAATGAGTCCATACAATTCAAAAAATAAAAATGAAGGTAAAACACAACAACATCAACATCATAATTCACATAACTTCATTATTAAAAAAACTCCATTCATTATCTTCATTAAAGATGGTTTCATCCATATCCCAAGGGAACATCATCATACCCACACCACATGATGCACAATAAGGAGAGACAAAGGAAGAACCCCTACCTGGATGATCAAGGATCGAAGTTTCCTCCTTGAACCAATAACAAGGGGATGTGAGACTTGTAGAGGAATAACTCCAAGGACTCCAAGGCTGAGCTGGAAGGGCTCCAACGCGGGCACACGATTCGTCTCTAGAGGATGTATCGAGGCACACTAAGAGAAACAGAAAGGAATAAGGAAGGGAGGATCAATGCTTAAGAAGAGGCCAGATCCTAAAACCAGGGAGACGATTTTGAAGTACATAAAATTAGGATCGTGGCTTGACCACATGTCTTAGAGGTTTCAGACATTGGGATTTATTGAGATTTAATAATTCTATGTGGATATGGTGGATATAACAACTGTGAGTTAATTGATTTTATTTAAATGGAGAAAAATGTGTAACATGGAATAAATTAGAAACACAATAAGATGGAAAATGTGACAAAGGGTGTGAAATGACACAAATTTTTGTCACTCAAGGGTCTCCCAACTTTTGGGAGTTTAAAACCTCTTTTACTAGCCTTAAATCACTTTAAAAAAGGTATTAAAACACTTTTACGTCAAAAGATACGTAACTGGATCAAAATTGGAAAGTCCTGGAGGAACTGGAAATGAATCACCATTAGGTGAGTCACCATATCCTTGGCACCAGTGCCCATTAGTGCCACTGATGACCCATCAACTCCAACATTCATTCGTCCTGAAATTTGGAAAACTCTTTAATGAGTCACTAATGGTCCCCAATATACCCCCAAAAACGAGAATTTGACAAAGTAATGGACCAAGAAGGTCTGGGACATTACATATGTATTTATTTTTATCAAATTATTTATTTGAATAATGTTTTATAGTTTTCAAATAATGGTATTTCTAAATTTTGTTTCAAACCCCTTACTGGGGAAATTAATTCTCACCATTTTTTGAATTTATTTTCTATATGTTTATATAATTTGTCAAAGGTGTTCTCTTCACTCATGGAGATATCATACATGAAGCCTATTAGTTATTTTATTTTATTTTCTTATAACTTTATTAATTTGTAATGTATTTGTTTAATTTTACAAAACCTAGACCAGAAATGTTCCTGGTATGTAAATTGATATGATTATTCTTTATTTGAAATTTATCAAAAAAATAATGATCATTTTTATGTGATGAACCCAGAAGTGCGGGTTTGGGACTTCACACTTGGTATTAGAGCAATGGTAAAGACAAAATTAGAGAATATATTTTGTCAATAGAGTATAGAAGTTTTTCAATTCTAGTTTTTCTTAATTTTGAAAATTTATATGGATTTTGGTTTCTTAATTCTGAAAAATGAATTGTAAGGTCATAATTATTTTATGCGGGGAAGAATGTAAAATCCTAGGAAATTTAAATATTACTTTTATTTTAATTATGTAATTATTTTTTTTATAATTTAAAAGAAATATTTTTAATAGAAATATTTTTGAAACTAAATTATTTTTTAATTCCAAATAATTTTTTATGTAAATTATTAAATATTAATTTATATTTTATTAAATAGTATTTTTTTAATGGACCGAAGGCCTTCATTTTTTATTGATTTTGATAATACACCTTTTAAGGGTTGAGGTGGAACCCTTACAAGGCCCATAGCCATAAGTATTACATTGCCCGTAGGCCTTAGAGGAATTCATTGCCCATAGGATTCAAACATTACATACAACCCAGACTAACTACTTGGAACTGGTCCTCCCCTGCATCTTCATCGTGAAATCATATCTCCACCATCGCATGGTTGTTCAGCTAGGCTTTCCCATGCATGAACAGGCTTGTCTTTATGGAAGGTTCTATATCCTCCCATTCTTGCAATCCGTTTAGCTTCTGCAATGGTGAACTCCCCTTGCTCATCCTCCTTCTAGAACTTTTTCATTGTAGGTTTTCTGGTGTGCATCTGCACTGAAGGAGGCTCGAAGGCCTTAAGGTGGCCCGAAGGCCTTGAGGTGGCCCTAAGACCTTACCGACTTGAAGGACTGGGTGGTCTGAAGGCCTTAAAGGACTTAGGGACTAAATCGGTGACCCGAAGGCCCAAACAGGGGAATATTCCTGGATGCTACATTGCCAAACAATACCTGCTACAATTCCCGATACAATACCTACTACAATATTGATACAGTCACTATAGTACCTTCTATAGTACTGCTACAGTACCTTAGAAATTGTTCCTCCACCTGGATTTGATCCTCGGTCTCCTGTATGAACTTAAGGAGTCCTCACCAACCGGGCTGAGGCTCATGTGCATGAAATAGTAATTTAATATCTTAAATGAAAATAAACTAATTTATTTTAAAAATAAATGTAATTTTAAAATAATTCAATATTCATTATTTAATATTATGGATTAATGTTAAATGTTTTGAATATATTAATATTTTTCAAGAAAAACTGTTTTTTCATAAAGTATATTTTGTTTATAAATGCCCTTTAATTATAAATTATTATTATTAATAGACAATTTTATTAATTTTATTTTCTTTCTATAATGTTAAAAATAATATTAAAATGTTATATTATTACTATGTGTCAAATTTAAGTAAATATTTGATTTTATTTTTTTAATCAAATAATTATTATTAGATCTATTTAAATATAAAGAATTGATTTTCAAAAATTATTAAATTATTTTTTATTATATAAGTTCGTGTTTTAATAAATAAAATATATGAATTTTAATTTAAATAATAAAATGGTTTATAATTATTAATGCTTAATTTTGGATAAATTAATGAAATCAATGTTACCGATAATAATAATAATAATAATAAAGGGCAAACCAAATTTTTTTAGAATATTAATAATGTTATTTTTAAGATAATATAATTTATAAATATATGGAATTATGTTATTTTTTATAAATTATTTTAAAAAAATATATAAATATAATTATATTTTTTCAAAGAAATTAATTTCATTTATTTTATAGATATATGAAATAATAATTATATTATATAATATATGTTTAAAAAATAAATGCTAAAACGTTTCAAAAAGAGAAAAAATGTAAAAAAGTTAATGTAAAAAATGCTAAAACAAAATGAAATAAAAAAAAATAAAGAAAAAAATGTTAATGAGAAAAAAAAAATAATTTTTTTGACTAACAATGCTTTTGTTGAAGTAAAAAAAACACTTTTTTGAAGTCTTCTCCCTACAATGCATGGATTAGAATATATATATAATATACTTATATATTGGTTGTGTGATGTGAAAATATCAAAAAGGAAATGATATTAACAAAATATAATAATAGTAATGTGAATGATAATAAAAAGAGATAAAGAAGTGATAAAATGTGAGGTAAGAAGATAAAAAATGAGTTGAATGGTTTAAAAACACTACAAAAATATAATAGGTAGAATAAATATAATAATAAATTAATAATGAAATGTGAAAAATAAAAAAATACTAATGATTTTATCTTAGTTTTTCAAAAGTTTTTTTTTGGGGAATGATGGAATTTATTTCATTTTATAGATAATTCACTTCACACTGCATTTTTGTATGTGTGTTTTCTGATTACATTTGGGGATGACGAGTATATATATTTATATATATTTAACCTTATTGATATTTACAAAAGGTGCGTACAAGGGTGATTTTCTTCCAATCCTTTTTGTAGTAATTTGGATCAATTTTCCCAGTATTGAAGGTCTTTACTATGTAATTGTCTTCCATATTGTGAGGTAGTGGTAATTTATTCATATACAAGAAGGTAATAGATTTTTCCTTTAACAATCCATCAATATATGTTTTAATTTATGGGTTTTAAGGGTTCTATTTTATTTACAATTTTATATATATACACGTATATATGATTAAAATAAACATTTATTCATATCTAGTCCTCGAATTAGTTGAAAAGTCTCTAATTTATTTTCAACCTATGATTTAATTCATAACAATTTTAAAAATATAATTTTCGTCATTTTAAACAAAACATTAAATATATGTTGATATATATATATATATACACTATTGAGAAATAATTATTTAAAGAATTACTCTATGATTTAAATAAGTTGTCTCAAAACAACATCAATTTTATTATTAATTATATAATTAATTTGTTTATTTTTTGATGATAACATTTATTATTTTATGTATAATCTATCATTTTATATGAATCATTCATTTTTAATATGATTTAAATGATAGAATCCATCATCTGACTTGTTATTTATTTATATTTTCATGAATGAATTTGATAGAATTATATATGGCCATCATCTAAGTTATCATTCAAATACCATATATTTTTATTCATGTATTCATTTAATTTAATAAGAATTTATATTTATGTAATTTAAATAAGAATAATTTTTATAAGTAGTTATTTCTCCTCATTAATTATCAAAAATTCTTAAAAATAATATTGTGACATGTAAATAAGTTTGAAAGTTTATTTACTCCTATGAATAAAATTTATGTATTATTTTGATTTTTATTTTGTTATGAGTGAGAAAGGTAAGACCATTCAAAATGTTTTATTAAATTATGGAACTAGAGTATCAAATTGAAAGTTATTGTACGAGAAGTGGACCCATGACCCCAAGAGGATGGTGTCCCACATGTGAAACAACTAAGTGGCCTTACATTTATTCTTTTGGATTTCTAAGTATCATGATGTAACATCCCAGCCTAGGTTCCACATAATGGTGCCCTGATCTGGTTTTCCACATGACCTCAAGCACACCTCCCCGTATGCTAGAGGCTGTCGACTAGTAGTGAGGGTATGGTAAGTTAGTCATGGGGATACTATACCATCTTTTATCAGAGTAAATACCAATGGAAATAGATAAAAAAATGTGGAAGTATATATAACTTGAACAATTCCAAAGTCACAAGATAACCAAAATAGAAAATATAATATCCAAATGAAATAGAAAACATGAAATGCTGATATAAGTGTCAAAGTGCCTAAGATTCAATTGAAAAAAATAAAGACACTATCTAATCCCAAGAAGGTCCCAAACCTCATCTAGTTCCCTCATCCAAGATTCATCCCCAATTAGAAATCTAACACATGTCCATTTCCCATAAACTATCATACAACAAGAAATTCTATTTAGGTGCTGATCATGCTACCTAATTAGGGTTTTAGTAAAACTCAGTAGGCCACCACCAATGGTGTCTAAAACAAGTCCAGTAAAAATATAGTTCATGAAATTTTATAAATAAATAAGCATAATGAAAAATAAACAATTATCACATTATCATTTATTATTTATTTAATCCCCTCTTAACTCTAGGGTTCTTGGGGATACCTATACCTCAATACTAACATCAGATCATGCTAGAACCTGAAGTGTTCCCTAGGTAATATCATATCATAAGACCTATTTTGACTCAAGTCTGATCTCAGAGTATTAAATGGTGATATAATATCTCAGTACCTGATTTGACTCATACCAGAGTTTTAATTATTATTACGTGAGGCCATATATTGGAGTACCATTATTACCATTCTTTAAATTCGCACGTAAATTCCAATGTTACTAATAACTAGTTCATAAGTAAGATGAATATGTTACCATTATTAGTCCTCGAAAAAATGACCATGTTCTCATTCCTTCAATCAAGATTACAATGAACATGTTACCATATATACTTCTCATTTGGATGTTCATGTTCCCATTCCATTACTCACAAGTACAATGAACATTTTACCATTTATACTTATCATTTTAGAATGAACATGTTCACATTCTTTCACACATAATCAATTCATAATTAATTATCCACCTCAATTCCATACCCAATTGAACAATTAGTTAAATACATCAATATCCTTAATTAACTCCCCAATTAATTTAGCATTCTAATACCATTAATTAATTCATTGATTAATTAATCAATTAGAAAATTCATAACCTATAATCAACCTTCTAGAATTAATTATCTCATTATAAATATCAACTCTTCATAATTAATACCACAATTAATTATCTAAATCATAATAATAGGACATGTAATTTATTACTGTTTAATTATCCCAATCTATCCAATTCAATATCTCTTAATTAATCCCTTGATTAATTATTTATATTTCAACCCCTAACTTTCATAATCAATATCCACAAATTAATTCTCTAATAGGAAAAACCCTTAGTCTCATGATTAATTCCTCAATTAATCATCTATTTCAACAATTCTTTGATAAATCAATTGGTCAAACCAAATTAACCCAATTTAGGAAATCAATTTCTAAATAATTCTTACAATTCTGCAATCTCGCATACATTCATCAAATCAATGACTATTGGAATTAGATTTTAGACAACCAACGTAAATTCTTTGATATATTTTTTCTCAAAAGAAATTCACAAAATCTGAGCAGTACAATGACATAGATCTGAGTTCTAGATCCAAATTCAGAATTCAAGATAAATGATATAAAGATCTTATCAATATAGATATAGACATATAATCCTAGATCTATATGTCACAAAAAGGGTTAGATATATATAAATAGAGGATAAAATCTACCAAAATATCAAATAAGAGAGAGGAATGAATGATTAATGCATAGGGATGAGATCCAGTTACCAGGAGAAGAGAGAATCTTATATTTAGATTTTGAATCGTGAAGGGAAGAGTTTATATAGACTTGTAACCCCTTTATAATTCCTTGGAATCACAAAAAACGTTTAGTCCTGAGAAAGGGTCAAATAGAAGGTGTTTCAGGGGTTCAGAGGATTTTAAATTAATTTTTTTGGGTAATTAAAAACTACACACACAGTT
The DNA here is from genome assembly GCA_963277665.1 of Viscum album. NCBI lineage: Eukaryota > Viridiplantae > Streptophyta > Magnoliopsida > Santalales > Viscaceae > Viscum > Viscum album. The sequence goes on from OY728157.1 coordinate 639,030,934, forward strand.
GTTTGGGCAGGGGAGCACAGTTAGGGAAATCATGCACCAATCATTTGACCCTCACTGTCTAGGGCACATGGTTATCTGGTTTTGGGTGCATGGTTTTCTCAAACCATTCACCAACCATTCACAACCCCTTTTCCTCAAATTTCTCTTAACACTCCAACAATACTCAACCCAAGTCATAAATCTATTCAAAGTTACATAGAAACAACAAAAAGTACCAGAAATTCCTCCAGATATTAATCTAAAGAATGTCAGGATCTTAAAATCTCCCCACCTTATAAAATCTCATATTAGGTCTCAGCCTTAAACATTACATATTCTACTGATTAAGACCAGATTTACCTTCTTTACATTACCAAAGATATATTCAGTTTATATTTTTAGAAAGTTATGAAATAACTCATACATATCAACCCATAAGAACACGAAGTGGGTACCATTCAAACAGTATCCATTTCTTCCAAAACATAAAATTTTATACACAAAACAACACCATGATTTCTTTAACAAATCGTCATAACATTTAACTTAACTTCCTTATTTCTATTACACATCCTTATAGCCTGTTAAAATAATAAAAAACATGGTATGAGAATACAAATCTCAACAAGGGATATAAAAAGAAGGAAAGATACCATTATTCCATGAATAATTATAATCATATGAAATCATTTTCACAAAGACATACTTCTCACCCATATATACTTACTTTGTGAAACATGATATTTCCATAAAACATTATAGAAAATATATATAACCATAAAGGTATCTTGGTGAGTTATTTATATTTTAACCCTCATGTCTACCTTATGAATTTTAACCCTCACGACTACCTTACAATGTTACCCTCATAACTACTTTATGGTGTAACCATCACAGTTACACTTGGAGTAACCATATGACCAACCACAAACATAGACATACCCAATGAATTATAAGGAGATATAGGTCCCACCATTCATTATAAACAATTACCAAGAACCAAAATATAATCATAAAAATGGACAATTTCATAAAAACATTGTTTTTTCATTTTGTAAACTATAAATTTTAAAGAGGATTTTAAAGAAAAATCCCTTATAAATATCATATAATTGTTGTGAGAATGAATAGAAAGAATGAATTATGTTTATACACTATAAATTAACATAATAAAACATAATATAAATAAATTTAGTTACAAAAATAATCTTAGTGACATACAGTTCATGAAGTAGAAGGTTAACCCAAAGAATGGAAATTGGGTTAAGAATTCCCCTACATCAGGTTTGTGTTACTTGAAACTTGTTTAAAACTCTTGTGTAATGGTTAAAAGAGTGTTATTAATATTTTAAAGAAACTTATTGATGTTTATAACACCTTATATGATCATTTTATAACATTATTCCTCCCATTAATTAATAATATTTTGTTCTTTCCTTTGTTTTGGATGCATTCTTTACATGATTTCCATGGTCAGTTTGTAAAGGATTTCCTTTTAAAAAGAAATAGAAACTCTATAAGTGGAATGAAATGGTATTAATATGTTTTTGTAATATTAAATTATTCCATAAATAATTTTTGGTTCTATGGTATGAGGATGAATCATTTGAAAAATCATTAGTGATACCAGTTTAGATCATTTTGGTGGTTCTTTGATAATCACGAACTATTTTCGTTATATAACATAATATTATGTATATATGTTAACCATATAACATGATATAGGATATAAAATAAAATTTAAAATATTTTTTAACCAATAAAATGGTTTTATAACCAGTTTTTAAGGAAGTAATAGAAATTGAAAACACATCATCAACGATTTTGGTAAATTGGAACATGAAGGACGATGTTTTTATTTTTAGAATAAGAGAAATAGGATAGGAAGAATGATGATGATTTTTTCCATAAAAATTATAAAGTCCATAATATATAATATTATTTATCCTTCATTCCTCTTGGATAAAAGGAGGCAAAGAGAGTATATGAAATGAAAAGGAATTGAAAAGAAAACACTAGAAAATGAAAGAGGATTCTTACCTCTTGATCTCTTCTCCTTGAGATCCTCCTTAAGGACTTTGGTTTTGGACCTTTGGTGAGACCATCAGGTCTTGGAAGTGGGTAAGAGACAAGGGAAGAGTATTGGGTAGAATTTAGACAATTATCAAATCCTGAGAGGTGTGAGAGGAAGAGGGGGGGGGGGGTGAGGGTTGTATTTATAGTGGGGGAAAGGAGGGGTTTTTCCATTATTTTTAATAATTAGTTTAATATTTTTACTCAAAACTATGAATATTCTTGATTTATGTGAACTTAAAAAGTGATAAGTGCCTATGAGTTTGAACCAATGGTGATTTACATCATCCATGACTCAAGAATTGTGAAAAAATTCATTTATTTAGCATTTTTCATAAATTATCAAATATATCTATTCACAAAAAATTCATGTATTTCAGAAAAATACCAAAAATTCACCCTAAACGTTTTTAGACCTTTATAATTCATAAATGAACTCCATTTTTTAAAAATAATTTTATAAATATGATTAATTTAATTTTTAAATGAAATCATAATTTATTCAAAAAATAATAATTTTAAAACTATAACTCATTTTATATGTCCTTGAAAAATTAATCAAGATCTCATTATCTTATAACCTAAATAAAAGAAAATAATAATATGATTTACTAATCATAAGGGTCATATTACTATTCATTTTACTATTCATAAGGGTATGTTACTATTTACCAAAATAATAGTTGGTTCTATCATACTCAAAATTACTTATTGATCACAATTGTAGATAACCATTTCTTGAAATTCAAATAATAGATGTAGAAAAATTATGTTTAATGGATAGTTTATAACTATCTCTTTAAAAAAAGATTCATTATGTATAGATTCAGTGTTTCATGTGTTTAAATTTATTTTTAAAACCTTGGGGTGTTACATTATCCCCAACTTCTGTAAATTTAATCCTCTCAATTTTATTTACTTATTAAAAATGTGAGGGAACATTAACCTCATAGAATTTTCAGATTCCCATGTTTCTTATTCAACCATGTAGTTTCTACACAAAACCTTTACCTGGTAGATTACCATCTTCCGCAACACTTGTTCTCTTTGATCAAGAATATGAACATGTTTCTATTTATAAAAATGGTTCCCTTCACGTTGAACTGCTTCTAGTAAAAAAAACAGCAGATGAATCAAGAACATACTTTCTTAACATCAAAACATGAAAAACATTGTGTACCTGAGATAAACTGGGAGGCAAAACTACTTGGTAGAAAACTGGTCTAACTTTATCCAAGATTTCATAAGGTCTAATGAACCATGGACTTAGCTTCCATTTCTTACCAAAATGCATAACACTTTTTCCAGGGTGTGATTCTATGAAAAACATGATCACCTAACTTGAATTAAAAGTCTATCCTCTTGTTATCTATATAACTTTTCTGCATGCACTGAGCTGTCCTCATGAGTTGTAAGATAATCTTCACTTTCTCAACCACTTCCTCTACTAATTCTGGTCCCATCAACTTACTTTCCCCAACACCATCTAAAAAAGATGGAGTTTGAAACTGCTTCCCATATAATGCCTCAAAAGGTTCCATATGTATACTGTAATGAAAGCTATTATGATAAGAAAATTAAACTAAAGAAATATGATTATTCAAACTTCCATCATAATCCATTAAACAAGCTAGAAGAATATCCTCCAAAGATTGAATCGTCCATTCTGACAGCCCATCTTATTGATGATGAAACGCTATACTGAAAATTAATTCTATTCCCAATGACTTCTGAAGACCTTTCCAAAAGTTAGAAGTGATCCCAAGATCACAGTCAAATAAAATGGAAAGTGGAACTCCATGTAACCTAGAAATATATTTGAGGTACAATCGAGAAAGATAGTCCAAATACATAGTATCTCAAATAATATGGAAATGAGAAAATTTAGTTAGTTGATCAACAATAAGACAAATTGCATTATCACCTCGAAAATCCTTTAGTATCCCCACAATAAACTCTATGGATATATTTTCCCATTTCCACTTGAGAACTGGAAAAAGTTAAAGTATCCCCTTTGGTGACTTCCACCCCTCTTTAAACTATTAACATGTCAAACATTTCATGGTAAAATATGCAATATCTCATTTTATTCCATCCTACTAGTAGTACTCCAGAAGATCTCTGTGCATATTTGTGATGCCAAGATGAACTAAAAATAGAGAACTATTAGCTTATCACAACAATAATTTATTCAGTTAGTAATCACAAGGTATACATAATCTTTTCCCAAATCTCAAAACACAATCTTTATCAAGGTTAAATTCTAGAAACTTACAAATTTTAACCAATTATAAGTTTTTCTGTAGATCATAGTCTTCCTTATGTGCTTTCCTAATTCTGTCTAAAAAATGTGACGATACAGAAACCTAATCATTCTGTATCAGAACATAAGTAGGTCCCTTCAATGAAACATCACTATAGACGAAAAACATACCATTTCTAGAAGGTAGGGAAAAAATTGGAGAATTCACCAATCTCTTATTTAGTTCTTGAAAACAAACATCACATTCTTTGGTACAAACAAATTTAACCCCTTTTTGTGTTAACTTAGTTATCGGGCTAGATAAACATAAAATGTTTTTAAAAAAACTTTGGTAATAACCTGCTAGTCCAAGAAAACTATTAATCTATGTAACAATTGTAGATATTGACCATTCATCAAATAATTTTGTTTTTGCAGGATCAAATATTATTCCATATTTATTTACAACATAACCATGAAAATAAATCTATTACAACAAAAATTCACACTTTTTGAATTTTCCATACAATTTATTTTATTTTATGGTTTGAAAAACAACTATTATATGTTTTTCATGCTCATATTTACTTTTATAATATACAAGAATGCCATTAATAAACACAACCACAAACTTATCGATGAACTCATGAAATATTCTATTCATAAAATCCATGAATACATTAGTTACATTAGTTATCCCAAACAGAATAACAACAAACTCATAATGACCATATCTAGTTTGAAACGCTATTTTTGGAATTTCATCCTTCTTTACCTTCCAAATATGGTACCTGGATCTCTAGTCAATCTTAGAAAAATACTAAGATCCTTGGATCAGATCAAATATATCATAAATGTGAGGAAAGGATACTTATTCTTAATAGTAATGTTATTAGAATCTTTATAATCAATGAAGAGTCTAATGTAACAATTTTTCTTTTTAATGAACAAAACATGAGCTCCTCATGATTAAGTACTAGGATGAATGAATCCTTTATCAAGAAACTCCTACAATTGATTTTTCGATTCAAGAAGTTCCATTTGATCCATTCGATAAGGGGGATTTGAAATTGTCTTAGCATCATAAACTAAGTCAATTGTGAATTCAACTTCTTGATCTGGTATAACACAGAGTAACTCATCTAAAAAACCTAAAGGTATTAATTTACCATCGAAACATCATTAATCTGATCAGTTCCATTTTTTTCAACAATATGAGAAAGATAACATTCATTTCTATCTTTCAAAAATTTCTTATCTTCCTGATATGTTATCAATTATATGGGTTCATTCTTGTATACAAACTAAAACTTTTTTTGAAAAACAACTTCTTTAGCTCTACAATCAATATTAGCATGATAAATTGAAAGCCAATCCATACCCAGAATGAAATCAAACTCTACAAAGGAAAAACAACATGGTTTACAGGTAAATTATTCCCACATACCACAATAGAAATATTCTAATAATTACTATTTACCACAATATTTTACCCCTAGTGTTTTAAAAATAAGTTCTGGTCTCATTTGATGAGGTGATATTTCTAATTTATCATAAAATTTCTCAGAAATAAAAGAATGTGTAGAACCATTTTCAAAAAAAACTTTATAAAAATATGAGTAAATAAAAAGGTACCTGATACAACATCATTTAATGGCCTAACATCTACTGAAGTAGTTGAAAAGGATCTCACAACACCTTTTTCTTATATTCTAGCTTCTTTGAATCAATTAGATCTCTCTTTGGGAAAGAATTTGAATAATGACCCATCTCACCACATTTAAAACACTTTATAGTTTTCTTATCAGGATTAGTCTTAGGATCATTTTCATTATAATATTGGGACATATGTCCAAACTTACCACATTGAAAACACTTCCCAATTTTGGTAAGGTATTCCCCATGGTGCTTTTTACCACACTTTTCACAAACTAGAAACTGAACATTCTTACCATCATATTTATTTGATTGATTCTTATCCATAGATTTCTATTTGGATCTCTTATTCTGTTTTTTTTCTAGGTACATATGGTCATCATAAAACTCCATTTTCTCCCTCCACTACTAGAAAAGCAGGTATTTGCGACGGGAACCCGTCGCAAATAGCCATTTGCGACGGGGTCCCGTCGCAAATAGCCCGTTGCTGAAAATGCCGTCGCAACTAAACTTATTTGCGACGGGCCCGTCGCTAAAGTCTTTTTTTGCGACGGGCATTCTCCCCGTCGCAAATAGTATTCCGTATTTTTGTAAAAAACTTTTTAAACAGTTTTTGCGACGGTTCCGTCGCAAAAACTCTTTTTTAAAAAAATAAAAAAAATTAATAATACTAGTATTTGCGACGGGAACCGGGACCCGTCGCAAATACTCTTTAAAAAAAAAATAAAAAACTATTAATAATACTAGTATTTGCGATGGGCATAGTATCCCGTCGCAAATACTATAAAAAAAATAAAAAAAATAAATTATTAATAAATTATTTTAATTAATATAATAATAGAATTATAATTTACAAATGAAAATAATAAATTATTTTAATTACTATAATAATAGTAGAATTATAATTCAAAAATAAAAATAATAGAATATTAATAAATAATTTAATTAATATAATAATATTACAATTATAATTCATAAATAAAAAAAAATATTAATAAGTTATTTTAATTAATATAAAAACAATAGAATTATTTTACATTCAAATATTAAAATAATTCAAGTATTACAAAAAAAAATAATTAAATTATAATATTATAAAATTTTAATATATATATAAAATTTTATTATATAAATAAAATTTTAAAATATATATAAAATTTAATATTATAAAATATAAATATTATTATTATTCATATTAATATTGTTATTTAAAAATATAATATTATTAATATTTTATAATGAGACAGAAACTACGAATAGAAAAAAAAATATTTTGATTTCACAAATTTTATAACAGAAATACAAACTCTAATCTGTAGGAGGGGGGGGGAGGGGGGGGAGGTGGGGGATCTGCAGATGGTAGTGGAGGAAACTCCATCCCTAAAGCATGAGTGAGTCGGCGCATGTACTCCATCTGCTCCTGATGCTGCTGCTGCCACCGACTCGTCTGCTCCTCGTACAGCTGCTGCTGGCGTCGACGCTCCTCCTCATGCTGCTGACGCATCTGCTCCTGCTCCTGTCGGAGACTCTCTATCTAGGCAGTCTGAGATCGCAACTTCTCCTCATACTGTGTAGAAGAAGATGCACGAGCTCCCCTCGAGCTGGACGCCGACATCGCAGCACTGCCATAATAATCTCCGGGAGTCAGTCGAGAACCGATACCAACTACCCGGCCCTTCTCGAAGGCATACTGGGTGGCCTGCATCCATGCCGCCTCATCAAACTGACGGGCAGTGGTCTGATCTGATGACTCGGCCTGACTCTCTGGCCGGGCCTGAGCCGCTGTGGCCTCATATGACTCCTATAGTTGCAATTTAAAATTAAAATTGTGAATATATTATATGCAGTTAATTTTTAAACTTGAAAACAAATAATACTGACCACGATGTGATGCTGACGATCACCTCTGAGCTCCCCAGTAGCAGGATCACTATACATCCTCCGATATACGTCGTACTCTATAATATCAGGGTGCTCGACAGCCTATAAGAATAAAAAATAAACTGTTAATATTTATAGTTATATAAAATATTTATAAATAATGTACGTACCAGATGCTGTCTATGAGTACTGAAGAACGACTCCCAGCTCGATGAGTCACCTCCTGCCTCCCCCGATTCTGCCTCCCCACCGATGATCTCCTCTAAAAGGCACCACTCAACCAGCGCGCACATAATCCATCCCATACATGGGATGAAATGTACTCTGGTCGGTGTGCTCTACATGACTCATCAAAATCTGACACTCCTGCTTTCTTCATCGCAGCTTTTCTTAAATTGTGCAAAAACTGACGAAGGCGATCACGCATGGCCACCTCCCATGCCTCGTGGATGGCGTCACGCATGGTATCCTCGATCGGATACCATAAACCCTACAAATAAATCAAAATATCAAGTTAGAAATGAAATAATTTTCAAAATAAAAATTATTTATTTACGTACGTACCAACCAATGGCCAAACATGGCCTGCTGCACATCAATGGGAATCTGCTCCCATGTGGTTCACGGCTGAGAGAAATAGTTGCGCAAAATAGCGCTGCCCTGTCCGACTGCTATATGCAAAAAACTGAAAAAATAATAAACATTTATTATGTGAATAGATTAATGAAATCTTAGTCAAATTCACAGGTTATTACACAGGTTATCACACCTCCGGGTGCGCGGATCAAACCCAAGACGTGGACGTCGCTCGGGGACGGGGTCAGGAATCATCAATCGTGCAAGACCGCGCCCCCTCCGCGTACTCCCTGGAGCGCCTGCAGGCTGAGGGTCATCTGCCAGCAACTCATCCGCATCGAAAGGCAGGTCAGCCTCCGCCAAATCACGAAATGTGGCCTCGTCCATCTGAAACAGAAAATGTTAATATTAGCAAATAATTGATAATTACTATTATATATACATATATACATATTATGATTGTATATAAATACCATGGAATTATATAAGTGTTCATCTTCATCATCATCTTCATATATGTCAATGTCATCTTCATATTCCTCCTCAACATCATCGATATCCATTCGAGTTGCAGTTGCTTCATCTCTTACAATTTCAAATTCATGTGTGACATCATTAACATCATCGTCATCATCGACTCTTAAATGTGGGGTGTCGTCATCGATACTCATATCTCTTTGTAAAAAAGATTGATTTTGAGTACTCTCTTGAAAAACTTCAATTCTTTGCACATCAGTGAAAGCACATTCACTTTGACTAAACTGATTGTCTCGAATTTTGATTTTTATTACACTCCACCAATCAGTCAAGTCTCTTGATGTTGCACAGTACTTTGCATAATAAACTTGATATGCTTGTCTCCACATGTAATATTGGCATTCACTTTCACCTCTCCATTGGCGAGTAGGTTGATAATTTTGAAAAAGAATGCCAATATTACATGTGGAGACAGAAAAAACACAGAAGAAAAGAGAATTGTATATAATATAGAAAATTATATTATTTTAATATTAATAATAAAATATACAAATAATGTAATAAGGTAATTATTCCAAATTATTGGTAAGTATTTCAAATTATTGGTAATTATTCCAAATTATTGGTAATTATTCCAAATTATTGGTAATTATTCCAAATTATTGGTAATTATTCCAAAATATTGGTAGTTATTCCTAATTATTGGTAAATATTGGTAATTATTGGTAAATATTGGTAATTATTGGAAAATATTGGTAATTATTGGTAATTATTGGTCATTATTGGAAAATATTGGTCATTATTGGTAATTATTGGTGATTATTGGTAATTATTGGTGATTATTGGTAATTATTGGTGATTATTGGTAATTATTGGTGATTATTGGTAATTATTGGTGATTATTGGTAATTATTGGTGATTATTGGTAATTATTGGTAATTATTGGTAATTAATACTAATTATTGGTAATTATTACTAATTATTCCTAATTATTACTAATTATTCCTAATTATTACTAATTATTCCTAATTATTACTAATTATTCCTAATTATTACTAATTATTGTTAATTATTACTAATTATTACTAATTATTACTAATTCATACTAATTATTTCTAATTGTTACTAATTATTTCTAATTGTTACTAATTATTCCTAATTGTTACTAATTATTGCTAATTATTACTAATTATTGATAATTATTATTAATTATTGATAATTATTGGTAATTATTACTAATTATTGTTAATTATTACTAATTATTGTTAATTATTTGCAATTATTGGTAATTATTACTAAATATTGTTAATTATTGGCAATTATTGCTAATTATTGGCAATTATTGCTAATTAATACTAATTATTGCTAATTAATACTAATTATTGCTAATTAATACTAATTATTGCTAATTATTGCTAATTATTGCTAACTATTGCTAATTATTGCTAATTATTGCTAATTATTGCTAATTATTGCTAATTATTGCTAATTATTGCTAATTATTGCTAATTATTGCTAATTATTTCTAATTATTTCTAATTATTGCTAATTATTGCTAATTATTGCTAATTATTTCTAATTATTGATAATTATTTCTAATTATTGCTAATTATTTCTAATTATTGGTAATTATTGCTAATTATTGCTAATTATTCCTAATTATTGCTAATTATTTCTAATTATTGCTAATTATTGCTAATTATTGCTAATTATTGCTAATTATTGCTAATTATTGCTAATTATTGCTAATTATTGCTAATTATTGCTAATTATTGCTAATTGTTGCTAATTATTGCTAATTATTGTTAATTATTGACAATTATTGTTAATTATTGACAATTATTAGTAATTAATACTAATTATTGGTAATTAATACTAATTATTGGTAATTAATACTAATTATTGGTAATTAATACTAATTATTGGTAATTAATAATCATTATTGGTAATTAATAATCATTATTACTAATTATTGGTAATTATTACTAATTATTCCTAATTAATACTAATTATTCCTAATTAATCCTAATTAATCCTAATTAATCCTAATTATTCCTAATTATTGTTAATTATTACTAATTATTGTTAATTATTTCTAATTATTGTTAATTATTTCTAATTATTACTAATTATTTCTAATTATTACTAATTATTTCTAATTATTACTAATTATTTCTAATTATTACTAATTATTTCTAATTATTACTAATTATTTCTAATTGTTACTAATTATTTCTAATTATTACTAATTATTGCTAATTATTACTAATTATTGCTAATTATTACTAATTATTGCTAATTATTTCTAATTATTGCTAATTATTACTAATTATTGCTAATTATTATTAATTATTGATAATTATTCGTAATTATTACTAATTATTGGTAATTATTACTAATTATTGGTAATTATTGGCAATTATTGTTAATTATTCCTAAATATTGATAATTATTGGTAATTATTAATAATTAATACTAATTATTGGTAATTAATACTAATTATTGGTAATTAATACTAATTATTGGTAATTAATACTAATTATTGGTAATTAATACTAATTATTGGTAATTAATACTAATTATTGGTAATTAATACTAATTATTGGTAATTAATACTAATTATTGGTAATTAATACTAATTATTGGTAATTAATACTAATTATTCCTAATTAATACTAATTATTGGTAATTAATACTAATTATTGGTAATTAATACTAATTATTCCTAATTAATACTAATTATTCCTAATTATTGTTAATTATTCCTAATTATTACTAATTATTGGTAATTAATACTAATTATTGGTAATTAATACTAATTATTGGTAATTAATACTAATTATTCCTAATTAATACTAATTATTCCTAATTAATACTAATTATTCCTAATTATTGTTAATTATTCCTAATTATTACTAATTATTGGTAATTAATACTAATTATTGGTAATTAATACTAATTATTGGTAATTAATACTAATTATAGGTAATTATTACCAATTATTGTTAATTATTGGTAATTATTACTAATTATTGGTAATTAATACTAATTATTGGTAATTAATACTAATTATTGGTAATTAATACTAATTATAGGTAATTAATACTAATTATAGGTAATTAATACTAATTATTGGTAATTATTACTAATTATTACTAATTATTCTTAATTATTGATAATTATTGATAATTGTTTCTAATTATTAGTAATTAAATGAATAATTATCAATAATTAGAAATAATTACCAATAATTATAAATAATAACATTATTAATATATTTTATTATTAATATTAAAATAATATAATTTTCTAATTTATATACAATTCTTCTTTCATCTGTGCGTTTTCTATCTCCACATACAAATAATACATGTGAAGACAGCAAACACACAGATGAAAAAAGAATTGTATATATATAAAAAATTATATTATTTTAATATTAATAATAAAATAAACTAATAATGTAATAATGTTCTTATTCCTAATTATTGGTATTTATAACTAATTATTAATATTTATTCTTAATTATTAAAAATTATTACTAATTATTCCTAATTACCAAACAATACTAATAATTTAAATTTATTAAATAATAAAACAATGTAAACATAATTAAATTACAACTAATTAATAATAATTGAAACTAATAAAAAATTAAAAATAAATAAAAAATTAAAATGAAGATAAATACCTTGAAAATTGATCTGTTCTGATCGTTCTTCAAAACTTTAATATCAGCTCCGGAGAAAAAAATTAAACTGGAGAAAAACTCAACTCTAGAAATATAATTTTCAGAGAAGGAGAAGATAAGGAATGAGAATGAAATGAAAAAAACGGATGGGGGTATTTATAGGTTAGATTATTTGCGACGGGCCCATTTGCGACGAGATTCCCGTCGCAAATAGTATTATTTGCGACGGTACCCGTCGCAAATACCTTAGCCAACATTTATTACGGTCAACCGGTAAATAGTTATTTGCGACGGGTCCCGTCGCAAATAACCCCTGCCGACATAGTATTTGCGACGGGGGGATATTCCCGTCGCAAATACCTTTTACCGCCGCCGGTTATTTGCGATGGGATTGCTTTCCCCGTCGCAAATAGTTTTCCCGCGATTTGGCGCGCATCGCGGGAAAACTATTTGCGACGGGGAAAGCAATCCCGTCGCAAAAGCCTCCTTATTTGCGACGGGGAAATACCCCCGTCGCAAATAAGTTTTTCACATGACTATTTGCGACGGGATTTATTCCCGTCGCAAATAACCCGCCGCAATTGCTTATTTTTCCCGTAGTGCTCTCAGTACATTGGAAAATTTTCTCATAACTTTTGAACTCACATGAATCCAATTCCCTTTGATATCTTGGATTCAATCCTGAGTAAAAATGGTTGATTTTTCTAACAAGATCTAGAATAAGATTTGGAGCATACCTTGCCAGTCGGGTGAAGTTAACTTCATACACAACCACTTAATCTTACTAATTATTCTTCAATTCAAGGAATTTCTTCTCTATCTTAAGTCCAACCACCATTGGAAAATTTTTTTCAATGAAAAAACTTTTAAATTCATCACACTCAAAGGCATAAATATCCTATATATCCCAGACATTCTTGAACATTGACCACCATTTATCATCTTCATCTTCAAAAATATAAATAGAAAGACTTACCTATTGATTATCTAAACATCCCATAACATTGAATGTATTTTAAAGGGATTTAATCAATCCTTCAATCACTATTGGGTCAGAAGATCCACTAAATGTAGGAGGATGTTGCCTGATAAAATGTTCCACTATCTTCTTGTTCCATTGTGATAGCTCTGGTTGTTCTATTTCCTAGATACAATCACAATTTACTTCCTATATTAGTCGATAAATTATTTTCAAAAACTACTCAGTTCCAATTCCCACCATTCCCAGTGGTAGATTTAGAACGATATTAACCTCTCGATTCCTTCCAACTTCATCTTCCCTGTTTCTTATGTGAATAACCATTTTTAACAGACATATCATAGATGAAGAAACATTTTTAATCATTAAATTTTATATAATTAAATTATAAACATAAGGTAATAATAATTTATTGTATTTTATTAACACCATCCTAACCATTAAAGTTATCTAAATTGTGATCTGATACCAACTATAAGGTCTCGACCTTAAACATTTCATATTCTAGTTATTTCAACTAGATTTCACCTATTTACATTTCCAAAGATCCTTTTAGTTTATAGTTTTATAAATTTAGTACATAAATCATACATATCAACCCACAATAACACAAAGTGGGTACCATTAAAGCAATATCAATTTCTTCCAAAATAATAAATTTTAAACACAAAACAACAACATTATTTCTTTGAAAATCATCATTACATTTAACTTGACTTCATTATTTCAATTACACATCCTTATAACCTATGAAAAGAATTTAAAAACATGGTATGAGTATAAAATTTTTAGAAAGGGATATAAAAATAAGTAATGAAACCATTAGACTATGAATACATAAAATCATATGAAGTCATTTTCATAGAGACATGCTTCTCACCCATATATACTTACTTTGTGAAACATAAGATTTATATAAAACATTAGAGAACGTATATAAAACCATAAGGGTATATTGGGTCATTAATTACTTATATTTTAACCCTCATGGCCACATTATTATTTGTAACCCTCATGACTACCTTACAATGTAACCCTCATGACTACTTTATGGTGTAATCATCGCAGTTACACTTGGAGTAACCATATGAATGAACTCCAACTTACACATATCCAATGAATTTAAGGTAGATATAGGTCCCAAAATTCATCATAAACAATTCAAAATAACCATAACATAATTATAAAACATGGATAATTACATAAAAACTTTTCTTTTGAATTTTGTAAACAAGAATTTTTAAAGATAATTTTTAAAGAAAAGTCCCTTGTAAATATCATATAATTGATGTGAGAATGAATATAAAGAATGGAATACATGTATAAAATATAAATTAACATAATAATAAATAATATAAACAAAATTAATTACACAAATAATCTTAGTAACACATAATTAATGAAGTACAAGGTTAACCTAAAGAACAAAAATTGGGTTAAGAATTCCCTTTCCTCGGATTTTTCTTACTTGAAACTTGTATAAAACTCATGTATAATGGTTAAAATAGTGTTATTAATATTTTAAAGAAACATATTGATGTTTATAACACTTCATACGATCATTTTATAACATCATTCTACCCATTAATTAATAATATTTTGTTCTTTCCATTGTTTTTGGTGCGTTCATTACATGATTTCCAAGGTCGGTTCCTAAAGGATTTCCTTGTTGAAAGGAATAAAAACTCCAGAATTGGAAATAAATGGTACTAATATGTTACCATAATATTAAATTATTCCATAAACCATTTTGGTTATTTGTTATGAGGATGAATCATTAGATAAATCATTAGTGATAACCGTTTATATCATTTTTTAGGTTATTTGATAATCCCAAACTAGTTTCATTATATAACATAATATAAGTTATATATGTTAACTAAATAACATGAAAGAGGATATATCGTACACTTTATAATATTTTTTAACCATTAAAATGGTTTTATAACTATTTATTAAGTAATTAATTTAAATTGAAAACACATCATCCAAAATTTTGGTAAATCGACACATCACAAACGATGTATTTATTTTTAGAATAAGAGGAAGAGGAGAGGAAGAATGATGATGATTTTTTCCATAAACATGATAAAATCCAGAATTTTTAGGTCCTCTAGGTTGAATACCCTATGGGAGAGGGGGGTGAATTAGGGTATGACAGATTAAAACTTTTCCTTTTGGATATTGTTTTGTTGTTAAACAAAACTCAATTCTCTCTTCCTCCTATAGAAATATATGAATAGATTTGAAATCATACACAGGACATGACTATTTTTACTTGGTTCACCCACACTGGGATACGTCCAAGGAGCATACAATGATGATGTGCTGATGTACCAAATTCACTAAGGCTCACGACCAATAACGAGTACAATGTTCGAGCTAGATCTTCTATGCCTAGGCTCACCGACTTTACAAGGTTTAGGGTCTGATCACTACATTCCAAAGGGTCACTCCCTATACCTCTTTCTCTGGCTCACTGCCAGTGGAAAGGGTCACCGTCTTTCTCTTCCTTTGCTCACTACTCTTGGAATGGAATCCACTCTGAGTTTATGGAGTTGTAGGTAAAACCCAATTTATGGACATGTAGGTCCCTTCATTTTCATGAATTCCTAAAACCTCAACAATAAGTAGATGGTATTTTGAAGTTCATTTTTCACCCATAGATGAATTACACCTTCTTAGGTACTGCTAGGTACCAGGAACTCCTTTTGAAAACTGATTTGAATCCTATTCAAGATTCCTGGTGCAAATCTCAAACCGTTCTACTCTCCCACATACTGAGTGTCGGGTTTGGTACGCGGGACACCTTCTTCCTGTACCAATTACACTACTGCGAACTTCCATTCATTCATGGACTACCTCTACCTTCGCGATTGCGTACCGATTCTGCGAACCTCCTATGCAACACCCCTCTTGTCTGCAAACTATTTTCTGTTTACGGACGACCTTCTCTTCCATGTACCGGAGACCCCCCTCCATGTACCACTTGAAGAGCTCTCCATCTCGTGTACCAAAGATTCCTCCTCTGTGTACCGAGTCAGTTCCTTCCGTGTACCAGACTTCCTCCTCTGCGTACCAAACTTCCTTTCCGAGTTAAAAATCCCACAAACACCTTCAGCACGAACAACTTTCAGACTTTTCTGAATTCCCATAGCAAAATATGCTTTCTAATGATGTTCAATATCCATAGTAATCATTAGGATTATCAATTCTTATATAGTAAAAGATATCTGTAAAAACTGCTAATCCATGATTTATCAAATCATCAAACTAGCCTCCAACGCTTACCGATTCTTCTGTCGTCGCGAACCGTAATCCACCCATGAACTATTTTTCATACCGTCTGCATACTTCCTTTGATCTTACGCAATCGATTTCCTCTACTGACACCAAGACATATGCATACCACACCACTCCTCAACCAAAAACCATTTTTGGTTTCGTGAAATGCATCCACATACCGTTCCTGCCACTCTGTGTACTATTCCCAGAACATGGTACGCGACCCATGAATTATGGTACACGGTTCTCACCCTTTGATAATTTTCTTCAAAGTTCTTCATAAAATTCACTCCTATAAATAAATCCTTCATTTTCCAACATCAAACTCCAGATATTGATTCCCTAAAATTTGGAAAACACTGGGAAACTACGCCACCTTAAAAACATGTCTTCGGAAAACACAAACCATACTCATTTGAGATCATATGGATTTGTAAACAAACACAATCACACCCAAAACATTCCAAGAGAACACCTTGATGGATTTTCTCCCCAACAATCCATCCCTTTGGGTTTGTAGGTAACTCTTCTTAAAAAAATTCTTTGTATTTTGATATCTCGATAAAGCTCCTTCCATCTTCAATCCATCATTCGCTACATGCGATTAAGATATTGATCAAGGATTTAGTCAACACAAACTCTAAGACTACATGATCCATGCTAAGTGTGAGAAACAAGATTAAATGGAAAAGTTCATCTGATACCAATTTCTGAGTGCTGGAATCCTTCTGAAACCATTCCAACACCACTCTTCTACTATTATCATGATCCTAAGCTATCATGATATCTATTCTTTGATCGATCACTTCTAGTATCATTAGATTTAATGATCACCCTAATTTGTAGCTCCTCTAACTAGCTTCATCTCAGCTTCAACTCCCCTTATCTCACTACTCCACTTAACATCTTCTCTCAGTGTCTTTTCTCCCCCTGGAATAGTCACATTTTCTCTACGTTTGTCAACGAACCTGAAGAGCACTTCAAGGTTGTCTGCAACAGGGTAAATAACACATATCAACACATTAAAGAATGAATCATCATATATTGGAGAGAGGGGGACCCATATCAACACTTTTTTAAGCGCGGGAAGTCAACTGAACTCCTAGATCCAGTCAATGCCTTTCAAATTCTTCTTTGGGTAAGGCCTTTGTCAGAATGTCTGCAACCTGTAGTTCTGTAGGTGCATACTCTAACTTCAAAAGCCCTAGCTCTACCTTCTACTTGATAAAATGATATTTTATTTCAATTTTATTTGTACATGAGTGATGGAATATATTTTTTCTCATATTTATAGAACATTAATTATCAAAATGGATTTTGATTGGAGATTTAACTTTAATTCTCATATCTTCAAGTTTCTGCATCATTCATAATTGTTGCGTGCAAGCTTGAGTAGATGCAATGTATTCAGCTTCTATGGTGCTTAATTAAATTCAATTTTGTTTCTTAATTAACCATAAAATACACAACCCTCCAAGATAATAGGCACATCTAGATGTTGATTTCCTATCATCTGTTGAACTATCCCAATCGGCATCTATATATCCTAATAACTCTGTCTGAGATTTGTCATTATAATTTAGGCAAAAACCCATTATCCCCTTGATATACCGATGAATTATTTTGACTATAATCACATGCCTCTTCATGGGATTGATTTGATACCTTGATGATTGTCATGTGTAAAATACAATATCTGGCCTTGTCGCTATCAGGTATAACACACTTCCAATGATTTGCCTATATTATGTGGTATTAACCACCTTGTCTTCATCATCCTATGATAGTTTCTAGCGGGTAGCAACCAGATTCTTCATCCCTTTGTAATTATCCATTATAAATATTCTCAAAATCTATTTGGAATATTTATATGGAGAAATAAAAGTGGAATTACTTCCTTGTATCACCTGTAATCTAAGGAAAAATGTTGTCTCTCCAATCATCGACATTTCAAACTCACTTTTGATGAATTCAGAAAACTGTATGCATTGTGCTTAATCTAATCCACCAAAGATTATGTCATCAATATAAACCATCACTATCATCCTATGAATGCTTCCATTGTTGAAATACAGATTTTAATCAACTCCACCATGATTAAAACCAAGTTTCTTTAGAAACTGATCAAGCCTTGAATACCATGCTCTTGATGCTTACTTCAAGCCATACAAATACTTCTTCACCTGGAAAACTCTGTTCTTATCTTCTTGAATGAGAAAAAAATTTGGTTTCTCAATGTTAACTTCTTATTCCAGAACTCCATTCAGAAATTATGACTTGACATCCATATATAAAACCTTAAACTTTCTTTTCACTTCTATGACCAAGAATAATCTGATTGTCTCCTGCCTTGAAACAGGTGAAAATGTCTCATTAACATCTATACCCTCTATCTAAGAGTACCCTTTGAACACCAGTCATGCTTTGTTTCTATTGATAACACCATATTTATTAATTTTGTTGCAAAATAACCATTTTTCCCGATAATAATCTTGTCTACTAGTCTCGAAACAACTTCCCCTATCTGATTCTTCTCAATTTGGTAAAGATCTTCACTAATTACCTGAACCCAATTCTCATCTTTAGCAGCTTCAAAAAAGCTTTTAGGATACACTTGTGATAAGTATGACGCTTTTTTAGAGACTTCAACCTTCTTGATTAAATCAATGAGATCTTTTTTAGTTAAATTCACCACTCAACAATGGTCCATCAACAAAACCTCTAAGCCTACTAAGTCAAACTCGATGTAGGAAACACGATAAAAATCTAATAACACAATCATTGTCTATTGCACTCAATTAGTTCCACCTGTCTCATGTAGCAATATAAAATTAAATACTTCCATTGAATTATTCCATATACCTTATCTAGATCTGGTAATTTATTTGAATCAGTTGACATTATGGATCACATCACGTCACTGCTTTTCATCTTTTGATGCCACTTACCCACAGATCATATCTCTCTTTGAAACTGAAACATATTAACATCATTTAATAGAATTTATATACATAGGGAGAGGGGAACTTATGGAATCCTCAACATGAGTATTTTGGTTGATCCTGATGGGTCAACCGTTTGATTCTTTCTTGCAGAGCATCACACACTTTCCATTCTTCTTATAGCTGTCTAGCCAATTTCAACTACTCTAGCCATATGAATAGGTATCCATTACCCACATGATGATTATTTTTCTGATATTTAGATTCTACAGGCTTGTAATTTCTCACAATTTGGGGTTTAATCACACCGGTACACATTTCTATCTTTTATGTTCCACCAATATGCCACTTCCCTTGCTTCATCCACCATTGTAGGGATATTCCTCTTTCCTCCACTTCTCTCTATTGCACATGAAAAGTGAATTTTGCAATAGATTATTTTTTAATCATTATTTTTTTAGATACCCGATCGACCAAACTATTTTTCTCTGGTGGCGAGTCCTCCATTGAACATGCATTCATCTTACTCACAGCTGGAGTAGATCTCTCCTTAATCTTCCAGTTTTGTTCACATTATCTCCATGAGATCTGTTGTGAGTGTGATATAGAATGTGATTGATACACCTTTTTTTATCTCCTTGTGATTAACCTAAGGAAGTAAACCTATTTTTCAATTTACCACTTTGTCTTACAGTGTATGATTTCTTATTATACACCACCGTAGTCAAGAATCTCCTTTCGAGTTACTTTTAATTTCCTACTTTCTTCTTGCTGCAATGTCTTGCTAAATTCACACTATAATAACATATAAAACATTTTCCACCAAAGGAATACCTCATTTAATAATTTCTCAGTAGAGATGTTGATGCAGCTTGAGTTTTTATTCTAACATTGAGCCCCTGAGATTCATGACACATGCTCATGGTGTGTCCCATTCTTCCATAGTAATAACATCTGATAAATGATTTCTTCTGAGAGACTTCTATTTCTGATCTCTCATGAAACTTCTTATTATTCTTAGATTTAGTAAAACATCTATCTTTATAGAATGAAATGTATTCCCGAGCCTCTGAAAAAAATCTTGATGTATAACCATGAATCCCACAGAAATAGCACACATTGACATTAATTCTTGTAAAATATTTTCTAGGTATATCTCCAGCTCCTATAAGGTTTTTCTTCTCTCTATCACTTTTCACTACTCTCTTCCTATCATGCATAAGAATGGGATCATTGTATCTAATTACATATTTTCCCAAAATGGATGGCCTTTGGGATAAAATTATCCTTTCATGCTTATCCTCTGAAGTATCATATTTGGATTAAATTTCATCATCACCTGTCAAAGGAAAATTGAATAGTAAGTGTAGTGCATCCTTTAATGTAGGATTTCCTTTTTAATTTGATTTATACATTTCATTCTTGATTGAGTATATCTCTTAATCCAGTTTGTGAATCATTTTATCCCTTGATTCAAGTTGAGCATTGGGCTCTCTTTTGAGATTCTTTATACTACTCATCTCATATTCCAGTTCTCATGTGTTCTTGTCTACCATATCACTTTGCTCCTTTATTTTCAATTTTTTTGAGCAACAGAATTAGATAAGGAAGAATTATCTTGTTTTAGCCTTTGATTCTTATGAACAAGTTTAGATAGATGTGTACCACAACCATCATTTCTAGATTTCAAATTCTGAATTTCATCTGACTTATGATTCTTTCCCATGTCATGGGCTTTATGTTTTTCTGTATTTGTATATATTTTTTTGTAGTTCTTAATCTTGAGAATCATTATTCTCCCTCAGATCAGTGGTCACATTAATAAGCCTTTGATTTAATCCTCAGATATTGTTAACCACAATTTCTAATGCTTGGATCTGGATATCTTTAGATTTAATCTCTTCATTTAATTTCTATTCCAATTCCTTTATTTTGGGGACAACTTAAACTTTTCTCCTTCTTGGAGTTTCTTCGTTATCAATAGTTCCAACATCACTTCGAATATTAGGTTCTTCGCTCATTAGTTCAAAATCATTGAATGAGTATGTATTTTCGCTGTATGATTTATCCAAATCATCATTCTATTCACTACCTAATTCCTTTTATCGAATCACACTGTCTCCATAAATACTTCCACATTGAGGGATACCACCCGACTTCTGCTTCTTCTTTGAAGTTTTAACTTTTTCCAGGGAAGACCGAGATACCAGAAAACTGAATCTTTACCTTTAATAATCGACTAAACCGAGTCAGAGGGAACAAATATGATAAAATAAACCTTCCCTCTAATACCAATTGTTAGGTCCACTAGGTCGAATACCCTATTAGGGGGGGGGGTGGGGGTTGGAGTGGGTGAGTCATGGTATGAAAAATTAAAACCTTTTCTATTTGGATCTTGTTTCATTGTTAAAGAAAACTCAATTCTATATTCATACCATATAAATATATGAACAAATATGAAATTATACATAGGAAACAATTATTTTTACTTGCTTCACCCTCACTAGGAAACCTCCAAGGAGTACACAATGATGATGTACTGATGTACCAAATTCACTAAGGCTTACGACCAATAATGAGTACAATGTTCGGGCTAGATCTTCTATATCCAAGATAACTACCTTTACAAGGTTTAAGGTCTTCTCACCACAATCCCAAGGGTCACTCACAGTGCCTCTTTCTCTGGCTCACTACCAGTGGAAAGGGTCACCATCTTCCTCTTCCTTCACTCACTGCTCATGGAATGGAATCCACTCACAGTTTATGGACTTGTAGGTCAAACACAGTTTATGGACATGTAAGTCCCTTCATTTTCATGAATTCATGTATCCTTAACTGTAGGTAGATTCTATTTTGAAGTTATTTTTTCACCCACAGATGAATTCCACCTTCTCGGGTACTACTAGGTACTGGGAACTCCTTTCGCAAACTGATTTGAAACTTTTTCAAGCTTCATGGTGCAAATAGAGAACATTTCTCCTCTCCCATGTATTGAAAATCATGTTTGTTATGAGGGAAACATTATTCACATACCGATACTACTACCAAAAACCACCCTTTTTTCACAGACTGCCTCCTCCTTCGCGATCGCGTACCGCTTCTGCGTACCGGTTCCACAAACCTCCTATGTGAAACTCCTCTTGTCCACAAACTGTTCTCTATTCCCGCACTACCTTCTCTTCCGCATACCGGATATCCCCCTCCATGTACCACTTTTAGAGCTCTCCCTCTCACATACCGAAGAATCCTCATCTGCATACCGAATCAATTCCTTCTGCGTACCGGACTTCCTCCTCCGCGTACCAAACTTCCTTTGTAGGATAAGAATCCCACAAACACCTTCAGCACAAACCACTTCTGAAATTTGCCAAATTACTAGAGTAAAATATGATTTCTAATGATGTTAAATATCCATATTAATCAGTAGGATTAGAAATTATTATATAGGAAAATATATCCACAAAAACCTCTAATGCAAGATTTATTAAATCTTCAACCTAGCCTCCACCGCTTATCGATTCTTCTACCGTCACGAACCGCAAGCCACCCACGAACTATTTTTCATGCCGTCTGCATACTTCCTTTGCTCTTACACAATATATTTTCTCTAACAACACCAAGATATCCATTTACCACACCTCCGCTCAGCCGTGAACCATTTTTGGTTTTGGAAAACGCATCCACGTAGCATTCCCGCCACTCTGCATACCGTTCCCAGAACATTATATGCGACCCATGAATTATGGTACGCAGTTCTCACCCTTTTCCAATTTTCTTCAATGTTATTCATAAAATTCACTCCTATGAGAAAATACTTCCTTTTCCAACATCAAACTCCTGATTTTGTGGCCCTAAAATTTGGCAAACACTGGGAAACTGTGCTGCCTTAAAAACTTTTTTTCGGAAAACACCAACCATACTCATTTGTGATCATTTGGATTTATCAACAAAAACAATCAGTCCTAAAACATTCCAAGAGAAAAAATTGAGGGATTTTTTCACAAAAAGAATATATAATATTTTGGATCTTTCATTCCTATTTGATAATGGGATGGGAAGGGAGTTTATGAAAAGAAAAGGAATTGAAAAGAAAAGACAAGAAAATGAAAGAGGATTCTTACCTCTCGATCTCTTCTCCTTATGATCCTCCTTAAGGCCATGGGTTTTGACATTTTGGTGATACCAGAAGGTCTTGGACGTGTGAAATAGAATTTGGAAGAGTACTAGTATGCATTTATACAATTATCAATGCTTTAGAGGTGTGATAGGAAGGGGGGGGGTTGTATTTATAGTGGAGGAGAGGATGAGTTTTCCATTATTTAAATAATTATTTAAATATTTTTGATCAAAACAATGATTAGTCTCGATTCATGTTATCTTAAACAGTAATATGTTCATGCGAGTTTGAACCAATGTCCATTTACATCATAAATGGCTCAATAATGACGAAAAAATTCACTTATTTAGCATTTTTTTGTAGATTATCAAATTTAACTATTCACAAAAAATTAAAGTATTTTAGAAAAATCCCAAAAATTAACCTGAACCATTTTTTGATGAGTAGAATTAAAAAATGAACTCTATTTTTTAAAAATAATTTTATAAATATGGTTAATTCAATTTTTAAATAAAATCATAATTTATTTGAAAAATAATAATTTTAAAACTATAACTCATTTTATATCTCCTTGAAAAATTAATCAAGATATCATTATCTTATAGCCTTAATAAAGTAAAATAATAATAAGATTTACTATTCATAAGGGTCATATTACTCTTCATTTTACTATTTATATGGGTATGTTACTATTCACCAAAAAAACTAGTTGGATCTATCAGACTCCAAATAACTTACTGATCACAATCATAGATGATTGTTTTTTGAAATTCAAATCATAGAAGTGAAAAATTATTTTTAGTGGCTATTTTATAAGTATATCCTTAATAAAAGTTTCATTATGTAGAGATTCAGTGTTTCATGAATTTGAATTTATTTTTAAAACCTTGGGGTGTTACAGCTCATCCTTGAGCTGCACATCCATGATTTTCAATGATTCTGAGCCAAAAAGATCAGGCCATTGAGAAATCACATCTAATTCCATTTCCCATGTTTCCTCTCGCACATGTCCATGCTTCCATAACACAAGAACTATTGGAACGATATTTTTCTACAACACTTTCTCACTGCGATCCTCCACACATATCAGATGCTCCTCGAAGGATACATCTATCTCAAGGTCAACCTCATCCACATCAATCACATTAGAATGGCTGGGGTGATACCATCATAGTTTAGACACCTGGAAGAAATCATGCATGACACTGTATTTTTGTCAAAGAGCCAATCAGTATGCCACCATCAAACGGTCCAAAAAACCTTGGTTCCAAATTTCCTTGCCTCCATATCCTATGGTGACCCAACCTAGGAGAAACTCAAAGGAACACATGATCAACCTCTATAAACTCTAGGGGTCATCTTTGTCTATCACCATAAAATTTCTTCCTACTATTAGCCATAACTGTAGTTTTTCAAATCAACTACACCTAATTTGATGTCCTTTTCACGAGTCTCAATCCCAACCACTCTGACTCACCTGCTTACAACCAACATAGTGGTGATCTGCATGGCCTACCAAAAAGAGCCTCATAGAGAGCCATATGTATAGTTTCATGATAACTATTGTTATAGGAGAACTCCACTAATGCCTAGTGATTCTCCCAAGACCAACTTAAGTCCAATACACATATCCACAACATGTCCTCAAGCACCTGTATAGTACACTCTAACTTCCCATCTGCCTGTGGGTAGAAAGCCGTACTCAATAAAACATGTGTACCAAGCGCTCTCTACAATCCCTTCTAGAAGTGTGAAGTAAAGCATGAATCATGATCTGAAACTATAATTAGAGGTACCCCATACAGACAAATTATATTCAAAACATACAGTTCTCCCAACTGCTCTATAGTAAAGGTTTCCCTTATAGGAAAGAATGTGCTACCATTTTTAGTAAATCCACAATAACCGAAATAGAATTATTCATCCTAAATATCCTTATAAAACCTTTAAAAAAAATTCCATTTTCACATCCTCCCACTTCCATTATGGAATAGGAAATGATTGTAGTAAACCTCTAGGTCGTTGATGCTCTACCTTCTCCTGTTGATAGGTGAAGCATCTTGTCATAAACCCTGATGTCTCCTTTTTTATGTCTGGCCACCAAAACTGTCTGTGTAGGTCACAATACATTTTGGTTATGGTTACACCCTAATTAACCTCCCACTTCAAGGCATGATATTCTCTCACGATCTCCTCTTGTATACTCATAGGTACAAAAACTAGATTCTTCACATTGATTATCTCATCCCAATCTATCAACTAGTTCAAAGGTGTCTCCCAATATTCAATGCTTTATCTCAAGGATAAGAACTCTGAATCCTCATATCGTCTATCCCTGATCCATCTTAAAAGTGTAGACTTCAATACAACTAAAACTAAAGTCATGTTATCCTAACTCTCCTAAACCACCACATGCATTTCAGCCAGTATAGTCAATATCTTCCACTCGGCACTCGACACCAGAACCATATGCTTTGAGATTTTCTACTAAAGGCATCAACTACACTATTTCCTCTCCCATGTGTATATTTCAATTCAAAATCAAATGAATTCATATACTATACCCATATCCATTGTCGAAGATTAAAATGACTCTATGAAAATATATACTTCAATCTCTTTTGATCTATATAAACTATAAAAATTTCTACCAAAATATAGTGTCGCCAACACTTAAGTGCATAAACCACTAATAAAAATATGAGTTCATCCATAGGGAAGTTCCATTCATCAGGCCTCAACTTTTGTGACCTATATGACACAAATAGATCCCCTTGCATCAATATAACTCTATGTCTGATCCCAGAAGCATCATAATAAACATTGTACTCCTCACCTGGCTCAGGTAGTATCAAAAGTGGTGTTTTTGTCAAATGATTCATCAACTTCGGAAAATAATTCTCATATGCTTCCATCCACTCAAACATTATCCTTTCTTGTTCAAGCTTGAAAGATTCCCTACCAAATGGGAAAAGTATTTTATTAATCTCTTTAAATATCAAGATAATACAAAAATTCTTCTAATTTCAATAAAATTATTGGGAGGTTCCCAAGAAACCACTGCTTAAACATTCTTTGAGTCCACTAACGCACCTTCCTATGAGATGATGTGTCATAATAAGTGTACCTATTCAATCCAAAATTGACACTTAGATAGCTTGGCGTGTAAATGATGTTCTCCCAGTGTACTTAGGGTGATGTCAAGATGTTGGGAATGATTATCACGAGTCATGAAGTACACCAAGATGTCTTCCACAAACACCACCACAAACTGATCCAAATATGGATGAAATAACCTATTCATAAATTAAATAAATACTACTATAGTATTTTTCAACCCAAAAAGAATTATGAAAAAATCATAATGGCCATACCTGCTGTTGAAAGTAGTCCTCAATATATTAGAAGTCTGTACTCTCACTGGATGATACCCCGACTTCAGGTCGATCTTTGAGAATATGAAATCTCCTCCCAACTGGTAAAATAGGTCATCAATACGTGGAATAGGATACCAGTTCTTCACAACCATTATGTTCAACTTTTTTTAATCGACACAAAAACATAAACTCCCATCAGACTTCATTGCAATCAATATAGGTGATCCCCATAGGGACCTACTTGGACAGATAAGTTCTTTATCCTTCAACTCTTATAATCGAGTCTTGATCTATTGAAGCTTAGTCGGTTTCATTATGTATGATGGAATAGATACTGGATCAACCCCCATCGAGAGATCAATAATGAATTCGACATCTCTATTAGGTGGTATCCCTAATAAGTATTTAGAAAATACATCCTTAAACAATTATACTATTGGTGGAAGTACATCTTTCCTAACACCCCCAAAATCCAGAAGAAGACTAGAAACTTGGGCTGGGAGCTCTCCCAGTTGTAGGGTAATTGGACATACTCGGCCTACAAGGATATCCCTCTATTCCCTGTGAATATAATTTTCACCCTTATGAGACATAAAGGTTACTATCATGTGGTAATAGTCTATGTGGTCTTGTTATTCAACTAGATAGTCCATACCCAAAATTAATTCAAAACCTATCATATCAAGAATATAGAGATCCCATAGAAAATGATATTACTTGATCTCTAGTGAACATCCCTTGCATAGAAAAATGTCTCTAGACAGTGTTCCCAATGATGTATCAATATTCATTACTCCAATCATGAACTCCACCTCCAGGATCAAACCATTAACAAGGTTTTAGATATAAAGGAACGAGAGGCTCTAATATCAAATAAGGAACTAGAGAAATTAGAAGATACTAGAATATTATATCTCACTATTTATGGACCAGCCTCTCTCTCCACAAGTGGAGACTGTATCACATGTAACTGTCCTTTCCCTATTCCCTATGATGTTGTCTGAATCCCCTAAGTATAAACACCCTACTGATGTGGGAACTCTAGCCCTGAAGCACCACATCCACTACCTATATCACCTCATCTAGTAGAACTCTATATGCCATACCGATAAGGTGTAGAATATCTCATTCCCATACTCTGACTCTACCAAACTATTCACTCAATACAAGTTCGTTGCAGTGTCCTACATAACATCTTTACATGTCCCATATTTCTACAAGACCGTAACTCTAATGGTGGTCAGGGACAATGTCAATGATAGTGTCCCAACCTACCACACTGATGGAAAATCACTATAGTAATGTCTCGTGTAACTGAAGTTTCACCCTGGACACTTTGTTTCCCAATGCCTTGGATAATGTTTTCAAAACAACACTTCTTATAATCAAAAGTCGCACCTGTTGACCATCCAGTAGAAACCACATGTGAACCAACAAAATCCTCATTCAGATTTCACTCAGCTATGAGAGCATGATCCACTACTTCAAAAAAATTATTGAATCAAAATAGGTTAACTTGGGATGTAATTTCACACTTGATTCCATACTGAAAATGTTTCTCAATAGCTGTCTCATCTTCTACTAATGCTAAAAAAACATTATAGATCTATGAAGTGTCCCACATAGCCCATTACAAATATGCTTTATTGAGTCATCCACATGAACTCACCTACTTTCTATTGCCTCAGAGTCCCTGGATAGAAGTGCTCCAAAAACCTCTCCAAGAAGTCTTTCCATAACATACCGTCCATTTCTCAGGTTCATGCCTGAACGTCCCACTATTGCTTCGCTGATCACCATATCATATAAGCACCCATCTTGACCCTAATCTCAACCGGAGTATCTAAATAGTCAACCACTCGAGTAGGGTGTGAGTAAAACTCAATAGGCCACCACCAACGTTGTAAAAAACAAGTCTAGTCAAAATCTAGTATATGTATTTCTATAATGAAATAATCCCAATGAAAAATAAATAGTTATAACATTATCATTTATTATTTATTTAATCACCTCTTAACTCTAGAGTTTCTGGGGATACCCGTACCTCAATACTAGCTTCGGCTCGTACCAGAGCCCGAGTGTTCCCTAGGTAATATCATATCTTAAGACCTATTTTTACTCATGCTGGAGCACATAGTATTACAAAGTGATATAATATATCAGTACCTTATTAGACTAATGCTGGAGTTCGAAGTATTATCATGTGAGGAAATATCTCATAGTGCCTTTATTACCATTATTTTAATTCACACATAAATACCAAAGTTATCAATAACCAGTTTATAAGTAAGATTACCATGTGAACTGTAATATCTTGGATTTTCCCTGGATTATTTTTAAATATCATAAGGGATTATTAAGAGACTGGGCGTGAAAACAACACATCATTCCAAGGCCCAGTGAGCCCGAAATAGTGGTTTGAACTTTTCTAAGTTAAGTGAGTCGGCACTTATGCGCGACTATGACAATTTCTAAAAGGATGCCCGAATTACAAATCCGAGGGCACCGTTGTGTCCGAGACATTGACTTTACCTAAGAATAAGCCTAACCTTGACCAGCATGGGTTGAGGGAAAAAGTTATTTTTCAGACGTTTTAAGTAAAATAAATAAAATAAATTCACAAAGTTTATTTTATTTCTTTTTGGAAATATCCACTACAACGCAATGATGAGGAAGATGTTTATTTAATTAAATTCATGTCATAATGAATCATAAATATAAACGTTGACTCATTAATTCCACAGCGTGATGGAATGTCAAATACGTTTCCATTTTTATTTGGATAATCTAATTTTGATCATTGGCGATGATTGAGAGAGAAATATTTGGAGAATCCATGGAGCGTTGGGGCAAACTCTCAGCGACGAACGACGACCATATCGAATTTGAGAATCACTGCACCAACGAAGTTGAAGGATCTTAATGAAAAAAACAACACAACCCTTTCTTCAACAATCAATACTTTCTTAAAGGTAGGGGTTGTTATTTCATTCCTATTTCCCCGATTTTGAATTTAAACGATGAACACGGATCAACCACAAACAAGTTGATCCACGGATCCATACATTCTTGCAGGAGGGATTTCTTTGGGATGATTATGGGGAATTTATCCATGTTGATTATTGTTCTTGATTTCTGCTCCTTTTAATCCTGTTAACGGGAGCAGATCAACTCCGTGCAGAACGATGGCGGAGGTTCGTTCCTCAAATTTGTTCGATTGGTTTTCCTTCTCGCGCATTCTTCACGTTCTTCACGGGGTGATAAACAACGGATCATTGAACACACGTCTTGCAATGAAACGATCCCAATATGGAGATCTGACATCGAAACAACCCAAAAGAGGTGCGATGACCATGACAGATGATGAATCGGCTTGGATCGGAAGAGTCCGTTCTTTGAGCGTTCTTCGCACGAGAAGATCAAAACATGTTTTCAGGGCCAATCGGAGGTCCGAAAACAATGAAAGTGGATTTGTGGTGTCATGGTGACCAAAACCTGGGAGTTCCATGGTGATTGGATGTTTGGATCGATGAACGAAGCATCATTGGAAGCACGATGGTGGAGGTCCGTGTTTCTAGAAATTTCCAGAATACATGGCTTGTACTTATGAAGAATACGCAGTGTAGTACTCGTAGTGGAGGCTAGGGTTTCGGGGTCAAAGAGGAATAACACGGAATGTGAACCTGATAACATGGTGTGTTGGAATTTCCCCGAAGCTTGGTGTGTATTTTGGGAAGTACATGGACACGAGATGACCTACACGGCTTCAGAACACGGCGTGTACAACATGACAGAGATGGATACATGGGACTCAGCGTGTATCCAGGGGGTACATGGACACAGGGTGGAGTACACAATCGTGTAATCCATCACACGACCAGGAGAGGCCAACAACGCGGGTCACTCCATGTACCGATTACACAGATTAGAGTACATGAGTTGAAGACCGTGTACGGGCACATGTCCATCATACATGGAGCTGATCCCAGGAACTCAGACACAGCATGTACACAGTACTACACACTGTGTGCTAACTTTTTCTACACGACCAGCCTTACGAAATGACCCGTTGTACATAGGCAGTAATCAGGGTCAGACGACATGGCGTGTAACTTTTCTTCATGCCGTGTAATTTTAAAAAAATGGCATGGTCGTCTTATCTACCATATCTTGGGCATGTTTCATTTGGGTTAGTAACCCTTCTTCTCGTTCTCCTGAGGGTCATGTATCATTTCCTTCTACAGGAGTATGATCCCTTGAGTAGGAATTTCTGTGATAGAGTCAGGCATCCATCCGAGAGGCCCGGATCGAGATCCTCTATCCATTATTGACCCTAGGAAGAGTTTGGAATCGATGTGATCAACTCCACCGGGTTTCAATACTCTACCTAGAAGGTGAATTCCGGATGAGTCTCAGTATCTTCCATGGCCTTGGCAGTGATCCTCATCTATGTATCGTGATCTTTCCCACTCAGAAGTGTGTCTCCCGAAATGAGTGCATCTATCTATCGTAATCATCCCAATAAGGAGTGTGTATCCCATAATAAGTGTAACTAACTCTCGTAACATTTCCTGATGAACAATACTTCTCGGACAGATGTCATCAGAGATATATGAATCTTGGCGTGTGTTCTCCCGGAATGAGTGCTTTGAAGAAATCTTCGAACTGAATCCCTAGCAGAGGTATGCAGTTGTGCGACTTGTCTCTAGACCAAGAGTTTGGGTTTTTATTATATCTGGTTTGTGTTTCTCTTTCTATATGTTCTGTAGACATATACTGTACATAGATGACAGTGCATTTACTTTTCTGCTTTGTGGTTTTTGGGGTCCTCTACTGAGTACTTTTATACTCACCCCTGCATGGGCTTTTCCCACACGTTTTGTGTCTTGTGAAGACGAGTATCCTTTTTGATGGAGTCCAGGGCGGACCAGGACATGACCGACCTTTCTGAGTTCCCTACAAGCCGAGGTATTCCTATGACTATGAGCAGTAGACCTAGTGCTTTTGGTGTTTACAGGTTGGGATTTGCAGTTTTCAGACACTTGTTTTGGTGGGCTTGTATTCTGGCCCAATTTACTTTCAGTACTTTACCTTCCGTCGTACTCTCTTGGTTGGGTTTAGTGTATGCATGCATTTTGGTTCCTTAGTGGTTCTTTTTACATTTCATCATTTTTGGGATTGGAGATGTGTGCGTGTGTACAAGTACTTAGGGAATTCCTCTCATGTTAGTAATATGCCTACTCAGTGCTAGTCACCAGCCCCTAGACTATTGGAGGCGGGCTTAGGGAGTTGCGGCGTGGGCCCCACTGGGACGGGTCGTGATAGAGTGGTATCAGAGCTGGTCGGTTCTACCTTGGGACCAAGAATCTGTGAGATTTGTTTGGGGAAGCAATGTTAAGTGTTTCGAGTTCGGCTTTCAGGACAGAGACTCCAGTGTTGGTGCGGTGGCCGATGTATCCATACACCAGGACTCTGATAACCTGATTTTCGACTCGATACAAAAAAACACTGGTTGCGGGGAAATAAAACAAAGGTACATGCATCATATAGGAATGAGTTGTGTTTTCCATATCCTTTGTGTCAGCTATCCAGATATACTCATTAACCATGTTACATCTTGTTTCATTACAGGATTCCTCCATGACGGATACCTGCTAGGATTCAGCAGCACGATCATGAGGATGAACCCTTTAGTAATGAGGCATCGATACAGGGTCCAGTTTCCTTAGGTGCTACCACTAGGTGGTGCACCTACTGTACCACCAGTGGAGCAGCCCGCGGTACCTGTGGTACCAAAAGTCGAGGAGCGCAGGCTTAGTGCGCTCCATGAGTTCCAGAGATAGAGACCCCTCAGGTTCTGAGGCGATATCGACCCTCAGGTGGCTGAGGACTGGCTTGAGGTGGTGACCAGAGTTTTCCTTCTAGTGAGGAAACCAGTAGACTAGATGGTGATCCTAGGAGAGAGCCTTATTCAGGGTTTGGCGGGACGATGGTGGAGCCTGACCACAAAGAATCACGATGAGGAGACTCTTTCATGGAAGGATTTCGAGCTACTCTTCAGGGAGGAGTTCTCTATGGTTACACTGAGATCTGTTCACATCCAGAAGCTTCTTCAGCTCCAGCAGGGTAGTTTGACAGTAGTTGACTACTCATTAAGGTTCACCAACCTCACCCGATACTCGATGGATATGGTTAGGGATCGGTACTTCAGAGCTTGGACCTTCGAGTGAGGTATACGACGAGACAACCGAGCTAGTGTCATGCCTCTTTGAATTTTGACTTATGAAGGAGTGCTCGAGCGGGCCTTGGTGATTTAGAGCTTCTTGGCAGAGAAGAGACAACAGACAGCAATCAATAGTAGGCAGACAGGTGCGGAGACACCGACATCAGGGAGACGGTGTCAGAAACAGGGATCTGGATGTGGGAAACATCATAGGAGGACCCAGGATTTGGGATCAACAGTCCAGGGATCCGAGGATAGATCTAGTCACCCTAGGGAGAAGCGATGCTACACGTGCGATGATAGAGGACATCTTACTAGATATTGTCCGACCCGTCGAGCTACTGATAGGGAAGTGGTGGATGGGCCACCAATGCAGAGGCGGATAGTGGGGTAGATAGACCCTCCAGGCGGCGGTCATGGAAGAGGACCAGGGAGAGCTGCGAGTGGTGGCAGACGCTTCAAGTTACTTCCACCACCACCCATAGGAGGTCAGCATCAGGCTCAGGGAGCTGGGGGACAGGGATGGGGACAGCTGCATACGGTCGAGGCGTACGACCCAGGGACTCCAGGGATGATTCGTGGTACGATTTGTGTATTATCTACCTTATCTTCCATACTTATAGACAGAGGCTCTAGTCATTCCTTTATAGCCACATGTCTTGTACGAAACCTCGAGATTCTAGTAGAACCATTGACCCGATCCTTACGCTTGGAGACACCTACGAGAGGATACTCGATGATCACACACCTTTGTAGACAGTGTGATCTTACCTTTGGAGGTGAGAGTTTTGGTTGGAACCTCTTTGTGGTAGCGTCGAGGCCTTACGACATCATTCTCGGTATGGATTGGTTATCATCGGTCCATACCTAGATTGACTGTTTTAGGCGAAGAGTGCGGTGTGTCCACCGTGATGGGACGGGGTTTTCCCTTGTCGGAGAAAGGGAAACCCAGGAAGTGAAAAATGGGATTACGCATAGGAGGGTGCATCCAATCCCTCATGAGTTGGCTAGCATTTCCCTTAGAGTAGTAGATGTTGTGAGCTCCCAGTTCCTAGTAGTAGTGGAGGAGTATAAGGATGTCTTTCCTAAAGATGTTCCAGGGTTACCTCCCCACTGGGAAATCGACTTCTGAATCGAATTACACCCCAGGACGACACCGATTTCCTCATTAGCATATCATATGGAACCCATAGAGATTCACAAGATAAGGGTACAGTCGGAGGAATTGCAGAGTAAGGGTTTCGTGAGACCTAATGTTTCACCTTGGGCGGCCCCAGTCTTGTTTTCCAAGAAGGCAGACGGGAGTATGAGATTGTGCGTGGATTTCCGGTGCCTGAACTAGGCGACGATGAAGAATAAGTATCCACTACCGAGAATCGATGACCTCTTCAACTAGCTGATAGGGGAACAATGGTTCTCAAAGGTTTACCTTCAATCAGGTTATCACTAGTTACGAATATGGGATGAGGATATACCAAATACAACCTTCAGATGCCACTATGATCACTATGAGTACTTGGTGATTCCTTTCAGCATGACGAACGCCCCTGTAGTGTTCATGGGACAAATGAACCAGATCTTCTAGCTGTACTTGGACCGGTTCATAGTGGTCTGCATCGATGAAATCCTTGTATACTCGGTGTCATAGGAGGAGCATGTGAGACACATGCAGATGGTTCTAGACGTACTTCGGGAGCACCAGCTTTATGGGAAGCTCTCAAAGTGCCAGTTATGGATTCCGGAGGTCCACTTTCTAGGACATGTCATCTCAGTAGATGGAGTAGATGTAGACCCAGCCAAGGTTGAGGATGTGTTAGCATGGGAGCCACCTCAGAGCGTGAAAGAGGTGCGAAGCTTCCTTGGATTGGAAGGATATTACCGGAGATTCATCCTTAACTTATCCCAGATATCAGCATCGATGAAAACCTTGAATAGTATGGGGAAACCCTTTGTATGGATAGAGATGTGCCAGCGGGATTTTGAGTAGTTGAGATAGATATTAATGAGTGCCCCAGTCTTGAGATTTCCGGAGGAGGGTGTTGAGTACATAGTTTTCTGCAACGCATCGGGGACTGGGCTTGGCTATGTCCTGATGTAGTGGTAGGTAGTGATTTCTTATGGTTCGCGATATGTTAGGACACATGAGCAGAACTATGTGACCCATGATCTTGAGTTGGCTATGGTAGTTTTTTCATTGAATATGTGAAGACACTACCTTATGGGCGAGCGGTTCATCGTCTACTCTGACCATAAGATAATCAAGAACATCTTTTCGCCGAAGGACCTGAATCTGAGACAGAGGAATTGTCTAGAGTTCCTCCAGGACTATGATTTTGAGATCATCTATAATCTTGGGAAGGGGAAAAAGGTGGAAGATTCTCTGAGCAGAAGGTCGAGCTCACAACTATTGAGTGAGGCAACAGAGCAGTTAGCCACATTGCAGTTGTCCTTCATGGACAGAGAAGATGTATCCTACCTACAGTCGATGGTTGTCACCCCTCCACTCTTACAATGAGTTAGGTGAGAACAGCTTGGGGAAGTTGACTGTGAAGCTTTACGTGCTCAGTTATCCACAGGACATGCTCCTGATGGATATTCGTAAGGTGGGGAGCATGTAATTCTTTTCAGATAACGCACTGTTGTACCAGTGCCGTTGCGGGAGGAGGTCCTGAGAGAGTTTTATATAACCCATTTTTAGGAACATCTTGGAGTGGAAAAGATGTACCAAGATCTCCGATGATAGTTATGGTGGTCAGGCATGAAGAATGCAGTAGCAAGGTTCGTTTCCATATGCCTCACATGCCTGCAGGTGAAGGCTAAGAACCAGGTTCCAACGGTATTAGCTCACCCCCTGGAAGTTCCAGAGTGGAAGTGGGATGGGATATCTATGGAATTTATGATAGGCTTACCACGAACATCCAAGGGGCATGATTCCATCTGGGTGATCGTTGACCGACTCACCAAGTCATCCGACTTCCTAGCTATCAATGATCAGTGTTCCGTAAAGAGATTGGGACACCTCTACGTGCAGGAGACAGTTCGAGTTCATGGAATCCCCTCGACAATAGTATCGAATAGAGAATCCCGTTTCACATACCAGTTGTGGAAGGTATTGCAGGAGCCTTTTGGGACTCAGCTATGCTTGAGCACAACATTTCATCCCCAGACAGATGTTCAGACAGAGAGAACCATTCATGTTTTGGAGGATATGTTGTGAGCCTGTGTCTTGGAATTTGGTTGCAGTTGGGAGGACCACCTAACATTGGTGGAGTTTTCGTAAAACAATAGCTACCACTCCACCATTGGTATGACATCATTTGAGGCCTTATATGTTAGACCCTACTGGTCACCGCTTTGCTGGACCGACCCCGGAGAGTCAGCACTCATGGGTCCAGAGTTGGTGCGAGCTACCACCAAGAAGGTGAAGATCATCTGGGAGTGGATGAAGATTGCACAATACCGGCAGAAGTCTTATGTTGACAGACGACAGAGACCTCTGGAGTTCAAAGAGGGAGATGTCGTCTTTCTTCGGGTCTCACCTCGATGAGGGTTACAGAGATTTGGCTGGGGCGAAAAGTTATCTCCGAGGTTCATCGGACCTTTCCAGATACTGTGCAGAGTTGGTGAGGTGGCGTACCACCTAGCTCTACCGCCACAGTTTCATCGGGTACATGATGTCTTCCACGTGTCACAGTTGAGGAGGTACGTGCATGAACCATTACACGTCATCGATTGGGGCGAGCTGGACAGCGAGGATGGAGTGACCTTTGCTGAGTACTCGGTGGATATCGAGGATCTACAGGAGAGGATCCTTCATTGGAGATCAATTCCCTTGGCATGTATCCAGTGGCAGCATGAGAATCTTCAGGAGAGCACATGGGAGCAGGAGGCCCAGATCCGTGCCCAATACCCACATCTTTTTGAGTAGCTTTGTTTTGGCTTTTTGGGGACGTAAAGCCCCAAGGTGGGGAGAATTTAATGTCTCAGATTTTCTATGTATTATTTTTGAATATTATAAGGGATTATTTCGAGATCGTTCACGAAAACGACACATCATTCCGAGGCCCAATGATCCCGAAATGGTGGTTTGAACTTTTTTAAGTTAAGTGAGTCGTCACTTGTGCGTGGCTATAGCAGTTTCCAAACGGATGCCCAGATTAAAAATACGAGGGCACTGTTGCATCCAGGACGACGAATTTACCTAAGAACAAGCCTAACCTTGATTGGAACGGGTCGAGGGAAAAAGTTAATTTTCGGACGTTTTAAGTAAAGTAAATAAAATAAATTCGCAAAGTTTATTTTATTTCTTTTTGGAAATATCTTCTACAATGAAGATATGGGGCAACTGTTTATTTAATTAATGTCATGTCATAATGACTCAGAAATAGAAACACTGACTCATTAATACTGCAACATAATGGGATGTCAAATATGTTTCCCTTTTTATTTGGATAATCAAAATTTTCTTGTTGGTGACGATTGAGATAGAAATATCTGGAGGATCCATGGAGTGTTGGAGAAAACTCTCAGAGAAGAATGACGACAGATCGAAGTTGAGAATAAATGCATGAACAAAGTTGAAGGATCTCGACGATGACGGAAGCGTGACCTTTTCGTCAACGATCGATCCTTTCTTAAAGGTAGGGGTTGTTATTTCATTCCTATTTCCCCGTTTTTGGATTTAAACGATGAACGCGGATCAACCGCGAACAAGTTAATCTGTGGATTCGTATGTTGTTTTATAAGGGATTTCTTTGGGATGATTATGGGGAATTAATCTATGTTCATTATTGTTGTTGATTTTTGCTCCGTTTAAGACTATTAACGGGAGCAGATCAATGACATGAAGAAAAATGAAGGAGGTTCATTCCTAAAATTTGGTCGATTGGTTTTCCTTCCCCCTTTCCTTCTCACGTGTTCTTCACATTCTTCATGGGGCAATGAACAACATATCGTTGCACACCTATCTTATAGCGCAACGATCCCAAACCAGAGATCCGACATCGAAACGACCCAACAGAGGTACATCGACCATGAAGGATGACGAATCGACTCAGATCAGAAGAGGTTGTTCTTCAAGCGTTCTTCACGTAGGAAAATCAAAACATGTTTTCGGGGCTTATTAGAGGCTTGAAAACAAGAGAAGCGGCTTTGTGGTGTCGGGGCGACCAAAACCCGTGAGTTCCATGGAAATTGGATGACTGGATCAATGAACAAAGCATCACCGGAGGCGCGATGGTGGAGGTCCGTGTTTCTGGAAATTTCCAAAATACACGGCATGTACTTCTGAAGAACACACCGTGTAGTACTGGCAGCACCGGCTAGGGTTTTGGGGGTTAGAGAGGAAAAACACGGCGTGTGACCCTGGTCACACGGCGTGTTGGACTTTCCTGGAAGCTCAGCGTGTATTTTAGGAAGTACACAAACATGGGATGACCTACACGGCTTCAGAACACAGCGTGTACAGCATGGTAGAGGCGGTTACATAGGACTCAGCATGTATCTAGGGGGTACACAGACATTGGGTGGAGTACACGACCGTGTACTCCATCACATGGCCAGGCAAGGCCAACAACGTGGGTCACCCCATGTATCGATTACACAGATTAGAGTACACGGGTTGAAGACCGTGTACAAGCACATGGCCAGCATACACAAAATTGATCCCAGTCACTCAGACACAGAATGTACACAGTACTACACACTGTGTAATGACTTTTTCTACACGACCAGCCTTACGACATAGGCCGTTGTACATAAGCAGTACCCAGGGTCAGATGACACGACGTGTAACTTTTCTACACACCGTGTACTTTTAAAAAAATGGCATGGTCCTCTTGTCCATCGTATCTTGGACATGTTTTGTTTGGGTTAGTACCCCTTCTTATCATTCCCCTGAAGGTTAGGTATCATTTTCTTCTACAGGAGTATGACCCCTTCAACATGACTTTCTATGATAGAGTCAGGCATCCATCCGAGATGTCCGGATCGAGATCCTCTATCCATTCTTGACCCTAGGTAGAGTCATGCATCGACATGACCAACTCCACCAGGCGTTGATCCTCTACCTAGTAGGTGAATTCCGGATCAGGTGTGGTATCTTCCATGGCCCAGGAAGTGATCCTCATCTGTGTATCGTGATCTTTTCCACTCAAGAGTGTGTATCCCATAATGAGTGCATCTATCTATCGTAATATTCTTACTCAAGAGTGTGTCTCCTGTAATGAGGGTAACTACCTCACATAACGTTTCCCGAAGAACAGTACTTCTCAGACGGATGTCATCAGAGCTATAAGACTCGTGGAGTGTGTTCTCCCAGAATGAGTGCTTAGTGTAAATCTTCAAACTGAATCCCTAGTGGAGGTATGTGGTTGTGCGACTTGTCTCTAGACCGCGGGTCGGGGTTTTAAGTATATCTAGTTTGTGTTTCTCTTGCTAAATGTTTTGTAGACATATAATGTACATAGATGACTGTAAATTTACTTTAATACTTTTTGGTTTTTGGGTTTCTCTATTGAGTATTGTTATAATCACCCTTGCATAGGCTTTGCCCACACGTGTTGTGTCTTGTGCAGATGAGCATCCT
Source organism: Viscum album (assembly GCA_963277665.1). Lineage (NCBI taxonomy): Eukaryota > Viridiplantae > Streptophyta > Magnoliopsida > Santalales > Viscaceae > Viscum > Viscum album. Next base: position 639,071,018 of record OY728157.1, read on the forward strand.
TTTTGACGGAGTCAAGGGTGGACTAGGACAAGGCAGAGGTTTCTGAGTTCCCTATAGGTAGAGGCATTCCTACAGCTATGAGAAGTAGTCCTAGTGCTTTTGGTTTTTATAGGTTGGACTATGTAGTTTTCAGACTCTTGTTCTGGTGGGCTTGTATTCTGGCCCAGTTTACTTTCAGTACTTTACCTTCCGTCGTACTCTGTTGGTTGGGTTTAGTGTATCCATGCATTTTGGTTCCTTATTGGTTCTTTTTACATTTCAGCATTTGTGGGATTGGATATGTGTGCATGTGTATAATTACTTAGGCAATGCCTCCCATGTTAGTAATATACCTACTCGGTGCTAGTCACCAGCCCTTGGCCTATTGGAGGTGGGCTTGGGGAGTTGTAGCGCGGGCCCTACTGGGACGGGTCATGACATGACCATTCTTAATCCTTAATAGAATTACCATGTTCCCATTCCTTCAATCAAAAGTACAATGATCATGTTATCATTTATACTTATCATTTGAATGGCCATGTTCCTATTCCTTTACTACCAAGTATAATGACCATGTTACCATTTATAATTATCATTTTAGAATGACCGTGTTCCCATTATTTCACACATAATTAATTCATAATTAATTATCCACCTCAATTCCATTACCAATTCAACAATTCATAAAATATATCAATATACTTAATTAACTACCCAATTAAATAAGTATGTCAATCCCATTAATTAATTAATCAATTTATTAATCAATAAAACAATTCATAACCCATAATTAATTTTATAGAATTTATTACCTCCTTCTAAATATCAATTAATAATATTTCTTCAATTAATTATCTATATTATAATATCAAGACATGTAATTAATTCTCATTTAAATCTTTAGAATTTAATATCTTCAAATTAATCCTTTTATTAATTATCTAGATTTCAACCCATAACTATCATAATCAATTTCCCCAAATTAATTCTCTAATAGGACAACCCCTTAGTCTCATGATTAATTCCCCAATTAATTATATATTTCAATAATGCTTTGATAAATAAATTGGTCAAACTAATTAACCCAATGTTTGAAATCAATTGATCAAGAATGCTAGAAATTATGTAATCTTTTATACACACATAAAATCCAAGACTTTTAGAATTTGATTTTATACCACCTATCTCAATTCGTTGACAGACGTTCATCCAATGGAAATTCCCAAAATCCGAGTAGCACAGTGACGTAGACCTATGTTCTGTATCTAAATACCTAAAATAAGACAAATAATATCAAGATCTTATTAATCTAAATATAGATCTATAATCATAGATCTTGATCTCACCAAAAAGTCTACATCTATAAAAATAGAGGATAAAATCCACCCAAAGATCAAGAAAGAGAGAGGAATGAATGGGGTACACATCAGGATGAGATCCACTAACCAGGAGAAGAGAAGATATTTTATTTGAGATTTTAATCTTGAAGAACGGAGTTCAAATGACCTTATAACCCCTCTAGAAATATCTAGAATCCCCCAAAAACATTTAGTCATGGGAAAGGGTTGAATAGAATGAGTTTCAGGGGTTAGGGGGATTTTAAATTATTTTTTTGGGAATTTAAAAACTACACACATATTTTTCTAGGCAGGGGAGCACAGTTAGGGAAACCGTGTGCCAAATGTGCGACCCTTACTGTCTAGGGTCATACAGTTACCTTGGTTTGGGTGCATGGTTTTCTCAAACCATACACAAAACGTGTAAAATCACATTTCCTAAAATTTCTATTAATACTCTAGCCAAATTCACCCCATTTCATAACTCCTATCAAAGGAAATTGAAAACAAAAAAAAGTAAAATAAAATTTTCCCAAGATTACTCTAGAAAAGGTCTGAATCTCACACATGATTAATCAATATAAATTATTATTTTAAATATAGAGAAATATAAGTTAGTATTTCTAAAGAATTATTATTTTGAAATTATGTGGTTTTCAAAATAATATAAACGATATAAGGATATTTAGAAAAATTATTTCATTATTTGAAAACCCTATTTTAACTATTTAATTTTATCAAAATATTTGTTTGAATAATTTTTTATAGATTTCATAGAAGGGAACTTTGAAATGGTTTAAAAACTAATTTCTAGGAAAATTATTTCTCACCCTATTTTTAAAATTTATTTTTTATAGTCTTAACAGAATTTTCCAAAGGCGTTCGCTTCGCTCATGGTGCTAGTGCACACAGATAATTTTATATTTTTTTATTATTGTAAAAATTTGTTAATTTTTAATGTATAGGTATAATTCTATAAAACATATACCAGAACATTTATTGGAATATAAAATTCTCTTTTTATTTTTAAATTTTCTTTTATAAATAAATACATAGAAATTTTATGTGTTGAACCCAGAAGCACGGGTTCGGGGATTCAAATATGATATTAGAGCAACAATATTTATATCTTTGGAGATTAGATGTTATGAATAGAATATAAATGTTTAATAATTCTAATTTTTTTAATTGTTAATAATGAAGATCAATTTTTTTTCTTATGTCGGAAGAAAAAATATCAAGGGAACAATTCATTTAATAAATGAAAAATGTAACATCCCAATAAATTAAAATATTACTTTATTTTAGTTATGTATTTTTTTTTTATAATTAACAATAAAGATTTTTAATAAGAACTATTATAAAAATAAATTATTTTGTATAATCAAAATTAGTTTTTATCCAAATTATAAAATATTTCTTTTTTATTATAAGAAATAATATTTTCATATCTTAAATAAAAAAATATATATTCCTTTAATAAATGTATTTTTAAAATAATTTATAATTATTTATTAATTTTTTTAATATTAATTGTTTAGGATATTTTAATATTTTTCAATAAAAAATATTTTTATATAAAGTATATTGACTTTATAGATACTCATTTATTTAATATTATTATTATAATTAGATAATTTGATTAAATTTTTAATTAATTTCCCATTTTTTTAAATAATATTAGTAAGAAATATTATTAATTTATGAAATTTTATTAATAAATAATTTAATTTCATTATTTAATCAAATATCCATTACTTGATATGTTTTAATATAATGAATTGATCTTCATATATTATTAGATTATTTTTGTTTATTTAAATTTTTGTTTAAATAAATAATTATAGGAATTTTAATTTAATGAAAAGAATGGTTTGTAATTATAAATATTTAAATTTTAATAAATTAATAAAATTTAATATAATGATAATAATAATATTATTAATTAAGGGTAAAACATAATTTTTAAGAAAAATAATGTTATTTTTATTAAGATAACATATTTTAGACATATCTAAAATTATGTACTATTTTATATAAAATTTTGAAATTATAAATATATATAATTACATTTTATCAAAAAAATTTGATATATTTTATAAATTTAAGAAATTATAATTAAATTATATTATTATTATAAATTCATATATATATTTTAAAATAATTAGTGCTAAAATGGTTAAAAATTGAAAAAAACTGCCTTTTTAAAAATACGCTAAAACAAAAAGAAATAAAAAACCAAAAATAAATAAGAAAACATGAAAGAGATAAAATATAAAGAAAAAAATATATTCAAAAATGTTGAATCATGTTTCTTTTGGCGAAGTCAAAAAACCCTTTTTTTGATGTCTTCTCTCTATAATTTACGGATATGAATATATATATAATATAAATATATTTTGGTTTTTTGAAGTGAGAATATCAAAAAATAATTAAATTATATTAATATAATATAATTATAGTAACATGAATGTGAATAAAAATAGATAAAAATTTTAAAACATGAGTTAATAAGAAAAAAAATGAGTTGAAAGGTTTAAATAAAATTATAAAATTAAATGAAAAAAGTTATAGAAAATATAATAATAAATAAATAAATCAACACAACAAAGAAAAAAAGACTCACATATTTCAATTTACTTTTCCTAGGGTTTTATATTAAGGGGAATAATAGATTTTGTGTCAGTTTAGAATTATTTCGGTACACATTTCATTTGTGTATGTATGTTTTTTGTTCATATTTGTGGATGATGAGAATATATAAAACCCTATGGTGATTTAAAAGAGGTTTAGATGAGGGTGGTTCTCTTTAGAACCTCTTTTCAAAAGGTTGGTTCAGTTTTCCCAGTTTTGAATTTCATTATTGGGTAATTTTCCCCTATTGTAAGGAAGTGGTGATTTATTCATCTACAATGATGTAAGTGGTTGTTTTTATTTTTCTAACATACATTAAACAATGTTTTAATAAATGGTTTGTTAAGGGATATATTTGTTTTAAAAGTTTATATATATATATATATATACATATTTTTTCATGTATACTTGTATGTCAAAATTCAAAAATAAAAGTTTATTCATAGGTAGTATTCAATTTAGAAAACAAATTATATTATTTATTTTCAAACTACCATTTCATTAATTATCCACTTTATGAAATCAAATTATCTAGTTATTTTCAAATAAACTATATATATATATGTTGATATATATGTCTATATATTTTTGAGAAATAATGATTTAAGTAATTACTCTATGATTTAAATATGTTTTAAAAAACAATGTCAAAACCTTATTGACATCATTAAATTATTTCTTTTAATATGTGAAAAATATTATTTTATGTATATGCTATCATTTTCGATGAATCATTCATTTGAAGCATCATGTAAATGGTAAAAGATATCATTTTATGTTTGGATTGTTTATGGCCATCATATAATTTATCATTGACATCCCATGAATTTTTATTCAGGTATTCAATGAATTTAATAAGAATTATACTTATTTAATTTAAATAAGAGCAATTTTTTTATAAATATTGATTTCTCCAAGTAATTTTTTAGAAATTATTTAAAATAATATCGTGACATGTAAAGTAGTTTGTTATATTATTTACTCTAATTAAGGTAATTTATTTATGGTTTGGAATTTTTTTGGATTATGAGTGAGAAAGGAAGGGCCATTCAAATTGTTTTATTATATTAAAGAACTAGAGTACTGAATAAAAAGATATGGTATGAGAAGTAAACCCATGACCTCAAGGGGATGTTGTCCAAAATTTGATACAACTATGTTTCCTTATGTTTTTTCTTATGGTCTACTAAGTATCATGATTAATCAATAAAAATTATTATTCTAAAAATGGATAAATCCAATGTTGTGTTTCTAAATTATTTTTATTGTGAAATTATAGGGTTTTCAAAATAATATACACTATATAAGGATATATAGAAATTTTTTCATTATTTGAAAACCATGTTCTATGTATTGACTTTTATCAAATGATTTATTTGGAAATTGTTTTATAGTATTCAAAGAAGGGTATTTCTAAATGGTTTTTAAAATACATAAAAAAGAAAATTTATTCTCACCCTATGTTTTTAATTAATTTCTACAGGTTTTATAGAATTTTCTGAAGTTGTTCATTTCTTTTACGGATTTATCACACATGAAGAGTTTTAATTATTATAGTTTATTTTATTTACTACTTTGTTATTTGGTAATGTATATGTCTATTTATACAAAAATAGTCCAAAAATGTTCCTGTTATGTAAAATTATATGTTTATTTATCATTTTTCTTTTATAAAAAATACAGATCCTTTTTATGTACTGAACCCAGATGCACAGGTTTAGGGACTCACATCCATGATATAAGGACATGTAATATCATTGAAAAAACATATAACATGGAAAAAATAGAGGGGATGAAGATACATTAAACATGACTCAAGGATCATAATCACAGGAAATAACATTATAACATATGATTATTCTATAAACATAAGCATATAAATCACATGATAAGGCTACCCACCTTGACATTTATCCCATAGTCATATGTTTCGAATCAAATTTCAACCTCCTTGGGATTTTTACAATCATTTCAAGTACCCTTTTTATTAGGAGAAATCCTCTCACATAACCCTTTTAATTGGGTAAAATCCTCTATTTACCCTTTATCTTTGTATAAATCCTCATGTTTACACATTTTCTATGAATAAATCCTATTATATACCCATTAGTATGGGATAAATACACTTATTTACCTATTTTATTTGGATAAATCCTCCCATGTATCCATTTTATTGGGTTAAATCCCCATTGTACCTTTTTTTTTATAAATCATCCCATATCCCCATTTTATTGGTATAAATCATCTTTTTTAATGATTATATTGGGGTAAGACATCCAGTTTACTCAATGGATTGTGATAAATCCTCATGTGTACCCATTATCATTGGATAAATCCTCTAGTGTACAATTATTCATTTGTTAAATCCTTTAGTATACACATTTTCTTATGAGAGGTCCTCTCATGTATCATTTTTCATGGGATAAACCCTCCTGTGTACCAATTGTCTTGGGATGAATCCAATTTTGTATAAATTTTCATCAGATAAATACTCATGTATACTTATTTTATATCATCAAATATAAACTATACTAATGCATTGGTGGGTCACATATGACCCCCAATCAATAATAATACATATTATTACAAATAAAAAAATAAATTAATTACATCATAAAGAACATGTGGAATGAAAAATAGGCTTCGTAACACATCATGACAATATCACTAAAATTGACCTCATGAATGTACAAAGTTGAAAACCAAAATTCATTTAAACTAATAAAGTAGTTTCTAAGAACATTTATAAGTTTAATCACCTGAAATATTTTTCCAATGAAATATTTCATTTATAAAAATATATTATAATTATGTTGAAAAAAAATAGTTTTTGTAGTATTTGATTTTCAATTCCATAAAAGATAACATTATACTCATTTTGAAATGTCAATTATTTTAATTACAAGTTATTTTATTATATATAATTTTAATAAAATTATCAAGAAATGATATTTGAAAATAATTAATGGTTATCAAAAAAAGATTAATGTAAGATAAATAATTTTACATTGAAATGATAAAAAAACATTTTGATTATTTGGAAATAACATTTATGAATACCCACATCATAATAATGGATTCAGATATTTAGTTTTAAATGGTTTAAGGAGAATTCAGAAAATAATAAAATCTATTAAATAATATATTTTACAAAAATATAGGATAACATTAAAGGTAATGGTTATATTGACTTAAAAGAAATATCCAATTATGACATGGGAATTAAAATTAACCAAAATTTAATTTTTTTATCAAATAATAGATTCATCAATAAATACTGATTTTGTGTGAAGAATTATTTCCCAATAAAATTATTATTTATTTCAGCATAACAATATTATTGGTCAGAATATTTCAAACTTTAATGATGAATGTCAAAAAAATATTGATTAGGACCCTGGGAAAAGAATTCAGTTACTGAAAAACCCATTCCATTTGTGGAGCATTAAAATCAAAACAAAATCACATTGAAAGAATTTAAATTAAAACAAATGAATGTATGTGAAATATATTTATGTATAAAATATCTCAACTATTTTTTAAATACACTAAATAAATAGATTTTGTTTGATAATAAAAAAGTCTCAAATAGAAGAAATTTTAGATGAAAACCACTAATATGTAATACCTCTTAGTCGATTATGTTCTCAAATATGATACAAAGAAAATTAATTTCATAAAAAATTATCCCATAATATCAATATAAAAATTATATCTTTTTTATAATTATTTTTTAAACCATATATTATAATTATATTGACTTATTATAATTTATTTTCATTATCATGTGTTATAACATTGGGTTATTTATTTCACACAAACATAAAAAATATGGGATTGATTCTGAGTAAGTATTTTCATGTTTATAATTGAAATATTTTTAAATATACAATATACATTTTATTTTAATTATTTAATAAGTCCCTATTTCATTATGTGATTAACCTAAATATTTTTTGTGATAATAATTATTTTGAGAACTATGTTTGGATTTGGTTGACAATCAAAATGTTACAAAATAAAAATTATATTAATTATTAACAATTCTATTCCACAATAAATAATAATAATAATAATAATTTCATTATTATATGATATTAAAATCGTATAAAACCCCATAATAATTTATGGAATATTCCTTAATATATCATCTACATAGGCAATAAAATCAACCCAAATGGTTACATTTATTATAATTTATTGAAAAAGGGGATGTATTAAAATAATGAAAATTTATATTTTGTAGAATCAAAAAAATGTAATAGAAATAATATATGATCATTAAATTTATTATACAGACCATAAAATAATGGTTATTATGAAAAATGAAATTTTTTATTCATAGAGAAGGTAGTCCGCACATACGCATGATTAATGATAAAATTTCCCAATGAATACATTAATATGATGTAAATTATAAATATTAATTTCATAGTTATAACTAACAAATCTTGAAAAATATAATTCATAAAATCTATTCTTGATAACTTATTTGATAGGATCTTATGAAAAACAAATAGCATTTCTTCGTAGAGGAGGAGTCCCCATGTACACAATATTGGTGTGATCTTATATCCTCATGGAATAGAATAGGTTGGATAATTATTTTATAATTAATCTAATGAAATTAAATTATAATAAAAAATAATTTTTTAAATATTTTAATTTTATAGATATTCTAGGAAAGCGTAGAGTAAATGTAAATTCTCAGAGAAAGTAATAATCTCATTTGAAGCATATGTTTTCTCTTAGAAAAATCAAAAAAATTGAAGGCTATAAAAAAAAGATAAAATTATGATTAAGGATTTGGGAGAGGGTAATTTTAGTATAAATGTGGTTATTTTTACTAATAAATTTGGAGAATATTTTATTCTTTATGTAATTGAGATTTTACAATTTTATTAGCTAGGAGAAGGGTAGTTTTTAAAGTTACAATTAAATTTTACATAATATAATTATTCCATTAAATTTTAAATGGATATATAATGACAAAAGGACATGGTGAGGTGTATATGGGTTTATATTCTCATTATCAACTCATTTTAGAGACAAATTAGTGTTTTTAGGCCTTTTATTTTATCTTTCTATCATATAAAATAATATTATTTTACCTTTGAAAATAATTTTTTACACTAGTAATTAATATCAATGTAAAATATTAACAATTTATATTTTATTTAATTCAAAAATATTGATAAAAATTTTTTATTCCATATTAGGAAATAATTTGTCAATGGATGTAAATTTTAATTTTAGACTAAATGATCACAATGACTAAAAACAAAATTTTACGAAAATTCATTATTAATTTTAAAAAATAATGTACAATAAAATATAATCATAGATAATTTATTATTTACATAATATGGTATATTATATATAAAATAAAATACTAGTGTATTTAAAATCTATAAAAATACTAACATCATCGCAAAACAAATTATTATGGATGAATAAGTGTTGATAATTTTTATAGAAAGAACAATTTTTGGGTTTTATAATTATTCGACATTGGATTTTTAACATAAAAAATGTATAAAAATTAATGAATTTATTCTATAAATAAACATTTTTTTATTGAATTGTGTTTTTAATATTTCAGTATATTCTTATATAATCATAAAATAATCAAAATTAATTTTTTTAAACTACACTTCTCAACTAAAAAATAAATATTTTTTTTAAAATTTTCTTATACTATTAATTTTTTTATGTAAAAAACTATAAATCCATTTTTATTATCTCAAATTTAAATTCTATAATTTGTTATTTTAGCTTTAAAAAAATACAAAATATAATTTAAATGACTTTTAATGATGATACCCATTTTTAAATATGAAATCCTATTTTTTATTTATCATCCAATGTTAATATATTTTAGTGTTGTGCAACATTAATGTTTATTATTTTCCTTACTAATATTATTCAAATATGTTGTGATTCATTTAAATTGAGTGTAGAATTTAATTCATGTTATCTAACTTCATATCTATATCATAAGTTCTTTAATATCTATTTGTATATGTATAACTCATATATAAGGGAATCAATGTTTCAAATATTCATAGTTATGGATATCATTGTTGAAATAATTTATATCAATAAAATGTAGACATGTTTAAGGTTAGTTTTGAAACATATATATCTTTTTCACCCACTAATTAATTCTTTTATCCCTAAATATGGTAATGGGACATGAAATTAATTTTATTAATTATAAATGACACATACATGAACAAGTAAAGACACCATATAAAATTTCCCATAATATTCTTTTAATAAATTATTTTTATAATATTTTATTTATTTTAAAGTATTTTATAGAAATTAAATTCCATTTAATACCATTTAATACCATTTTAATTACTATTAAAATATATTGAATTTACTAAAATCAAGATAAAAATGGAATTCAAAAAATAGAAAAATTTTAAAAATCATATACAATAGGATTTGATGTTCATTTTCAATGAATTTTTATTCAATTTTTAAAGTGTTATTGATTTTAATGAGGAAAAAAATTATACATATATTTGATAAACAACTTAATATTATTCGTACACTAAAATTTAATAGGTTTGTTATAATGTTAATTATCAAATTAAATTTTTATGGAATATCAGAGTTGGTTTTTATGAGCAGATATGCTTGTAGTGATTGAAATTGATCATAGTATTATTTTGAATGAAAATAAAATAATAGAAAAGGTTTTCACATTCTACCCCCTAAAATAAATTCTTTTCTATTAATTTTTATTCATGTATGAAGAAAAAATTCTCTAAAACATTTTCAAATTTGACTATATTAATTGGAAGATAATATATTTAGTCATAAAATGTATAAACCTTCTAATTATTAAGAAATAACTTTTTTAAACCCCACATGTTAAAAAGGGATAATAAAAAATAAAACTGAATAGTAGAAAAAAGGATATATGGAAGTCACTTATAATAAATATATTCAGGTTCAGAACTAAGGAATAATTTTATAAAAATGAAATTATGAACCTAGAAAGATGTTCCAATTAAGATATAATGTTATAATTTTAGATGAAGAAAAAAAATCAATTTAATCAAAAATATAAGACAACATTAAATCAACATATATGATCATAAAATTACCACAATATCTTTTCAAGATTCAATTTATATTGTAATGGGATATTATTTCCATCTCATTTGTGAAAAAAAGAAAATATATGTTCTTGATTTCTTTAAATCCATAAACAAAAAATTTAATGTTTTTTTATTTCAATCATTCTATATTTCATACATTATTCAAAATGGTTTAATTCCAATATGAATTTCTCTTATGTTAAATAAATTAATTTAATCTTTTAATAGATAATGTTATCCCCAAAATAATAAAAATATATACTTCATATATTTACTAAATCCAAAATTCCTAGAACAATGTGATATAATATGCAAAATAAATTCGAAAAAATAATGTAATGGATAGAATCCTAGTTTCAATATCCATTGTTATTTTTGGGTGCCAGAGGTTCTTAAAGAAGGCTCAGGAAGTATATAGGGTCTTTTAAGGAAAATAATGCAATTTTTGGCATGATTATTATGTGTTCTCTTAGGATAAATCATAATAATTTTTGATTTGGAGTGAAGATTATGGTTGTGGTATAGGTCTCGGGAGGAAGATATATGAGATAATTTAATTTTTGGTATATCTATGGTGTGATGTATGGATATTTTTAAGGATGGTTGATAAATAATAAGTGAGTATTCCTACTATTGCGTCGAGATTCAAGGGGTGTTCTCCCATTTTTGAGGTAGCAGCAACCTAGTGGTAAGATGTGAAATATCTTCCCTTTCTGGTGAAATGGTTATATATATTATTATTCTGAATTACCTTTAAATGTTTCCCTATATTTATAGGATCTACATCATGGACTACATTAGGTTTCTCTAATGCAGTTTAACCAGAAAAGTTATGGCGTGTTCCCTCATATTTCACCATAGTATAGTCTTATTCCAACACCGTTGTACTATGGTCCAGGAGGTTGTTCAATAGTCCTCTAATTTCTATTCAGCATAAAAATATCCAAAACCCATTAAAAAAATCCTTTATAAAATCCTTTCCTCTTTATCCATATGGAATCATGAGATATTTGTGATAGATTTCGAGGCTCCATTCGATTATTTTGATCGATGGATTCCTATGTTTGATATATGGTGATTAGAGGAGAGTTATTCTTCATTTCTTATGGTTTCCTCTCATTTTGATCTTTTTTCCTTTTACTCTATAATTAAATGTCGAGGTGGTTTATCAACATTGTTAAAATGTGGTTTCATTTACTATTTTTGGAATAATAATGGCATAAATTTCATGGAGGGATGTAGTTTCGTCATGGGACAGGTGATCGGAGATATGAATTTTCAATCCATTTTTATTCTGTGAAAATTTTAGATTTTAGGAAGGGGATTCATTTCTTCTCTCTATTATTTATGTAAAATAATAATATAATCATTCTTTATACCTTTTATTGGCAGTGAAAGTAACCTAATCAATTATTTAAATGGATTATGAAGGAAATTGTCAATTGTTATATAAATGTGTTGTTCTTTTACAAAATAATAACTTGTGCCCTCTTAATACTACAGAATGTTTTATATCTATGCTTATTCTTGTTTAAAATGTTTCTTATAAATGGGATATGATGATAATTTATTGGAAATAGTTTTTTGATGTATAAATGATACTTTTTAAATTTTTAAATAATTAAAGCATGAATTTTAATAATTATCTCCATTTGTTGAATATAATATATATAAAACGATGTGTGATAAAGGTTTAATTTATATAATTCTTCCATACGATAATGGAATTAGATAAAGAAAATGATGTCCGTAGTTCATTGTAATGAAAATAATAAAATTTAATGTTTCTAATAACTTCGTATATAATGATTAATGAGACTAATAATTATTCGTACAAACATTTTTTAAAGACATTATAGCTTGAAATGACTGATTTTGTAGGATAGCCTTTGTTCAAAACTATTATAATTGATTTTTTAATTCATGATTAAAAAAAATGATTTTTAGAGATAATTTTTTTGTCTTGAGTCATGCCATTTTCCATTAAATGATGAATTCATTATGATTGGGATAGAGATATCACATTTTCATTTGAAGGTTTGATTCCTTTTTTTGAGACCTAAAATACAATGCTGACGTTAATTGTTTTAATCTATATTATGTATTTTTTTGGACATCATCCTTTCTAAGTTATGTGATGTGATCATTAGTTGGATTATAGCTAATGAGATATGGGTAATAAGGTCTATTTATATGAAAAAAGTAGATGTTTATAATGGTGATATTCATAGCGATGTGAATGAAATTGTCAGGTATTCCATTCATATTTATGGAATGGGTTGATGTTGGTATTTCCAATTATGATTTTGTATGTTATGACACATTCTTTTTAATAATCTGTTTGAGATTTAGATTGTTGAGTTGTTTTTTTCTACTATTCATTCTATAATGGAAGAAGAATCTAATTGTGATTTGTTATGTATAATTTTTGATAGGTTAGGACGTTTCTTATATTAACTAGAATTATTGAATGGTTAAAAATACTAATATATGTTTTTAAGAAAACCAATATTCCTTTCAACATTTTAGTTATTTATAATTATTAGAATCTTATACTTTGTTGAGTTATTCATAGAGGGAATGGACAACATGTTTAATGTTAAAAAAATAGTTGTGGTATAATGTTAATTAAAGGATAATTAATAAACTAACATAAGGTGAAATGTTAAAAATGAAAGAATTAATTGAAGGTAAGTCTTCTTAAATGGTTGTCTACTTATTGGATAAATAGTACATCATAGTGGTAGTAGGGTCTTCGTGCGATGATAACTATAATGGAGCCCCCAACATGGTTAAGTCCTATGGTATAGTTATAATATATATTAAAACGTGAATTATATTTAACATTGTATACTTCCCCACCTATGTCAGTAGGGAGATGAACATCCATAAGACTCATGAAGCATGCATGGTGGTTGGTTTCCCTATAAATTTATATTTAGTGTTATAATAGATTGTTATTATTATAAATACATGTACCTATAGATATATTATCATAAATATAATTTTAGATCTAATGTGTTTAGGTAGTGTGGGATTGAGGTACATACTCATCATATGGGTAATACTGTTTTCATACATAATACCTGATGTCAGATACATGATATACAAGTTGTGGTGGCTCCTAACAAATAGTTGGTTAATATATGAATATTAGAATGAGATGATCAAAATATGTTATGAATGATATGTATGTTTTTATACATTATCCTAGGTTCTTTAAGGCTGGTTTATATTGGAGATATATGACTTAGTACATATGATGTTGGGGTGGAGTGGTGAACCAATAGAGAAGTGGTCGAGGGGTAACCTTGTTTTATAACTATAATACATGATTTATTATCTTCATTACACATTTATATATATTTTTTGTGTCCTTAAACTTATTAAAACAATTTTGGTGTAGAGATAGATTAAATTTTTGTTGAATATATTTCATTTTTTATCTTTTTCCTGGAAAGATCTAGGGAGGATCCTACATATTATACCTATTATTCTCAAGTAAGGAATATATAAAAAGAATTAGGTTAAAAATATTTGAATGAAAATTACACACGATAATGAAATATACAGGTTATTTGAGATCTAATTTAAATTTATTGTTAATAATAATTTTATCATTTAGTATATTTAGTTTCCTTATCACATTTATTAGTTCTATATTACATAAAAATAATATACATAAAATAATTATTTTATTTATATATGAGGAGGTGTTTGTTGGTGTGATTATCTTATCATTCCTTACTCATTTTATCATATAGGGTAATTCATATCTTCTATATGTATGTTATACCCTTTCTTATTTTCACCAACTAGTGTCCTATTAGATGTGGGATTCAGGAATTATTATATCCCATCTCTTAAATATTTCTAAGTAGGGGTTCCTTTGGGTGGTAGGGGTTGTGTTAATGTTTTATCAAAGTATTGGGATGAGGGATAATATAGAGTTTGGATTTATGAATATGTGAGATTGCACTATTTTTTACGAAAACTGTTTTAGTTGAATCTATAAATCGATGAAATAATGGGAGATCGATTGAGATAGGGGTATATGGTGACCAATGTGTCCTGACACAAATACCATTGAGTTTAGTAGTTCTACTATGAAATGTAATACTAATTTTCAATTATTTAAATTGTAAATGAAAATAAATCATTTTTATTTATGCATGTTTTTTAATTGGAATTATAAGGTATTAGGTTAAACCGTTAATAAAAAAAGTAATTTATTAATCATAAATATTCTATATTAGGGATCCATGACCATATATTCATTTTAAGGTTTAGATCTAGGTTCACAGTCTCCTCTAGTTTTCATTGATGTCGTTCATCATGATGTACAAATAGATAATAGTAGAGTGGAGGTCAATGATGAATAATCAAGGAGGATTATACAATGGGAGATTTAGTTCCAGTGTCTACCAATGTGTGAGGGATCCATTTAAAAATATATGATATAAGAATTTATAGAGATAATAAAAATAGATTTCAATTTGATCCATGCTCAGAAGGATCCCAGGGTTCCATTTTCTACGATGATGCTATTAGAAGTAGGAATGAAATGGTTGATATTTTTATCCAGGTATCCAAGGGAGTAGGGGGTCATATAAGAGAATTTCATGGACTAGTTCTGAGAAGCAATTCATTCCCTTACCATAAAATATTCCATTTTCTCAAGTATATTTACCATTCCATATGGTATATCACGTGTGTGGGAGTTAATGATCCATTTTATGATCCCATTCAATATGAATTAGAAATATCTCAAGATAAAGAGACTAGGACAAGTGAATTTGATAAGGCCTTGAGTCCCTAGACCCATCTCCAGCTCTCCCTATTTATTTTTTTGATATATCTTGAGGTTTTGGTGGGGTATAGATTGATGATATAAGGAATTCCCTAACTAGATGATCATGAGAGGGAATTAACTTAAACTCCCCATAAATAATAGCTATGGTTTAGGTTTCCCTTTTTCTCGAAAAGGGGAGCATTCATATATTCTGTGGTAGGTTCCAACACTTAACATTATATTTCTATTAGGGAAAAGACACTAGTGATTATTCTAAGGTATTATAAAAATGTTTTTTTTGTGGAGGGTGAAGTCATTAATGGAGTGTGTTTCCTTCCATTATGAGTAGGAAACATTAACCATGTTTCTGATTTAAGATCCTTTTGCATGGTTGTTTAAACTAAGGTAATATAATCTGGATGATCTAGCATGGGATCAATATAGAGTATATGTGGATAGAATAAGAAAATAAAATTTTGATCCCTATCCTTAGAGAGAAGAGAGTGACCATAAATATTGTCTTAATTAGGGTCAGAGAGGCCGTGGAGTCGTTTATTTCTAGTTTCATGCCTTGACATTTCAAGTTTGGGGTGATCCAGATATCATTCATGGCACCCTTTAGTTGTTTTAAACATGGGTGTATTAGATTTTTTAGCAGATAAAAACTCATTTATGCAATCGAGCCTAGTCCATGCATTTGGTACATGAGGTGGAGAGGCTTAAACTACCCTTTTAATTGAATATACTAGTTATTGGAAGATCTTATCTAAATGAACTATGTAGAGACTATGATTTAGTTTTGGGTAAGAACTAAATTTTGGGAGACTCACTATATTTGTGGATACAACCCTACAACATCATACTCATTAGGGAATATATATATTCAGTATTGGCTATTGTGGATTTCATTTGGAAGAAGTTTATATTGTATGATAATAAATTATAGTCTTTCATGTTCATTAGTGAAAGTGACCCTTGGATGGGTTAGTGAAATGTTCTATCCTTTCCTTATTTTATTCAAAATATGTTTTTGATTTCATCATATGTATATATGATGGTGTTTCCTTAGGTTTTGGAATAGTACCCTTTGTCTTACTGATAATGACGTGTATTTACCAATTTGAGAAGATACCATGTTTGGGTTAGTCTTAAAATATATAATTTCTCAGATCTTGATGTATCTCTAGAAAATGGTTCTTTAATTTTTTAGTATTTTTTATTACAAATTGATGATCCCTAACATTGAGTATTTTTTTAGATGATTGTTTCACCTTACGGTGAACCTAGTTTAGTCATGATGAAGGATGATGATAATATTCATCTTTGAATTGATTATCATAACCTGTACCAACTAAAAATGAAGAAAATATAACAACTTTTATGGATTGAATATGTATTCTATCATTAGAATAATATATTTGGTTCTTGAAGATCAATAAATAATTATAATATAACTATATGTAGGAGAAATAAGATGATATTTCAATGAAAATTTTCATTTCATTTCTAGGTATTATTAGTTTTTTTGATTAACAAATCCATTAGTCATGGTTATGTGTTTTGATGAATGCTATGTGTTTCTCCATCAGTTTTTTATAGTTTTCCACAATGAGATCATTAATTACTATACATTTGAGGAGGAGCATGTAGAAAATCTATATATTATTTTGGGAGTTCTTCATCATCATTAGTGTTCATGTTGTTTTTTACATGTGATTCGTAGGATCATGATGATCATATTAAGAATCATTCTATATCATATTGAGTCATAGATTTGGATCATTCAATTATCAAGGCAATTATTTCTTAGTCATCCCACAAGAATGTTTCATATTGTTTGAGTTTTCTTGTCCATTCAGGATATTATAAGAGATTCACATTATATTTCTCATAGGATGAAACTCCACTAACAACCTTGCTCTGATGGAATCAGGTGTTTTTGTAGATCAATCAGTGTCAAAAAGAATTTTATTACATAATGGAGATGTTTTTCGTCACTATGTAACATCATTTTATAGGAGAGTGAGTTTAGAATTAGGTTTTTTGTCATGATTCATGCCATGGTTTAGGATGTGTTTTGATGCACCAAAGATATGTTGTTTCTTAAATGTCTTGGTCATTACACCCCCATGAGTGTATGTATGCCACCCATGAACTCAATGTGTGGTTGGTTGTGATTTTACTCCATCTTTTGGTTAAACTTCCACATCAATTATCATTTTATGTTTTTTATAAATCACTAGAGAAAAATGTATGTCTCTTCCCAATGTGACTATAACTTTTAGTCGCATTGGCAGAAATAATTCTTACAGGATTATTACATCAAAATTTTATATAAATTATGAATAGGAAATATTGTAGCTGATTGAAAGATTAGAAAGTAAATTAGATATTCTAAACCTAATATGGTAGTTTCCTAGATCGTTATGGAAGATATTCTAGTGATTCATCCTAATATGGGAGTGGTTGGTTACAATAGTTATTTGTTTTAGATGATAGTGTAGTAATATTTTTTTGTAGAAGGTAGAAGAGACACATCTTGAAGATTCTGACTATGAGGTTTAGGGATACTAATATCTAATTAGTGATGACCATGATGGTTGTTTTAAGGATGAAAAAAACAATATGTCTTTATAGGGGAAGTTTTTTGTTCCTTTTGTGATGAATGAGATGACTATAGATGAGTTCCATTTCTCACATTAGAAGAATATCCTAGCATGAAGATGATATAAATAGTCATAATAGTTCATGTTTGGTGGTTTGGGTTGAAGATTTTAGTTGTAGAGTTTGTATCCCAATTTTTGTTTGTGCATAATGTGAAGGTTGAGCAATGTGTTCTAGGAGGGTTTCTCAAGTCATTGAATGATCCTCAGTAGATGTGGGAGGGAAAATATTTAGATTTTACTATGGGTTTATCTTTATATCAGGGATCCTACAATGAAATATTTGTGGTAATGTACCATTAGATGATATCATAACACATTATAGTGATTTTGGTGTCGATATCATTTGATGGGTTTTTGAAGAAATACATGGAGGAGGTGGTGAGACTCCACAAAGTTTATTGGATGATACTCTCTAATCATGATTCCTATTTAAACTCTAAATTTTATAGAGGTATATGCATTATTTGGGATATCATTTATTCTTTATCACTACTTTTCATCCAAAAATAGATGGTTATATTAATCGAACCTTCTAAACTCTTGAAGACATATTTGATTCCTTTGTATATTATTTTTAAACTTTATCAATGAGGAACATGTATATGCTTCCGTTTTCAAAAAAAAAAAATTTCATTCCACCATAGGTATAACATGATTTCTATAATTTTATAGTTTACCTATCCTTTCTCCATTTTTATGGACTGATGTTTTAGAGTTATAAATTCTGAATTTGAAATTAGTTTAGAATTCAATGTAGATGGTTTTGGTGTTTTATGAATGGAAGAAAATAGTGTAGGACCATAAGAATTCCTAGGATAATAATATGATGAGACCATTGTATTATTTTTATGGGGATTATGTGTTCCTAAATGTTACTCTTTGTGATGGGTACTTAAGGTTATTCCATTAGATTAATCTTTCTCCACACATTTTTGGTCCATTAGTGGTATTGGATCATGTTAGATCTATAGTGTATTAGATAGATCTTTCTCCATAGATGAGTTCAATGTATGATGTTTTCTATGTGTGACAGATTCAATTTCATATACATAAAATTTATTATAATCTTAATTGTTGAATTATTAAAATTAAAAATCATGAAACCTTTAATGAGTGAACTTTGGATATCTAGGACCACAAAAAGAAGTTGTTTTGAGGATGAGATATTCCATTGATTTATTTATTTTTGGGACATAGTGGTGTTTAAGGATGAACCTATGAATTATATTGGAAAATAAACATATAGTACCCCTAGAGGATGATTTATTATCTTATCTATTTTAAATACTATCATTGTATTTTTTAACCTGTATCTTGTTTATGTGATTGTTTCCTCTAGATGATTTACTAGTGACCGTTCATTCATTTGTGAGGTATATCAACTCGAGAGAGTCTTTAAGAATTTTTTGTTTGGGTTTCATGGTTTTAATCATTGTTCTTATGAGTGAATAGGTTGAATTACTATGTTTTTGATATATTTAGAGTTATCTTATGGGGTGGTTGATTGAGTGACCCCTTTTGTTTCATTACATATCTATAAAGATGGTTTTATATTCTTAATGATTATAGTAGTTTTAGAGGTATATATTTTATTTAAATATACCCTACATTCACTTTAATTTGTGATTTTTTTTGGTTTTTGTGGTTCCTAGTGATGATCTAGTAAGGATATAGTGTCTTAGAATGGTCAAATATCAGTTATTTTCATGGCTACAACATTGAGTCTTGGGATACACCATAAGACTGATCACAAGGTCATGGTGATCCGAACTATTAAATGGGGTTATGGGAGGATGATTTCAGATCTAATTCCTAAAATTAAAATCTATGGCATGGATAAGGAAAGACATGTTGGCTAGATGAGAACTACGGTCTGGAGAGTCTTAATGTATCATATGTCTTCATGGGGTTTTATTATTTTTTATGGAAGCTGTACCATAGTAGTTAGGTACTACGTAGTCTCCCTTTTTAGAGATGGACATATATAGTGTGGTATTATCAAATATTATTTAGTATCCACATGGATTAATATGATCTATTTCATTTATTGTATCATGATTCTTGGGCATGTTTTGACCATGAAGGTTGTGGAATAATCCCTCCCATTTCTCTATAGTATTGGATTTTACCAATACCTTTATATTGTAGTCTTTTAATTTATAGTTGGAATATAAATATAAAAAAACAATTAAACCAGGCTATACCACATATTTTATTCTAAAACTAAGCACCAAAAATAAATTTTCAATGGACATTAAAGCTTCACTTAATTGAATTTGATCCACAAAATCCCATTTTTTATCTATAGTGATCCTTGGTGAGTTCATACACTTTTATATTTTTTCACCCTCCATTTTATCTTCTTTTGTGTTTTTATATCATTCAATGTTGTGAATTTTTATTTACATAATTATAATTGAGTTTCAATTATTTTTTTAGCATGGGGACAATGTAGTGTTTTTAAAGGTCCATAATTTCCATGAGGGACGTGTGATTAGAGATCTGCATTGTGGTTCCATTATCATTCAACGATCAATGAATAATTAAGGTAGGGGATTCAAAAAATCACTCTTTATTTTACATGGTAATGTAAATTAATCATTCCTTATCCCATTGAGATGTAAATAAATTAATCTTTAAAAAATATTAATCCTAATTACTGAATGTGATGATTTACGGTTTTATATATTGAATATGTTTTCGCTCCATGAAAATAGAATGACTCTTTATTTACTAGGTAGTTTGATATTTATGTATATTGTTATTTATCATATTTTTTATTCCTGGGTTATCCGGTGAATTTTTCAAAATGGTTAAAAAAATAACTAATAATTATTTTTTTGTCAAATAATTTAATTATAATGCTTAATAAATACATTGTTTCATACAATTTTATAGAAGTAAAATGACTCATTATAAATTTTTAATTTATATAAGTATCCTATAAGATAATTTAATTTTATAAAGAACCTGAATATGATAATTCTAGTTGATGATAATAATTGAAGTAATGTTACATAGATGATTTTCATCAATGTTTTATGAAACAAGATGATATGCTTGTAGTCATTTTTTAATAAACATATAGCTTTAATATATAATGCTTTATATTTCTAAAAGTTGTAAGAAGTAATATTTGAAATGGTTAAATCAATATTACATAAAACCAATTTTTTTTATAAAGGTAATTTTTGGGGGATTAGTGAGCATGTTTTCTTTTGAAGAATGAATGTATTGTTTTTGGAGATGAGAGAGCATGTTTCCATGTGAAGGTTAAATGATTTGTTTTTATAGACTAGGATTCCCTATTAACATTTATTGTTGTTTTAAACCTTCTATGTTTCTCTAGACATAAGAATTTATTTGTGATGTGATGTGGGCATCATATAGATCTTTTCTGATGAGATGTATGGGAGGAGGTTGAGGATTGTGGAAGTAGTTGAAGCTAGTGATAGCGTGATACATGGTCATATGAACGATGGTTTCAGTCATGGAAGCTATATTGATATAATGGGTTGAATTTGGTCTTTCTATTTTTTTTTTCAGAATTCTCATATGGTTGGTTATTAATAATTTGTTTTTGGGAAGGATGGTTGGGACACTTTTTATCCTCATTCCTTTACCCACATCTTACGGTAGCAGGTTGGTCTAGTTTAAAACAATTTAGGGATTTATAAAAATTTATAGAGTACCTACAAATCTGGAATGGTAAATATGATTAATAAATGTTTTAACACATGGGGATGGTTCTTGTTGGATTGATTTTTTTTATAATCAAGAGTAACATTGTACTTAGTTGAGTTATGAATAGAGGGAACATACTTAACCATTAAAGTAATTTAAATGTAAAGGTGATAAAATTAAATAATTCATAAGGATTTAATTAATGTATGTTTAAATTCTAAAAATAAAAAAATAATTTACTATACGTTTTATTGAATTATTATATACTTATAGGAAAATTAGTTCGTAGTAGTGGTAGCATAGTGTCCGATTAACAATAGATGCAATTGATCATAAGACTATGTTAATGACTATATTATTGTTATGATCTATATTATACATATTTGGTTATGTTATTTCATATGTTAACCCTCTCATGTTTTTTGGGAAATTGAAACCCTATTGAATCTCGAATGATTTTTCCTTAACATCTATGTTGTCTAGGGAGAGATGGTTGACAACACACTCTGTCATATCTCTCTTGTCGTAGTAGTATTATATACTAGTATGAATAGTGGATGGTTTACCTAAAGAATTTTATAGATGGAGGAAATGTATTTTTTTATATTATTAACATGTATTTCTATATATTTTATTCTAATGGTTATTGTTGTATGGAATGTATGGGTAGTGATTGATTGAGGTGTATACTTGATATATAGTTTGTGATGGATTGACATATAATTCTAGATGTATGATTTTTGATATACATGTAGTATTTTATTTGAAAAATTACTCACTTCCTACATAGATATGTGTATGGGATGATGAGATGACATGATTCAAAATATCCATATTATAATAATTTATTCCAATTTCATTTGGGCTCTTTTATGATAGAGATAAATAGATCTGGATGTACAATGTTGGGGTAGGGTGTCAAAACTCTGGAGAACCTATAGTTGGGTACCCTTGTTGTATTAATATAATATGTTATCTCATGTATGTGTTACTTTTTCAAATATAGTGATGGTTATTATGAAAATTTAGTATATTTGTTTAGGTGATTAATTATATTCACTTTTTGTGAACTTAGTGTTAATATACATTATATGCATATTTTTTATGAGATGGACCAAAGTTTATGAGGATGAATCAAAAGAGTATATCTGGGATAGACTATGCTATCCATTTAATGGATTTGAAAAACTTTTCTTCATTGTTGGCAGGGGATGAGGCTATTATTGAAAAATGGTTCTATAATGGGCTTAAATGCAAGATTAAGTCCCAAGATAATATGTTTTGTCAGAAAACGTTTTTTTAATTGGTGGATCAGTCTCTCATATCTGAGGGAAACATAACGGAAGCCTCTAGTGGAGGGAACGTGGTTTCTGATGGATGACCAAGAGGTAAATCTTCCTGGAGTAGGAATATTTGTTCTAAAAACATCCACAAGAAAGATATCAAGAAGAGTGTCCAGGGGGAAGTGTTAGTTACTCATGATATTACATGATCGACCTTCCACCAGTATGATAATTTGAGTCACATTCAAAGACGTATTCGATAAACACTAGTAGAGTTCCGATCATGTGGTATGAATGTACATATATAGTGGTTCTGTATGAGCCCGTGACATATGGGTAGAGATAGAGGAAAATAGAAGAATCTAAGTAATGTAAGGGGTCCTTATATGGTATATGATGCCCAAAATGATAGTTTTACTGGTCATGGTGGTCAAGGTAGTGGATATGGTACATTTGGGAAATATCACCCATATAAGTAGAGTGGCAAAACTATAGGTAATTACACTACATCACTAGTAATGGAAGTAGAAAAGTTTCAGGCATTTCATCCCACCCTTGTGAAGAGTGATATTGGACCATAGATTATTAGGTATAATATTCTTTTGTATTCTATAATGGCTAGTTACTTATTTGAAAAAGGATGCTCTAATTATTTTATTTCTTCATGACTTGTGAATGGGTTGAGTCTTGAAGTGGACATTAATAGTGGGGTTATGATGATTTGTACATAGTTGGGAGTATGATCAAGATACATATATTTGTTCAAGGGGTGTTCTCTTGAGGTTTTTAAGTATCATTTACTTTTATATCTCTATATAATTGACATGTCAGGTTTTTAATTGATATCAGGTATAGACGAGTTAATAGAATATCCATCCAATATAAATTTTTATCCCTTGATTGTGAATTTTACATCCCTAGAGGGTGAAAATTATGTTCACCCTAGAGAGTATGATATAATGGTGGGACATGAAGGGCTAATTCACCATCAAATGGGGGTTCTCACCACCTATTTTTCACGTATATTGTTGGATGAAGGACGTGGGAACCATTATGTATTCCTACCCAAAGAGTACAAGTTTCATGAAGTGTATCATGAATAATTATGATCGATTCCACCTAAGAGAGATATAGAATTTACAATTGTGCTTCCTAGAACTAAGCCATTTTTTATTCCACCATAAATAATAGAACCAACAATACATCAAGAGCATAATAAAATACTAAAAGAGTTTATGGATAATTTATTTATAAATATTACTATGTCTCATAGGGGTTCACCAGTTTTTTTGACAAAGAGGGTTGATGATATATTATGTTTATGTATTGATTATAGAAAGAAGAACCAGATAACAGTTAATAACTAATATTCTCTTCTATGAATTGATGTTACATTTAATCAGTTGAGGGGTTATTATTTCTTCTAAAATATTAACATGATATTGATATATAATCATTTGAATATTTTACCTTATGATATAACTTAAACATATTTCAGAAGAAGTTATGGATTTTATGAGTTCATCATGTTGTCGTCTGGGATGAGGAAGAAACCTACAGTTTTTATAGACTTGATCAAAATAATCACCCACCCATACCTTGATAAATTTGTGGTAATGTTTTTGGATGAAATATTGGGGCACTCCAAGACCCATAATGGTCATTCCCAATATATTGTCAATATCATGAGTACCCAGAGAGATCCACAGCTACACACCCTACTATATATGTTCCAAATATGGACAGACTAGGTACATTTCATGGGTATTATCATCCTGAAGGAAAGAGTTATAGTGGACCCATAGAAAGTATGAGTATTGGTTTTTTGGGAGAAACCCAAGAATTTATTCGATATCTACAGTTTCCTATGACTAGAGAGATATCATGTGAAGTTCATCCAAGACTTTTATCACTTGGAAGAACCTCTCTCAGGTTTTCCCATGAAGGGAGTAAGGATTGAATGGTATATAGCATGTGAGGATGCTTTCCATTAGTTGAATAAGCGGTTGAAAACTGCACCAATATTGATCCTACATGAGATAAGTTAGATGTATACAATTTATTGTGATTTATATGGAATCGGGATAGGAGTAGTGTTGATACAAGGAGATCAAGTTTTTTCATGTGTGTCATAGCTATTGGGGCCACATGAACAGAACCACCCTATGCATGACATCGAATTTGAGGTAGTTTTTTATTCCAAGATGTGTTGGAGGCATTATTTATTAGGATAAAAGTTTTTCATGTTTAAATATCACTATAGTTTAAAAAATATAAAATTTCAATGATACGTGAATAATCAAAAATAGTGATTGTTTGAGAATATTATGTCATTTTATTTTGAGTTAGAATATACCATCTGAATGGGAAATAGTGTTACTGATGCATTGAGTGGAAAAACTCATACTCAAGTAGTTTACTTGTATAGTTTATAGTTGAAAACAATGACATCATTAGCCTATAATCATTTTTTGGATTAGTAGGGATATTAGAATGTGAATATCATATTGATATTAGTGGAGTCCAATATTTTGAGACGAATTAGGGAAATAAAGTATCAGTATCTGTATTTTTTTTCTTGATGGAAATCCTTTAAGGTGGGGATTCAACATCCAATTGGACAATAGATTAGGATGACATCATCAATACCAAGAACCATGTTTTTATGCTTATGATTATGCAAGAGGAGATAATGAGTGAATTTCATACCTCAAATTTTATGGTGCATCCGAGTTTGAAAAGAATGTACCGTGATCTATGTCGATAGTATTGGTGGTTGATAATAAAAAACTAGAGATTGCAGGGTTTATTACATAATGCTACACCTTTAAAATGGTGAAGGCTGATCATCAACAACCCGCTGGTCTATTACATGCGTTTCCCATTATAAAATAGAAGTGGGAAGACATTACCAGAGATTTTTTTGGGGGACTCCTAAGGAATTCTCAAAATAGTGATGCTATTTTTGGCATTGTCGATCGATTTATGAAAGTAGAACATTTATTTCATTAATAAGAGAATTTCTTAGAGGATATTTTGTGATAATTGTGTGGTTAATAGATATTACATTTGTATGGGGTTCCATGGAGTATAGTTTTAGACCGTGACTCATGTTTCACTTCAAATTTCAATAAATTATTTTATAAAGATCTTGGTACATAAGTACTTTAAAGTATGACTTTCCACCAATAGATAGATAGGTAGCCAGAACGTATTATTTAGGTGCATGAGGATTTTTGGGTGCATGTCCTTTAATTTGGTGGGTCTTGGGAGAAACTATTGGCACTTTTTGAGTTCATATATAACAATAGTTCTCAAGAAACCATAAAAACGGAACCATATGAGGCTCTATGTGTTAGTCCATGTATATCATCTCTATGTCAGTTGGATTTAGTTGTGTCAGAGTTTTTGGGACATTGTATCTTGTAGGAGACATCAAAGTAGTTTTAGTTGTTTTAGAAACGCATGGATACATCTTAGAGTCGGAAGATATCGTATGTTGGTATACATAGATGACCCCTTGAGTTTATAGTTGGTGATTGTGTATTTCTTTGGGTTTAACCTAGATTGGGTCATCATAGCATCTAGATGCAGGGAATGTTAGTGCCAAGTATTGTTAGTCCTTTTGAGATTGTGGAGAGAATGAAGCTGGTCGATTACTGATTGTCTCTTCCAAAAAGGTATAGTTATCTACATGAGGTTTTACATGTTTTAGTGCTTTGATGGTATCACCATGACCCTTATGAAGTGATCAATGTGTATGATACTAAACATGAGACTGATGCATCCTTTGAGAAGCATCTGATAGGTGTAGTGGACCAAAGTGAGAAAGTGTTTCAGGGAATGAATTTGTCGATAATTTGAGTATTGTGGCTACATGTACGTGTTTAAGATGAAACATATGAGAGATAATAGAATTATTGGGCTCATTAACTTAATATATTTACCTCATAATCATAGTGATACTTGGGATTATAGCTCTAGGATGAGATTTTATAAGGTGGGGAGACTATAAGATCCCAACATTTTCTAGAGATATATCAAGATGATTTTTTAGGTACTCATTTTCCATGTTTTTATTATGTCTTATTAGGTTATAATATGGGAAGATTTCATGTTAAATTATATTTCTTTCGGAGTGGTTTTTGTTTAGTTCAAGGTTGGAACATGTTTTCCTCAAAACATGCACCTTCCCCTCGAAAACTGTGAAAACCTTGAGAGTGGGGGATTTCATCGTTGGTATATAATTTTTCAAACCATTTTCCCTCTTATTATAAACCATGATAGCTCTGAGAGAGGCATACGGTTAGGTCCCACTGATTGGAAAACTATGCGCCCCTTCCTAGGAAACTGTATATATAGAATTTATTCCTTTTATTTTTTAAAAAAATTCATAAACCCCATGGATTTCACCCTCATTAACTACCTATTTATCTAATAAGTTTTCTATAATTTATGGAGGCCCCGAATAGGATTCTATGGACTTAAGAAGTTTGTTCATCATGATTCTATGATATGATTATAGGATATTCCCCTTTCCTGCTATGTGATTACTTCTTGTCTGGTTTTATATATCTCTCTTGTATCTCTTTTCTGATGAAGGGGAAATAGTATTACTCTATTGGAGTAGGTTTTGGAGATTTTTTTGATAGATTCAACTCCATTTAAACTTTATCTATGTTTTGGTTCTAGATCTCTTTCTTTATTTTAAAATTGAAAATTTTTCTTTAATTTGTGGAAACTACATTTGGTGAATTCTCACCCAAGTTATTTAGTTTGGTGGTCTAAATTAAAAGTCCCATAGTATTGATTATAATTTTTTTACGAAATTATGATTTATCCATTTCCATTAATTTTAATCACATCTACAATTGGATTGATGATTTTTTAATCAATTAATATAATGGTGTGATTATGAAATTGATGGGATATTGTGATTGTGGAATCATTTAATTAAATGGGATTGTGAAATTGGTTAATTGTTAAGATGATTAATATATTTATAATGAAAAAATTAATGTTTTTCTTAACCTTTAATGTTTAATGGGTTACGTGAATAAATGTTGATAAATAGTTTAAATGATTAATTGTTCATATAATTCAATTTGATTAAAATTTTTAACCAGTATTTCTTTGGTAATTGATATTGTATAATATTGTGTGAAATGTTGATGAGTTTATTAATTATGATTTACCTTGTAAATTTTGATATATGTGGTATATGTGATTGGTTGAAAAATTGGTTGTATGACAAGGACCGATGCTTCAAATACCCACAGGGTGCTCGACATGTTGTTATATACACAAATGCATGCATGTGGTAAATGAGTGTGGGAAACAGACTGATGATTAAAAATCCAATCTATGATTCATTGATAAATGGGTTATGGGATACATAATGATGCTTCAAATACTAATGAGGTCCTAGTGAAGGAGGTTTTGGCCTAAAATGTTTTCATTAGACTATGGTTCCAATTATATGTGACATTTATTGATATAAAATAAATAACTAATGTCTTTATAATAGTGATTTTTAATTTTCTATATGATATGGTTTAGAATCCAGTATTGGCTGAAGCATGTATTGATGGATTGGGTGTAATCATACACCTAATTATTTATTTTGTTAAAGAAGGAATACTTGTATATGTAATTTTTTCTTCATCTCCAATCCTTTATTATTTATATATATTCATACACTATTATTGACTGGATATTGGTTTAGAGACTGTTGGTGGTGGGCTAATGATTTGTACTCACACAATACTCCCGGGTTACCTGATTGGTGCTCGAATAAACATCATGTGTGAATGAAAAGATAAGGGAAATATACATATGTTAGTTGGATGAGTTGGGATGGAGAATGGATAAGGGAACCAAATATTATGCCATGAACCTCTTGGAGTTTACATTGTCTTTATTTTTGATTTTTTAATTTGATACAAGACACATACAATGGACTGATATATTTACTACTTCAATTTGGATATCATTTTCTATCTGGGTAAATCATATGTTACTGGTATATTATTGATTTTTTTATGAATATAGTTATTGGTTATTTTATTTTTGTTATTGATGTTCTATGTACACTTTTTTCTTAATATAATAAAGTGGGTATAGTCTCTCAATGTGCTATATTAAACCGTCAACTCTAGTTAGCAGCCTCTGGCATATATGGAGGTGCACATGAGGTCATGTAAATGACTTTCTTAGGGAACTGGTGTGTAGAACCTAATTTGGGATGTTAAAATGAGTTATCCAAGGAATAATATAATTGGGTTTAATAGTTTAAATTTTTATGAGACTAATTAAATGGTAGGACAAATCCATCAACATGGTTTAGTAAGAGTGTGTAAATATTTCAGATCATGTCCTATAGATGTATCTCACCAAGTGTGCAGTATTATGTCCACTCATCATGAATCCAGATGAT
The DNA here is from genome assembly GCA_963277665.1 of Viscum album. Taxonomy (NCBI): domain Eukaryota; kingdom Viridiplantae; phylum Streptophyta; class Magnoliopsida; order Santalales; family Viscaceae; genus Viscum; species Viscum album. The sequence continues at coordinate 639,100,944 of OY728157.1, forward strand.
GATTGAGTAAATTATTGACCAACAATTTTTGGGAAGATTAAATCTAGGATCATCTATTCTCCAACCACAGCAACATTCAAGTATCAATAAATGTATGTATTTTCCTGAAAATTACAAACACTTTTACATTACTAAATCATATGATGGGTTTTCCACCATGTAAAATGCATGTAATTAATAAAAAGAATATAAAATATGGTATAAAAATATAGAATTTTATATATGATAAATTTAATGAGTAATATTTAGAAATGTATTCCTGACCATTTATGTACCAAAAAGAATAAATTAAATGGTGGATGTTATGTAAGTCCCAAATAATTAAAATTTGGATGGAAACCCCGCACTTATGTATTGAGTTTAAATTCAGTCAAAACCTCATAAAATTTAGGGGATAAAAATTATTTTTATTTACCATTAATAAATGAATATAAGGATATAACATCTCAAATTGGAAGTATATACACCACATAAAGGAAATTAGGTGAATCATACTAAACTTGTCTCAAAGAGAGTAATTTGAGAAGGAAAACCCTTAACATTATTACTGAATAACTAAAACATACCTTATCAACATGTATATTAAACATATATTACAATTTCACCTGACTAATAACCTCAATAAATAAATTTTTTCATTAATACTATTAATATAGATTCATTTTACAAATTATTATTATTTTTTTCTGATTTTTAAATTGGTGTTTATAGTATTGTTCGTTTGTATAAGTTTCATAATAACAAAGTTTATATTCAATATTTTACACAATTTTATTATTACTAGGTCATTAAAAATACTATTATGGATTATTTTCAATATATTATATTGTTTCAAATTCTTTTTTTGAGTTTTGAGACCCCATCCTTGAAGATTTATTATATAATAAACACAATTTACTAAATTTTGATGAATAACTGATGATTCATAAATTTATAGATTAGATATAAATATAATATATAATCAAAATAATAATAATAATAATTATTGATTAATTTATTAAATATTATATAATAAAATGTGTTTTCATTATCATCCAAGATATAAATGAATAATATTTTCTAAGTAAGAGGTTAAATCGGCCAAAAAATGAACCTACATTAATTTAATGAATGTTAATGAGGATATTTTTTGGTAATATTATTATACCAAAAATATAATGATATTATTAAGTGTATATTTTTAATATATTAAAATTAGAAGGATTTTGGTGAATATATAAATAATATGAAAATAATACATAGTTTTATTAATAGATTACCTATTAATATGATGATTTTAAATAATTAAATTAATGATGATAATTTTTTAAAAATATCTCTAGAAGGATCAATATTTTTTCATAAAATATTATTATTGATATTATTATATTCATATTTATCCATTAATTCTATTACTATTTCAAAAATTTTATGGATTTTATGGGAAACGATGTATGTTGTTTTATGATTATGGTAATCCTCACAACACAAAAATGATGGTTTTTGTTTTTATTAAGGTATGGGGTAAGTAAATGAATAATGATATTAAAATTAATATAGTAACATTGATTTAAATTAATTATAAAAATATCATTATATTATTTTGGCTATAATAAAATTAAATGAATATAATAATTAAGTAGAACTCCTTAGTTGATAATATGGATGTTGGGGACATGACTTATCCTTGGAAGTCTCATTGTATAAAAGGACTTATTATAACTAATCCTGAATATATGAAATTAATTTTATTAGAGAATTATGGTATGGTATTAATGGAATACTTTCATGGTAAATTTTAATTATATGTGAGCCATGGACTTTTGAAGATGTTTCACTTTTATAATTGAAGGGATTGATAGTTTTTGGAGTAACCCTTACAATTTCAATAATCCAAGGTTATTATTCTTGTTTAAAAGCCAAAAAATGGAGAAAAATAGAGAGGAAAATTATTTTGGGATAAAACTAAACCCAAACACTCCTTATTAGAAATAATTTACTATTTTATAGTATTTTATTTAATGGTATTATCTTTTACCACAATTTTCATTTTTAAATAGTAATTAATTTCAAATATTAGTATTAAATTTTAATGACAATGATTACAATTAACCACTATTCCAAGGATGATAATTAAAATTATATATTCGTAAAAAACATCATTTTATAATATTTATATATTTTGAAAAGTTAATCTTATAATAAAAATACTAAGATGCATAAAAACAACTCTTAGATGTATAACATTTTTAAGCATAAAATTTATATATAAAATAAGGATATCATTGATGATGATCTCAAAAACATAAATTGGTGTATTAAATAACTAATAATATAAATTACTCAATAAAGTAAATAAAAAATATACTCTCCCATAAAAATATTTGAATTATATAAAGATATGAATTATTATTTTTATGAATATACCATTTTAACATGTTTTAAAAATTATTTACCAAGAATTTATATATTCAAAGAAAATTTTAAAATATATAATAGTAATCCTTAAATTCATATTTAATTTTTTAATTAGCTTTTTAAACTTCTAGATCATTCTTATATATCTATAATTTCTTATATATTATTGGTTTTTGGAAAACTGTATTTCTAGAATACCAACAAACATTTTAAAAAACTATTAAAACATAATATTAAGCTTATTGTGATATTATGAATTCAAAAAGGATTTTTAAATTTCATTTTATAAAATTAATAATTCAATTAAATTCATAAATATGGGATCCTTATTGTTTTCCTGGCATGATAGTTTAGGATATAGTGATTTACTTCAACAATAAGATGCCAGTTGTTATGTTGTCCAACACTTAAGTAATTTCACACTCAAAATTGGGATATATATGAGACATTGATAAAATTTGGATATTACTTCATTATGGATATGTAATGATTCATGTTTTAATATTCTAGTTTTTTCAATCCTCCAATGAACATTAACCAATTGATTTGTTCGATTATGTCACACTTTCTCTCTTATAAGAAGAATCTAGATAGGTTCTTCATTACAAGAATAGTTATGCTCAATTTATATTCAATAAATTGTGAAAAAATTCATTTGAATTGGATTTTGATTACCCACTTAAAAATTGTTAGCGAATTTGTGTACTTTATCATTGATTTGTAGAATATCCAATTAGTGACCTACTTCCCCAATTCATTACAGCATTTAAAAAGGATTAGTTTACTATGAGATTAACATTCACTTTCTACCAAATCTCATGAATACATTCCATGGTTAAGTCATAAAGAATAAAACATCCACCACATAGAATACCATGTCAATACTTCAGTTATTAGAATATCCATTTTTTATGGGAAACTATAGGGTTGTTATGAAAATTTCTCACTTAAATAGTTATCTACAATACATTATTAGGACCAACCATCATTATTTATACAATTACCTTATAACATGATAGATTTTGACACTACTTATCATAAAATTATTTTTATGGTTTTTTCTAGATTATTAAATTGAAGCTATTATTTTATGAAAATTCCATCATATGTGGATAATAGTCCTAGATAACTTGGATTTCTAGAAAACATGATCTCAAAATTTCTTTTATTATTTTGATAGTAATTTTATACTACCAATAAGTATACAAATAATAAAAGATTTATAAATATATATTTGTGTTTAGAGAACCTTGAAGATTCTTATGGAATGTTGATGTGAATTTAGTGGTCATGATCATAGAAAATATATAGAGGTTCCCCATGAACTCATATGATTTCTATTATATATATCAAGTAATGGTTTGTAAGGGGTAGATCCCCTCTTATCATAGTTAAATATATAATCACTGTAAATTCGAAATCCAAATTATGATATATATTAGATAATTTGTACATAGTTATAATAAATTTCAAATATAAATTATGAAATTTATTTCCTTTATGTGTGGAATATTGATTATAACCCAAGCGCCTGAAAAGTGAAAACCTAGTTTAAATTTTCATCGTAATAATTAATTTTTACCGTATTTAATTTTCATTTTGAATAAAAATTAAATTATCCTTATTATATAATATTAATTATGATTAATCGAAATATTAAATCAATATTTCCAATTTCCATTAGCAGAAGTAGGAAAAAAATTAATTTAAAATTAAACCCAGAGGTGTAATGAAAATGTGGTTTTCCAAATTGAAAACATTCATTAGTATAGAAATATTTAAAATAAAAATTTATTATGAAATTAAATATAATGACCATAATTAGAGTAATAAATTTATAATTGAAATAATTATATATTTTATACCATATTTGTTTTAATTTTCAAATTTCTTAAATAAAAAAATTCAATTCTTAATAAAAGCGATTATTTTTCATTATTCAAAAAAATTAATGCTTTCAATAAAATTCTATAAATTTCAATATAATATAATTTTAAATTATTATTTAGAAATTAAATTAATTTAATTCAATTAAAATTTTAAAAAGTGGATGAAAATATTTTTTTAATTTAATTTTACAAAATACAACAAATTATTTGTTTTAAAAAAGTATAGTATTTAATAATAAATTTGGATTTATTCATATATCATGCCTAGAAAATTAATATATGAATTTTACAACAATTTATTTATCATATAATATAAAAATTTAGTCAATTTAATTAAACAGAAGTGATTTATTTAATTTATTTAAATAAATCTTATATTTGGTCATAAAAATTATTTTTTCCGAAAAATATTTCCTATATTTTAGAATGTTTTTATTTTCACTTATATTTAATTAGTAACCAATGAATTAATTTTATATACATGTAAAAAATATATTTTCCTATTTTAATTAATTTTATTCATAGCCTTCATTTTGAGGGAAAAATGATAACTATCATATAAAATAATATTATTTTATTATAATGTCTTATTTAGTTAAAATGTGATGTTGTGTGTAACATAAGATATCAAAGAATTAAAAATTATTTTTAAAAAATTATTTCATAAAATTTCACCATGTTACATATATAACATATTTTCAATCCTTTCAATCCACTAAAAAATGATGATTTTGTTTGGGTATACACGTATATTACCACCTCTATGAAGAGAAGTGATTTGTTTTTCAACAATGCCTGAAATAGATAGAATATTTTATTTTATTTAAAGATAATTTTTTTTTATAAAATATTCATAATTTGGTAAATTTAAAATGATACATTCCTTCATTCACTAACCCTATATGAAAAATGAAAACATTACTCATGCATACAAATGACCCACCATCTCCATGATTGCAACATAATTCATTTTTCATAACCATCATTCATGAATGGTTTTAAAATTATAATTAATGAATAAAAGTGATTATTTATTAATTATATCTATTTTTAGATGATTTAATAATTAAATATTTTCCCATAGTCACCATATAGAAGTTATTATGGGCATTTGGACCGGACATCCCTAAACACCCGACTTGGACTTAACTAATTATGTAATTGAAATGAATGATATTAGTGGTTTAAATGTGAAATGATTAAAAATAAAAATTTTTCTTAGGATATTAAATGACTAATAAATTTTTATTATATATGAGTTAAATAATATATGTGACAATAAATACTTAAGGTATTTAAAACTATACCTTAAAACCATCATTTTTAATGTTTTTTTGATTTAATAATCAAAACATTTTCGAGATTTTCCATTTTGTTAAAAAATATTATGGATGTATATAAATGAAAAAAATGAATTATTAATAATATTATATTTCATAATTAACTTTATTTCAATGGATTGATAAAGGAATCATTTTATGTGTAATAGATGCAATGTTTTGATAAAAATGCTGAAAGAATGTTCTATATTAATGTACAATCTATCAATATAATTTCTGAAAAAATATTGATTATTTTATATCTTTATTCATTTATGAGCATATATTATTTAATCAATGAAAAATATTTATATTTATTTAGGATATTGTAGTTTCAAAATTTGGTTTTAATGGATAATGATATATAAATAATTGAAAATGATTTGCTTATGTTTTCAATGCTATATAATTATGAGTTTGATAATGGAAATGAAATAATTATTGTGTTTTATTGATGTTATAGTCCTTTAATATCATTTTTATTGGGTTATATTGATATATCTCACCAATTCACTAGGTAAGGATTATTTTCTCAGAATAACTATTTTCTAAGACCACAATTATGTAATTCAATTTTTAAGAGTGACTATAAAAGTGATATTATAATGATTTTCAATGTTAATAGAATGAGTTTAATGTTACCCCTAATGATTTTTTATAGAAATTATTTTATTTCACAAGGTGATAACTTTTTTGAGGAAAATAATATTGACATTATCTTTAAAAACATATGTTTTTATGATTTTCAAGGGTTCTCATGTTTTTTAAGGAACCATTGTGAATATGTTTTTTGATTTATAATATCTTATAGTGTGATTTATTAAAAACATAACATTGAAATTATGATTAAATGTGTACATAAATGATTAAATAATCTAATGGTTTTATTTTAAATATAAACTATATTTTATGAACTCATGGTAGTAAAATGGACTCATGAGTTTCTTTTGTTCTATGTCACATAATGAGATTTCTTAGCACATCCAACATATTGAATTTTTTTTATTAAGGGTTAAATATGATTTTGAATACTGATAATGACTAAATAAGTATAATGAAAAAATGGGTGTAATTGAAAAAATGATCACTTATTTACATTGGTATTGTTTTGTAATCATTCATACCACTTAATTAAAACTATAACCCCAAAAGTTACATTAATATATAAGTGGTCAATTTCTTTTTGATGTAATATTTTTTTGATGGGTAACATTGGGACATATTTTTCAACATCAAGGAAAAAAATATAAAGAATATGTTTTTAACTACCATCTTCCAGGTGATCTAGTCCATGATTATTATTATTAGTATTAGAGGAAAGGATTAGATAACTTTTAATAAAAGGATTATTCAAATGAGAATATTTTATGAGTACTAAATATCATAATGGGAAATTAATTCAATGGTTTATCATATAATTAAATTAATAGGAACATATTTATATTATTAATGTAATGGGAGGTAATGATTTTCATGGTTTTTGGAGAAATTTATTACCACATAACCCGTGGGTTTCATATGTGTTCAATTTAATAGGTTCTTCAAGTAAAAAACTATTTTATATTTTATTTATATATGTGTAATTTCATTATTAACATTTTGTGTTAATATTATCTTTGATGTTGTGGTAATTATAATTAATTATGATAAATTTTTTATTATATGATGTGAACATATGATTTATCATTTGGTAAACCATGTGATTTTAAATTGACTTTGGCCCAATATGAATAATGTTATATCGGCATAATTACAACGTTTCAAAATATATAATAGAATAAGTTAAGTAGAAAATATTTTTAGTAAAATGCGTGTTTAATTTCAGGAATTTATATCGATTTATCTTTTGTATGTTTATTTTATTTTATTGTGACATTATTTTTTGATATTATTATTATATTTCGGAGAATATATGACTTTTTAGTATTCATTTTCAGTATGATATTTTAATATTTATTGAAATAATTTGGTAAAAAAGGATAATATTGTCTTGGGTGAACATTTTTATAATCATTCAATGATTTGGTTTTGAATCCTACTCATATGAATATTGAATATTCATAAAATTAGTTATTTATCAAATTATTTTAAGTGATTTTTTGGTATTATTGAAAATAATTAGGAGAGTAATTTTATATCTCCTCATCTCGTAGCTTATTCATACTGAATATTTTCTTTCCTTATACTAACTATTTTGGTTTTTTTAATTCGTAATGATATGAGGAATATCTTATTATGTGTTTTTGGATCTTATGATCTATTATTTATTATTTAAGATATTAATGAATGAAGAATCCATCTTAAATACTCATAATTTATAAAAACATATGTGATTGTGGTGGAAATTTAATAATGTTTGAAATTTTAATTTAATATCGAATTTATTTTATTTTATTTTTAGTATATATGGTAGAATAGTTCCTTAAATAGAGTAAAAGTATATCAAAAAAATTTATAATATTTCTACTTTTCTATTGATTTGATGGTCTTTTTCACAGCTCATTACTATATTGTTTTGGGGTTACTGAGTTCATCATTATCATTTATTTTTATATGATCAATTTTATATGATACTCTCTATAGTTACTTGATAATTATTTTTCCACAACATGTTCGTATTTTCAAATCCAAAAAATTTTCTATAATTTGGAAACATTATTATATATTTTTATATAATACCATTATATTGTCCTTTCCCTCTTCCCAATAAAAAGTTTTATTTAACCTTTTTCGATATGGTTTTTAAAAAAAAGGTATTTTAAAATTTTAATCCCTATATTACTATTATTATAATATAATTAGGAATATTTAATTTATTAAATGTGTATAGTGTTACACATTTACATTTTAACAGATGAACAATTGTTTTGATTACATAGATGAAAAACAACATGGAGCATAAATGAGCCATGAAATATTATTATTTAAATATGAATATTATATGAATTGTTGTTGAAATAATATAAATTATATATATAACCACTAGAGATATATACAATAGATATTTTAAAAAGTATTTTTTTGGAAATGAAGATTAAGTTATTTTTTGTTAAAAGTGTAATTTTCAATAAAGAAGTTTTTTGTACAATGTTTTTTTAATAATAGTATTAATTTATCACTAATTATTTTTTTAATTAATTTAAAAAATTATATTTATTAAATATAAGGAATTATAATTCTTTTAAATAATTAAACTTGGAATGTAAAAATAATAATTTCATTTTATCCTTGAAATATAAATTTTCCTGAAAAAATGATCATATTACATTTTTTGTAGGGATATTTGAATTAATTTATAACACATTTTATAAAATTTATGTCTAAAATTTATTTTATATTTGAAATCATAATTTAAAAATAATATTATAGTGATTTTATTTAATATTCAGTACATATTTATTTTTATGTAAAGGAAAGGAAATACTGAATTTTATAGAAACATGTATTTCTATTTGCAACATTAAAAAATATAAATTTTAATTATAATAGGATTAAATGTGGAATTATATCATATAAATTATTTATAATTTAAATAATATCATTAGAATCAATTTTATGATTTATTTCTCTATAAAAACAAATATTCATAGATAGAAATTTTTATTCTTGAAATCCATATTTCATCACATTTTTAAGGTTTAATATTAATGTAACGTCAAACATGTATGTCAATTTAATATTATAAAATGAATTATATATTTTGAAATAGAATCATTAATATAATGTAATAGTTTCATCTTATGTTTTGGTAATTATGAGTAATAACCATTTAAAATATTTCTTACCTCAATAAAAGAGTTAATTTTTTTTAAAACTATGGGGAAATGTTTTCCAAACAAAATTACACATGAATTTATCCTATTATAAGACTTGTTTCTAAAGAAATATATTTTTAAGGGGTAAAATAATAAATTTAAAATCATTATTTTGATTGTCGAAATATAAGGATTACTTTTTAGGAGATAAATTTTTATTTATTCAATTTATGAAATATTTTTGGTTCTTTGCATTAATGAATTCTTGGAATATTACATTATGTTTTAGAATTTATAAAAAAATATAAAAACAATCCTTTGATTATTATATTAATAAAAAAATCATGGAAACCAATTTATTATATGTTTTCATGTTAATGTGATTATTAATGTTAAATCAAATATTTATCTAAACATTGATTTTCTTGTGTTTGGGGTCCTTTTATTAAAATTAATTTATTCCACCGATAGAAATTGAAGCTGATAAGGTGGATTCAATATTTGGAATCAGTATGCCCATTTCTTTATAACTAAACTTTTATTTTTGTTAATATATTTAATTTACCATGATTATTCTTAAAACGTGTTTAAAGTATATTAAATACTAGATAATGATTAAAATGTATCAAATAGTTGTCTAATTGTGATTAGTTGAGTTTTTTTATCTCCATTAGATATTTTATTATTATTATTACTATATTGGTTTCAAATTAAATTACTATTAAACATATATTATATAATCATTTATGTAATTCTATGTGTTCCCTTTCCCTTCCTTAAAAATTGGAATATAATCCCCTATATTACTCTGAAAATTTTGATTTTCTATTTAAGAAAATACCTACCCAAATAAATTACTAATATTCATTCCAGGATTCTAGAGGTCATATTTTAAATAGAAAATCATCCTTAGAAGATCACGTTTATAAACCGAAATAGGTTGCCTGAATAAGGTGTATAGTTCTTAATTGAATATTTTCATTTTATTTCATCTCATACCTCCATAAAATCATCTTAAAAAATTATTAAAAAAATAAAATTTGTATCATCCTTATATTAAGATGTTCTTTTCTTAAAGTAATAACCTATATACATCTCATATTCATCAAATTGGAAATGAAACTATCATTCTTATATATGGAGGACTACCACATTGTGATCTGATGTTATTTGTTTTCAATAAACTACACTAATGGAAGGATATAAGGATGTATTTAAAATATAATTATGATATCTAGAAATTAATTATCATTATTTAATTATAAGATTTCATCTATTTTTATACCATTCTACCCATGAAAAAATTATAATGTTGTTTGTGGGTAAGTTTGGATTACCACCTCCATGAAGTGAAGTGGTTCTTTTTCATCATTAAATCACATTAATGGTGTATATAAGGGTATTTAAATATATTATATGATATATATAAGATAATAATGAACCTATTATGTTAAAATGGGACTGAAATACTCACTATTATGCTCTTTAAAAAATTGAAACATTTCTCACGTGTACATACAACCAAGTGTCAAAATGATTTTAACATAAATAATTTTTCATATAAATATACCATGGATTATTATAAAAATTTAATAAATAAATAATAATGAAAAATATTTTGTGATAAGAATTTTTGATATGATGTAATAATGAACTATTTGACCCAACGATGTCATTTTGTATATATGAATAAAAAAACCTCAATACACCATAAATATACTTTAATAATTATGTAATTAATATAAATATTCTAAATTGAAAGGTAATAAAATAGTAAAATTATTTTTCAAAATAAACAAATTGATAAAAAATTATTATATATCAGATAATTTAATTATATGGCATGTAAGACTCAAACTAAGGGATAATTTTACTTAAAAAAATACAATTTTTTAAATGTTAAAAAGATTAAAATTTTAAAATTTTTATTTGATTTATATATTCAAAAGATTATTGTATCGAAGTATTTATATCAATATAAAAGAAATAAAATATACAACTTATGTTACTATTTTTACTTTATTTAATTTTTTTTCAAAATAAATATTTTAACATCTATTATAAAAAATGTTTTAACAAAAAGGGAAAACAAATTTTCAATTATAATATATATGGTTTCAATGGTTATATTCTCCATAATTTCTATTAAAATTTTTCTATATTTATTTATAACATTACTTGATTTCTATATATAAAAACTAATCATTCACTTTCTCCTATGCATTTTTATTTTGAAAATTGGGTTTTAATATAATGGTATATATAAATATGCTAAAAAAATAGAAATGGATTTAAAATAATATTCGTACAAGTGTGATAATGGAAATAAAATATTTTATGTTTCTAATGTATTTTAATATAACTATTGATACATTAAAATGGTGTGACAGAGGTATATATCTCTAAAACATTGGTTAATAATAATGTTATCTAGATAAATTTTTTATATGTCAAATGTTATGTTATATTATTTGTAAGAGTGATTTTAATATTGATATGAAAATTAAGACCAATGTTACCTACATAACATTTATTTATTTTTTCTATTTTTTTTCATGAAAATATATTGATATATTTATATATGTTACTTTTATAATGGAATGATTTTGGAAATTAAGTGTAAAATATAATGTATTTATGAGAACAACTTTAGGGGTTATCGTGCCTTATATAAAAATTTTAGACAACGGTTTTGTAAATATGAGTTATTATAATGTATTTTATAAAAAATATTGTGTAAGATACCGACCCTTTCTGGAAGATATCTCATGCTAATTTAGAGTTATTAATATTCTTTAGATTGAGTATAATTTTTTGAAACTTTATTTGGGTACGTTTAGGTGAAAATTAGAGAATTATCGAAGGAGGAGAGTCTTTGGAGGTTTTGCCCATGGTTTTCCCATGGTTAACACATAGTTAAACAATGTGTGAAAGGGGTTTCATGGTTTGATCATGATTAAAAAGAATGTGCAACCATTTTCATGGTTTTAACATGGTTTACACATAGTTAAATAATAGTGTGAAACCTGTCGCACGGTTCTCGCATGGTTAGTACTAACTGTGCAACTTTTCCCAACAAACCACGCATGAGAGAAATAAAGTAACAAAAATTGATTTTTAAATTCTTGAGACCCCTAATTAACCAAAAATCGACCGTAGATTGACCCTAATGGATTTATCTCATTCTTATATGCTTCTAGAGGATTTCAAAAGTCTCCCAACTTCTGTTCTTGGTGAATCGATGCCCTATTTTCATATCTACATATCTTCGGGTATGTGGTTTTTTTACCAATTGATTTCTCTCATATCTTCCATTATTCTCCCATTATTTTTTTGGATTTTTATACGATTTTTTGTTTAATATAGATATATATTTTTTACATCTTGATCTAGTCAATTTGGATCAAGATCTAGATTTTTGGAATCTAGATGTAGACTTTGTGGGTCTTGATCTAGAGTTTTGAGATCTTGATTCTTTTAATCATGGATTTTGGTTTTTAATATAGAATTTTTTCATCATGACATTCTTAATAGAACCATTTAATATTTGGGATTTCTATTGGGAATTTATTCATCTACAAATTGTGTAATTGAATCATGATCTCGTGTTATGTGATTTTTCTACGTAAATTGATGATATTCATTAGCGAGCATTCATCATCACTGTTCTTGAGGTTAGTGGTCTAAAATTTAAATATGATAGACTTGATTAAAATTATTTGTATTTAATTATATAATTTATATTATATGTTTAGAAATTTCATGCTTGGTCAAATTAATTAATTTTTGGAATTAATAAATTAATGAAACTCTGAAATTGAGATTTTATGAATTTAGATCATGAATAATTAATTATTAAATTAATTATTAAGGAATTTATATTGTTCAAATTAGTCAATTAATTTTCATATTAATTAAAGGGAATTGTTAGGATTTTGAAATTTTGATTTGGGATAATTATTTATCAAATTTATTATGTTAAGATAGAGATTGCTGAAATTGAATAATTAATTAATGAAATAATTTTTGATACATTAATGTTATTGAATAAGGATAATCAATTATTGAATTAATTATGTGATATTGAGTTATTTCCTTGAAATAATTACTTGTATATATATTATGAGATGTTAATATCATGGATTTAGATAACTAATGATAGTTTAATTATGTGATATAAACATTATGAATAGATATAATTAATTGTGAAATTAATTATGGTATATTTTTTATTATTATTTAAGATAATTAATTGATGCATGAGTATTTGAGATATGGAAATTGTGGGAATGATTATTTAATTTTTAAAATAAATATTTTAGTTAATTAATTGGTGAATAAATTAATACGAGTAATGAGATTATTTAATTATGGAATTAAATAAAAGGATCAATTAATTTATGAATTAATAAATGTGAGTAGCTAGATTATTTAATTGTTTAATTAAATAATATGATTAAATTATTGATGAATTAATTATGCATCTATTGAATCAAGTGAGTTGGAAAAATTAATTGATAAATTAATTATGCGGTTATTGAATTAAGTGAGTTTAAATAATTAATGAAAGAATTAATTATAGGGTTATTAAATTAAATGTGTTGGAACAATTAATTAAGGAATTAATTAGTGTCATTGAATTGATTACTATATAATAATTATTTGTTGAATTAATTGAAGGGACTGAGTTAGATTAATTAATTATATAATTAATCAACTGAGTTGACATGAACAATTTATTGGTGAATTAATTGAATGTATTGAATGTGATTATTTTATTTTGAATTAATTAATGATGATTGAAATGAAAAATTAATTGGTCAATTAATTGAAGGGATTGGGGTAGATTAATTAAGAGTGGAATTAATTAATGGATTTTTTGGATTAATTAATTGTTTAATTAATTAATTTGGATTATTTATATATTGAATTGATAGTAATGGACAACTAATTTATGAATTAATTATGAGAAATTGAGATTTGAGACTTGATGTAATTAATTTTTAAGTATTGAGATTATGAATTAGATAATTAATTGTGAAATTAATATGGGATTTTGAGTTTGTGGATATTGATTAATTAATTGATGAATTAATGAATGGGATTGCTGTAATTAATTAGTTTTGGAATTTATTAAGGCTATTTATATGAGAAACAAATTGTTTAATGGGTTAAGTAATGGTAACATGGTCATTAAAATGTGTGTGTTATGGAATGGTAACACGGTCTTTCAAAATGTGTGTGGTATGGAATGGTAACCTGGTAATTCAAAATGTGTGGGTTTATGGAATGGTAAAACGTTCAGTCAAAATATGTGTGTTATGGAATGGTAACATGGTCATTCAAATGGGTGAGTTATGGAATGCTAACATGGTTATTAAACATTTGTGTGTTTTTAAATGGTAACATGTTCATTCAAATTTGTGAGTTATGTAATGGTAACATGGTCATTAAAAATGCGTGAGTTATGGAATGGAAACATGGTCATTCAAAGGTGTGAGTTAATGAATGGTAACATGTACATTAAAATGTGTGAGTTAAATAATGGTAACATGGTTATTCAAATGAGTAAAAATAGATATGGTAACATGCTCATTCAATTATGTGGTTAAATAGATAATATTTAATAATGTGATAAACAATTTATTTATGAATTATAATTAATTTCTTATATAACTACATACACTATTTTTTACTAGACTTTTTTAGACACCCTTGGTGGTGGAATACTCAGTTGTACTCACTCCCTACTCGAGCTTCCTGATCAGTACCCAAATAGATAGCATGTTTTCATGATAGGTTAAGGGAAATGGTCCTTTGTCAGATGGAAGTTTGGGATGGATCTTAGATGAGGGAATTAGACATTGTTCGGGACCCATTTGGTAATTTTTGGTGTCATTAAATTTGGGGTTTTCTATTTGGAACTTCGAACATACTTTGGCATGACATGTTTCCCTTTCAATTAAATATTGTATTAACTATTTTGGTTATCTTGTGACATTAGTTTTATCTATGGTTATTTATATATATTAATTTTGTTGTTTATATATTTCTATTGGTTTATTAATATAATAAAAGGGGTATAGTCTCCACACGATCAACTTATGATACCCTTACTACTAGTTTACAGCCTCTGGTGTACGAGGAGACGTGCCTGAGGTCACGTGGCAACTCAGATCAAGGAACTAGTGCGTGATTCCAAGGCTAGGATGTTACAATGTAGTATCATATGCCACTTTTTCTTTTCTTCTTCTTTTGTATTACTATTTGGGAGAGTTATATTGGAGACTAGGAAGATTTTGGGCTTAGTTATGAGCTCATTCATGGGAGTAGCTACCACATGTATGAGGGAGAACCCATGTACCTAGGGTGATATTATTGTTATTATTGTTTTATATTACAGTTGAATGTAATTTCACATTGGGTGATTCACTTGTTCTATGATGTGATAATTGTTTTTTAGATTTTTTGAGATTGAATCATGTCCCTAAATGGAACACGAGTTTGGTCTGGTTGCATCATTTTATGCACACAATATTATTTTTTTGACAGATATTAATTTAGGAATGCACAAGAAATTTTTTTTTGTTGAGTTTCTAAAATTGAACTATTTTTCCTTGAAAATAGATTTAAATTGAAAAAGTTTTTTAATATGAAATTATAAGTGGTAAAATGATGCAATAATGATAATAAATAGGTGTCTAATGAGAATATTGAATAATGAGATGGGTATGATTAATCAATTTTTGAATTATTTAATAGAAATGATGTGTTTAATTAATTGATAAAATTAAATAATGATAATGTGTTTACCCTCGATAAATAGTTCCTAGGTATAGGATGGTTAAGGGTAGTGGTAGTGCCTCAGTTTTGACCGTGTGTTAGGAAAAAGGGGGAATGATATGAAATAGTTTTCTGTAGATCCCACTTGTTAATTGAGTTAATTTTAGGAAATGAGAATCCTTTGTGTTTTTTATTTGATTATTGATGTGGGTGGATTGGGTAGTGAGAATTCCCTAGTTTAGGAACTCATTTGTGACTTGTTAGAGGGATAGTTTAGTTTTAGACAGTATGGTGAGATGTTTCCGGGATAGGAAGCCCAATAATTTAGAAAGGTTAAGGTGTTTCTATAGTGGGAGGTAATATCAGTGATGGAGGATTTTTGGTGGTGTTCACCAACAACTTCTTAGTGTACTTTTAATTAGTGATGACCATATCCCCTACCTTGACATTATCACAGGTACATTACGAAAGATCTAGATTTATGCCTCAGAATATGATTTTGTTTTGGATGGATATGGATCCCCATGGAAGTTTTTTCTTATAAAGTGGTATATATGGAGTTGGATGGTGCATGGAAAACCTTCAAAAATTTATAGATGAGTTTCTCAGAATATACTGGAGGTCGATGATGACTCTAGTGGTTAAGTATTTTAACAAATAGGTGTTACCAAAATTCCAAAGGTGGGGAGCGATGTGTCAGAAGTTGGTGTGTGTAGAAAGACTATGGGTTGGAATAGTGGAATCATAATTCTAATATGGAATCTATAATGTGCATTTCTAAATTCCTCGGGAAAATACCGATTAAGACTTAGAGGTGGTGGATGTACATATTTTGAAAGAGGTCTTTGGTGGAAAGGCTTAGTGCTAATATTGGATGGTGTTCTTGTGTTTTTTTGGAAAAGTTGAGTTTGGAAAATTTCCTCTTTTTTGATGATGTTGATCTTAAGATGGATACATCCTTTGAGAATCATCTTATACATGTGTTGGATTGTAGTGATAAATTATTATGGGGAAAGATTGTGTTGTTAGTTCATGTATTGTGGAAACATTAACGTGATTAGAAAGAAATTTGGGAGAGAGAAACAGATGTGAGGGCTCAGTGGCCTAATCTTTTTGACTCAAAATATTAGATAATCTTGGGATCATTGCTCGAGGATGAACTATTATAAGGTAGTTAGATTGTAAGAACCTGATTTTTTATAAAGGTACTTGGGAGTACAATTTGAGTATGAGTCGTTATAAGGTTGTAATTTTATAATATTCCACCACTTTTTGTAATATATTTAAAGATATTTTATAGGTATTATTTTCTTTACTTTTACTATAACTTGTTTGATCCTTGGTTTTGGTATGTTTTGTTGAAAATTGGATAATTATGGAAGGAGGAGAGTATTTTTATGGTATGCACATGGTTTGTGCATGGTTTTCACATGGTTAAACAAAGTGTAAAGGGGTGGAATGATTTTTTCATGGTTTTTACATGGTTAAAACATAGTGTGAAACCTATTTCATGGTTTGAAAATAGTTTTCACATGGTTAAATCAAAGTGTGAAACCTATTTCACGGTTTGCGCATGGTTAGTACTAACCATGAGACTTTTCATAGAAAACTGTGTACACAATAAATAAAGTTATGAAAATTTATTTTATAATTCTTAAGACCCCTATATTAACCCCAAATAGACCCTAGATTGACCATATTGGATTTACCTCATTCTCAGAGGCTCCCAAAGGATTTCATAAGGCTCCCAACTTCATTTCTTGGTGATTTGAATCCCGGTTTTCAGTTTTCCATCTCATCGAGTACGTGTCTTTTTTCGATTGACTTCTTGGAACTCTTATATTCTTCCCCCATTATGTTGGTGGGGTTTTATACTCTGTTTTTTTTGGATCAGGTTCTTGATTTGTTAAATATATATCTAGTAAATTTGTATCATGATCTATATTTTTGGAATCTAGATATTGATTATTTGGTTCTTGATCTAGAGTTAAGAGATCTTGATTTATTTAATCATGGATTTAGGTTTCGGATCTAGACTGTGTTCATCGTCACATTCTTGATAGATATTCTTACAATATCGGATTTCTGTTGGGAAATTTTTCATCAAAAAATTGAGGAATTGAATCATGATCTCATGCTATGTGGTTGTTCTATGTAAATTGAGGATATTCATTGGTGATCTTTCTTCATCACCATTCTTGAGGTTGGTGGTCTAAAATAAAAATCCTACAGGCTTGATTACAATTATGTCTATGTAATTTTATAATTTTTTTTAGATATTTAGAAATATCATTCTAGGTCAAATTAATTAATTTGAGGAATTAATTAGTTAAAGGAAATATGAAATTAGGATATTGAGAATTTTGATAATAAATAAATAATTTCTAAATTAATTATGAGGAAATTGAAATTGTTGAACATGGTTAATTAATTGTAGAATTAATTAAATGGAATGGTTAGGATTATGATATTGGGGTTTGTGATAATTAATTTATGAATTGATTTTGTCAAGATAGAGATTGTTGAAATTAAATAATTTTGTAATGAATCAATTATTGATATATCAAAGTGTTTGAATATGGATAATTAATTGTAGAATAAATTATGTGATATTGAGTTATTGCCTTGAGATAAATAATTACAGATAGATTATGAGATATTAATATCATGAATTGAGATAATTAATGGTATTTTAATTATTTGATATAAAAATTATGAATAAAGATAACTAATTGTGAAATTAAATATAAGATATTATTATTATTATTATTATTTGAGATAATTAATTGATGAATTATATATGATATATGGAAATGGTGGGTATGATTATTTTATTGTTAAATTAAATAACGTGATTAATCAATTGGAAAATAAATTAATGTGATTAATGAGATTATTTAATTGTTTAATTAAGTAAAAGGATTAATTAATTAACGAATTAATTAATTTGAGTAATGATATTATTTAAATTTTTAATAAGGTAATGCGATTAGTTAATTGTTGAATTAATTATGCGATTATTTAATTTTTGTGAGTTGGAATATTTAATTAATGAAATACTTATGTGGTTATTGAATTATGTGAGTTGAAAAAAATTAATTGATGAATTCATTATAGGGTTATTGAATAAAGTGAGTTTTAATAATTAATTAAGGAATTAATTGGTGTCATTGAATTTATTACAATGAAATAAATAATTATTTAATTAATTGGAGGGATTGAGTTAGCTTAATTAATTATAGGATTAATGAATTTAGTTGATGTGAAAAATTAATTTGTAAATTAATTTAATGGATTTAATGTCATAAATTAATTATGATATAATTAATAATAGTTGACATGAACAATTAATTGCTGAACTAATTAAAGGGATCGACTTAGATTAATTAATTGTGGAATTAATTAATGAAAATGTTTTGGATTAATTAATTGGAAAATTAATAATGTGGATTGTTGAGATATTGAATTGATAGGATTGTAAAATTAATTGATGAATTAATTATGAGAAATTGGGATTTGAGAATTTATATAATTATTTGTGGAATTAATTATGAAGTATTGATATTTTTTAATGAGATAATTAATTATGGAATTAATTATGGGATTTTGAGTTTTTGGATATTGATTAATTAGATGATGAATTAATGAATGGGATTGATGAACTTAATTAATTGGGGAATTAGTTAATGGTATTTATGTGAAAAATAATTTGTTAAATGGGTTAAGTAATTGTAACATAGACATTCAAATGTGTGTGTTTTGGAATGGTAACATGGTCATTCAAAATGTGTGTGTCATGAAATGTTAACATGGTCATTCAAAATGTCTGTGTTATGGAATGGTAACATACTCATTCAAAATGTGTGGGTTATGGAATGGTAACATGATCATTAAAATGTGTGAGTTATTGAATAATAACATGGTCATTCAAAAATGCGATTGTTATGGAATGGTAATAGGGTCATTCGAATGTGCATTTTAGGGAATGGTGACATGGTCATTCAAAATGTGTGAGTTATGAAATGGTAACATTTTCATTAAAATGTGTGAGTTAAATAATGGTAACATGGAATTTCAAATCTACGAGTTAAATAATGGTAACATGGTCATTAAAATGGGTGAAAATAAACATGGTGACATGTTCAATCAATTATGTGGTTAAGTAAAGAACATTAAATAACATGATAAACTTTTTATTTATGCATTATATTTAATTACTTATATAACATCACACACTATTATTTACTGGATTTGTTTTATGCACTATCGGTGGTGGCCAACATATTTTTACTCACATCCTACTTAGGCTACCTGATCAGTACACGAATAGATTTCATGTTTTTAGGATAGGTTAAGGGAAAAGGTCCTTTGTCAAATGGCTATTTGGGATAGAGTTTGGACAAGGGAACTAGACGTAGTTTGGGACCCACTTGGGGAGTTATCGGTGTATTTACTATTGGGGTTTTCATTTTGTCACATGGAACATAATTTGTCCTAACATGTTTCCATTTTCAGTTAAATATTGAATTATTATTTTTTAATTATTGTGACATTGGTTTTTTATGGTTATTCATATAATTATACAATTGTTTATTAATTTCAACTGGTTTATTACTCTAATAAAAAGGGGTTATATTCTCCCCTTGACCAACTTATCAGATACTCACTACTAGTCATAAGCCTTTGGTATATAGGGAGGAGTGCTTGAGGTCAGGTGGTAAATCACCTTGGGGAACTGGTGTGTGACACCCAGGCCGGGATGTTACACATTGGGTATTAAAGTTTATTTCATTTATAGGTAAAAAATTGTTTAATATAAGGTTTATTATGTTATAGAAAATCTACCTTTTATTATCTCATGGATTTTAAATGGGATAATGATTTTATTTTCTTCTATGGCCCTTACTATGATTTTTTTTCATACAATGTTTTCAAATTATTTTCCTAGTATATATGTTTGTGTCAGAATAATAACATATACCAAATATAGAAACGAAATGGTTGGTATATTATGAAAATATCACTCATAATTTTATGTTTACTTTTATTTATGTTTTTTTCTAATTATATAAAACTCTTCACATGAATGTTCCATATGTGTATAAGTGATCCAACATTTATATATGATTCTTTATTTTTCTGTTGGAATTTTTTTATGTGTCAATTTGTATGATATAAAAAATTGAATATAATATATTTCTAGGCACCTGATTCTGTGGTATAAGTACCCATTAATTTCATAAAAATTTATTAAATAATATTAGAAGAATATTAATTACATAACATAATGATACATGATAGAAATGTATAGGTTTAGATTATTTGGAATCATGAATACATAAAAAAATAGTTAAAAATTTATCTACATAAGCTCTCACTATGTTATTGATAAATAGAAACTATTTTAGACATATCATAAATAATATCATACAACATAACATTTGGAATGGAAACCTATTAAATGGTGAGTTCATATGCCAACTAGGGTTAAAAAAGGGATATCTCAATGATCACATAAACATGTCATGATAATAAGTGTATAATCACTTGAGAATAAAATATTAAATCCATACCCATCATAACATATATCATAATATAAATATATTTAACAAATATATCCAGTTAATAAGACATGAAGACTAAATGATTAAAATAACATGGTCACTGAGAGTATAATATTATCCTAATATTTATAGTTTTTGGGTACACATTAGCATAGAAAACAATTTCCCTAGTATTCAAGGATCATAGAGAGGAAAATAATATTATATTGGGTTCACTCCCCATTTTATCATAATAGTCAAGGTTCATTCCCCATACTATGATAGTGGAAAATTTCCCTTACTGAACTGGATTCACTCCCCATGCCACACCTAATTATCTCATAAGATATCTACCTTTACCCAATTTTTTTGAGGGAAATATAATTACAATACCACCCACAAAATAATTTAATTCATAAATATGTTTTCCAAAAGATCATAAAATAGTAATAATTTCATAACCCTTGATAATATAGTGGGTTAATAAACATTTCATCATATCAAAATCCTTGAAAATGAAACTAGATTAATAAAAGATCATCATTCCATCATAGAAAAACTCATGTAAAATAAATGAGTTTAATAAATTTATTTGAATAATAATAATATAACATGAAAGAAATGAATCATGATAGAATCATTCGATTGTGTCCCCTATATAAATTTATGTTACATAATTGGATTTCCCCATAGATGAAAATTTCTATTTAAAGATTAATTGTTTTCTTTTATTGACGAAAATAACATTTTCACATTGAAAACAATTTTTTGAAATATTAAAATTTTAAAAGTATGAAAGAAAATAATTCCATAAAAAAACTACATAAATTTTTTAATGAAATAAAAATGAACATGGTTGTAATGGTGAAATGATGTAATGTTCATGTTGTATATGTTTAAAAAAAATCTCTTTCACAATTTTAGAAAAAAATAAAAAATTAACTCATTTTAAAACAAACTACATGATTATTTTTTTAAAAATTTGTTATTAACTTGAAAATGGGATATAATTACTTTAAATAATAATAGGATAATACTATAAAACATCGGGAAATCATATTCAAAATACCTAGAAATGGGCTAATTTTTTTGGGCCAAATATGGAAATGGGGTCAGTTTCTCTTATAAATGATCATTTGGTGAATTGAGTGATAGTAATGAAAGGAAACATTTATTATCAAGAAATATGAATATATAATGTGAGTACATGAGTTTTATTATAGGTGGATAATAATATTTAATTATCAGAAGATTACTCATAAACAATTCCAACAATAAATTAGTTTATAATATAAAACCCTTAACAAATTAGTCACATTGTAACCAAGACCACATTAGAAAGAAAAATTATATTTATATGAATTTCAAAATATTTTTTATGAGATTATAAATAAAATGCAGTAAATTTAATTATAAATAATATACAAAATTAACAACTGCAGAATATAGAATTTTTCTCATAGAAATAAAATTTTGATGAAAATAACTTACCTCAAGTATGACATGAAAAATAAATATTCACAAAAATTATAATGAATATATATATTTTATAATTTTAGTCAAAAATTATAGTAATATATATCATAACATTTATTATCTACTTATATCCATTCATCACCTATTTATTAACAATTCCTTATTAAAATCATTGTTCATGCTGACCATTGCCTTTTCTTTCATGTCTGTTTTTGTTCGTTAGTTTTCATCCTTGACCATTGATCACAATTCCATCATATCCAAAATTTTAATAATAATAAAAATTTTATTTATATTCAATATATTCATATATTGAGTCATCCATAAAATTAGAGATATAAAAATTAATTTCATCATGATGGAGGCAGTTTACTTAATGTATTCTTGAACGTTGTTTTCACTTATAAGTGGATATATTGAAAGAAAGATAAATAATAAATCAAATTTTATATTTATTATTATATAATAAATATTTTATATATTTCCTAAATCCATCGTTGTTACCGTCCATAAAACTTGTAAATGAGAGATGATTAACATTGCTTTGTTGATGTGGTAATCGATACAAATGAACAAGTTATGTTGTAATTTACAAAAAGATGTGAATGTAATATGTTTGAAATTATATTATCATTATATAAGATAAAATATTTCATAAATGTCTTATTTAATCAATATAACCAACACATTACCTATCCATTAATTATGGTGATGAAAAATGAATTGTACCATTACATGGAGATGTTATGCCATTCTTACCCTGAAGAGATACATTAACTTCAAATTTATTAGTATAATTGTAGGATAATTATTTTTTAATAAATGAAATAAAATTTATGTATAATTAGGGTACATAAGATATTATTTTATGATATATTAAATATATTTATAGTAGGTAAAATTAAAATTAAAAGTAAAACTTTTGGTTAATAAGACTACAAAATCATTTAAATAACTCTAATAGAACTCCACAATGGATCCTTGGGTTAGTATTCTAGGGAGATAAGAAAATCAGAAGCTTTGATATGTATGATGAGAATATAATTTTTCATGGTTTAGTTGAGCTATAAGTATCAAATTGATATAAAGAGTAGAATGGACGGAAGCCCATTTACAATGGTGGGGAGGGACACTATTGGAATTCCATAAAATATTAAAATATAATTAACTCGTTCTCAAGTTAAATTCTAACAAATAGAATTTTATATGATGAAAAAGATTATAAGGTTGAAATAACATCCACCCATAAAATTCATACTAGTTTTGGTGTGATTTTAAACTATTTCCTTTTGATAAACCTCTCTATTAACCATTTTTGACCTTAACTATGGAAACTATAACATTAATATTAAAGGGTGAATACTGTTACCATAAATGAAAAAGTCACTCAAAAATATACCATGGTTTATATATTCAACTACATACCATTATTTTTGTTGAATAAATTATTTTTATGAAATTTATATAATATAATAAAATAATTTTTTTATTAAATATAATTAATTTTATGTTGAGAAAT
This sequence comes from Viscum album, assembly GCA_963277665.1. Lineage (NCBI taxonomy): Eukaryota > Viridiplantae > Streptophyta > Magnoliopsida > Santalales > Viscaceae > Viscum > Viscum album. Next base: position 639,125,625 of record OY728157.1, read on the forward strand.
ATTCAATTTACTTGACCCTGAAGATGCTAGGAAAATAATGGACTTGGAATATAATATTTTCTTTAGAATAATAATTCCATTAATATATATTTCTTTTATTATTTTTACAAATCATTTATTTTGTTTTTCTATTCAAATATTAATTATGTGTCGGTGTTTCATATACTATTATGGTAATTGTTAAATTACCCAAAAATTAAAAATAAATTTCTATGAAAAAATAATTTATATTTAAAATTAATATTTAGAAACCAACAAATCCTATTTCTATCAAAATATACAATTTTTATAGATATTTATCTCAATAGGGTGACATTTTGAATATATTCATTTTGAAAATTCATATAAATGTCATAATCAAATAAATTTGGAACCCAGTGACCATATATTATAGTCATGGATGAACATAGATAAAAAAAAGACATCCAATATGATACAAGAAGGTGTATATAATTTTTAAAGCCTCATACGAATATTTTAACATAATTGTACACTTCTTAATATTACTAGGGGAAAATATTATAGGCTTAATATACACATTAAAAAAACACAACCTTCTGATTAAAAAAAATTAATTATCCAAATTCCAAAAATCTTATAAATATTTCATGATTCAATTTATATAAGTGGTGGAAAATCATTTTAAAAATTATGTGTGTAAAGAGTGATGAGTGTTTTTATAATAAAATTTTAGCCTAAAAATAGAACTATTCATATCCCATGACTTGAACAATCATTACATGAATGTTGACATATTGGATTGACAATATAATATAATAATCTTATTCAAATCATACAATAATTGTTATTAGATTAACTTATCAACAATAAAACACATTTTATGCATAAAATATTTCCTAAACAAACATCCCCTTTTTTTAAAATATTTTATTTTTCATTCTAATTAACTAAAAACTAATAAATTTTTTTTAAAAATTCATAAACCTTATATTTTTTATCACATAGTTATTCCTATTCATACCATCCACTCTAATGCATATGTGATAACTTTCAAATTAAAACACAATATTTTAATTGTTTATCACTCTCTATTTAAACTTGGTGTTTCATATAAAAATGATATCAGAGAATATAACATTATTTTTTAAAATATATATCATAAATTATCATGGTGTTAAATTTTATCCCCCTTAAAATGAATTTATACCTTGAAATTACTTCACTCCAATAAAATACAAATGTGTATATCTTTGTTTCATTATATCATCAGGTTCCCAAGTTACTTATTCAAATTTCTAATTCCTACGAAGAACATTATACAAGTGATTAGACATGTTATTTATCAATTTACCTCTATATTACATGATAAATACTTTTTTTTCTTTATATAAAACAACATTATCCTATGGTATGACCTATTAGTTTTGTACATGTAAAGGATAAAGAATGTATTTACTTATGATATATAAGTGTAATATATCATGAAAATAAAATATATTTTGTGGTAGATCCAACAAATAATTTACCATTCTAACTAGATAAAGAATCTAAAATGGGATAATATACCTAGGGACCAACTTTCCCTTATTTCTTAATATCATACCCTTATTCTATAGAAATATTTTTGGAGACAACTTCTCACTAACATTGAACTCTAGATCATGCTAATGATTATTATTAAATCATTCAAATTGTCTAGGAGATACCTTCATTTTCTACTTAATATCTTGTACAATCAATTCCATTTCATTTCCTAGATTATGTCCCAATAGTTTAATTTCTCTAACATCATCCAAACACATTGGAGTTATACACTTATTTCTATAGATAAATTCATAAGTATCCATATAAAAGATCATGTGAATGATATTGTTATAATAAAACTAAACTAGAGGAAGGTGTTTATATTTACCACCATGAATGTTGATAGAAAAAATATAATTATAGCCTATATTATTTTCATAGTTATATCATACTAAACATATATCTAAGGATGATATGTCTTACTGAATCTCTATTATGAAGAGTTTGAGGAAAAATTCTCACAATCATTAATTTAATCAATGGATCCAGATCTGATATAATATAATATATAACTACATGTAACTTTACCACTACTCTAATGTGTATTCTAAAAATTTGATCAAGTGAAAAATCATATCTGATTGAATTTAAGTGTACTTAATTTTTATGGATATTGACTAAAAATTAAATAGAATTATGGACTAGGGATGTTCCGTGGATTATGAAAAAAATATCCATGGTGATGTTTTTTCATTTGTATTATGGTATGTGTAAGGGTTTTAAGATCCACTTAGAAATCAATTTCCCTTCCCCAACTTGCTTACATACCAAGAACTGAGATAAATACCAATCAACATCAGAATTCATTTTATTCTACCTGAAATATTCATTCAACACTCTACACATATTTATATATCCATGAAGAATAGATAAGGATGAACTAGGAGCCTCAAGAAATAGGTAATTCTAAAATATTGTATGGATAGAGACATAAATAATTACCGATACATATCATTAAATCACAATTATTTTTAAAAACATGAATATTTATAATCGTATTATGTTGTTCCATATATAACTATTGCGGATCATTAATCATCACATTGATATATGGTTGAACACACATTTAAAAAATATAATATTTCACCACATCCTTCAATATTTTAATATAAGTCATTTGAAAATTTGGAAATGTTTTTATTTTTTATCCTTATCATATAATTGATATAATTTTCATTTCAAGTCTGATCATATTTTACCTTGTTTTATTTCCCTTTTTTGTAATTTAATGAGTTGTTATAAACGTTAATAAACTCCCATGAGCTTATCTAAGGGATATTTTGATCTTTTTGAGTGGTTATTGACTATAATTTTTTCTGATGAGTATATAAATCTCAACAATGGATGTAAATATTATTCCTATATATCATTAAGTAATGGATTGACATATCTAACTACAAGTAATGTGTTGGGTAATATTTATCAATAAATTCAATTTTCATGTGGCATAACCTATGAAAAAATCATTGCTCATGAGTATGAATGCAAAACTATTCATCAATGCATCACCATAGAATACTATCCCTTTCACACTATAGGGTAATGTAAGAATTAGTGAACTGGATAAAAAACTATTTTGTTTATTAATATTTTCTTCCCATTCATTTTTCCAATAGAACATGGATTAATTTTGAGTTGTCTGGGTAAGTGGAATAGAAAATAATGAGTAATTAACCATAATTACTTTACAATTTAAAACATATGAAAGAAAAAAATTGAATTACAGACATATAAAATTGTTTGGTCCAATGTTCAATAACATTTATATTTTTTATATCAAAATATATTACCCTCTTGAGATAATATTAACCAAAATGAAATGTTTTATGGACAAAATTTTCACATGTAAATTTTTATTACAACATATCCTTCCTTAGATTCTCCAGCCCAATCTTAAATTAATAATTTATCTCTTTCTATATCATTTAAAATATATGAATATCATTTATATAACTAACACAAATTGATCATTGAAATATATAAAGAATATATTAATTAAATCCATGAAAATAGTGGGTGGATTTGTAATACCAAATGGTAACAGAATATATATTAATAATGTCCATATTTTTTTTGGAATGGTTTATTTGTTATATCATACATCTTGAATCTCAATAGATATTATCTACAATGATGATAAATCTGGTAAATGTAATGGGTTATTCATAGTTGGTGAAACAAATCATCAATATGAAGTAGAGGGTACCTATTTTTGATTTTTATATTATTAAGGGCTGAATAATCAATATAGAGTCACAGAGATCTATATTTCTTAATTAAAAAAATTAACCCCCATAGTGAAAGACATGTTGAAAGAAATTCATTTTCAAGATTCTCATTTAGTTTCATATTCATTTCCTACAACCTATTTAGTTACATTCTATATGGAGTCATTTAAGATGATGTAGCACTAGATATGAGTTTTATTGAGAATTAAAAATAAATATTTAGTGTAATAATAGGAAAATATTGAGGGGAGAAATAAAAAAAATAGACACATGATATTAATATCATCCATGATGAGTTTTTCCACAACCATCTATGATAACAAATGATTAAAAAAATTAATAAAGACACATACAATGGATGAAAATTTTATTATATATTCATATTTATTTTTGAATAAATAGATGATAAAAAGTTGGATATAATTATCAATTGTGACTTCACGTACCCAAAAATTTATGAGTTCTATTTAAAATTAAATCCATCACGTTCCCATAATAACACTGAATTCAAATAGAGGGGGAAGAATTAGATTTTAAATATATAAATTCCCAAAAATTCTAATCAAAGAAGAATGATTGACTTTGCATGTGATTAAAATTTAATCATTTTTTATCACTAATTGAACATGGAATCATTGATAATGTACTATGATATACTTAAGAAATTATTCATATATAGAAAAATACTACATCCTGAATCAATAAATAATTAGGAGATTTGAAATGGATTGAAATATAATTTTATCATTTTATTATCGTAATCCACATTGGAAATAGTGATACCATTAGATTACAAAAACTTCTGGGCTAAATAGGATGATTATGTTAGTGATAATCATCTATATTTGGGTTTCTTCACTGGTTAGTACAATATCCAATGTCATTCAATTTGAATCACTAAAGTGTTAGTGTTTCATTCTTCTGATCCTTTAATTGACTGGAATCTTTACATCAAATTGACATTATATTTACCAATGACCCTTAATTTAAAAATTAAAACATTTACCAGACCTATTATGAAAATTTCTTATATGTTTCCTTCAGAATAATAATAATAATAGAGTTCTCATATTCTTCTCAACATGGTATTGGGAATTTACATTGAAATAAATTGTTATTTTCTTATAAAAATATGATATTGATGACTAGCCCTAATCTCAATTTCCACATTAATAGAAAATATAACAATATAATCATAGATAATAGTGTCTCTTATGTGTAAATCATTTTAATGACTTGGTATTATTCCAATGATGAATTTATCAAACATAAATTTATGTTGGATGATAATACCATAATATTACATTGCAAGCCTTTTAAATTTATCCTCAGTGATATTAATAAATTCATCATCCTTTTCACTGTCATAGTGAATTCCATATCTATTTTAACTAGATGATTATGATGGATGTACTTAATGAAAAATAATCTCTTAAATTCATCCAATAACACGAATAAAATTTATTAACATTAAATATTGTTCTTGATAAGATCACCCAATTTTTTATAATTTTACTTAAAATAAATAGTAAATAAAAAGTATATTTTCATTTTCTAAAAACCAGTGAATTAAAAATATCATTTCTGTTGTAAAAATACTTCTATCAAAATCTATTTGATTATGAAACATAGAAAATGATGGTTGGTTAATCCTTATCAAGGACCCAAAAAATGTTGTCCCTTCATTTTCTAATTTGGACACTCATCATGATTCAAGGCATGAGAAATGAGAATAATATTATAAAAAATGATTTAAATTCAACCCCACATAAATTTTGTTTTCTTATAAAGAAAATGATTTCATTTTTTATCACATATAGTATTTATGTATTTACTTAGGAATCCATCCATCTACATGAAATAAAAATAAATTTGTGTTAGAAAAAACACTTTGTGGGAGACTATATAATAATGAAAAATAATTTATTAGATGTATAAATCTGGAAACATTCCTTTTATCCTAATATTACATAGTTTTAACCTAGATTATAAATAAAAATAATTAACACATTATGATTTAATTCTACATATAGACCATTACCCATGGTTCTTTATATCATTTTATTATCATAATTTTTAATGAAAACTAAATATTTCTATTAGAAAAACTATATCAATAAATAGTTTTCATAAATCAATATTACATCTTATTATATGATTAATCATTACATAAAATTATGATTTGGGATAGTATCATATATGTCTAGAAACATGGGAAATATAGATACCTAATAAACTTTTTAATAAATATATAACATCACCTCCTAGTATGTTCTTAATTTCTATCATTATTCATAGAAATTTTTTACATATTACCTTTCTTCATAACTTCGGAAATTGAAACATGAAAAATAGTGAGCTAATATGACCAGTAAGTGTAAACAATGAACTCATCAGTGATCCCATAAAAATAACCAGATCATATGTGTATGATAATATGAGAATAACATTTGAAAACCATACCCTATATAAAAAAGATCATAACATTGAGTCATTAAATTAGTCTTGGTAGTTCATAAGACATGAATCATAAAATAATCAATTAACATGACCCTAAGAGCATAAAATTTGATAAGAAATAAGTTTTTTGAATTAAAAAACAATGTAAAATCATATACATTGAAGTCAAGGCTCACAAAAAATATTATCATATTATACCAGGTTCACTCCATATTTCATCATACTAGCCAAGGCTCACTGCTAAGGAAATAATTGGGGATGAAGTCCCTTATTAAAATGTGGTCACTCCCTATTCCAGTCCTTTTCATCTCAAGATATATCCATTTTTACCAAATTAATTATAGGGATAAATATTTTTTGTCCCGTCTATAACATAAAGAAAACTATAAATATCATTGTAAAAAGATCATAAATCATTGATCATTTCATAACTTATAAAATGAAATAATTTTCATAAATATCTCATCATAGAATAACCCATATAAGAGAAATGAGTTTCCTAAACATTTTATAATTTCATTATAATATAATAAATAGAAGATAAATGGGTTTTATAAACAAAATTTCATCATTATTATAAATTAACCAGAGATTTAATAAAAATGGTGTCATTGGATCAAATCACTAGTATAAATTTATACAACATCAGTAGATGTCATCGTAGATGAAAAATTACTTAAACATATCACTTGATGGTTGGCATGAGGAGAACACCATTTTCACATTAATATAACTTATTTTCATATAAAATTTTATAAAATATTAGTGAACACATTTTCTTTGAATATACAATTTCATAATTTCAATGGAAGCTTTAATGAATGGTTTTTTCATAAAGGTGGGAAACTTTTTTTATGCCTTATAAGTTAAAAGAATAAATTCAACTCACACTTTTGTAAAAAAATTAAAATAGATCATTTGAAAAACAATAATAATATTCATTTTAAAAATATTTTTTATGATGTGAAAAATGGGTAAAAAAATATTTAAATAATTATAATATAATATTATAAACAATCATAAAATAAATTTTATAAAACATTGATATAGAAGAAAAATATCATTCAGCTAAAGAAATAAATAAGGTTCTTTTTTATTTTAAATGTTATTTTGGTATATTGATTGAGAAAAATAAATGAAATATGTATTATAAATAAATAACCCTAATATAATTAATTAATTATTTCATGGTCGGTAATTCATATTATATCATATTTGGAAACTAGATCATAAAATCTCTTGGTAAATAATGAGATTGTAACATAAAACCCTTACCATAATGGTAACTAATAAATAAAAACCCCCTGAAAAAGATACACAGAGAAGGGTATGGATATAATAATATTTTAAACTAGATGAATAATTAAATACTTTCATTTTCATTATATAAATCACATAAAAACCCTATGGTGAGTATTATAAGTGTCTCACTAAAAAAAATGTGAAAAGAAAATTCATTACTCGAGGACTTACTTCCTTTGTAAATGTTTTAAAAACCTATATAATAATTATTGATTTATTATAAATCTATTCCATTACCATAATAATTGATATCAAACAATATATTATTTATTTATAACTATTTATCACATATTTATTAAAAATTATTTATTTAAATCACTATTCTGGGTGATAACTACTTCATTTTTCATGTATGTTTTGGTTTTATAATTTTATTCATCTTACATTGATAATTTTTCTGAGATCTTAAAATTTTAAATAATTATATAAATTTCACACACACACACACACATATATATAAATCCATTAAATTAGGGATTGAGAAATGAATTATACTATTTATGGAGATGATAGGGCGCATGTATGCATGAACTATGTTATCACTTTTGATGGAAATATTTAAAGAAATGAAAATAATAATTATCCATTTCACAATCATTATTATATATTATATACCCTATAAATTTATAAAATCCATTCTTATTACCATCCATGTAATGAGGAAATTCAAATTGAAACACATTTTGTTGTTGTGGTGGTAGTCCACACATACTCTAGTGTGGTGTTATCATTGTATAACATAATAGAATATAAGGGGGAAGATATGAGATTATATTTCCTAAATCATAATTACATCATATATATCATGTATAAAAATTAAAAACATCATAAAACCCATCGATAATATATGTAGATTAAAAATAAATTGTATCTCTACATGGATATGATAAGTCGTACGTACGTATGACTGATAATTTCAGTTCACATTTGTATTGAATGATGATATACAATGGTTTATTATTAATCATATTAAAACATCATCATATGCATTATATATAATTTATTATTTTACAATAAATGTCATACATTTATATAAGGTAAAATTATATGTAAAATAGTAGGTGATTAGTTAATGATATTTCCACTTCATTGAATGAACAATATTATATATCCTCTTAAGGATACTAGGGATGGAATTTTTGGACAAATAGAATATATATAAAATGAATAAAGATGTTAGGAAAATAATTTTATAGGATTTTTTAGGATATCAATAACACTTTGGTGTAATGAAGAGAAAGGTGGGTTCCCTTTTATAAGTGAGGGGACAAGAATCCATGTAATTTTACAAAATATTAAAATATCATTAATCTATTCTTAGTCTAGAGGATTTAAAATGGATATATATTTGAGGAAATATATTAAAATTGTGAAAATATTTGTTCTAATAAATTTTTATAGGTTTCAGTGTAATTATAGAACTTCTTTATTTAATTAACCACTTTTCTATCCATTTTTTGACATTAACCGCTATAATAATAATTTCAATTTTAATGGGATATAAATGATGATATAAATAGAAAAATAAGTCATCAATGTATCATGAATGATATTTTAAACAATATTCTATTAACTTAGATGATGATAAGCATTTTATGAATTCTAACCTATTTAATTAAATAATTTTTATGAAAAAATATAAGTACTGCCAATTTTGGAACTATTAATATAATTTTAAATTAATGTCACCATAAAATGATGGAATTATAATATAATCATTTTGAAGAACCTTTATATGTCATATGTATCTATAAAATTCATGGATGATAAAAAATGTGGTTAATTTTTTTAACTATTTTTTTTAAATTTGTTGATTTTATATTCTTATTAAATCAATAAGTAATATGTTTGAATTGCATAAACATTTAAGTAATTATTAAATTAAAAAGTAGTTGAAATAAAATCCTATAAATAAAATTAATTTATATTTTAGATAAAATTATATCAATGATGTTATCTATTTTTATCCAAATTTTTTATATTATATTCAAGAGTGTGATATTTTTTATTTATTATTTTATTAATTAAATATAAATATAATAATCAATGAAATATGGCACCAAGTGATTATGTATTCAAGAATAATATAGAAATAGCCACATTAAACTCATAATATTGGAAAAAGTCAATTGTTAGATAAATTTTAATACCTTCTCCCAATGTTTTAACCCGATTTTACATGTTCTACCCTTACCGAGGTGACCAAAATGTTTTATGATTACTATACATATTTATAGAATATTATTGAAACCAATTTACCATATTCCATCTTCTCTATTAAAAATATAGAAACCATTTTTCAAAATAAATTTCAATAATTAGGTGAATTTATTTTTAATTTTTTTAAAAACATGATGATAAAAATTTAAAAAACATTTTTATGAATAAAACAAGATTTATTCATATCCCATGAATGTATAAACATTATATTATAGTAAAATTATTTAATGAATATATTATATATACATAAAATTGAATTCATTCACCAATAGTTATTAAATTTATCATAACCCATCACTGAGGGCCCCGAGCCATAACTACCCCAATCCCTCCTCCAATATGCCTGGGGTTAGTGACTACCAATGAGTAAGAATATCCACAAAATGGTAGGCATTAGCCTCAAGTACCTGTACGCATGCACACATCTCCATGCCACAAATGCTGAAATGAAACAATTCTAAGAAAGTAATGCATTGAAACCACTATATCTCACAACTAGAGTACAATAGTGAACATACTGAGAGTAAATAGTGCCATAATACAAACCCACAAAAAGAGACTAGAAACAAGGATAATGAAACATGGTGATGTGTCTCTCATGTTGTCCCATTATAGGAATGTTAATGAACAAGTTCCTAAAACTAATTCGTAGAAAACCCTACATGATTCAACCAGAGGGAAATGGTACTGGGATTGCTGTCTGAAGTCATAAGAGAACACCTCGTCTATCTAGCCTCACTAAGCACTTCTTGGTCTAGGTCGACCTAGGACTCTATCAAAGGTTCAATCATATACAAAAGACACAACATGTGCAGGAAAATCCTGTGCATGGGTGAGTAAAACAATACTAATTAAGACACCCCAAAACCTCAAAGGAAAATACCAAAATAGAAATACCACGAAGGAAAATGAACAGTCAGCTTCACATAGGTGCATTTATACCAAAAATTTAGAAAGAATATCTATAAATAATCAATCCATTACTCAATTTCTAGAGGTAAGCCATGAAAAATTTCCAGCCATATGATTCGTCTTGAAGTACGCTTGTTCTGAGAGAACTCACTACATGGGAAATTATATCATCAGAGACACTCACTAATAGGTCTACCTCATTTAGACCCTTCCCAAATAAGGATGTATTAGTCATGGAATATTTTTGATACACATTTATGGGATCGCGCCCAGATACCCTAGAGGATACCACCGATCATGACCAGTCACAATAGGGGATACCACATACCCAATCTGGATCAATTTACGACAAAGGAGATCACGCTCATACACCTTAGCGGATAACATGGATTTTTCCCAGACACTATGGGGGATACCACGTATGTAACACCCTGACCCCAAAATCCCAGAGTTGGTTCATTATTACATAACATTGTCATGATCACAAAAGATCAAGTCTCTAAAGACTGGTTAGTTTAGTAGCCTTGGAAGTAATAGATACATTCCGAAGTTTTATATTACATCATGAAATAAAAACATCAAAAATTTTTTACCCCCTTTGAAAAAACTTATACCCTTAGCCTATCCCTGCTAGTAAACCATAAAATACTTCTTCGTATCCTGGGAAAAATAAAATATAGAAAAGGGTGAGCTCAGATGCTCAATAAGGATAACAATATAGTGGAAACTTTCATAAATAAGCTTAAATATTTAAGGAAATGTATAAGACTAATACAAATGACTTTTAAATTTTAAATTCATGATAATATGGAAAATATAAAATCAAATAATTACATTTAATTATTCACATAGATATTCTACTAGTCAAATAATCATATGCAATATCAATAGCCACTTTCATAATGATGGAATGCATAATGCCAGACTTCATAACCACATAGTGGATGCCTTGTGCCAAGACTACAAATACGATTTTTTCATGGCCTTATGCCAAGACACTAGTTTGTCTCATGAGACCTACCTATGCATCAAGGAGCTGTATCAGGCTCTACCCGTCACTTACCAATTTCAATGCATTCCTCATATGAAAAGGTTTAAACATAAAATAAACATTCATATTAAATATCTAATACTAAATGTCAATACTTTATCCATAAACCATGAATGGTATAAAAATAGCACATCCACAATCAAACATATCACAAAACCTTCAATATAATGTGGAAGTTTTGTATCATAATAAATCAACTTTAAATAAGATTAAAATCCATAAAAGGATGTTGACATAGATAAAATCAAAACTTTTTTTAGAGAAATATATCTTTATATTTTGAAATAATTTAAAAGTAATATAATTATAAAAGAAAAAATTTATTTTAAAAATATTCTTATAATCTTGTAAGGTAAGCTTCGATGATGTTATATCATAAGAAAATAGCCACACCCGCTGTATCAGTTAAAAAAACTTTCTTACCTTAATTTTGTCGAAAAGGTCAAAAAGTGCCTTGTTTGGAAAACAACAGAAAGATTACTTTAAAAAAAATATTAGGTCAAATATGGGTATAAATTAATTTAACCTATTGTCTATTAAATAGTAAAAATGTTTTGAAATAAATTTGTAAGAAACACAGATGTGGATGATAAAGAGGTCCCAGTAGATACTCACGTATAAAACAACCACAAATAATAAAGAGATTGTGAAATTAACCCTTAACTTGTACTTTTACTTAGTCTATGGTATGTTAACCTCCTGTATAATAGTTAAAAACTTGTTATTAAATTATAAAAGGACTATATACCAAAATGTGATATCATATATGGATTTATAATATTACTTTGTTAATAATATTTTAGTAGTATCATCGTTTCGGGTGTTAACTGATTCATTTTTGTTTATATGCCTGGTTACATAAGCCATGTTTGTTATGTATATGATATATATTATTCATATTCTAGATGATATTAATTCCTTAAGCATTATTTTTAGTCATCAAATGAAAATTAGTCTTGAATGGATATGATGGGGAATGAATCTCATCGCGTTCATGGAGACGGTAATCCGTACGTACACACGAGCGATAATATCATTGTTTTGATTTTAAAATAATATATAATTGGATGGAATATCATATATACAGAATAATTATCATGTTATGTTTATTATTTACATCAGTTATACTCATTATTAGACCCATCTAAATGATGAAGTGTTTGAATAACAAACTACACCACGACGTGGAGACAGTAATCCATACGTACACACGTATGGTGACTCTGTCATTTATAGGATGGATAGAATAATGAATATGGTTGTACCATTTTAATAATAATATCACATTATATAGAAGATACTGGTGTAATTATTTTAGAATGGAGACAAAAAATAAAGAGTAAGTGGAAGAAGAAAAGAACTTGAAAGAGGTGATGAAATATTTACCTCTTCTTCCGGTTCTTCCTTTTGATTTGATCAAAAGGGATCCTTAGTTTGGATTTATGAGTAAAGGAAGGCCTCTAGGATGAATGGAGAATATTTTTTAGGATATTTGGGAAGGTTTTTTCTGAGCCAAATGGCTTTGAAGGTGTGAATTTGAGATAAGTTGAAGTACCCTTTTATAAGAGGTGTGGGCGGAACCTTAGGAAAATATTGAAATATTATTTTATAATAAACTCATTTTCGGTTTCCAATGGCTCCAAAATAAATTCTTCAAAGTATAAGGTGGGTATGTGTCGAAAAAATCTCAACCAATAGGCTTTAGACTGGTTTGGGTGACTATATTAACTTTATATTTTAGATATAACTCTTAGTTAAATAGTTTGACATTTACCATGTCTCTTTGTATTTTTATATTATATGGTTAATAAACATACTATAAACTTCCAAGAGAACAAAAAGTGGTTCATTAATGAAATATATAATATTATCTAAGCCCTTTGGCAGAACCTTAGATTTTTAGGAATATAATATCAATTAATAATATAATATTTGATATAAACACTCTTTTATGTCAATTTTGACACTATTTTGTATTTTGTTTTTGTTAAATTCATAACATCATTATTACTTATAAAAAAATTCATTTAATCAACCCTAAAATGTCATTTTAACCTATAAAATTAGTTTAATTTATTAAATTTCTCAAATTCGATTTATTTGGATATTTATAATATCAATTATTTTAATCTTTCATTAATATTGTATTTACTGCATCATCATTGTGTCATAAATAAATTTAATTATTTAACATCTAAAAATTATAAATAAAATACCATTATGTAGGAAATCATTTTATATTTATAATGAATATTTATAGTTGAATTTATCGTATGTAAAACCCTATATTAAAAATGTTTTAGTTGTTACACTTTGATTTTAACTCTTTTAACTCTTTTTTAAATAAAATAATAATAAATGTCCTAATCTAATCCTAGTGGACCAAATAAGATCATATTTTATTAATAAGGTTTTTTTTGGTCTAATTATACTTATAAAATAGAATTAGGACCCGTGTTAGGGTAATTATAATATCATTTTTACCCTTAATTACCATATTTACTTTTTACCATGGTAAATAAAAGTAAAAGTTACTATTCCAAAAAAAAACATTAGTCTTATTGAACCAAATTTTACTTACTGATATTAACCATGTCTCTTAGATTTTTGAAATTAAACTCATAAAAGAGTTAAAATTAAGTTTTATACAAAATTTCAAATGCTCCTAGGAGGTGGGTAAAAGACGGTAAAAAGTTCAATAAAATATTATATATCTAAAATTATTATAAAAGGACTCCAATGAATTTAATTGAACATATATAGGTTTTATGTATCTATTTTTACCTAAAATAAATTAAAATAAAATAACTTATTATTTAAATAAAAAGTCGGTTTTAACCAATAACGTAGTGTTTTTTCACTATTCATCAAAAATTGAAATTTTGAGAAAAATAAAAAAAATTCACCCTAATCTAATTTTTATATTCCGAATCCAAAAATGAAGTCCATTTTGAAAGATAAAATTTATAAAATTTCAAAAAGTGGGTATTACTATTCATAATAGCTAGTTTGATTGGTTGTGGTGTGTTTGAACTCGAAGTTGCGTACAACACATGCTATTATATTATTCAAAGGGAAACGTACCATGGAATATTGGGGTGTTACATTCTCCCCTCCTTAAAATAATTTCATGCTAGAAATTTCTAAAATATTACTGCATAAAATGATTCGGGTGGTTCTTCATCATAAGTTCCTCAGGTTCTTGCGTTTCCTCTTCCATCTTATGGTTTTTCCATAGAAATTTTACCAGATGAGTCATCCGGTTTCTCAGAACTTGTTCTCTGTTATCAAGAATTCTGATAGGATCTTCATAATAAGACATATCAGGTTTCAGTTCTAATTCTTCATTGGTGAGTACATGCATTGTGTCAGGCATTTATTTTCTCAACAATGATACATGAAACACATCATGAACTCTGGAGAGACTTGGAGGAATTTCCAAACAGTAAGTCACAACCCCAATTCGTTCTAAAATTTCGAAAGGTCCGATGTACATGGGACTCAATTTACCCTTCTTACCGAAATGTATAACACCCTTCCATGGATATACCTTCAAGAAAACATGGTGTCCTACTTGAAATTCCAAATCCTTCCTTCGGTTATCGGCATAGCTCTTTTGCCTACTTTGAGCTGCTTTGATGTGGGTTTGGATAACATTCACCTTTTCCATCATTTCCTTAACAAGTTCTAGGCCTATGAGTTTTCTTTCACCAACATCATCCCAACAAGTTTGTGTGTGACATATCTTTCCATATAACGCTTCATATGGTGCCATCTGAATACTTGAATGGAAGCTATTATTATAGGAAAATTCTACCGGAGGTAAATATTGATCCCACATACCTTGAAAGTCAAGTGAGTAAGATCTCAACATGTCTTCTAAGGTTTGAATAGTTTGTTCTGATTGTCCATCGGTTTGAGGGTGGTAGGCAGTTCTCAAATGAAGTTCAGTATCCAGGTCATTCTGAAGACTTTTCCAAAATCTTGATGTAAAATGGGGATTAAGACCAGAAACAACAGATAAGGGTACTCCATGAAGTCTTATAACTTTATAAATATATAGTCTTTTTAGAAGTTCAGGTGGTAAACTGTCTCTTATAGGAAAAAAATGTGCTGACTTGGTAAGAAAATCAATAATGACCGATATTGCATCATTCCTTCTAGGAGTCATTGGTATCCCCATGACAATGTCTATCATAATATTACCCCATTTCCACCCAAGTATGGGAATAGGTTGCATAACTCCTCCAGGTTGTTGCCTTTCAGATTTCACTTGTTGACAAACAATACATCTTGACACAAAATCAGAAATCTCCCTCTTCATGTTATCCCACAAAAAATGTTCCTTCAAATATCTATACATCTTAGTGTTACTAGGGTGTATAGAGAAATTGGATCTATGGGCATCATCCAACAATTCCCTTTCTAGATCAGGTATATCGGGAACACAAAGTCTCTTCCCAAATTTCAAAATTCCATCTTTATATACTATGTAGATCAATCTCCCATCATTCACTACTTTAATTTTCTTTTGAAATCCCTCATCACCATTCTAAGAACTTTTTATCCTTTCTAGTAAATATTGTTTGGCAACCATTTGAAAAAGAATTGATGTTTCACCTTCTATGGTTATTCCCATATCCATTTTCACTAGATCCATGATAATAGGATCTCTTTCAACTTTCATCTTGTTTAAAAATCCATGATCCTTTCTGATCAAAGCATATTCCAACTTATTTACCTTCACCAGGTGGTAGTGTATTGTGAAATAATAATCCTTGAGTAGTTCAAGCCATCTCTTTTTCCTCATGTTGAGTTCTTTTTGTGAGAAAATATACTTCAAAATCTTTTGATCAGTATAAATCCCACATTTTTCACCATAGAGATAGTGTCTCTATATCTTCAAAGCAAATATTACAGCTTCTAACTCAAGATCATGAGTGGGATAGTTTTTCTCATGAATTTTTAGCTGTCGTGATGAATATGCAATAAATCTATCATTCTGCATAAGGACACAACCGAGTCTTTTCTTTGATGCATCACTATAAATAACAAACCCATCATTACCTGATGGTAGAGTCAAGATAGGAGCGTTGACTAATCTTCTCTCCAGTTCTTCAAAACATTCTTCACACTCTTTTTTCCAAAAAAAATTAACCCTTTTACATGTGATCTTGGTTAATGGGTTAGCCAATTGGGAAAAATTATAGATGAAACGCCGATAATAACCTGCTAAACTAATAAAACAACATACCTTCGTTATACTTGTCAGTGTTGTCCATTATTGTATTTATATTGTCTTATAAGGATCAATATATATTCCATCCTTAGAGACAATATTTCCCAGAAAAGAAATCTTTTGAAGCTATAATTCACACTTGCTAAACTTCCTGTGTAATTCGTTTCTTCTGAGGGTTTTCAAAATAGCGCACAAGTTATTTTCAAGATCTTCATATATTTTGGAGTATACCAAGATATCATCAATAAACACCACTACAAAGTCATCAAGATATTCCTTGAAAAATATTTTCATTAGATCCATGAAAACAAAGGGTGAATTAGTCAATCCAAAATGCATTACTATAAACTCGTAATTCCCGTACCTTGTTCGAAATGCTGCTTTAGGAATGTCTTCCTTCTTCACACACAATTGATGATATCCAAATTGTAGGTAAATCTTTGAAAAATATTGAGCTCCATGAAGTTGGTCAAATAAATCATCAATGCGAGGTAGTGGATACTTGTTCTTTATTATTATAGCATTGATCTCCCTATAGTCAATGCAAAACCTCATAGATACTTATTTATTTTTAACAAAACAGACAGGGGATCCCCATGGAGAAAAACTAGGGAGAATAAATCCCTTATTACTCAATTACTCTTGTTGTTTTTTTAGTTCCACTAATTCCATAGTGGAGATTATATAAGTGGTCTTCGATACGGGCCTTGAACCAGGAATTAAATCAATGGAAAACTCAATTTCTCATTCTGGAGGATGTCTAGGTAAATCTTTTGGAAACACATCAACATATTCTTTCAAAATAGGTATGTCCTCTATTTGAACATTACGTTACTCACCCATAGTTATTTCATTTTATTCCTCCCCAATAATTGAATTTAGTTGAGCTACTGGGGGTGGATCTAGATAAGAATCAGATGGTGACATTTCTGCTCTAAAGATAAGGCACTCCTTATCATCATCGAAAATTGTAACCTCCTTCTTATAATAAATTTTCACATCAAAGTCCGAAAGCGAATCCATACTGAGGATTATATCAAATTCAGTCGTGTGTATGATGATGAGATCAGCAGATAAAGAACATTTATATGACTTAATGGGAACTGATTCACAAAAAATTATTGCAATGATACTTCCCTTAAGAGTTTTGACTGAAAACTCCCTTGTTAAATCAAATTGGAAATATCTAATTTTCTTAGTGAACTAGGATGAAATTAAACAATGCGATGATCCAGAATCAAATAATGCATTTGGTAAACTTGAGGAAACCATTGAATTACCTTCCACCACGTCTTTCAGAGCTTCAACCTTAGTAGCAGTGATAACATAATATTTTCCTTGATCTCTTGGCCTTTTCTAAGGTATGTTTCCTTGGAACTTAAGAAATTCATTTTCATAATTTACCCTTTCTCTACAGTTGTAGCATTCAACATTCACTACCTCTTTCTTCCCCTTGCAATCATGAGCTTGTTGGCCTTTTTCACCACACTTGTAACATACTCCCATTCCTTTTAGGCATGTACTAGGGTGTTTCTACCCAAATTTTCTGCATGATGGATATTCAACTTTTCCCTTCTTCCCCATATGTCTATTTACAGAGTGTTGAAAAGATCTCTTCTTCTCTTTCTTTGCTTTAAAGTCATAAGACTTAGAAAATTACTTTTCTCTCTTGATAGTGCATGAGACAATATATTCGTACAACAAGAAGGGTTTTGACACTAATGCACTATGGAGAAATGGTTTTAACCCCTCAAAGAATCAACCAATCTTAATCTTTGGGTTACATATATAATCTGCTACGTGCCTTGCTGATCTTGTAATGTTAGCCTCATACTTTGCGATATTCTCATCCTCTTTTGGGCGCAGACTTAGAAATTGTCTTTCTATATCTTCTCGATGGTCATGAGGAAAGTATTTTTATAAGAAAATATCTTTGAACTCCCTCTATTCCATACATGATACTTATTCATCTTCCTTTTTGTTTTGAATCAGTGTCCACCATTGATCTACATCTCCTATGAGGTGATAAACTGCCATGGAAACTTTTTCTATTTCGCTACACCCAAAGCGTGGAATATTTTCTCTAAGGAATTTATCCATTTCTCAGATACTATTGTATTTGTACACCCATTGAATATTGGTGGTTTTTTATTCATGAAGCTGTCTAACATTGATCCTCCTCATTGTGGATCAGGGTGCTCCATACGGGTAAGGTTATTATTCCTAACCTGATTGAGTTGTCCCAGTATGGTGATAAGATGATCAGCAACAGTTGCTTCACCAGCTCCACTATAATTATCTTGAGTATTAGGGAAATCCCTACATATATTATGTGTGATGATATAGTTTCCATTCCTTCCAATAGTTGCCATTTCTAAACAATATCATAAACTAGATTAGTTTATGAATCACAATACATAATTCCAAACTTGTAAAACACTTAACATAAATTGAACAGTTTATGGATATAATCCAAAAACATAAAAATGTTTTCTTTGAGGAAGTATATACGCATAAATCCTTCATAATGGTTTGTAAAGAAAATGAGAACTATCTGAATCATATCCTCTGGGAGTGTCGTAACCAAGAGTGAAATAAGGCCCGTTGTTGTGCACCAGTTCCCATTCGAGTCTAGCTCAAAGCTGTGTTTTTGGGTTTTACCCCTAGGTACATCTGCACCAGAGCCACCTTTACCTGATCGTATCCACACATAGATGAATTGATTGGAATACTCTGAAAATCTCAACAGTACCAAAATTCTAGGATGTTCTTCTATAATAATCCTCAAAGTCTATCTTAGGGTAATGTGATCTAATCAGAGTTTATTTAAATCAAGTTTACAAGGTTTGTACTAAACTTCCTCTAATACAAACTGTAATGCCCTGACCCTAGAAACCTAGAGTCAGTGCATTATTACATAACATTGGCATGATCACAAAAGATCAAGTCTCGAAAGACCGATTAGTTTAGTAGTCTTGGAATTACTAAATACATTTATAAGTTTTACATTATATCATGAAATAAAAACATCAACAACATTTTGTCCCCTTTTGAACATACTTATATCCTTAGCATATCCCTGAAGGTCAACCATAAAATACTTCTTCGTATCCTGGAAAAAATAAAACATAGAAAGGGGTGAGCTCAGATGATGAGTAAGGATAACAATATAGCAGAAACTATCATAAATAAGCTTAAACATTTATTGCAATGTATGAGACTAAAAAATCCTTTTAAACTTGAAATTCAGAATTATATTGAAAAGATAAAATCAAATAATTCCATTTACTTATTCACATGGATATTATACTAGTCTAATAATCACATGCAATATCAATATCCACTTTCATAATGATGGAATAAATAATTACAGACTTCATAAACACATAGTCAAGGCCTTGTGCTAAGACTACAAATAAGATTTCTTCAAGTACTTGTGACAAGGCACTAGTTTGTCTCATGAGACCAACCGATTCATCGAGGAGCTATAGCGGGCTCCACCCGCCACTTACTAAGTCCAATGCATTCCTCATATGAAAAGGTCTAAACATAACATAAACATTTGTATTAAAGCTAGCATACGAAATGTCAATACTTTATCTATAAACCATGACTGGTGTAAAAATAGCACATCCATAGTCAAACATATAAAAAAACTTCAATATAATGCGGGATTTTTGTATCAAAATAAATCAACTTCAAATAAGATTAAAATCCATCAAAGGATGTTGACATAAATGAAATCAAAACTTTTTGTAGAGAAATATCTCTTTCTATTTAGAAATCATTTTAAATTCATATAATTACAAAATAAAACATTTATTTTGAAAATATTATTATAATATTGTAAGGGATGCTTCAATGATGTTATAACGTTGGAAAATAGCCACACCTGCCATATAAGTTAAAAAAACATTCTTAGTTTAATTTTTTCAAAAAGGTCAAAAAGTACCTTGTTTGGAAAACGACAGAAATATTTCTTTCAAAAACATATAAGGTCAAATAAGGGTATAAATGAATTTAACCCATTTTCTATTAAATATTAAAAATGTTTTGAAATATATTTTTATGAAACACGGATGTGGATGATAAAGAGGTCATAGTAGATACTCAATTATAAAACAATATCAGATAATAAAGAGATTGTTAAATTAACCCTTACCTTGTAATTTTCCTTAGTAAATGGTATGTTAAACTCCTTTATAATAGTTAAAACATTGTTATTAAAATATAAAAGAACTATATATATAAATATGATATCATATATGATCTTATAATATTACTTTGTTAATAATATTTTAGTTGTACCATCGTTTCAGGTGTTAACTGATTTATTTTCCTTTATATGCTTGGATATGTAAGCCATGTTTTTTATAGATAGGATTTATCTTATTAATATTCAGGATGATATTATGTCCTTAAAAATTATTTTTAATCATCAAATGAAAATTAGTCTTGAATGGATATGATGGGGAATGAATCTCATCGCGTTCGTGGAGACGATAATCCATTCGTACAAACGAGTGACAATATCATTTTTTTTTGATATTAAAATCATATATAATTGGATGATATATCATATATAAAGAATAATTATAATGTTATTTTTATTATTTACATCATTTATACTCATTATTATACCCATCCAAATGATTAAGTGTTTGAATAACAAACTTCACCACGATGTAGAGACGGTAATCCATATGTACACACGTATGGTGACTTTGTCATTTATAGGATGGATAGAATAATGAATATTGTTGTACAATTTTTATAATAACATCACAGTATATAGAAGATACTGGTGTCATTATTTTATAATAGAAAAAACAAATAAAGAGAAAGTGGAAGAAGAAAAGAACTTGAAAGAGGTGATGAAATATTTACCTCTTCTTTGGGTTCTTCCTGTTTATTTGATCAAAAGGGATCCTTAGGTTGACTTTATGACTAAAGGAAGGCCTCTAGGATGAAGGGATGACAGTTTATAGGATATTTGGGTAGGGTTTTGCCGAGCCAAATGTCTTGGAAGGTGTAAATTTTAGAGAAGGGGAAGTGCCCTTTTATAAGAGGGGTGAGGGGCACCTTAAGAAAAGATTGAAATATTATTTTATAATAAAATTATTTTCGGTTTCTAATGGATCAAAAATGAATTATTTAAAGGCTAAGGTGGGTATGGGTCGAAAAATACCCAACTAATAGGTTTTAGACTGGGTTGGGTAACTAATTTAACCTTATCCTTTAGATTTAAGTCTTAGTTAAATAATTTCACATTTACCATGTCTCTTTGTATTTTTATAATATATGGTTAATAAAATTACTATAAACTTCTAATAGAAACTAAAGTGGTTCATTAATGACATATATAATATTATTTAAACCCTTTTTCCTAACCTTATATTTTTAGGAATAAAATATCAATTAATAATATAATATTTGTTTTAAAAACTCTTTTATGTCAATTTTGACACTATTTGGTATTTTATTTTTGTTAAATTCATAAAAACATTATCATTTCGAAAAAAATTAACTTAATCAACCCTATCATGTCATATTTTCCTAGAAAATTATTTTAATTTATTAAAAGTCTCAAATTAAATTTATTTGGATATTTATAATATCAATTATTTTAATCTTTCATTAATAAGGTAATTACTGCATCATCATTGTGTCATAAATATATTTAATTATTTAATGTCTAAAAATTATAAATAAAATATCTTTATGTAGGAAAAATTTTCTAGATTTATAATTAATATTTATAGTCGAATTTATCTTATGTATAACCCTATATTAAAAATGGTTTTGTTATTAAACTTTGATTTTAACTCTTTTAAATCTTCTTTAAATAAAATAATAATAAATGTCCTAATCTAATCATAGTAGACCAAAGAGGATCAAATTTTATTCCTAAGTTTGTTCTTGGTCGAATTAAACTTATCCAATAGAATTAGGACATGTGTTATGATAATTATAATATCATTTTTACCATTAATTACCCTATTTACTTTTTACTGTGGTAAATAAAAGTAAAACGTTACTATTAACCAAAAATATTTTTCATCTTATTGAACCACATTTTGCTTACTTATATTAACCATGTATCTCGGATTTTTGAAATTCAACTCACAGAAGCAGTAAAATAAAGTTTTATATAAATTTACAAATTCTCCTAAGAGGTGGGTAAAAGACAGTAAAAAGTTCAATAAAATTTTATGTATCTAAACTTATTATAAAACGACTCCAATGAATTATGTTGAAAATATATAGGTATTATGTATCTATTTTGACCTAAAATAAATTAAAATAAAATAACCAATTATTTAAATAAAAATTTGGTTTTAACTAATAACACACTGTTTTTTTCACTATTCATCAAAAATTGAAAGTTTTCAGAAAAATACCAAAAATTCACCCTAAGCTAATTTCGATTTTATGAATCCAAAAATGAAGTCCATTTTGAATGATAAAATTTATAAAATTTCAAAAAGTAGGTATTACTATTCATAATGGCTAGTTTGATTGGTTGTGGTGTGTTTGAACTCGAAGTTGCGTATAACACAAGCTATTGTATTATTCTAAGGGAAACGTACCACGAAAGCTTAGAGTGTTATAATGTACCCTACCAATGTGGCCTACCAGGTGGAGGAAAAAAACCCTAATCAAAGAGGATTCATGATTCCATAGACTCTACTAGGGGTGATAGAGGATCTTAATCCTGTCCCGAGGAGGGATGCCTGGCTCTAGAGGAGACTCATCCTTTAGAGGGGAATACAGTCTAGTGATGTGAACTTAATACTGTACTAAACCCTATTGGAAATGACCAAAGGGACTGCTCTTATCCTATAATAGACTAAGATATAAACTCATCACATTATCTCAAAAGGACCGTCACATATTCTGGGTCCCAACTCTATAGAAGGATCACCAAACAGACATATCGTTTGAATGTTATGATGTTTTGAAGTTTTAGAAGGGGGTTACTAGGCCTGTGGACCAACTCACGATCGGCCCATCGACCATGGAGGATAACCACCATGGTCGACCTCCAGGACCTGCTTTCCTATAGTTTTGGTGGTCCACTATCATGGTCAAACGCACCCCCCAGTTGCTGTCACTGCATGATAGATGGATTGACCATGGATCACGGTCGAATGTGGCCCGACTCTGGCCTAGTTGCCCTGGGTCTGAACATTTTGGCCCATCCCACCTGACCCAGCCCACTTATCTTGGACTGTCCAACCAGGATCGACCCATCTTTCCTAGCCCAGCCTGCTCACACTCAGCCAACCTAGTCTATTCCGTTTGGCCCATGCTGCCTGGCCTGCCTAGCACGCTCTGCTCGGCCTGCTCTATTCAACATTCTCTTCTTGACCCACTATCTCTCTGCATCTGCCATGTCCCATAGACATTCTGCATACCATGGCCTCTAAACCACACAACCTCCACCACTTTCTACTTCCACAAGCCCAATAGCTCCCATGAAATCACCCACCATGTTCTATGAGGTGACCACCACCACCACTAAAGATACCTCCTCTGATCACCACAAACCTCAGATCACTGCCGTCTCGGGCTGCCTACGCTGCTGCCTCACCTCACCGAACCACCGCGTCGGACCCTCACCGGTGGTCCCTTCCACAGACCACCAAACCACTTCTAATGCTCTTATTTTGAAATTGTTATAGACTCACACTCCTCAAGTCTCTATTTACATACAACTAGCCTCCATTGTCAGTTTTCCTCTAATATAGATGTCCAATCATGTTCATATCCACTCAATCTGTTCTCATTAAAACCAATAATGAATAACGAAGAACAAAAACAATTCCATCAATATAATTATACAAATTATGCACATATAAATTCATGTTCATTGAATTGATATACATTCTTCCTACATTAATAATGAGATGGAAAATTATAAAATAAATTTCCTACCTAGAGTTAGGATTGAGCATTTATGAAGAATAGTTTCACTGTTATCATTGACAATATCCTCCAACTTTGTTGGCGCAATGATCCACGATCCACTCGATCCATCATCCTTCACCAAAAAAACTCTCCAATAGTTATCTAAATCTCTATGGTTTGAGTGTCAAACCTTGAGGAAATTATATCATCATAAATTTAAAGGAGAAGTGGTCACTTCACGAAAAATAATTTTTATTTAAATTATGTAATGCCAATTACATCCTTTTCATGTTTTCCATAGAATACCTGTTTCGACCAACATTAGGTCACACCTAGGGTAAATCTGAAACTCTGAGCTTAACAGTTCCCTCTAATTCATGATCTGTGAACCCATTTAAGAGTTATTCCATTTTTTCATGAAAACCATATGCTCGGGATATTAAAAGTTTAATATTTTTAACGTATTTTTTTGGGAAAACTTGGCCTCAGAATCACACACCTTCTCAGCAGCTGGTCTTGAAATCAATCCACAAAATATCTTAAAACAGTACATAGAAATATTCAAGATGTTTTATTCTCCCCACCTTGAGGATTTATCTACCTAAAAGCCAAATAAAATTCTTCTCAAATAGATGAGGGTACTGAGCATGAATCTAAGCCTCTCACTCCCATGTGATCTTTTGGATATTCCAATGCAACTGCCAAACATGAACCAAAGTAATTGACCACCCAAGAAGGATTCTATCATGCTGATCCTTGATCTCCACTGGGTACTTTTAAAAATTCACCCCATCCACAATGTCTATCTCTCCCCAGTCAATGATGTGTAATGGGCCATGGATGTAACTCTTTAACTGCAACACATGGAAAATATCATGTACCCGCTCTAACTATGGAGGTAGAGACAAGTGGTATTCTACCTTTACAACTCTATGTTGTATCATGAATGGTCTGATAAACCTGAAAGATATATTACTAACCTAACCAAATCTCTATAATCCCCATCGAGGTGATACCTAAAGGAACACATGGTCTCCTTCCTCAAACTCCAAAGGCCTCCACCACCTATCAACATATGGCATATTTCTTCTTTGTGTATTATTTTTTTCACTCTTACATGATCTGAACCTTCTCTGTGGTAGCTCACACAAACTCTGGCCCCATGAGTACAAACTCTCTTGGGTCGGTCCAACAAATTGGTGACTGGCTGGGTCACCCATACATGGCCTCGAATGGTGCCATACCAATGGTGGAGTGATAACTATTTTTTATTAAAACTCCACCAGTGGTATGTGATCCTCTTAACATTGGAAAAAATCTAACATGCATTCTCACAACATGTCTTGTATAACTTGAATGGTCAGTTTAGTCTGGTCGTCCGTCTGGGTGTGAAATTTTGTGATCAAGTGTAACTGAGTCCCAAAGCCTCCAGTAATCTGTTCCATTGCTGGGATGTAAAGAATGAACCATGATTTGAAACTATCATTAATGGAACTCCATGGAGTCTAACTATATCATTCATGTAGAGGTGTCATAATCTCTCTACCGAACTCTTCTCTAAGATAGCTAGGATGTGACCCGACATGGTGAGTCGGTCAATGATCATAAAGATGGAATCATGACCCCTAGATATACGTTGTAAAAATGTCATGAAGTCCACCGATATCCCATCCCAATTCCATTCTATCATGTCAAGAGGTTGGGGTAAACCCAGTGTAACCTAGTGCTCAGCCTTCACTTGTTGACAAGTGAGGCATCGTGAGAAGAACTATGCGACTCCCTTCTTCATCCCTAGTCACTAAAACTAATGTTGGTGGTCCTGGTACATCTTATCTATACTTGGAGTTACCAATACCTGGGAAAAGTGTAACTACCCTAAAACCTCCTCCAACAATGCCACTAGTACAAAAAGTAAACCCTCTGAAAAGAACTATGTACTCCCCACCTTTTGAATATCCATTATAAGTATGCCCTACAGACAACTGAGCATGTAGGGTCTCGCAGTTGGTATCCCCATGTTGTGCCTACCTGACTTTATATAAGAGTTAATGGGTAATAATAATCGACTAAAGGTATATTTCTCCACTCCATACATAAAGGATATCTATAATGAGACCAACTTCTCTAACACATCGTTCAGAAACATAAAACTAGATATCTTGCTGAGAGAATCTACCACCACATTCCCCTTTATAGGATTATTAGAAATCTAAAAGTCAACGTCCTAGAGGAAATCTATCCATAAAATATATCTCAAGCTCAAATCCTTTTGAGATAATATATACATGAGACTCTTGTGATAAGAGTGGACGATAAATTACTTTCCCATTAGTTAGTGTCTCCATAAATTCAATGTGAATACTACCACTGCTAACTCAAGATCAGGGGTCGCATAATTTTACTCATGCTATCTCAAATGGTTCTAACCATAGGCAATCACCACTTAACACTGCATTGGTACATTACTAAGCCCTGTACCTAGTGTATTGAGGAACACCACATACTAAATTCCCTCTTCTATAAATATCTAGATGGGAGTGCTTTTCAACCTCTATCTTAACACCTGAAAGAACTTATGGCACATCTCCGCCCACATGAAAGGTTGTCCCATTTGTTTGAAAGATATAACGGGTGATAACAGTTCGAAGAAGTATAAAAAAACCTATGATATTACCCTACCAATCCAAGGAAACTATACACCTCGGTAACACTCTTGGGTGGCTCCCAAGCATGAACTGACTCAAACTTTGTTGGATACACTACAACTCTATCTGCCAAAAAGAAGTTTCCAAGAAAAAGGACCTCTCAAATCCGGAACTGACACATAGAGATATTCCCATAGAGTTGGTGCTCTTGGAGTGTATCTAGGACCATCCTCAAGTGTCTAAAATGTTTCTCCATAAATACCGAGAACACTAGGATTTCATCGATGAAGGCCACCACGTACCAGTGTAAGTAAGGGTAAAAGTTCTGGTTCATGAGTCTGATGAACATAGTTGGGGAACTCATCACACGAAACATAATCAACAAATACTCACATTGATCGTAACGACACCTAACACATGTATTCAATATATCCTCATCATGTACTTGTAATTGGTGATATCCTGATATGAGGTAAATCTTATAGAACCACCACACCCCTTTCAACTGATCAAAGAGGTCATTGATCCTCGTTAGTGGATAATTGTGCTTCACGGTCACCTAATTCAACCACCGGTAATCCATTCACAACCTCAAGCTCCCATATTACTTATGAAAAAAACTAGAGATTCCCAGGGTTAAACTTTGGGTCTCATGAAGACCTTCCTCTGGAATTCCTCCAACTGCACCCTCAACTCATAAATCTCTGTAGGAGCCATCCGATATGGATTTATAGATATCTGTGTAATCCAAGGGTGTAGATGAATGAATTAGTCCATATCCCTATGGAATGTTAAACCTATAACATCATTAGGGAATATGTCCTCATACTCCGCCACCACTACAGTAAACATAAGACTCATATCATCCACCATACCGAGGGTTCAGCTAGCTAACTTATGAATAATTGGATGCACCCTCCTATGTGTGAGTCTATCCTGCATATAATGTGTATCCTTTTCACCAACAATGGAATACTTGGTTCCATCAATGTAGACACACCACACTCTACACCTAAAATAGTCAATCTGAGCATGACTTGTTGATAATAAGTCCATACCAAGAATGATGTTGTATAGCCTTGATTCCATTACCAATAGATACCAACCCTAACTTTTGCCTCAAAGATTAAAGTAACAATATCGACACTAGTGTTTGATCCTTGAATATTCTCCTCTATGAGTCTATAAGCATAAGGGTTGAGTCAATGGTTACAATAGAATCTATGATCCTGAATAAGTTTCATGCAATGAAATAAATTACTAGCACCTATGTCTATCAAAACTACAAGTAATGTGGAAAAGACACAAATTTTACCTTGAATCCTCCCTAGAGACCTTGGGTCATAAGCCTTTATCACCTGAAATAGACCTCATCCTTATCTACTAGCTTTCTGATCCTGGCGTGGACAACCTGGGGGTGGTGGTGTTAATGGGTCGATCCTTTGACCACCTCTTGTAGCCCTGCCTGCTCCTCTACCATGTCTGCCACCTTATAGAGCACCCTACTCCTGTTTCTGGCTCTGACTTGGTTGTCCTTACACCATCCCCCGATTAGCTGTACAATGGGTTGGGAAATCTCATTCCATATTTCCCTAACCACTACATTTTAAACACCATCATTTTATGGGATGACACGACCCACCATGGGATCCCTTCACCACTGAACCTACATCCCATGATTGTCCACTGAAGTTCCTGGCCCACTTGGATCCATGTGACTACCATCATCTATCTACTTCCAGGGTCTTAGATACCCGGTGCCCACTACTATCTCCCACTATCAATGTATTCTCTACTAGAAAACTCTCCACTAGTAAGGCTCGCTCAAGTACCCCAACATAAGTAGGAAATACAAGGGATACCACTAAGGATGTGATGTACTGACATATTCACTACTTAAAGGTCATAACCCTGAATAATTGGTCTCATACCATATCCATGGAGTATCGCGAAAGATTAGCAAACCTTGCTGAGCACTCTGCTATGGTCATAGTGTCTAGCTGCATATGTAGAATCTCTTGCTTGCGTACCGATAAAAACATTTCTGGATATTACTCCTCTTGGAAGATACAGTCATAATATATATAGGAGAGAGCTATTTCACCATCATACTACATCCACAAGAACCACCATCACCATGTGGAGCTCTGAAGAAGACTTTTGGTGAGGACTTCCATCTTTCCAATAGGCATCCCAAAAGGTGGAGAACATAGGTGAATCTCTCTAGCTAATCTTTAACAAAATGGGGGTTTGGCTCACCCCAAAAACTGGGAGGTTGTTCCTTTTAAAACTCATGAAATTCTATCATACTGTGTGCTTCCTCAGTAGGTAGTTCTGGAACTATCTACTTCTAAACAAGTGGTAGTACAACAAGGAAAGTACCCAAAGGTGGCATCTCTAGTACAAGCCCCTATATCTATGCCCCGTCATTAGGAATTATCATCCTCATGATCTCTCATTTGAATCCTAGATGGCTATCTTCATGGAGTCATCTTGAGATAAAACAAGATGTAACCTAGTCAATAGAATATATCTGGAGAGCTGACTTAAGAGGGAAATGGAAAACACAACCATTCCTATATGATTCATGTACCCTTTTTCCCCGCAACCAGTGTTTTTATGTACTGAGTTGAAAATAAGGCAGTTAGATCCCTAGTGTATGGATATGTCAGCTGTCACACAAACACTAGAGTCTGTGGCCTAAAATCCAAACTCAATACACTCAACACAATTTCCCCAAACCAACCTTACAGACTCATATTCCTAAAGTATAACCGACCCCCTTTGATACCACTCTAGAAATAAGTAGGAATATCCCACAAATGGGAGGAATTATCTTAATGTACATGTGCACATGCACACATCTCCAAACCACAAGTGCTGGAAAGAAAAAATGATAATTAATCAATGCATAAAAACCACTATATCTCACAACCATAGTACAACAATGAATGTTATGAAAAGTAAACAGGGAGATAATACAAGCCCACCAAAAGAGTCTGAAAAAAAGACAATCAAAAAATGGTGACATGTTTCCTGGACTGTCCCACTTGTGGAAAGTGATTGCACAATTTCTTGAAACTCATCCACAGAAAAACCTAATTGATCCAGCCTAAGGGAAATGGTAATGAGACAACTTTTTGATGTTATAAGAGAAAATATCATCTTTCTGGACTCTCTAAGAACCATCTGGTCCTTGTACACCTAGTATTCAATAAAATGGTCGATCTTCTGCACTAGACATGACACGTGCGGGCAAAGGCCGTGTATGGGTGAGTAAAAAAATACTCAGGAAGATACCCCAAAACCTAAAATAAAATTACAAAAAAGGAAATACCATGAAGGAAAATTCACAGTCATTTCCACACAGGTGTATGTATACCACACATGTAGAAAGATCATCCATAAATACTCAATCCAAGACTCACAGTCTAGAGGTAAGCCACAAACAATTTATAGCCACAAGATTTTGCTCAAAGAACACTCATTCCAAGAGAACTCATTCCACGAACCATTATATCATCCAAGACACTCACAAAGATGTCTAGCTCATTTCCCCCACCCAAATGATAACATATTGGGAAAAGAAAATTTATGATTCACAGAGAGGGGATCATGCCCAGATATGCTATGGGATACCACTGATCATGCCCCGGTCACACTGGGGGATACCATGTGCTGAATCTAGATCAATTCAAAATATAGGGGATCATTCTCAGACACCCTAGGGGATACCGCAGGTCTCACCCAAACACTCTAGGGGATAACACATACCCTACCAATGTGACTCTCTAGTTGGAGGATCAATTACCTACTCATGGAGGTTACATGATTCCACAGACTCTAATATGGGTGATATAGGATCACAATCCTATCTTGGAGAGGGATACCTAGCACTATCTAGGAATCGACCTCTAGAGGGGATTACAATATAGTGATGTGGATGTAATACAATATTGAACCCTAAAGGAAAGGATGAAAGAGAATGATACCAACCACTACTGTCTAAGATAAAAATCACCACATCATCTCAAAGGATTGTATCTTACTCAAGGTCCCAACTCTATAGACAAATCATCAAACAGACGTACCATTTGAATGTTATGGAATTTTGAATTTTCAAAAGGGGGTCACTGAGCTTGTGGACTGACTCATGGTCGATCCAATGACTATGCCAATAGACTGATCTAACTTTCCTCCCTATGGATACCATAGTTGACCTTCACGGTTGACCATGCCCCCTGCTTCCGCAGCCTTATGGTAGATGGATCGACCATGGATCATAGTCGACCATGGCCCAGCTTAAGCCTGATTTCCCCATGTTCGACCTGTTTGGTCCAAACCACATGTCTTGGCCCACTCATCCCATCCCATCCCACCTGGAACACCCATATCTTAGGGCCTTTCCCTCCCACACTTAACCCACCTAGCATGCTCTACCTAGCCTATTCCACCTGGCCTGCTTCGCTCGGTCTGCTCCACTCAGCCCACCTAGCCTGCTCAATTAATCATGATCCACTTGTCCCGCTTTCCCTACATGTTTGCCACATCCCAAGGACCTTCCACATCCCATGACCTTCGAACCATGCAGTTTGCACCACCAAAACCTTCACTTCCACCTATGATCACTTATGACTCCGATCTCCACTGGACAGGGCTACCAATGCCTCCACCTTTCCTATCCGAACCACCGCTTCATACCTACACCAGTGGTCCCTTCCGCAGACCACTGAGCCACCTCTAATGCTCAAATTTCAAAATGGTCACAAATCCACACTACTCAGGACTTTATTTATATAAACATATCCTCTATTTTCATTTTCCTCCAATCAAGGGGTTTGATCATGTTTAGAGCCACCAGAAAAGTAGACACATGGCCATAGGGGTCCAATTGTGGGGAACGAAAAGAACTATGGAGAGAAAATCACAAAGGTGAACTTGAGGAACAAACTTAAGCCTTTTTTCATGTCAGCCTCAATCTATTATCATTATAACGAGGAACCGATAATGAATAATGAATAAACTTCCATTAATTTAATTTTATAGACAATGAACATATAAATTCTTGTCCGTTGAATTGATCTACATTTATCATAGACTAAGAACGATATAGAAAATCATAAAACAAATTCCCTACCTAGAGTTTGGATCGAACTTTGATGAAGAACAATTGTGTTTTTTTGTCGATGAGATCTTCCAAATAGATTGGTGAAACAATTCATGATCCCCTCGATCCGTCGTCATTCGTCAGAAAAACTCTACAATGGTTTTCTAAATATCTAGGTTTTGAGAGTCCAACCCCAAGTAAATTCAATGGTGGCCTCATATTACTGATTAGGGAACCTAGTTAATAGTTGAAATGCACTGTGTTGCATTTGTTGTCAATGAGGAATGATGTTGTCATGGAATGAATGGATGTCAAGGAATGTCAATATGTGAATGACAAAGGATGTGATGGTGTTGGTGATGAATGGAGAATGGCCATGGTACTAAGATGCATGTCACTTAGGAGATTCACTAAGTGACATAGGATGTTGTGGTTGAAACATTCTCTATGGATATCTGACGATTGTTTAACTAGTCTTTAAGTTCAAAGTACTTGTATCAAGTGGATACAATTTCACAACAATGTTAGAAGACCATGCAGTGTTAAGACAATTCATGAGGAGATGAAGATGATCCATCCACACCTCCTAAGTGGATGAAGTGAGCTGAAGAAGTCCATGCACTATCACTTAGTGCATGTGAATTAGAATTTGATCCAACTTGATCTCTGATTGGATCAATGAAGCACATTGAAGAAATCTTTGATTCAGGAGTTCGGTTGAAGATGAAGAACCTTCGAGAATTCCATTCCAAAGTGATGAATAAATGTTGAAGAGAATTGGAGGAATTCTAATGAAGAAGAAGAATAGATGAGGGGAATGGCTTAGAGGAAGATGGATTGGCATTTAGAATTGGCATTTGGCTTATACTCATAGGAGAACTTTGTATTTGACAAAGTCCTTATTCATGCCTTTGCCAAAGAATATGGCCAGCCAAGGCACCTTGAGGGTTCAACCCCAGGGCGGCAGGGCGCACCCAAGACACCGCATGGGCGCCTGGGGCACGCCCGAAGGAGCGCGGCAGGGGCGTAGGAGCATACCCCCAAGAGTGTCAATGTGCATAGAGGGCGCATAGCGCGCGCCCGAGGGGCCGGAGTGGGTGCAGAGCGCGCCCGCAGAACTCGGTGCGGGGCGGCACCGAGAGGGGAGGAGATTCAACTGGCCGTCTCTGGGAGCGGCTGGTTGATAAACCGTGGAAATTCTGAGAGGCGATTAGATGTGGGACGGAAAATTTCGCCGCGGATCAGATCTGAGCCGTCCGTCTCATCGCGCGCTCGATCTCCGCCGCTCATCTAATCGCTCCATTCGCGATCTGATCTAGGCCGTCCGAGATTATCTGATCACCTGATCTGACGGCTCCCCGTCCGTCCTCAACCTTGAGCTCGCCCGAAGCCACCCGCGAGTTCCGTTCGAACCAGAGGCCATCTCGATGACGGTTCTTGAGATCCCGACCACCATTGTCGAAGCCGAAGGCTCCATTGAGCTCATCTTGACCTACTAAACCGATCCATGCTTAAAAATACACTTGCATGAAATGTTTGGAGAGTTTTGGTATCCGGCCGAGGCAAGAAGAAGTTGCCGAGGTTTGGGTGTTTATGCTTGCATGTTTTGGATCGAAGGAAGGTCGTGCATGCGTTCTAAGTCGCATGCACATGGAGGAGAAAAACAAAAATAAAGAAGGAGAACCCGCGGTGAACCGAGGAGAAAAACAAGATTTTACAGAATCTTGAAGAACCGAAAATCTCGGGAGTTTGAAGTTATATCACACGGATTGAACCGCCTCTCCTCTGCCTATATAAAGAGAGGCCTTGCTCTTGAATTTGCTTGCTGATCCTTTGTTGAAAATCTGAAGTCCCGTGAGAAGCACTCTGTGCCTCGCGAAGTCGAAGCCCCGTGCAGCACCCTGCGCGATAGTGAAGCCCGTAGCACCCCTTGCTCCACGAGGTTCCTTTTGTGCACTCCTTGCACGAAAGAAGAAAGGGAGTCCCTTGTGCACCTTCCTTGCGCGACAGGAAGACCCGTGGCCGCATCCTTGCGCGCCCGTGGTTGCATCCTTCTCTGCCCACGGACTTGCGCGACAGGAGGTGTTTGCGCACTGCTTGTGCTCTTTCACCTTGAGCGGCTGTCCTTGCACCCTTGACACCTTGCGCGACAGTGGAGTAGAGAAGTGGCCGCGGCTCAAACACACCTTGCGCGCCATCTCTTTGAAGGAGGAGTTCGGGTTGTGTGTTCAAGACAAGAGGAAGAACCTGAGACCTTGGCTTGGGTATGTTCAAGTGGGTGAAGTGAAGAGCCCACCTTTGTGTGTGTGCTAAGTGCAAGGAAGGATTGCAACTTGTGTGTGTGCCACTTGGGAGAACACCCTATGGGCAGTGGGTGTCCAAAGGTGGAAGGCCACCACATTTGTGTGTGTGCAAAACAAGAGGAAGACCAGAGGCCATGTGTGTGCACAAAGAACAACACCAAGTGGTGTGTGCCAAGTGAAGTGGAAGACCACACTTTGTGTGTGTGTAATAATTGAATAATCCATACCTTGGTTGTTCCAAATTGAATAACACACTTTGTGTGTGCATTTGAAGAAGAGGCCGTAGCCCTTGTGTGTACAAAATGGAGAACCAAGTGTGTGCAGAATTGAAGTGCATACTTTGAAGAATATTAAGAGAACAAGGAAGTGTGTGTGCTTAGTAAGTGAAGTAGGCTAAGCCTTGTGTTTTCTAATTGATCAAGGGAAGTGTGTGTGAGAAAACAAGAACAAGAAGGCCGAACCTACTGTGTGTGCACTAAGTGAAGTGTATACACTTAGAAGAAGTGGAAGACTTCCACACTAAAGTATAACACACTTTTAAGTGTGTGAAAAAATTGAACAAAGTGTGTGAAGTTCAAGGAAGGTGTGTGCTTGAAGTGATTACACCCTTTGTGGGTTTATTGCACCAAGAGAAAAGAAAGTGAAGTGCATGCATGCATGCATGCACGTGCACACGTGAACAAAGCTAAATCAGGCTGTGTGCAATTGAGAAGTCCAAGACCAGAAGATCTTGAAGAATCAGAGTTTCCATGCATTCAGTGCATGAAGTAGAATTGCTGTGAGACTGGAACAGACTGAAGTTAAAGATATCAGTTTTCTGAGTATTCAGTAGTTGGAGAGAATCCAGGTCCTCCTGAGAAGAAGGAGATAAATCCTGAGCAAGACGTGAAGACCTGATCAAGTGATCAGATGTGAAGATCAAGGCCAGCAGTCTTTATCCCAGACTGCTGAAGATACTTGAAGAAGCTTAAAGTGAAGAAGAGCTACTCGTGTGATTCGAGGAGCCAGGAGAAGCCCCCTGTGAGACTCAGGGTGGAAGAAGTCTTCAGTAGGATTCTGGAGCAGGCCAGTGGGACTCTGGTAACACTGTGGGATGCAGTATAAATACCCTCTTGTGGGACTCAGGAGAGATACAGTGGGATACTTTATCGACCATTGTAATACTAACAGATTATAATGGAAGAAACCATGTTGGGGCGTATAACCAACATGGCAAGGACGTAGGCCTTTGGTGCCGAACCTTGTAAATCCTTGTGTCCAGTGCCTTCACATTTACTGCATCATTCGTGGAAAGGTGAGAGATACAAGAAGAGTGGATCGAGGCCTTAACAAGCCATAGAGGTTTAATTGATTAAGAATCAATTAGTAAAAAGTTTTAAAGGATCACTGATTCACCCCCTCCCCCTCTCAGTGATTCACATTGATCTGGGCACTTCAATTGGTATCAGAGGGAAGGTTACCTCTAAAAGATCCAAGAGAGTCTTTATGGAGTGCAGATTTGAGGAAATGAGTGACCAGCCTCAAATGGAGATATCTGCCAAGACTCAGAAAAATAGAAAGAAGAAACAAGCAAAGAAGATGAGGAAGAAGGTTTTTGCAATCAGAGAAACTCCTTCTATGGAAAGAAATGTGAAAGTCACATCAGATGACAATTCCTTTTATCATTCTTCTGATGAAGCCTGCTCTAGCTGTGATGAAGATGGAAGGAACAATGATCTTCTAAATGCAATAAAATATCTTCAGAAGACAGTCCCCAATGAAGTGGCAATGTGTATAGGTAAAGGCCTCCTTGATCTTCAAGAAGAAAAATTACAGCTAGAAGATGAAGCCAATTCTCTGGAAGTCCAATTGGCAAAAAGGGTTGGCATAACCAACACTCTCAGAAAGCTGGTGAAGGCTAAAGATTAAACAGTATCTCTTTGCAATGAAAGATATGAAGACACTATTGAAGAATTGCAAAGAAGCCTTTCTGAGAAATAATTATTTAAGACTGTGGTCAAAGATGTTTTCCATGCAATGGAAAAGTTGCACAAAGTTTCAATGAATGTCAGAGATGCTCAACTTGAAGACAAAGTAAACAGGGTGAAGGAGCTTGACAATTCATTACAAGAAATGAAGAAGGTTCATGAAGACCAGTTAAAGCAGCTGGAAGAGAAATGGGAAGGAAGGCTAAGAACTATTGAGGATGAGAAGAACTCCCTCAATATGAAATGCTTAGAACTGGAGGTGATATTGAACAATCAGCAATCACCCAAATCCAAAGCCTCCCAGTCAGCTGAAAGAAGAAATGTTGCTACTCAAGTATGCATTGAGCAGGATGATTCTAAAAGAAAGACATCCTCTAATAAAAGGGAAAAAACTTCTAAAAAGAAGGTACCATCCATCCCATCTTGTACTCATGTTTCTAAATGTGTTTCTACTAAAAGTGCAGGATGGAAGAATGAATCCAAACAAGTATGGATGAAGACGGTGAAGAAAGAATGCTCTCCTGAAACAACACAGCAAGTCAAGAAAAGCACCCAAAAATCAGAAGGACTGAAGAGGTCAAGATTTATGGGTCAGTGTTGGTGTTGTAACAAGTATGGGCACTGTGCAAAGGATTGTTGGTACAATCCACTGAATGTAAAAGCACAAAGGAAGCCCATGCCAAGGGGGAGCAAGCCAGAGGAAAAGAAGCAGCATCCACAGGTCCAGATACATCTGTTTACTGCAAATAGATTTGGATTACTTGACAACATCTGAGATGATTGCAAAAGTGGTCAAAAAGATACATGTCAATCTCCAACTGTATCCAAAGCTAAAAAGAAGAGAAGATCACTAAACCTGGCTAAAATGGAAACCTTGGGAAGAAAACAGAAGAAAGGTGGCAATGCTCCCAAGAAGATGTTGAAAAAGGAAGAGAAGTCCTTGGATTTGAAATCCAAGAAGGGTGATGCATCCAGAAGGACCACCAAGAAGAAAACATGCTTCTACTGTGGAAAGAAAGGCCATACCATGGATCTTTGTAAAGAAGCCATGAAATTCAATAGAGGCAGACTGGACTCAAACAGACAATCAATCCAGAAGAATCAGAAGGGATTGGTTGAAAATAAGTTGCCTAAGAAAGGTGGCTTAACAGTATCAAAAGAACCATGTGGAATTTCCAAAACTGAGGCCTCACTTCCAAATGACTTGTTAGTCATATGGCCTAATCAGTTGCAACTTGCCAGAGAACTGCAAAGAGCTGAAGATGAAGCACTGGAAATTGCTAAGGCAAAAAGAAAACAAAAGATTTCACATGAAGATGTATTGAGATCCACACCAGCACAAAAATCATTGAAGATCAAATGTGAAAGTGTGAAGAATGGTGAAAATGGGACATCTCGGTTGAGAGAATCTTCTCAACCTTGTTGTTCACATTGATGAACCAAGGAGGTTCCATCTTATTCTCTAATCACTTGTATTTACATGTGCTAACATTGCAGGGAATTGAAGATGATGATCATTCTCAACTGGAGAGTGGTTTGGGTAGAATGGAGAGCACCTCTTGAGGGGGAGCCAATCTGTAGAAGATGGGATTCTGAGATTTAATACCATATTGAGAAAAGTGAAGGTATTCCAATCATACTTTCATCCCTTGTTTCTTAATTGTATTCATCATGACAATTAAGGGGGAGTATGGATTGAAGACAAATGGATGAAAGGGGGAGCTTTATCTTTGCACCTGAACTTTCTAATGAGTTTTGTGAAGTTGTGCAGGATTTAGCAAATTCATTGTTATATCTGAAAAATTTCAAACCCTTAATCATGATCTCACATGTGTAGAGAATTATGGACAGCTTTGAATTCCTTGGTCATATCACTCTTGTTTTCTACACCAGGTTAGCCCAAGTAGACTTAGAGCTGATTTACTAAAGGTTCGTTGCTCAAGTGAACATGTGACATCATCCCTCTCTTATGATTTTCAAGACAATGCTTTTCAAAGGGAGGAAGTGATTATTTTTGAGAACCACACCACACCTTTTCATTTGATTTCCAATAAGGCAGAGAAATATTGGCACACATATTGACCCATTCATATGTGCTGAAGAAGTGTATTGACAACAAATACAAAGGGGGAGATTGAAATGCACTGTGTTGCATTTGTTGTCAATGAGGCATGATGTTGTCATGGAATGAATGGATGTCAAGGAATGTCAATATGTGAATGACAAAGGATGTGATGGTGTTGGTGATGAATGGAGAATGGCCATGGTACTAAGATGCATGTCACTTAGGAGATTCACTAAGTGACATAGGATGTTGTGGTTGAAACATTCTCTATGGATATCTGACGATTGTTGAACTAGTCTTTAAGTTCAAAGTACTTGTATCAAGTGGATACAATGTCACAACAATGTTAGAAGACCATGCAGTGTTAAGACAATGCATGAGGAGATGAAGATGATCCATCCACACCTCCTAAGTGGATGAAGTGAGCTGAAGAAGTCCATGCACTATCACTTAGTGCATGTGAATTAGAAGTTGATCCAACTTGATCTCTGATTGGATCAATGAAGCACATTGAAGAAATCTTTGATTCAGGAGTTCGGTTGAAGATGAAGAACCTTCGGGAATTCCATTCCAAAGTGATGAATAAATGTTGAAGAGAATTGGAGGAATTCTAATGAAGAAGAAGAATAGATGAGGGGAATGGATTAGAGGAAGATGGCTTGGCATTTAGAATTGGCATTTGGCTTATACTCATAGGAGAACTTTGTATTTGAAAAAGTCCTTATTCATGCCTTTGCCAAAAAATATGGCCAGCCAAGGCACCTTGAGGGTTCAACCCCAAGGCATGGGTGCTAGGGCACCACGCCCATGGGGGAACCCGTGGGGCAAGACAGGGCGGCAGGGCACACCCAAGACACCACATGGGCGCCTAGGGCACGCCCGAAGGAGCACGGCAGGGGCGTAGGAG
Organism: Viscum album; assembly: GCA_963277665.1. Lineage (NCBI taxonomy): Eukaryota > Viridiplantae > Streptophyta > Magnoliopsida > Santalales > Viscaceae > Viscum > Viscum album. The sequence goes on from OY728157.1 coordinate 639,165,487, forward strand.
CGTACCCCCAAGAGTGTCAGTGTGCATAGAGGGCGCATAGCGCGCGCCCGAGGGGCAGGAGTGGGCGCAGAGCGCGCCCGCAGAACTCGGTGCGGGGTGGCACCGAGAGGGGAGGAGATTCAACTGGACGTCTCTGGGAGCGGCTGGTTCATAAACCACGGAAATTCCGCGAGGCGATTCGATGTGGGACGAAAAATTTCGCCGCGGATCAGATCTGAGCCGTCCGTCTCATCGTGCGCTCGATCTCCGCCGCTCATCTAATCGCGCCATTTGCGATCTGATCCAGGCCATCTGAGATTATCTGATCGCCTGATCCGACGGCTCCCCGTCCGTCCTCAACCTTGAGATCGCCCGAAGCCACCCGCGAGTTCCGTTCGAACCAGAGGCCATCTCGACGACGGTTCTTGAGCTCCCGGCCACCATTGCCGAAGCCGAAGGCTCCATTGAGCTCGTCTTGACCTACTGAACTGATCCATGCTTAAAAATACACTTGCATGCAATGTTTGGAGAGTTTTGGTATCCGGCCGAGGCAAGACGAAGTTGCCGAGGTTTGGGTGTTTATGCTTGCATGTTTTGGATCGAAGGAAGGTCGTGCATGCGTTCTAAGTCGCATGCACGTGGAGGAGAAAAACAAAAATAAAGAAGGAGAACCCGCGGTGAACTGAGGAGAAAAACAATATTTTACAGAATCTTGAAGAACCGAAAATCTCAGGAGTTTGAAGTTATATCACGCGGATTGAACCGCCTCTCCCCTGCCTATATAAAGAGAGGCCTTGCTCTTGAATTTGCTTGCTGATCCTTTTTTGAAAATCCGAAGTCCCGTGAGAAGCACTCTGTGCCTCGTGAAGTCGAAGCCCCGCGCAGCACCCTGCGCGGCAGTGAAGCCCGGAGCACCCCTTTCTCCGCGAGGTTCCTTTTGTGCACTCCTTGCACGAAAGAAGAAAGGGAGTCCCCTGTGCGCCTTCCTTGCGCGACAGGAAGACCCGTGGCCGCATCCTTGCGCGCCTGTGGTTGCATCCTTCTCTGCCCGCGGACTTGCGCAGCAGGAGGTGTTTGCGCGCTGCTTGTGCTCTTTCACCTTGAGCGGCTGTCCTTGCACCCTTGACACCTTGCGCAATAGTGGAGTAGAGAAGTGGCCGCGGCTCAAAAACACCTTGCGCGCCATCTCTTTGAAGGAGGAGTTCGGGTTGTGTGTTCAAGACAAGAGGAAGAACCAGAGACCTTGGCTTGGGTATGTTCAAGTGGGTGAAGTGAAGAGCCCATCTTTGTGTGTGTGCTAAGTGCAAGGAAGGATTGCACCTTGTGTGTGTGCCACTTGGGAGAACACCCTACGGGAAGTGGGTGTGCAAAGGTGGAAGGCCACCACATTTGTGTGTGTGCAAAACAAGAGGAAGACCCGAGGCCATGTGTGTGCACAAAGAACAACACCAAGTGGTGTGTGCCAAGTGAAGTGGAAGACCACACTTTGTGTGTGTGTAAGAATTGAATAAGCCATACCTTGGTTGTGCCAAATTGAAGAACACACTTTGTGTGTGCATTTGAAGAAGAGGCCGTTGCCCTTGTGTGTAGAAAATGGAGAACCAAGTGTGTGCATAAGTGAAGTGCATACTTTGAAGAAGATTAAAAGAACAAGGAAGTGTGTGTGCTTAGTAAGTGAAGTAGGCCAAGACTTGTGTTTGATAATTGATCAAAGGAAGTGTGTGTGAGAAAACAAGAACAAGAAGGCCGAACCTAGTGTGTGTGCACTAAGTGAAGTGTATACACTTAGAAGAAGTGGAAGACTTCCACACTAAAGTATAACACACTTTTAAGTGTGTGAACAAATTGAACAAAGTGTGTGAAGTTCAAGGAAGGTGTGTGCTTGAAGTGATTACACCCTTTGTGGGTTTATTTCACCAAGAGAAAAGAAAGGGAAGTGCATGCATGCATGCATGCACGTGCACACGTGAACAAAGCTAAATCAGGATGTGTGCAATTGAGAAGTCCAAGACCAGAAGATCTTGAAGAATCAGAGTTTCCATGCATTCAGTGCATGAAGTATAATTGCTGTGAGACTGGACCAGACTGAAGTTAAGGATATCAGTTGTCTGAGTATTCAGTAGTTGGAGAGAAGCCAGGTCATCCTGAGAAGAAGGAGATAAATCCTGAGCAAGACGTGAAGACCTGATCAAGTGATCAGAAGTGAAGAGCAAGGCCAGCAGTCTTTATCCCAGACTGCTAAAGATACTTGAAGAATCTTAAAGTGAAGAAGAGCTACTCGTGTGATTCGAGGAGCCAGGAGAAGCCCCCTGTGAGACTCAGGGTGGAAGAAGCCTTCAGTGGGATTTTGGAGCAGGCCAGTGGGACTCTGGTAACACTATGGGACGCAGTATAAAGACCCTCCTGTGGGACTTAGGAGAGATACAATGGGATGCTGTATCGACCACTGTAATACTAACAGATTATAATGGAAGAAACCATGTTGGGGCGTATAACTAACATGGCAAGGACGTAGGCCTTTGGTGCCGAACCTTGTAAATCCTTGTGTCCAGTGCCTTTACATTTACTGCATCATTCGTGGAAAGGTGAGAGATACAAGAAGAGTGGATCGAGGCCTTAACAAGACATAGAGGTTTAATTGATTAAGAATCAATTAGTAAAAAGTTTTAAAGGATCACTGATTCACCCCCTCCCCCTCTCAGTGATTCACACTGATCTGGGCACTTCAATAGTTAATCCAATTTTTCATGAAAGCAATGCGCAAGATCTTTTAAAATTTTAATATTTTTTGAACAATTGTTTAGGGAAAAACTATCCTTGGAATCACATGTCTTCTCAACACCTGGTCTCAAAATCAATTCATATAATATCTAAAAAGAATAAATGACAAAATATGAGATGTTAAAAATTTTATTTATTATGATAAAAATACATTTCACAAATTAAAATAGTTTTTCCTAAAGAAATATCCATTATTTTTGAATTATTTTCTTTGTAATTTATAATAAATTAATAAAAATTGAATTAATTTTGTACATATATAAACCATATGTTTTAAAAAATTTCTTAGCCATAATCACAACCCTTAATCCAAGATCTTGGAGATAAATATCACGTGAAAAATTAATATGTTAATAGTATATCGTGGTTCGTTTAATCTTGGTGTTGCATGTAAAGAAAGATATCAGATAAATAAAAATTATTTATAGAAAAAATACCATAAATTCTGTTGGTCTTAAAAAGTTAGTGGTTTTACAGCTATTATAATATCATTATTTACTATATATTTCTATATAGGATGCTTATTAATCAATCATCAAAAAATGAACTCATGGGTCCCTATTACTAAATTCAATAACCACCTTATTTTCCATCCCATGGTGGTAGTACATCATGAAATTGTAGTACATGAGTTCTTCTAAACACTATCTTTGACTTACATTTATATCATTATAAAATAATATATACGTAAAACTCTTTTTATTTGTATATACATCACATATTTATCTATATGGGGAGAGGTCCATATTTTTAGATAAAATATTGCATGTTCCAGGTCAATTTCATGAGTTGGATAGTGGCATTCATGGAATTTAAATTTTTAGAGGACTATAAAATAACTTTATCATTCGGTATAAGTTCATATCAATATCATTTTTTGATGCATCAATATATCTTTCAAATCCACACACACCTAATAGAAAATTTAACATAAATTTAGTAACCAATATCTTCTCCTATTATATAATATGCTCCTTATATTCCCTTGACCACATGAATGTAACCTCTTTACATGTTATCATAGAGAAATAAAATTATTGAATTAGAAAAAAATCATGAACAATCTATAGATACTAACTTGTTAAACGATCGATTTTTCAGATATTAGTTATGATTTTCATCAAATGAAATTAATTAATTTTTTTATTTGAATTATAAACATATTTTCAACAATTTTAATAAATATAGTCAAGAAATGGTACTTCATTGGACAAAAAATAAAATTTAATTTATTTCCCATATAATTCCATCATTATTGGGTGTCCATAATTATTTTTTGATGACTCTCATGCTCTTCAGATCTCATCTTGTATATTAACATATCATCAATGAATACCAAAAAATATTTATCATGATAATTATTTATTACTATATTAATAAGATCCATATTGATAGAAATTTCATTGTCAATGAAAAATATATTACATTAAACACATAAATTACATACCGTGTTCTAATTTCTATATTCATGATTTCATCCTTATTCATGATTATTTGATGAAAACTAAGGAAAATACCATTCTTTGAAAATTATTGGGATCATTGAAATTTATCACATAATTCAACGATGCATAGTAAATGATATTGATTATATAGTGTAATGGAATTTATCTCGATATACTAATAGGAATGTCTCATAAACCCATCATTATTTTTCTTTTATAAAATAATGTATCATCACTGTGATGCACATGGGTAAATAGGTCCCTTATCCATCAACCCGTTCACCTAATAATTGAACTCACCCAACACAACAGAAGTCATTATATAAAGAGTTTTTGATATATTCCACATATAAAGAATGAGTTGAATGGAGAGCTCAAGCTCACGCTTTGGTCAATGACTAGGTAATTTTTTCTAATATACTTTGATATATTTTCATTCCATTTAAATATCTGATACTACTAGGATGTATTCCTCATCTAAATATTTCATAGGATTATTTTCAATACCTATAATTTCATTAAGGAGAGAAAATGTGAAAGGTACTAGATACAACTCTACTAGGGATGTCTATCCCATCATATAATATACCACAATGAATTTTTTTATTAATCAATTCCAAAATAGAAATATATTTTTTCTATGAACTTGATCAATTGTTAAACAACCAACTGATTACTCATTCCATTGAATGAAATTTTTTTTTCTATAGAAGTTATTCAACATAGTTACACCATATTTTGGATTAGTATGTCCCTCTAGACATGTGATATTATTCATTATAAACTTTTATAATTTTACTAACATGGTTATGAATTAACTATCTTCAACATCATTATTATTATCTTGTCTAGGGGAAAATATCTTAACTAAATACAAGTGTTGATATGGTTCACATTTCTAAAATTATTCATCATCATTCCACCATATAATTTACATAGTTATCTAATGATATATAATTATAAAATAAAATTCCTAGTATTATATATATATATATATTTACATATAATTCATGATGGATACTCAAAAATCTTGTTAAATCTGAATAGGTTCCAATTAATCATTTCCCTAAGGTACTGAACATTATCTTATACAAATTTTAACATTAAATAATCTAGAATACTATATATGGTAGATATGTTATATTATTAGAACATAATAAAATATATCCTATGGGATCTAAGTATTCCTAAAATACTACATACAAACATACATAACACTTTGAAGCATTATATGAAACAATGACACATTAAGATGAAATTATTTTATATTTGATCATATAACTGAAAAATACACACAGTGCACTTATATTTTTTATAGTAAAATTAGAAAATGGGTGACATCATATTTTTATCAGGGAGTCACATTAATTGGATGCTTAATTAACCTAAAACAACAAAAAAATTCCCTGGAAATAATTAATTTACAACATCAATGGATAATTTTTTTAAAATGAGGTCATTAAATATCATTAAAAATAATGGAAAAGATGGATAAAAATAGTCATTGATTTCATAATTATGTAATTCATAATGTAAATAGTTAAAATTGTTGTTAATGTCTTATTACATGACACACAACCTATTATGGGATGAGGTATACAAATAAACCATAACTCTTTTATCTCATGAAACTAATTTATTCAATTATGGGATATACAGTTCTTTGTGCTGACCAACTCATTATTATATCTGATTTATTCACCTTATGATTCATTAATATATTTAATATTATTTGATTCTAAACTTATTGGTATATAAGACTAGGTGTTTTTTATTTTTTTAAATGTGGACATCAATTACTTCTCTATTCAATAAAACAATGTTATTGTCCAAGAGAGTATAACAAAATCAACTTATTAGACATGGGGTATCATCAAGGAAACAATTAATGCATTCTTCAAATAAATAACCGTGTGAGGGTAACATACATGTTTTCGGTTATCCATGGAATATAATAATTGGTTTAATAATGTTTTAGTTTTTATAGGACTAGGAAATGATAGTAAAAATCACTCATCATAGTTCACTAAGAGAATGGGAATATTCCAATGTATTTTCCTCATTAGTGTCATGCTAGGTGTTGAGTCTTAGGCCCACACTATAGGAATCACAGAGACCATTGTGTCAATGTGAAACCATAGATTTTAAATATGATTACCCCTTGGTGTATATCTTCCACAACTACATCAACTAACTATTTTCTTTATATTTATGTATTTTCTTGTACTTTTTAGAAATTAAAAATACCAAAATAAAGGATAATTTATTCTTCATGGAAGTTATAATACTCAAATAAAAATAATTTTATAGATGGAATAAAATTATATACTTGTAATTCCATTATATTTTATGAATAATATGGAAAAATTTACCCCATGGAAATATATTTACCAATAATGTTAAAATAGAGGTGACTATAACCTGAGTCCTAGAGAACACAATTTTAAATAGAAATACACCACTTATGGATTTGGATTAAATTAAATAATTACCAATTTAAGGATAGGGGTTAATATTTATCATAAAATTTTAATAAAAATTAATTTTAGGTTATAAAATCTCAAATATTAAATATATACACGAAATCTATGAATTTGTTTTTCATAATACATTCCATTTATGAAAGAGAGGAATTTATGAGGGAAAACCCTTGCCTTTTATCCTAATACCCATGAATGTACATTGAAATATAGTATTATAAACATAACTATCATAATAAATTGACTCAAAACATTATGTATCTGCATTTTAATATATAATATTAATAAATCTCTATTTTCTACAAAAATTTATTATTTTCTACATCATTATTTATTATTTTGATCATTTGTAATAGTTTCATAATAGTGGTATTAATTTTGAATCATCTTAAAATTTTTATTATTAAATGGAAATTAATGTTAATATTAGTGATGATTTATATAAAGTTATGATGTTTTAAATTTTTTCATCATTTTTTTAGAACTTATCATTGAGGATCAAGTAAATGATATGAGTGTTTTGGTGTTTTTTTACCGAAAGATGTTTTTTAAATGATTGATGAACTTTACATAGATAAAATATTTAGAAGAAAAAATAAAATAATTATTTACAAATTCATATCATATTATAATAGTAAATATGTTATCATATTAATCCATGATTTAACATCACATTATTGTTCAATTATATATTTAAATAAACCAAAACATTATTATAACTTGATTTGATGAATTACTATGTGGTTTTTTCTGGTAAAATCATTATAATCAAGTTATAATGTTTTTACTTACTCTCCCTTTGTGTGATATATTATGTTATTAAACATTTAATAGAATAATTATTTTATATTAATATATTATACTACAAAAATAAAATATCATCCATAATGTATGTTATTTTTAAATGATTAAATTTATGATGATAATATGAAGATCAAACCATTAATATGTTATTGAATATTTCAAACCATAAACATAATTATGTAATAAATATAGTATTTATATAAATCCTTTTTTTGAGGTGAAGGAAAAAAAGACATGTTTATTTATAGAGGCTGTAGTCTACTCACTGCACGAATGACAAATTTTTTTATCTTATTATAGGGAGAATGTGACTAAAAATTTATAATGATGTTATCACATTAAAAATATTGTATATATATTATAATGATATAAATTTTCTAGTGTTTATATGAAAAATAACAATGAAAATAATTAATCAGAAATACTATTTAGTTGATAATAGACCCGTCAATGATGTTAAATTTCTATAGAATACTCATTAGAAATAAAGTCCTTATACAAAATATTTCTAAGAATAATAATTTGAATGTTAGGGAGGGTTGTAAGAGGTGAAAATTTTAATATTTCTATAGAGTATTTAAAATCAAATGTGATACATAAATTTTTTAACATTTTACCATTTTATAAGTAATGGGAAGGATTGTTTAGGAATAACACTTACATTTTAATAATAGAAGGTTAATATTCAAATATAAAATTACACACAATTGAAAAAATAGTATAAAATTTTTATTGTGGGTAAAAACTAACCACAAACAGTCCTTTTTAGTCAAAATTATGTGGTTTATTCATTTTTAACTTTTTATCTTTTACCATAATTTGATTTTACATTGGTAATTAATTTGTAATCTTAGTACATAATTTTAATGAAAAATATTAATATTGAGCTTTTAATATAATTTAATAAATAAAATTTTAAATTATAAAATAATTTTATCAAATAATATTTATAATGGTGTTAAATATTATTGTTAAATTTAATACAATTAATCCTGTAAAAAACCATTTTAAGAGGAATAGTGATTTTTTGATTAAAATTTATTTTTAAGATATAATTATCTTGGAACAAAATTTACTGATAAAAATTGATTGATTATAAATCAAAAAATGATTATGGGGATCCCATGGTTAGATAAAACTGAATATCCATTTCAAATACCTTATTCAAATGTAAGACCGTAAATATTTTTTATTAAATTGAAAATTTAAATAGGTATTCAAAGTTTGTAGAATAGATTTATATATTTATAAAAAATTTTAAAATAAATATTATTAATTATAAAATTAATATATGATTACAAAAAAGGTCATATAAACATATAATAGTTTTTATATATTTAAAAATTCATACAAATTATTATGTGAAAGCCATATTTTTTTGACATAAAACATACATTTTCATAAAAAGAGATAAAAATCATAATAAGGTCATTTTGATATAATAAATTCATAAATGATGTGAGTTGGTCAATTTAAAATTATGAAATTATTATATTTAATAATTTCAACAATACATGCTCTTTAATGTTCACATTATACATAGTTAATGGAATACTATTTGCATCCTACATTAGGTTCGCTGGTTTTACATTAAGGTTATTGGGTTACAATTAATATTATTAAGAGTAAAAGGGTAAAATATTTCATTACATATTCAATCTAAAATATTACTAGTGATTAAGAGATACTATACATATTTTATGAATTAAACATGCACAAGTAATCCTAGATCCAGTAGATTCTATGATCATAAGTATTCACTTTTCATGAAAATAGGTTTTGTAGAATGAGGAATCGGATGGGGGTCCCAGTGTGAGTTTCACAAAAACAAGAGTTACAATAATATATAATGTTATGATTACCATGTTTTGAATCTCAATGATCTTCCATGTAATGTTAATGTATGTGACTCAAAAAATCTTGTTGTTTAGTAAAATTTTGTGTTATGGGAAGCATTTTTCTCTTGTGAGAACTATGTTAATCATTGATGAATTCTTCAAAAAAGCTAGTCAATGATAATCTAATGTAACAGAGGACACACATGTGGAATTTCATATGGTATTTTCACATGGTAAATGAAAGGGGAAATTGGTTAACTAAATTTAAGAATCATGATTTTGTACATGAATAGAGCATAACCTTTTAACCTATATTGTTATCTCTGAGAAAATAGATGATGAAACTCAACATATAGGTTTTTTTTTGTAAATGGAGTTTTGGTGTAAAATTTTCTCATGATTACTCAAATATGTTCTTCCACTACTCATAGAACATTTTCTATTGAATATTTGAGAATTATGAATTGTGAACTTTAAGAAATGTGACGGTCAAGAATTTTTTTTCATTGTTTTTATTAGGTGCACATGGAATGTTGGGCCGATACATTGCCTCTCTATACTGACTCATGAATCAATTTGTTCATAAATTTTACAATGTTGGTTTAGTTTCAATGTATTATTATAAAACCTTCCCATTATATCCATAATTCATTCCAATAGATATATTTATGATCAGTTTATTATGGTCATGATCTCAATGCTACAGACATATAATTTTTGTTCTATTTGAGAAACAAAAATTACTTCCTCTAAAAATATATATTTCAATTTTGAGATTCAATATAAATAATTCCATTGAAAGTTTTCTCTAATTATTACTCTTCCATTGATATTCATTCATAATTCAATAAATTCATCAATTTTCCTCACAACAAAACATTGAATTTTATAGAAAAACATTGAAATTATTTCATAAATGCTTCTCTCAACCATAGAACAACCAGTTTATTTTTCATCATGAATAAATAAAACCATTTTATAGTTATTTCTATAAAATATAATTTTTTATCATTAAATTTATATTTATTTAATCGTGATATAAAAGAATTTATATAAAATTTATTTTTATCTACTAAAAATATGGAAATATTTTTTTTTCATATGTTGAGAACCTTAATAATTATTTATATAGATGATTTGATTGGATAATAACCATAAAATTAGATAGATAATAAAATGTCTAAAATATCATACACTATTCCAAATAAATAAAGGGATACACAAAAAAATTCCATTATTTGAAAAAAACATTATAACTATGAAGAAACATTTTGAATAAACCAAAATTAACTTTATGATGTTTATTGAAATAAACATTAATCAAACTTATTGTAACAATCCATCGTATATAAATAATATTTTTTTTCTTGAAATTAATGTCTATTATGTTATATTATACAATATTATTCACATAAAACACATATAGATTCTATAAACACATTAATTAATTAACTAAATTCAATACATTAGTCAATGAATTAAACCATTAAAATTCTAATTATTAAAAGTTTACAAGGAATAGAAAATTGAAAACCTAAATTGGGAAAATAGAGATCACTGAAATCTACTAGAATCATCCCTTGCACAGATAACACTATTGAAAAAATACTACTAAACCAATAAACATCATATCAAGAAAGCGTGGGAGCCGACGAAAGTCGGACCCATAAAAATATATAAGAAAAAAGAGAAAAACAGAGCCAGAGATACATGGGGTTATTACATATCCAAGAGTGAATCACACAACACATATCAGCATTCACCATTTCTTCACACCAATTAGGAATTGTAAAAGACCAAAACATACCCGTCTCACTGAAATCCTTCTTGGACAGCACATCTGCAACTTGATTTGCTTCTCGATATGTGTGGGAGACTTCCAAATTGAGATGAGCGCTCTTTTTGAGACACTCAACCCAAAGAGGTAGAATTTTCCACGGTACATCCTGTGTCCCTGACTTCAAAGCTTTCACAGCAACCTCGGAGTTAGATTCAAGCCACAATGGTGTCCAGTTGTACCGAGTAGCATAATAAATTTCATACATCATGGACAATAACTCAGCCTCATACGCCGTTTTAATTCCATTAGAGTGATAAAAACACACCTTGACGAATCCTTGATGAATACGAAATACACCTCCACATCCTGAGGGGACGAGCGTTCCCATCGCAGCCCCATATACATTAACTTTTAACCATGACGCAATTGGAGGAATCCACCGAATGTATTTAACCATTCTGGGTTTCCTCGGTCGACCTCCAACACCCAACAGTCTAAGAATTTTCAACTCTTGGATCATGTTAAACATACCTCCAGGTTGCACAACTGATGCGGCATAGACCTCCTTGTGTAGCGCCATCATCCCTGCATAAATAGAAGGCTTCATTTCATTGAACAAAAACTAATTGTGGGAATTCCAGATGTGAGATACCACTTCCGTAACTGCTGCAAGTAGCAGGTGGAAAACCTGCTCACTATAATTCCCCATACAAAGTGCCTTCATGAAGTCTTCAAACTGGTTGTTTCTGTTTAATTCTATATCAAAAAACATTCCAATATATTCCCAATGTGTATGCGCAAAGTCACCTAAAATGAAAAAATGATTTGTGCTCTCTTTAGCATATTGGCCGAGATAGAAAATGGAGGGAATATTAAATCCAACCTTCTTAAGTTGATCCTGAGTGGTCAGCCTTCCATTCCAAATTTTCAAGAGCAACACAAACCTTGAAGGCTGAATGAAAGATTTATTAAACTGCATTAGCCACACTGGTGGTTGGGTAGCAACACCACATTCAAGTTTGTAAAACTGTTTTGCATTAAAATTCCCCTGCTGATTGTGCTTCCATATGAAAGTATAATAGTCCATGAAGTTATAATTCTAAATTTCCAGACTGATCTGATGAGGAATTGTGTCAAACCTGGAAATCTGTGATAGCAGGCTTGCAATTGACATGTGAGTGTCTTCTATAGGGACATCAATGACATCCTGCAATGGTGCATCCAGCCATACGGTAGTCCAACAGTTAAGTTGTGAGTCCCTACTCACAATCCACTTGGTGTCCTGTGTGAGTTTCCTGAAAGAAGACTTAAGAGATGTCCAGACAGAGGATGTGAGGTGATATCTATATCCATTGAAGAGTCGCCCCTTTAATATGTTCAGCAAGAACTCAGGAGAATTATCACTTGATATAAGATTCCAAATGAATTTCACAATCAGTCCATCATTAAAAATTCTGAGATCTTTGATTCCAAGGCCTCCCATTTTGATGGGTTTAATGCACTAAGACCATGCAACAGTGACCAACTTCCTCTCATGAACAGAGCCTGTCCATATAAAATTTCTGATCATTCCTTAAATCTTCTTCACAAGACCTCTAGGCCATTTATAGAGTGATAAAGAGTAGACAAACTTATAAGGGATCACAGAGTTAACCAGACACACCCATGCATCCTGGGACATGGATTTTCTTTTCCATTGGGCCATTTGATTGATAATGCCTATCCGTATTCTTTCAAGGTATTGCCTCTTTACCTTTCCATAAAATAAAGGCACTCCAAGATAATTAAACGGAAGTGAGGCCCTCTTAATGCCAAGCCTCCTGGTTATCCTGTTTTGTTTGTTGATGCTCACACCATCACCGAAGACAATGGAGGATTTATCCCAATTTATGACCTGCCCAACAACTTCCTAATAATGGGAAAAGAGCCCCTTGATAACAGTAATGGTCTTTTTTGAGGCCTGACTAAACAAGAGTATGTCATCCGCATACAAAATATGTGAATGGACCAGATTGTACCTGCCATATTTGATTTGATTGTACAGTCCAATTTGAGTCAGCTCATTGATAAATTTGCTCAGGTAATCTTCAGTAATGGAAAATAGAATCCCTGACATAGGATCACCCTGCCTCACACCCCTGGTGCACTGAAAAAAACCTCTAGTTTCCCCATTAATAAGAATGGACAGTTCGTAAGATTCAAGGATGGAATTAATAAGCTTAATGACTTCCTTTGAGAAACCATACCTTCGAAGGATGTCAAAAAGAAATCCCTATTTCAGTGTATCAAAAGATTTTGATATATTAACTTCGAAGGCAATGTTTCCATCATTCATTAGTCTTCTCATCAAGTTTACTCCTTCCGATGCTGTGTACAAACAGTGTTCAATGCTTCGCCCAGGGATGAAACCAAATTGGATCATTGATATATGTTCCTTCATAATCTCCCATATCCTATTCATAAGGATCTTGCTAATGACTTTAGGAATCATGTTCCCAAGAGCCACTGGTCTGTATTCCCTGATTTCAAACGCATTATCCTTCTTTGGTATCAAGGCAATGAAGTTGACATTAGCTCCATGTGTCATTGAGAAGTGAATAAAGAACTCCCTGATAGCCTGAGTCACATCATCTTGAAAAATATCCCAATAGAACATGAAAAACTTGTTGGTGAAGCCATCGGGGCCAGGAGCACTTTCCATGGTAAGAGAGAAGATGGTTTCCCTGATTTCCTCCTTGGATGGGTCCATCAGTATGTTGCGGTTATGGTGTTCTTCAATGCAAGTGCTGATATTGTCAATTATTTTTTGAGTTCTGTCCACTCCATTATCAGAATAAATCTCCTGAAAATATTCCAAAACTGCTTGTGCAATCTCACTTTCAGAGGTGAAAACATTTACATTTATTTTAATAACTTTAATCCCCCCTTTTCCTTCCTTTCTTTGTATAATCTGTGAAGAAATTTGGAGTTTTTGTCTCCCTCCTTTAGCCATTTCACATTCAATTTCTCTCTCTCCAGCCTATCCTTCATAATAAGAAAGTCATCAAGTTTATTGTGTTCTTGTATTTCATCCCTAGACGGTGTGACCTACTATCGGCTAACTGCCTGAATATGGGTAAGGCAATCCTCAGAATTTTTAATGTCAATATCCAATCTGGAGAAAGAATTTTTACTCCATTCTTTAAGAATACCCTTAAGATGATTTAGCATCACAACAATCTTGTAAAAGGGACTGCCAATGGGCATCAACTTCCATGCTTCCAACACTGTCTCCCTGCATCCAGGTATCACAAGCCACCCATTATTGAAACAGAAAGGAAGAGGAACTAACCTTGATGGATGCATGCATAGGTCCGCAATGATAGGACTGTGGTAAGAGTGATGCCTTGGGAGAATAAATCCCGACATTCCAATAAGAGCAGTCCTATAATCCATTTGGATAAAACACCTATCCATCTTACTTGCTTGCATCCCATGCATCATATATCTACTCCATGTGAAGTCTGAACCCGCAATAGGTACCTCAACAAGGCTGCAAAAATAAATACAGGAGGAGAATTTCAAGGAGGCAATGCGATTGAAATTTTCCCCAGTTTTTTCTTCAGGCATTAACATAGTGTTAAAATCCCCAATAACCAACCATTTCCCATTCATGTTGTCTGTACTAGATTTGAGCTCATTCCATAGTTCCCTCCTCTTAATATATGATGTCGCTGCATATATAAAAGATACCATCAATTCACATCCTTAAATACTTCAAGAGACTGTGACACACTGAGCATTTTGGCTGAAGGAGTTAAGTTTAGTGAATATTGAGTGAAGGAATGAAGTGTTATTTTTAGGAGTTAATGTGACCATGATACTAGTAATGTGATTTTTGGAATACTAACCTAATTATTTAGAAAAGTAATATGACCATTCTGAGTAGTAACATGACCATTGGAATAGTAATTTGACCTCAAAATAATAAATACTGAAATAAAAAATATTTTTCACGAGTACTATAAGTAAATATAAATATTATAATTCTAACATATAAATATCTTGATTAAAAAACTAAAATAAAATATATGAATAATGTTTATAAACATTGTTTAAAATTATTATCTAAAAATGATAAAAATTATATTAAAAATTAATATACTAATTTATTAAATATAATTTGAGAAAATGGATATCATTTTTAAATATAAAGGCCAAAAATCTCTAAGTATTAATATCATTTTTTAAATCAACATATTAATTTCCAGGGGAATAGTAAAAATTGAGTTTTTTAGTTAACTGATGTATTTTAAATTTCATGAATCATGATCTAATAATGAAATAATAATTTATATAACATGAGGATCTGGAAAAAATTATTTATTTAATAAATTATTCCTTAAAATATAATAAACATAATTTTTAATTCAAAATATTATTTTCCAAAAATCTAAAGTCAAAAGTAATCCCTTAAAATAACAAATTTACACTTTTCTACATTTCATTATAATAAATCAATTAATTTTAAGTAATATGAGTTTTAAAGTATCTAAAACCATTATATTATATATATATGATTTATATTGTCATGAATTCCTTATTATAAATTTTACTTTATATATATGATTTATACTATTGTAAATTCCTTATTATAAGTTTAACATTTGATATATTATTTTATTTAATATTTTATTGTAAACCAATATAATATTGTATAAATAACCCCTCTACATCAAATTGGAAAACCCCTCCTTGTTCAATGTCCAAATCCATGTTTTTTCCCAAACACTCTCTATTATTCCATCAGAAATTTTAGGGACATATTGGTGATAACTCAACACAATTAATAATGAAATTTTTAGTGTCCTACAAGAGGAGCTACGATAAGACACAACTATATTGAAAATTTTATTGATAATAAATGAAATAATTTCTGCACATTGTGCTAAATATGTTTATTTATAGAATATTTGGGATTAGATCATTCATTTGAAAATTTGTTAAAAATCTAGTTTTACCCTTTTGTAGTTCACTATAGAATTTTAGATATAAATATTTTTATATGAATTATTTAAACATTAAATTTTTTAAATGTGTTCCTGACTTAATGGGATATAACTTTCATTCAAGACATATGAGCTAAATCGTTCATTTGGTTGGACTTAATTGGCCATGAAATCAGAGCTGGGATAGACTCTCCAGATTGGACATCAGTTCAATATTTGGGCCATAAGTTCTTCATATGTGCCTATATTAGCCCCAAATTTGTAGAGGATATCAAGAAACAATTTTAGAAAAAATCAACCTTATACAAGGACAACAATATCGCGCGTTTTTGTGGACAAAAAATTGGTGAAAGATGGATAAATTTGTTTGGACGAATTTCTCCATTCACACTTGAAACCTCTTAAAACCTAGCCTCCCCTCCACTCTATAAATCAGTTTTTTTATCATTTTGAGTGGCCGGTGACGTGCATTAGGATGTTTAGGGAATATTAGAAGTGGTTAAACTCAAATTCTCCAATCATTGTAAGAATGTTATCTCTTAAAGCAAGGATCCCTTCATTGAAGTTGTCTTCTTATTCTACTTCATGTTGTAATATTTGTGTTTGCGTAATAAAATTCACAGCCCCTCTTATATTTATTCTATTTTATTATGTTTTCCTCTATTTTATTCTTATTTAATCTTATTATTTGGTCTATAACTCAAGATTATAAGCTTGATTGGACTATACCCATTCTAAACCATTGCAAATGCAATTCGTTTCTACGATCACTACACTGCCTGTGGAAGACTAGTTTCCTTGGCAATTGATCTACCTTATACATTTTCATTTATTTATTTTGAATCAATGGGATACATTAATTCACATATTATGATTCATGATTTTTTTAAATTAAAATAAACTACGCAAGCAATTGTACAATTAACACAAAACTCACGAGGTCGAGCGATGGGTGAATTGTGAGAGCACAATCTTAATCGGTGAAACAAAACAACATGAGATAAAATTTTAGAGTTCAAATATAATTCCTAAACACAATGCATCCTCATTTTACATAATGTATATGTTCCCTAATTTAACACTAACCATAATCTAGATTTTGAACATAAATCAATGTAGGGTTCTATTATTTCATGTTCTGAAGCTAGCCTAGGGTTTAATTTACTTCATCATTGTGGTAAAGTTTTTTCTTGTAGGGTTAGGGAATTAAAAAATAATGGTATAATAAATAACTGTATATTAATTAAAATTAAAATGATTAATAATTAAGTGAAGAGGTATATTCATATCGATTACACCTTTTAAAATATTTTCTAAAAAAATGTCTTCGCATTGAAGTTTCATAATATCATTTCAAAAAAAAGAACAATAAAATGTAATCTTCTTCTAGCATACTTCATATAGATTTATAAATGGTAAAAAATATCCCATCCCTTTTAAGTAGTGTTTTTCTTATATTCTACTTTATTTTTATAATACCATTAATATGTTTTTTAATTTACATCATAATTTGAGAGACGACCTTTCTCATCCACTCTACTGCACTAAGTACCCAAAAACTATACTTCATTTGAGATCGCCCACAATAGTTCCATTCAAATTTGTACTGTTTCCAAGGAGGCAGGTAATTTTTAAACCCATTATAGGTATTTATTTTATTTTTTATTTTATTATTTTCTTCTCCCTTTTATTTTCTCTTTACCCTTTCTCTAGTTTTTATTTCTCTCTTAATCTCTTCATCTATTTTTGTCGGGCCATCAACCAAAAATTATTATCTTTTTACAATGGTTAAATTTTCATCATTTCATTTTTATTTAATTTATGACATGAAATAATCCTAAAGATCTCGTAGATATTGAACTGTAGATTGAGTGAAACCATAGGGATCGAATTCAACATTCTCCGTTTATGGGAACTTTCAACAATAAACAAGTTAAAAAATTTCTCTATTATGGTAACATTGAAATTCGAATAAATTATAATTCATAAATAAAATAAGATCCAATGGATGAGAAAAATAACAATGAACATAATAGAACAGTTCAATAATTGGCTATACCCGACATTAACTATCAACCAAATTATATTGCATACCCAAACCTCGAATCATACTTTGAATTGAAATATGGATTAATTCACCTTCTGAAAACATTTCATGGATTATCTAGTGAGGATCCAAAAAAATATTGAATATAATTTAATGTGGTTTTCTCAACACTTAAACAAAGAAATGTCTCTTAAGATCAAATAAAACTAAGGGAATTCCCTTTTCACTTGATGGTGCGGCAAAGGATTATATATATTATTTACAACTTTAATATGTAAAATGTTGGATATATTTGAAATGTCTTTTATTACATAGATTTTTTCCATCACCAATGACCACTTCAATTCGTAAAGAGATCTCGAGGATCAAGTAAGCACAAGGGGAGTCAATTTATGAGTATTGGGAGTGATTCAAAAAGTTTTACATAAGATTTCCACATCACCAAATTAGAAGAAAAATCCTCATCCAGTACTTCTATGAAGGACTCACACCTATAGAGATAAGCATGGTGGATGCTACAGGTGGAGGAGAATTGGTGGAAAAAACACCAGTATTCGTACATGAATTGATTTATAATATGAAAAAAACACCTAATAATTCAGTGATCGAGGTACACCACATGTCAGGGGAGTACATCGGGTAAGTCCATATTCTCTTCAAAGCCATTTAATTGATACCAAGTTAGAATAATTGACCACTTTGGTGAGGCATATTTCATTGGATCAAAAGAAATTCTAACCCAATACTGTGAGAACATGTGGAATTTGCACTGAAACAGACCACTAGACTGATTGTTTCCCCCAAATACAAGATATGGATGATTGCACGACAATATTCCTCGGGTGAGCATATCAGCAGAAACAACAACCGCATCCCTAGAAGAAGTACGATTCATATACACCAACATACAAATAGGGGTGGAAGGATCTATCAGACATGAGTTATGGCTCTGGACAATAACAAAGGCCCCTTTTCATCAACATTTCCAACAGCCTTTGCCTTACCAACAAGGTTTCAAACAACCCCAAAGGATATTTTAATCCCAAGAATGAAAAAGTCAACAATAAGGTAAATATTGTCACGACCCGACCTCGGGGCCCGTGCCATGACTACCCCAAGCCCGCCTTCCATAGGCCATGGGCTGGCGACTAGCACTAAAGGCGTAAATCCCATTAATTGGGAAGGCATTGCCTTTATAAAGAAAACAAAACATCCCAGAGTACAAGTGGAAGTAATACACTAAGTACAAAAGAAAGAGCTGGAAAGTAAGTGGTCCAAAATACAAACCCAACTAAAAGTACAACTACAACTGAACGAAAGTACAACAGAAAAGACAAACAACTTTAAGAATGGAAGTATCTCCTGGGTCGTCCTCCTCGTATCCTACCTGAAGGGTAGGTACAGATAGCATAGCTCCTGGATCGTCCACCACAGATCCTACCTGAAGGGTAGGTACAGATCGCCTCCAAAACTCTCTCTCCCGTTAACCTCCTCCGAGTGTTGTCTCGTTGTGAAGTCCACCTCCGGATACTGAATCGTCATGAGATCCACCTCTGGGTACCGTCCAGTCCTCGAACACTCAGCCACTGTCACCGCTGCCCGTCGTCTGCAACCAACACATTGAGGTGTGGACATAGCCCGTGCAAGGGTGAGTATAACGATACTCAGTAGGGACCCCAAGAACCGAAAGGTCTCACTAAATCCAACAAGGATAACCACAAAGAAAGATCTCAACAGATAACCTCTACTTAGGTATATACCCATACATATACCTAATTTATCATGTAACCCATATCAATCATGAGGAAACAGAAAGATTATGAAATCAACAGATAACCACTACCTAGGTATATGCCCATACATACACCTAAGTTATCAAGTGACCCATCTCAATCATGATGTAAACACAAAGATCATAGACTCAGCTCAAACCAGGATTTTCATTATCGAAACCGTAACTGCTGAAGAGCCCCGTCTCTGGAGAGTACTGTGATACTTTCACCACTCCGAGGTAATGCCAACTAACCTAAGACTGCTGAGGTACTCCTCCTGTCAAGTACTGTGGGTCAGCCACCCAAACACAGTAGTGCATCCCGCCGGGGTCTGCCACCTAGACACAGTAGTGGATCCTCCCTAATAGCCTGCAAAGGTACTCTCTGGATGAGTACCACGGGTTTGCACCCAAACTCAGTAGTGCTCCATCCACCATGGGTCTTCACCCAAACAAAGTAGTGCTCCGTCCACTGGGCTAGTCAACTCAATCAAGCAGTCGTCAGGTCTCAGCGGGCTACACGGTCTCCGTACTCCGTACGCTCGTCTCCAGGAGGGTCCGCTCTACGAGCTACTGGTCGATACTCCAAGTATCAAAAAGTCCCACGAAGAAGTATCTCAATGGACCGCCTCGTCATAGGGGTCTCAACGCAATAGACGGCGCATCAATCGGACGCCCGGTCTGTGAGTTAATAGCCTTTTCATCCTAGGGGCCCGGTTGGTTTCATGTACGAACCAAACCGACCATATCTCAACTAGACCCTGAACTCACCTAGGGTATACTAATAGGGACCATTTCTCAACGTGATTACCAACGCCGCTGACAGTTCATCAAACGGACGTCTGGTCTGAGAGTTATTAGCTTTCCCGTTCCAGGGGCCTGGTTGGATTTTTGGTACAATCCAACCAGGCCATACTCCAACTGCTTCCAAACCTCGGGTGAAGTATACCAAAAGAACCGTCTCACCAAGAGGAATCCAACAAAGTCGACGACACGTCAATCAGACATCCGGAGATCAAGTTATAAGCATTTCCGCTCCGAGGGCCCGGTTGGATTCATGTTCGATCCAACCCGATCGTACCACAAAAGACACTGGTCATCCAAACTGGTCATACCATTGCGATCCATACTGAAAAACACACGAGATGGACTACCCATTGGTCCAAAAAGGATAACCGGTGAAAAGGTTTCATTTCACCGCAACACGTGCGAACCAAGCCTCGTGGGGCCCGCGCCACCACCTCGACTTAAATATCCAAAATTGGTCTTGAAACATTCATATTAATTCTAGGATCGCAATGTCGCAGATGGTTCATCATTCCGACACTGTATGAGAGAGATATGTCACATATAAGATTCCGTAATAATAATAATAATAATAATATTCGGTGTTTCGTGGGCCCAAGACACAAATCAGAATTTAGTATCCAACATTAGACTTGAACTGACCATATTAAAGACAGGATTACATCACCACTGACGGCAAGCCAATTGGACGTCGCACACATGAGTTATGACTGTCAAAGATTTAATAATAATATTAAATCTTTTATTTTCCGAGAGCTTCGGGTACCCGATCCAAAAACCTGAAAAAAGACATCTAATATTGGACTCATAAATTCCGTCTCGAAGTCCGGGTTGCACTACTGCTGACGGTTCGTGAAACCGAGGTCGCACGAATAAGTTACGGTCGAAAGAGTGTTTTATCAACAAAAGTAATAATAACAACATTTTATTGTTATTATTAATTTCTTATTTATTTATAGATCCTTAACTCCAAAAAAAAATCCACGCCCAAATTCCTCTTTTTCTCCACTCAATCACCAACGATTATACCTCTTTTTGTTTCTTTTTGTTTTATTTCTCAAATATCTTTATCTCTCCAAACTCTTATTTTTCACGATTTCTCCCCGGCAACCCTAGTGGCCAACCCTTCAATCACGCACCGCCCATAATTTTCATTTATTTGAATTAAAATATCATTATGATATTTTTATCTCTCCAATCTTCATTCTCCTTCCACGGTTTTGAACCCCTGTACTCGAACCAAGAACCCGCTGCATCGTCGCTGTCAATCCGCCCACCAACAACAATCTAGAGAGAGTTGTCAGGCTGTGTTTGTTCGGCCCGCGCCCTCTGCGTTAGGTGTTATCAATTAACCAAGTCTAAAAAGGGTTTTATAAAGAAAAAACCATCAATTTTATTTAACTAAAATTTAATGAAATCATCCCACGATATCTTAAATAAAAGAAAAATCAAACCATCCTGCAATCACTTAAATAAATTTGAAGCATACAAATATTCCCAACCCACAATTAAAAAAACATTCACAGATCAAATTAATGATGAGTTGATCCGCGTTCTTTGTTTTAGAAGGAAACAACCATCAGAATAATATCATTCTAAAAATAATCCCCTACCTCGGTAATTAACGTCGCACGTCATTGATTCACGGAATGCAGCGTCGTGGAATATGGATGTCTATTCCGTTGACTTCAGGGTGTGTCCGAAGTAGAAACACTGTTGGAGAAATCCCCTACGTTCTTTATGGCAGAGTTGTTCTTCGTTGAAGGTTGGTGTTCCTAGTCAAAGAAGAACACTTCCTTCTAAGTCTTCTCAAGAGTTACTCCACCAATATTGTCAACCCCCAAAATAATAAAAAGGCTTTCTATAATATAATGTAATTCAAACCTTTGATGGAATATTAATTAGGGAGGTGATGGGTTGCCATAATAAGGGGAGTTGTCACATTAAATTGGAGAGGTGTTAAAGGTGGGTTAGAGAGAGTTAAGGAAGTTGAGAGGTTGGGGCTCGTGTGGGACCCACATCTCATTTATCCACACTTTGAAGACTTTAACTTCCAAGATATAAAAATAAAATTGTTCAAAACTTTTATTTATCTTAAACTAAATCCCCAAATAATAAAATTCAACCCGCTTAAAACGCAACTGAGGTAAAGGTCCACTTAAGAAATTACCGGTGCTACGAGTTATTGGTGCCCTCAGATTTCAATTCCGAGCACCGGTTCAAAATATAGAAAAACCCGCTCATTCGTTCACTGAACGTGCCTGAGCTAAACTTCGGAAATTGATTCCGGGTACACCGGGCCTCGGAATCTGGCACCGTCAGAATCTGCATTCTTGTAAAATCCAAAAGAAATTAAGAAAAAAAAATTACTTGAAATTTCCGGGTCTTTACATTACTCCCACCTCAGGGATTTACGTCCTTGTAAAGATATAACACAAACTAGGGAAACAAAGTTGTCCTAAGCACGCATCTGAGCCATTCGCTCCCATGTGATCTCCTGGAGGTTCCCATGCTGCCAGTGAAAGAACACTTGAGGAATTGAACATTCACATAGGACCCGCTCCTGTCGATCCTCAATCTTCACTGGAACCTCTGTGCATGTCGTCCTATCATCGATGTCCAACTCCCTGAGGTCGATGATGTGTGAAGGATCATTCACGTATCTCCTCAGCTGAGGTACGTGGATGATTTCATGAACCCAGTGCAACTCAGGTGGAAAGGTCAAGTGGTAAACCACCCCGCCTACCTTGCTAAGGACCTGAAAAGGTCCGCTGAACCTCGGAGATTACTTGCTGCCTCGGCCACATCTCCTTAAACCTCGTCGAGGTGAGACCTGTATAAGGATGTGGTCATCATCCTCGAGCTCTAGAGGCCTCCACTTCTTGATTAGAATTAAAACTCAAAACTCTTGCTGCCACGATGGTAAGGTTGGACGACCCAAGAGTTATCAGCCAAACTCTCCTATGCATGAGTTCATCCTGTGCTGCCTGGGGTTTCCTTTTCACTGACCAAGGAAAAACCATCCCGACGTTTTAGTTAGACCACAACCTTTTTGCCTAATATAGTCAATCTGAGCATGAACTGTGAATCCAATCCATACCGAGACCAACGTCGTAAGGCCTCGACGCTGCCACCAAGAGATTCCAACCGAAACTCTCGCCTCATGGGTCAGACCACACTTTCGGCGTAAGTGTGATTATTGAGTATCCTCCCAAGGTATCTCCAGACGTGATGGTCAAGTCTACGGCTTACCGGAAACTCTAGGTCTGGGACAAGATTCATGGAAGGAAGGAATGATTCATATCTATGTCTGTTACCACGATAGCTAGTAGTGGACACATACTGTCCCTTGAATTATTCTTAGAGCCATTGGGTCACACTCCTTGACGCATGCAGCTACTCTCTTCCCCTTCCCTCCAGCTTCCTGAGCCTAGCGGGGACTAAAAAGACGGGTGATTGTAACATGTCGAAAATTACACCACCCCATGCTACTTTCCTAGCTCTGCTTCCATGTCTGCTTCTCTGAAGATTCATCCTTCCTTGAAAATTCCTCTTCTTGAAACATTTTACACATCCAAGTCTCTGAGACTGACACCAATTGACATCTTCCCTTTGCTAACATCCACTGGCTATAACTGATCAGCCAAAGAACATTCAACCACAAAGGTTCTCTCAAGCACCCTAACATAAGTAGGAATGCATAGAGGAAATAGTGATTACTTGTATATCCATTAAACACACGTCTCTCTAAGGTCTGAGCTCTAAAGAACTAATCTTATCATAGTCATCAAGTACCAAGAACGATCAGTACGCCTCGATGAATACTCATCTACCGATATGTCGTCCTGCAGAAGCTGTATAATTTCTAGAAAACTCTTAGACACTTCCTCAAGATAGTCCTCAGTCGCCTGTCAGTCGGGCTTGCCTCGGAACTTGAGGGATATCTGGTGCTGGAACACGTGTAAGGCAGTAAGACTACATGTTTCACCCACCAGTACCGCCGGTTGTAACTACTGACCAATAGGTAGTGATTTATAGCTAACACACTACCCAAAGGCACTATCTCAGGCATCGGTCCACATACTGAAGCCTCATCACTATGCGGACTATCCTCATGGTCACTCACTGGGAAACACTAGTAGAAAAGTCCACCATCTACTCTACTGATGTCTCAGTAAGGCAGAAAACTCTAGCAATCACCTCCATCCACTCCTCTATTGTCTGGGAATCTGCCTCGCCTTGTAACCTCAGAGGCCTCTACTATTGGTACTCGTGTATCACGCTCTGCCGGCGTGCACCGTTTGCTAGTATGGAAAGTGGAATTCGCTACCCAACATGTGGTGCTGCTGCTGGTACACCACCCGAGGGTGAGAATATATAAAAAAGGGCCCCACACTAGAGCCTCGTCGCTCGGTGGGCCATCATCGAGTGCTCTCTTGGAACTCCAACAGACTGTCTGTGTGGAGACATCCTGAACAGATGCGACACGGTCAACGATTTATACATGGTGAGCTGACCTGGTTTGAGCTGACATTAAAACTCTTGGAAACACACACGCAATCAGTGTTTTTCGGGCACAAATTCGGAAATCAGTAGTCAGGGTCCTGGTGTACGGATACATCGGCCGCCGCACCAACACTGGACTCCCTGAACAGAAGACCATACTCGGTACACTTAACACTATTTCTTCATAGAAAGGTAATATCAGAGTTAGAAGTTCTGTGGTAGAACCGACTCCTCTGATACCAATTTTTCATGACCCGACCTCGGGGCCCGTGCCATTACTACCCCAAGCCCGCCTTCCATAGGCCAGGGGCTGGCGTCTAGCACCAAAGGCGTAAATCCCGTTAACTGGGAAGGAATTTCCTTTATAAAGTAAACAAAACATCCCAGAGTACAAGCGAAAGTAATAAAATAAGTACAAAATAAAGTGTTGAAAAGTAAGTGGACCAGAATACAAACCCAACTGAAAGTACAACTACAACTGAACGAAAGTACAACAGAAAAGATAAATAGTTTTAAGAATGGAAGTAGCTCCTGGGTCGTCCTCCTCAGATCCTACCTGAAGGGTAGGTACAGATAGCACAACTCCTGGATCGTCCACCACAGATCCTACCTAAAGGGTAGGTATAGATAGCCTCCACAACGCTCTCTCCCGTCAACCTCCTACGAGTGTCGTCTCGTAGTGAATCCCACCTCCAGATATTGACTCGTCGTGAGATCCACCTCCGGGTACCATCCAGTCCTCAAACACTCAGCCTCTGTCAGCGCTGCCCGTCGTCTACAACCAACACAATGATGTGCGAGCATAGCCCGTGCAGGGGTGAGTATAACGATACTCAGTAGGGACCCCGAGACCCTCAAGTTCTCACTATATCCAACAAGGATAACCATAAATAAATATCTCAACAGATAAACTCTACTTAGGTATATACCCATACATATACCTAAGTTATCAAGTAACCCATCTCAATCATGAGGAAACACAAAGATTATGAAATAAACGGATAACCACTACCCAGGTATATTCCCATACATATACCTAAGTTATCAAGTGACCCATCCCAATCATGAGGTAAACACAAAGATCATAGACTCAGCTCAAATCAGGATTTTCATTATCGAAACCGTAACTGCTGAAGAACCCCGTCTCTAGAGAGTACAGTGATCCTGTCACAACTCCGAGATAATTCTCACTAACCTAAGACTGTTGAGGTACTCCTCCTGTCGAGTACCGCAGGTCAGCCACCCAAACACAGTAGTGCTTCCCGTTGGGGTTTTCCAGCCAATCACAGTAGTGCATCCCCCCTAATAGCCTACAGAGGTACTCTCCGGACGAGTACCGCAGGTATGCACCCAAACTCAGTAGTGTTCCATCCTCCATGGGTCTGCACCCAAACAAAGTAGTGCTCCGTCCACTAGGCTAGTCGACTCACTCCAAGTCGATTCGGTCAAGAAGTCGTCAGGTCTCAGCCAGCTACACGGTCTCCGTACTGCGTACGCTCGTCTCCGGGAGGGTTCGCTCCACGAGCTACTGGTTGATACTCCAAGTATCAAAAAGTCCCACAGAGACGTATCTCAAAGGACCGCCTCGTCATATGGGTCTCAATGCAACAGACGATGCGTCAATCGGACGTCCAGTCAGTGAGTTAATAGCCTTTTCGTCCCAGGGTCCTAGTTGGTTTCATTACAAACAAACCCGACCGTATCTCAACTGTACCCTGAAATCAACAATGGTATAATCATAGGGACCGTTTCTCAATGTGATTACCAACTCCACTGACGGTTCATCAAACGGGCGTCCGGTCTGAGAGTTATTA
The DNA here is from genome assembly GCA_963277665.1 of Viscum album. Taxonomy (NCBI): domain Eukaryota; kingdom Viridiplantae; phylum Streptophyta; class Magnoliopsida; order Santalales; family Viscaceae; genus Viscum; species Viscum album. Next base: position 639,192,527 of record OY728157.1, read on the forward strand.
GCTTTTCCGTTCTAGGGGCCCGGTTGGATTTCGGGTACAATCCAACCCGGACATACTCCAACTGCGTCCAAAGCACAGGTGAAGTATACCAACAGAACCATCTCACCAAGAGGAATCCAAAAAGTCAACGAAACGTCAATCGGACATCTGGAGGTCATGTTATAAGCATTTCCGCTCCGAGGTCCTTATTGGATTCATGTTCGATCCAACCCGGTCATACCACAAAATACACTGGTTATCCAAACCGGTCATACCATTGCGATCCATGCTGAAAAACACATGAGATGGACTACCCATTGGTCCAAAACGGATAGCCGGTGAAAAGGTTGCATTTCACCGCAACACGAGCGAACCGTGCTTCGTGGGGCCTGCGCCACAACCTCGACTTAAATATCCAAAATTGGTCTTGAAACATTGTCTTAATTCCAGGATTACAATGTCGCAGACGGTTCGTCATTCCGACACCGTATAAGAGAGATATGTCTGATACAAGATTCCGTAATAATAATAATAAAAATAATATTCGGTGTTTCATGGGCCCGAGACACAAATCAGAATTTAATATCCAACATTAGACTTGAACCTACCGTATTAAATACAGGATTACATCACCACTAACGACAAGCCAATCAGACGTCGCACGCTTGAGTTATGACTGTCAAAGATTTAATAATAATATTAAATCTATTATTTTCTGAGCGCTCCGGGTACCCGATCCAAAAACCCGAAAAAAGACATCCAATATTGGACTCATAAATTTGGTCTCGAAGTCAAGGTTGCACTGCCACTGAAGGTTCGTGAAACCAAGGTCGAATGAATAAGTTACGGTCGAAAGAGTGTTTTATCAACAAAAGTAATAATAACAATATTTTATTATTATTATTAATTTCTTATTTATTTATTGATCCTTAACTCCAAAAAAAAAAATCCACGCCCAAATTCCTCTTTTGCGCCACTCAATCACCAACGATTATACTTCTTTTTGTTTCTTTTTGTTTTATTTCTCAAATATCTTTATCTCTCAAAACTCTTATTTTTCATGATTTCTCCCCTACAACCCTAGTGGCCAGCCCTTCAATCACGCACCGCCCATAATTTTCATTTATTTGAATTAAAATATCATTATGATATTTTTATCTCTCCAACATTCATTCTCCTTCCATGGTTTTGCACCCCTGTACACGGACCAAGAACCCGCTGCATCGTCGTCGTCAATCCGTGCACCAACAACAATCTGCGGAGGGTTTTCGGGCCGTGTTTGTTTGGCCCGCGCCCTCCGCGTTAGTTGCTATCAATTAATCAAGTTTAAACAGGGGTTTATAAAGAACAAACAGTCAATTTTATTTAAATAAAATTTAATGAAATCATCCCACGATCTCTTAAATAAAAAAAATCAAACCATCCTACAATCACTTAAATAAATTTAAAGCATACCAATATTCCCAACCCGCAATTAAAAAAAACATTCGCAGATCAACTTAATGATGATTTGATCTGCGTTCTTTGTTTTAGAAGGAAACAACCATCAGAATAATATCATTCTCAAAATAATCCCCTACCTCGGTAATTAACGTCGCACATCATTGATTCGTTGAATGCGGCGTCGCGAAATATGGACGTCTATTCTGTTGACGTCAGGGTGTGTCCGAAGTAGAAACACCGTTGGAGAAATCCTCCGTGTTCTTCACGACAGAGTCGTTCATCGTTGAAGGTTGGTGTTCTTAGTCAAATAAGAACACTTCCTTCTAAGTCTTATCAAGAGTTCCTCCACCAATATTTTCAACCCCCAAAATAATAAAAAGTCTCTCTATAATATAATGTAATTTAAACCTTTGATGGAATATTAATTAGGGAGGTGATGGGTTTCCTTAATAAGGGGAGTTGTCACATTAAGTTGGAGAGGTGTTAAAGGGTGGTTAGAGAGAGTTAAGGAAGTTGAGAGGTTGGGGCTCGTGTGGGCCCACCTCTCATTTATCCACACTTTTAAGACTTTAAATTCCAAGATATAAAAATAAAATTGTTCAAAAATTTTATTTATCTTAAACTAAATCCCCAAATAATAAAATTCAACCCGCTTAAAACACAACTACGGTAAAGGTCCCCTTAAGCAATAACCGACGCTACGAGTTCATTGGTTCCCTCAAATTTTAATTCCAAGAACCAGTTCAAAATTTAGAAAACCCGCTCATTCGTTCTCTGAATGTACCCGAGCTAAACTTCAGAAATTGATTCCGGGCACACCGGGCCTTGGAATCATGCGCCGTCAGAAACTATGTTCTTGTAAAACCCAAAGAAATTAAGAAAAAATTTTCCTTGAAAATTTCGTGTCTTTAAATTACTCCCACCTCAGGTATTTACGTCCCCGTAAAGCTATAACACAAACTAGGGAAACAAAGTGGTACTGAGCATGCATCTGAGCCTTCCGCTCCCATGTGCTCTCCTGGAGGTTCCCGTGCTACCAGTGAAAGCGCACCTGAGGAATCGAACATTCACATAGGACCCGCTCCTATCGATCCTCGATCTTCACTAGAACCTCCATGCATGTCGCCCTATCATCGACGTCCAACTCTCTGAGGTCGATGATGTGTGAAGGATCATTCACGCATCTCCTCAGCCGAGGTATGTGGATGATTTCATGCACCCGGTGGAACTGAGGTGGACAGGTCATGTGGTAAACCACCCCGCCTACCTTGCTGAGGACCTGAAAAGGTCTGCTGAACCTCGGAGATTACTTGCTGCCTCGGCCACATCTCCGTAAATCTCATTGAGGTGAGACCTGTATAAGGACGTGGTCATCATCCTCGAGATCTAGAGGCCTCCACTTCCTGATTAGAATTAAAACTCAAAACTCCTACTGCCATGAGGGTAAGGTTGGTCGACCCAAGAGTGATCGGCCAAACCCTCCTATGCATGAGTTCATCCTGTTCTGCCTGGGGTTTCCTTTTCTCCGACCAAGGAAAACCCATCCCGACGTTATAGTTAGACCACAACCTTTTTGCCTAATATAGTCAATCTGAGCATGAACTGTGAATCCAATCCATACCGAGACCAACATCGTAAGGCCTCGACGTTGCCACCAAGAGATTCCCACCGAAACTCTCGCCTCATGGGTCAGACCACACTGTCGGCGTAAGTGTGATTATTGAGTCTCCTCCCAAGGTATCTCCAGATGTGAGGTTCATGTCTACGGCTTACCAGAAACTCTAGGTCTGGGACAAGATTCGTGGAAGGAAGGAATGATTCATATCTACGTCTATTACAACGGTAACTAGTAGTGGACACAGACTGTCCCTTGAATCATTCTTAGAGACATTGGGTCACACTACTTGATGCATGCAACTACTCTCTTCCCCTGCCCTCTAGATCCCTGAGCCTAGCGGGGACTACAAAGATGGGTGATTGTAACATGTCGAAAAGTACACCACCCCATGCTACTCTCCTAGCTCTGCTTCCATGTCTACTGCTCTGCAGATTCATCTTTCCTTGACACTTCCTCTTCTTGAAACATTTTACACGTCCTGGTCTCTGAGACTGACACCAATTGACTTCTTCCCACTGCTAACATTCACTGGCTATAACCGATCAACCAAAGAACATTCAACCACAAAGGTTCCCTCTATCACCCTAACATAAGTACGAATTCATAGAGGAAAGAGTGCTTAATCGTATATCCATTAAACACACCATGCTCTGAAGTCCGAGATCTAAAGAACTGATCTTATCGTATTCATCAAGTACCAAGAATGATCGGTACGCCTCGATGAATACTCAGCTACCGATATGTCGTCCTACCGAAGCTGTATAAGCTCTAGAAAACTCTCAGCCACTTCCTCAAGCTAGTCCTCAGTCACCTCTCAGTCGGGATTGCCTCGTAACTTGAGGGATATCTGGTGTTGGAACACGTGTAAGGTAGTAATCCTACATGTTTGACCTACCAGTACCGCCGGTTGTAACTACTGACCAACAGGTAGTGATGTATAGCTAACACACTACCTGAAGGCACTATCTCAGGCATCGGTCCACATACCGAAGCCTCATCACTATGCGGACCATCCTCATGGTCACTCACTAGAAAACACTAGTATAAAAGTCCACCATCCACTCTACTGATGTCTCAGCAAGGCGGAAAACTCTAGCAATCACCTCCATCCAGTCCTCTATTGTCTGGGAATCTGCCTCGCGTTGTAACCTCGGAGGCCTCTACTATTGGAACTCGTGCATCATGCTCTGCCGGCATGCACCGTCTGCTAGTATGGAAAGTGGAATCCGCTGCCCAACATGTGGTGGTGCTGCTGGTACACCACCCGAGGGTGCCAATATAGCAAAAAGGGCCTTGCACTGGAGCCTCGTCGCTCGGTGGGCCGTCATCAAGTGCTCTCTCGGAACTCCAACTGACTGTCTGCGGGGAGACATCCTGAACAGATGCGACACGGTCAACGATTTATACTTGGTGATCTGACCTAGTTTGAGATGACTTTAAAACTCTTGGAAACACACACGCAATCAGTGTTTTTCGGGCACAAAGTCAGAAATCAGTAGTCAGGGTCCTGGTGTACGGATACGTCGGCCGCCGCACCAACACTGGACTCCCTGAACTGAAGACCATACTCGGTACCCTTAACACTATTGCTTCATAGAAAGGTAATATCAGAGTTAGAAGTTCTGTAGTAGAACCGACTCCTCTGGTACAATTTGTGATGACCCGACCTCGGGGCCCGTGCCGTAACTACCCCAAGCCCGCCTTCCATAGGCCAGGGGCTGACGACTAGCAACAAAGGCGTAAATCCCGTTAAATGGGAATGAATTTCCTTTATAAAGTAAACAAAACATCCTAGAGTACAAGCGAAAGTAATACACTAAGTACAAAAGAAAGTGCTGAAAAGTAAGTGGGCCAGAATACAAACCCAACTGAAAGTACAACTATAACTGAACGAAAGTACAACAGAAAAGACAAACAACTTTAATAATGGAAGTAGCTCCAGGGTAGTCCTCCTCAGATCCTACCTGAAGGGTAGGTACAAATAGCGCAGCTCCTGGATCATCCACCACGGATCCTACCTGAAGGGTAGTTACAGATATCCTCCACAACACTCTCTCCCGTCTACCTCCTTCAAGTGTCATCTAATCGTGAAGTCCACCTCCGGATACTGACTCGTCGTGAGATCCACCTCCGGGTACCGTCCAGTCCTCAAACACTCAGCCTCTGTCAGCGCTGCCCGTCGTCTACAACCAACACAATGAGGTACGGGCATAGACCATGCTGGGGTGAGTATAACGATACTCAGTAGGGACCCCGATACCCTCAAGGTCTCACAAAATCCAACAAGGATAAACACAAAGAAATATCTCAACAGATAACCTCTACTTAGGTATATACCCATACATATACCTAAGTTATCAAGTAACCCATCTCAATCATGAGGAAACACAAAGATTATGAAATCAACGGATAACCACTACCCAGGTATATGCCCATACATATACCTAAGTTATCAAGTGACCCATCTCAATCAAGAGGTAAACACAAAGATCATAGACTCAGCTCAAACTAGGATTTTCATTATCGAAACCGTAACTGCTGAAGAGACCCTTATCTGGAGAGAACAGTGATCCTGTCACGACTCCGAGGTAATGCTCACTAACCTAAAACTGCTGAGGTACTCCTCCTGTCGAGTACCACGGGGCAGCCACCCAAACACAGTAGTGCTTCCCGCCGGGGTCTGCAACCTAATCACAATAGTGCATCCCCCTAATAGCATGCAGAGGTACTCTCCGGACGAGTACCATGGGTATTCACCAAAACTCAGTAGTTCCCCATCCGCCATGGGTCTGTACCCAAAAAAAGTAGTGCTCCGTCCACTGGTCTAGTCGACTCCCTCCAAGTCGATTCGGTCAAGCAGTTGTCAGGTCTCAGCCGACTACACGGTTTCCGTACTCCGTATGCTCGTCTCCGGGAGGGTCCGCTCCACGAGCTATTGGTCGATACTCTATGTATCACAAAGTCCCACGGAGAAGTATCTCAAAGGACCGCCTTGTCATAGGGGTCTCAACGCAATAGACGGTGCGTCAATCGGATGCCCGGTCTGTGAGTTAATAGCCTTTCCGTCCTAGGGGCCCGGTTGGTTTCGTGTACGAACCAACCTGACCATATCTCAACTGTACCCCGAACTCACCTAGGATATACTCTTAGGGATCGTTTCTCAACGTTATTACCAACGCCATGGATGGTTCGTCAAACGGACGTCCGGTCTGAGAGTTATCAGCTTTTCCGTTCCAGGGGCCCGGTTGGATTTCAGGTACAATCCAATCCAACCATACTCCAACTGCGTCCAAACCTAAGGTGAAGTATACCAAAAGAACCGTCTCACCAAGAGGAATCCAACAAAGTCGACAACACATCAATCGGACATCCGGAGCTCAAGTTATAAGCATTTCCGCTCCGAGGGCCTGGTTGGATTAATGTTCAATCCAACCCGTTCATACCACAAAATACATTGGTTATCCAAACCGGTCATACCATTGAGATCCATACTGAAAAACACACGAGATGGACTACCCTTTGGTTCAAAACGGATAGCCGGTGAAACGGTTGCATGTCACCGCAACACACGCGAACCGAGCCTCGTGGAGCCCGCGCCACGACCTCAACTTAAATATCCAAAATTGGTCTTGAAACATTTGTCTTAATTCCAGGATCGCAATGTCAAAGACGGTTCGTCATTCCGACACCGTATGAGAGAGATATGTCTGATACAAGATTCCGTATTAATAATAATAATAATAATATTCGGTGTTTCGTGGGCCCGAGACACGAATCAGAATTTAGTATCCAACATTAGACATGAACCGACCGTATTAAAGACATGATTACATCGCCACTGACGGCAAGCCAATCGGACGTCGCACACATGAGTTATGACTATCAAAGATTTAATAATAATATTAAATCTATTATTTTTCGAGCACTTCGGGTACCCGATCAAAAAACCCGAAAAAAGACATCCAATATTGGACTCATAAATTCCGTCTCGAAGTCAAGGTTTCACTTCCGCTGACTGTTCGTGAAACCGAGGTTGCACGAATAAGTTACCGTCGAAAGAGTGTTTTATCAACAAAAGTAATAATAACAATATTTTATTATTATTATTAATTTCTTATTTATTTATAGATCCTTAACTCCAAAAAAAAAATCCATGCCCAAATTCCTCTTTTGCGCCACTCAATCACCAATGATTATACTTCTTTTTGTTTCTTTTTGTTTTATTTCTCAAATATCTTTATCTCTCCAAACTCTTATTTTTCATGATTTCTCCCCTACAACCCTAGCGGCCAGCCCTTAAATCACGCACCACCCATAATTTTCATTTATTTGAATTAAAATATCATTATGATATTTTTATCTCTCCAATATTCATTCTCCTTCCATGGTTTTTCACCCTTGTACACGAACCAAGAACCCGCTGCATCATCGTCGTCAATTCGTGGACCAACAACAATCTGTGGAGGGTTGTCGGGCCGTGTTTGTTCGGCCCGCACCCTCCGCGTTAGGTGTTATCAATTAACCAAGATTAAACAGGGTTTTATAAAGAACAAACAATCAATTTTATTTAAATAAAATTGAATGAAATCATCCCACGATCTCTTAAATAAACGAAAAATCAAACCATCCCACAATCACTTAAATAAAATTGAAGCATACCAATATTCCCAACCTGTAATTAAAAAAAACATTCGCAGATCAATTTAATGATGAGTTGATCCACGCTCTTTGTTTTAAAAGGAAAAAACCATCGGAATAATATCATTCTCAAAATAATCCCCTACCTCGGTAATTAACGTCACACGTCATTTATTCGCGGAATGCGGTGTCGCGGAATATGGACGTCTATTCCGTTGACATCAGGGTGTGTCTGAAGTAGAAACACCGTTGGAGAAATCCCCCACGTTCTTCACGGAGGAGTCGTTCTTCGTTAAAGGTTTGTGTTATTATTCGAAGAATAAAACTTGATTCTAAGTCTTCTCAAGACTTTCTCCACCAATATTGTCAACCCCCAAAATAATAAAAAGGCTCTCTATAATATATTGTAATTCAAACCTTTGATGGAATACTAATTTGGGAGGTGATGGGTTGCTATAATAAGGGGAGTTGTCACATTAAATTGGAGAGGTGTTAAAGGGGGGTTAGAGAGAGTTAAGGAAGTTGAGAGGTTGGGGCTCGTGTGGGCCCCACCTCACATTTATCCACACTTTGAAGACTTTAACTTCCAATATATAAAAATAAAATTGTTCAACAATTTTATTTATCTTAAAATAAATCCCCAAATAATAAAATTCAACCCTCTTAAAACACAACTGTGTTAAAGGTCCCCTTAAGAAATTACCGGAGCTACAGGTTCATTGGTGCCCTCGAATTTCAATTTCGAGCACTAGTTCAAAAGATAGGAAAACCCGCTCATTCGTTCACTGAACATACCCGATCTAAACTTCGGAAACTGATTCCAGGAACATTGGGCCTCAGAATCAGGCGCCGTCAGAAACCGCGTTCTTGTAAAATCCCAATGAAATTACGAAAAAAATTTCCTTGAAATTTCCGGGTCTTTACATTACTCCCACCTCAGGGATTTACGTCCCTGTAAAGCTATAACACAAACTAGGGAAAAAAAGTGGTACTAAGCACGCATCTGAGCCTTCCGCTCCCATGTTCTCTCCTGGAGGTTCCCATGATTCCAGTGAAAGCGCACCTAAGGAATCGAACATTCACGTAGGACCCACTCCTGTCGATCCTCGATCTTCACTGGAACCTCCGTGCATGTCGCCCTATCATCGACGTCCAACTCCCTAAGGTCAATGATGTGTGAAGGATCATTCATGTATCTCCTCAGCCGAGGTACGTGGATGATTTCATGCACCTGGTGCAACTGAGGTGGAAAGGTCAAGTGGTAAACCACCCTGCCTACCTTGCTGAGGACCTGAAAAGGTCCGCTGAACCTCGGAGATTACTTGCTACCTCGGCCACGTCTCCGTAAACCTCATCGAGGTGAGACATATATAAGGATGTGGTCATAATCCTCGAGCTCTAGAGGCCTCCACTTCCTGATTAGAATTAAAACTCAAAACTCCTGCTGCCACGAGGGTAAGGTTGGTCGACCCAAGAGTGATCGGACAAACCCTCCTATGCATGAGTTCATCCTGTGCTGCCTGGGGTTTCCTTTTCATCGACCAAGGAAAACCCATCCCGACGTTGTATTTAGACCACAACATTTTTTCCCAATACAGTCAATCTGAGCATGAACTGTGAATCCAATCCATACCGAGACCAACTTCGTAAGGCCTCGACGCTGCCACCAAGAGATTCCAACTGAAACTCTTGCCTTGTGGGTCAGACCACACTGTCAGAGTAAGTGTAATTATTGATTCTCCTCCCAAGGTATCTCCAGACGTGAGGGTTAAGTCTACGACTTACCGGAAACTGTAGGTTTGGGATAAGATTCATGGAAGGAAGGAATGATTCATATCTACGTCTGTTACTACGACAGCTAGTAGTGGACACATACTGTCCCTTGAATCATTCTTAGAGCCATTGGGTCACACTCCTTGATGCATGCAGCTACTCTCTTCCCTTGACCTCTAGCTCCCTGATCCTAGCGGGGAATACAAAGATGGGTGATTGTAACATGTTGAAAAGTACACCACCCCATGCTGCTCTCCTAGTTCTGCTTCCACGTCTGCTGCTCTGCAAATTCATCTTTCCTTGACACTTCCTCTTCTTGAAACATTTTACACATCCAAGTCTATGCGACTGACACCAATTCACATCTTCCCACTGCTAACATTCACTGGCTATAACCGATCATCCAAAGAACATTCAACCATAAAGATTCTCTCTAGCACCCTAACATAAGTAGGAATTCATAGAGGAAAGAGTGCTTACTCGTATATCCATTAAACACACCTTGCTCTGAGGTATGAGCTCTAAAGATCTGATCTTATAGTAGTCATCAAGTACCAAGAACGATTGGTACGCCTCAATGAATACTCAGCTACACATATATCATCCTTCCGAAGCTTTATAAGCTCTAGAAAACTCTCAGCCACTTCCTCAAGCCAGTCCTCAGTCGCCTGTCAGTCAGGCTTGCCTTAGAACTTGAGGGATATCTGGTTCTGGAACACATGTAAGGTAGTAAGCCTACATGTTTCACCTACCAGTACTGCCGGTTGTAACTACTGACCAACGGGTAGTGATGTATTGCTAACACACTACCCGAAGGCACTGTCTCAGGCATCAGTCCACATACCGAAGCCTCATCACTATGCGGACCATCCTCATGGTCACTCACTGGAAAACACTAGTAGCCAAGTCCACTATCCACTCTAATGATGTCTCAACAAGGCAGAAAACTCTAGTAATCACATCTATCCAGTCCTCTGTTGTCTAAGAATCTACCTCACCTTGTAACCTTGGAGGCCTCTACTATTGGAACTCGTGCATCACGCTCTTCCGTCGTGCACCGTCTGCTAGTATGGAAAGTGGAATCCGGTGGCAAAAATGTGGTGGTGCTGCTGGTACAGCACCCGAGGGTGACAATATAGAAAAAAGGGCCCCGCACTGGTGCCTCGTCGCTCGGTGGGCCGTCATCGAGTGCTCTCTCGGAACTCCAACTGACTGTCTGCATGGAGACATCCTGAACAGATGTGACACAATCAACGATTTATACATGGTGAGAATACCTGGTTTGAGATGACTTTAAAACTCTTGGAAACACACACACAATTCGTGTTTTTCTGGCACAATGTCGGAAATCAGTAGTCAGGGTCCTGGTGTACAGATATATCGGCCTCCGCACCAACACTAGACTCTCTGAACTGAAGACCATACTCAGTACCCTTAAAACTATTGCTTCACAGAAATGTAATATCAGAGTTATAAGTTCTGCGGTAGAACCAACTCCTCTGATACCAATTTGTCATGACCCGACCTCGGGGCTCGTGCCGTGACTACCCCAAGCCCGCCTTCCATAGGCCAGGGGCTGGCGACTAGCACCAAAGGCGTAAATCCCGTTAACTGGGAAGACATTTCCTTTATAAAGTAAAAAAACATCCCAAAGTACAAGCGAAAGTAATACACTAAGTACAAAAGAAAGTGCTGAAAAGTAAGTGGGACAGAATACAAACCCAACTGAATGTACATCTACAACTGAACGGAAGTACAAAAGAAAAGACAAACAGCTTTAAGAATGGAAGTAGCTCCTGGTTCGTCCTCCTCGGATCCTACCTGAAGGGTAGGTACAGATAGCGCAGCTCTTGGATCGTCCACCACAGATCCTACATGAAGGGTAGGTACATATAGACTCCACAACTCTCTCTCCCATCAACCTCCTCCGAGTGTCGTCCCATCGTGAAGTCCACCTCCGGATACTGACTGGTCATGAGATCCACCTCTTGGTATCGTCCAGTCCTCGAACACTCGGCCTCTGCCAGTGCTTCCCGTCGTCTGCAACCAACACAACGATGTGCGGGCATAACCCGTGCAGGGGTGAGTATAACAATACTCAGTAGGGACCCCGAGACCCTCAAGGTCTCAAAAAATCCAACAAGGATAACCACAAAGAAAGATCTCAACAGATAACCTCTACTTAGGTATATACCCATACATATACCTAAGTTATCAAGTAACCCATCTCAATCATGAGGAAACACAAAGATTATGAAATCAATGGATAACCACTACCCAGGTATATTCCCATACATATACCTAATTTATCAAGTGACCCATCTCAATAATGAGGTAAACACAAAGATCATTGACTCAGCTCAAACTAGGATTTTCATTATCGAAACCGTAACTGCTGAAGAGCCCCATCTCTGGAGAGTACAGTGATCCTGTCACAACTCCGAGGTAATGCTCACTAACCTATGAATGTTGAGGTACTCTTCCTGTCGAGTACCGCAGGTCAGCCACCCAAGCACAGTAGTGCTTCCAGCCGGGGTCTTCCACCCAAACATAGTAGTGTATCCCCCCTAATAGCCTGCAGAGGTACTCTCCGGAAGAGTACCGCAGGTCTGCACCCAAACTCAGTAGTGCTCCGTCCGCCATGGGTCTGCACCCAAATAAAGTAGAGCTCGGTCCACTGGGCTAGTTGACTCACTCCAAGTCGATTCGGTCAAGCAGTCGTCAGGTCTCAGCCAACTACACGGTCTCTACACTCCGTATGCTCATCTCCTGGAGGGTCAGCTCCACGAGCTACTGGTTGATAATCCAAGTATCACAAAGTCCCACAGAGAAGTATCTCAAAGGACCTATTCGTCATAGGGGTCTCAACACAACAGACGACGCATCAATCGGACGCTCGGTCTGTGAGTTAATAGCCTTTTCGTCCTAGGGGCTTGGTTTGTTTCGTGTACGAACCTACCCGACCGTATCTCAACAGTACCCAGAACTCACCTAGGGTATACTCATAGGGACCGTTTCTCAACGTGATTACTAACACCGCTAACGGTTTGTCAAACGGACGTCCGTTCTGAGAGTTATTAGCTTTTTCGTTCGAGGGGCCCGGTTGGATTTTGGGTACAATCCAACCCGGCCATACTCCAACTGCGTCCAAATCTCAGGTGAAGTATACCAAAAGAACCGTCTCACCAAGTGGAATCCAACAAAGTTGACGACACGTCAATCGGACGTCCGAAGCTCAAGTTATAAGCGTTTCCGCTCCAATGGCCCGGTTGGATTCATGTTCGATCCAACCCGGTCGTACAACAAAATACACTGGTTATCCAAACCGGTCAGTCCATTGTGATCCATACTGAAAAACACATGAGATGGACTACCCATTGGTCCAAAATGGATAGCCGGTGAAAATGTTTCATTTCACCGCAACACGCGCGAACCGGGCCTCATGGGGCCCTTTCCTCGACCTCGACATAAATATCCAAAATTGGTCTTAAAACATTCGTCTTAATTCCAAGATCGCAATGTCATAGACGGTTCGTCATTCCGGCACTGTATGAGAGAGATATGTCTGATACAAGATTCCGTAATAATAATAATATTATTATTATTATTCGGTGTTTCGTGGGCCCGAGACACGAATCAGAATTTAGTATCCAATATTAAACTTGAACCGACCGTATTAAAGGTAGGATTACATCGCCACTGACGACAAGCCAATCGGATGTTGCACACATAAGTTATGACTACCAAAGATTTAATAATAATATTAAATCTATTATTTTCCGAGCGCTTCGGGTTCCCGATCCAAAAACCTGAAAAAAGACATCCAATATTGGACTCATAAATTCCGTCTCAAAGTCAAGGTTGCACTGCCGCTGACGGTTCATGAAACCGAGGTCTCACGAATAAGTTACGGTCGAAAGAGTGTTTTATCAACAAAAGTAATAATAACAATATTTTATTATTATTATTAATTTCTTATTTATTTATACATCATTAACTCAAAAAAAACCCCATGCCCAAATTCCTCTTTTGCACTACTCAATCACCAACGATTATACTTCTTTTAGTTTCTTTTTGTTTTATTTCTCAAATATCTTTATCTCTATAAACACTTATTTTTCACGATTTCTCCCCTGCAACCTTAGCGGCTAGCCCTTCAATCACGCACCACCCATAATTTTCATTTATTTGAATTAAAATATCATTATGATATTTTTATCTCTACAATATTCATTCTCCTTCCACGGTTTTTCACCCCTGTACACGAACCAAGAACCCGCTACATCGTCGTCGTCAATCCGCGCACCAACAACAATCTGCAGAGGGTTGTCAGGCCGTGTTTGTTCGGCCCGTGCCCTCCACGTTTGGTGTTATTAATTAACCAAGTTTAAATAGGGTTTTATAAAGAACAAACAATCAATTTTATTTAAATAAAATTGAATGAAATCATCCCACGATCTCTTAAATAAAATAAAAATCAAACCATCCTGCGATCACTTAAATAAATTTGAAGCATACCAATATTCCCAACCCACAATTAAAAAAAAACATTCGCGGATCAATTTAATGATGAGTTGATCCGCGTTCTTTGTTTTAGAAGGAAACAACCATCTGAATAATATCATTCTCAAAATAATCCCCTACCTAGGTAATTAATGTCACACGTCATTGATTCGCGGAATGCGGCGTCGCGGAATATGGACGTCTATTCCGTTGTCTTCAGGGTGTGTCTGAAGTAGAAACACTGTTGGAGAAATCCCCCATGTTCATCACGGTGGAGTTGTTCTTCATTGAAAGTTGATGTTCTTAGTCAAAGAAGAACACTTCCTTCTAAGTCTTCTCAAGAGTTCCTCCTCCAATATTTTCAACCCCCAAAATAATAAAAAGGCTCTCTATAATATAATGTAATTCAAACCTTTGATGGAATATTAATTAGGGAGGTGATGGGTTGCTATAATAGGGGGAGTTGTCACATTAAATTGGAGAGGTGTTAAAGGGGTGTTAGATAGAGTTAAGGAAGCTGAGAGGTTGGAGCTCGTGTGGGCCCCACCTCTCATTTATCCACACATTGAAGACTTTAACTTCCAAGATATAAAAATAAAATTGTTCAACAATTTTATTTATCTTAAACTAGATCCCCAAATAATAAAATTCAACCCGCTTAAAACGCAACTACGGTAAAGTTCCCCTTAATAAATTACCGGCGCTGCGAGTTCATTGGTGCCCTCAGATTTCAATTCCAAGCACCGGTTCAAAAGATAGAAAAACCCGCTCATTCGTTCACTGAACATACCCGAGCTATACTTCGGAAATTGATTACGGGCACACCGGGCCTCAGAATCAGGCGCCGTCAGAAATTGCGTTCTTGTAAAATCCCAAAGAAATTAAGAAAAAAATTTCCTTGAAATTTCCGGGTCTTTAAAAATATCAACCAAAGTTAGATTTTAATACTGATAATATATTGAATCAAATTGTTCTTAATAAAAAAATTGAGTTGAAGAGTCAAGGTTTAGAGTTGAGAGAGTAGAAGATGAAAATGAGCCAGATTTCCCCACCCTCCATGAACTGGTAATTAAGAACTCTAGAAATATTCCTTCCCATGAAACTCCAAATCTCAAGGGGAATGTCAGTGCCATCACATTGAGAATCGGGACGTAAAAAAATGATACATCTGTACCTACAGTTCCACCAGGATTCACCTCAACTCCAAAAAAACCCCATTTAAGGGCCAATGATGAGCATCCTAAGGAGGAAGAAAAAGGTAAGAAAAGGATTGATGATATCCCGCCCCCCAAACCCATTCTATTTCCAAACAGAGTTGTACAAACCAGGAATATGGCTAAAGAAGCGACACAAAAATATGTTTTGGAGTCATTGAAGCGTGTTTAAATCAATATCCCTCTATTGGAAGCCACTAAACAAATCCAATGGTATTAAAAAATATTAAAAGGAATTTGTACCAATAAAATAAGGATAAAAGGAAATGATAGGATCAATTTTGGATGGAATGTGACAACACTCATTACACAAACTCTATAAATTCCATAAAATTGCAAGGATATAAGCACTTTCACCATACCTTGCACCATTAGTGAATTACACATTTCTAAAATTTTATGCAATTTAGGTTTATCTTTAAATGTGATTCCTCACTCTGTATTATCTTATTTACATGTTGTTGAGTTGAAGTTGACAAGATTAGTGGTGAAACAGTAAAATAGAGCTATGACATATCCAGTGGGACTTCTTGATGATATACTTGTTCGGGTAAGATACTCGATATTTCCAGCAGATTTATATGTACATAACATAGAGGGTGATCAGGTAAATTATTTTTCTCCCATTATCTTAGTTATACCCTTACTCAAAACATCAAAATAAATCCTAAATTTCTATGATGGTACACTTTCCATGGAGTTTGGATATGGAGTTGTGATATTTAAGGTTATAGACTCTATAAAGTAACCCTCAGAGGACCATTCTGCTTTTTTAATTTACCATTTTGAACAACAAAATAAATATCATACAAAATTTTATTGTCATATTCTTAGGGATAATATGGGTATTGGTTCTAATTTGATGTCTAAGAGAACTTACAGACCGATTTATAATGCAAAAAACTCTCTTATATTTGATTTTTAAATGGATTCATATTTTGATTTTGATAATTATCACTCTGGTTATGACATGATGGTTGAGTATGCTGATGGATTTGAGGATTTATTATAATATTTTGGTGATGTATATTCTGATACTAATTTTCATTGTGAACATATTTCTGTTCCATCAATTTATCTATCCATACATCACCCCCTACATTGGAACTCAATCCATTGACCCCAAATATAAAATACCAATACTTGTTATGTGGTGATAAATTACTTGTTATCATTTCTAAAAATATCCCTTTTGAACATGTAGAAAAAAATTGAATCTTTTGAGAGAGAACATCAGGGGAATCAAGTGGACCTTTGCTAACATATCTGGTATTATCCCCTTTATTTTCATGCATAGGATTCTTTCGGAGGATGAGACTAAACTAGCGAGGATTCCACAAAGGAGACATCATTCAACTCATTAGGAAGTTGTTAGAAAAGAAGTTGAAATTTTTCTTAGGCAGGAATAATTTATCCCATTTTTAATTCTCAGTGGGTGAGTCATATTCATGTTGTACCTAAGAAAAGTGGTGTTAATGTTGTTAAAATGATAAAGAGGAGTTAGCTCTTGTGTGGGTGCAAAACAATTGGAATGTTTGTTTTGATTATAGAAAACTAAATTATTCCACTCACAAGGAACACTTCCCCCTCACATTTATTGATCAAATGCATGAAAGGATAGCTGGGAAAACATGCTATTATTTCTTGGATGGATTTTATGGATATTATCAGGTTCTAATTTCTCCAGAGCATTAGGAGAATAAAACATTCACTTGTACATTTAGTACATTTTCCTTCCGAAGGATGCCATTTAGGCTTTGCAATTCCCCATGTACCTTCTAGAGATGCATGGTAGGTAATTTTTCATATTTCATTGAGACCTGCATGGAGGTATTTATGGATGATTTTACAGTGCAAGGGTCTTCATTTGATGATTTTATCCCTATATTGGGAAAGGGTTTGAATCATTATAATGAGAATAATCTGGTCTTAATCATTGAAATGTTTCATTTCATGGTTGATCATGGGATGTTATTACGGCATGTAGTGTCAAAATTTGGGATAGAGGTTGATAGATCTAAGGTAAATATTATTTCATCCCTACCCTATCCTTAATGCATGTGTGATGTTAGATCTTTCCTAGTGCTTGCAGAATTTTATCGGCGCTTCATCAATGATTTTAGTAAGATTTATATTCATAAGTCACGATTACTTCAAAAGGATTCGGATTTTGTGTTTTATGATTCTTTCTGGACTTCCTTTGATGAGATAAAATAGTGTTTGAACACTCCACCAATCATACATTCCACACAGTGGGAAATTCCATTTGAGCTGACATATGATACTTTAAATTTTACAATTGGAAAAGTCTTATCAAGACGGTGAAGGGACATTCACATGTGATCACCTATGCTTCGAGGACATTGGATTCATCCCAATAAAACTACAAAACCACAAAAAATGAGTTTCCTTTCATTATATTTTCTTTAGATAAGTTACATTCATATTTATTGGGCTCTAAAGTATTTGTTTTTTCTGACCATGCAGCTCTAAGGTACCTATTAAAGAAGCTAGTTGCAAAACCCAAGATTATCTGATAGATGATTCTTCATCAGGAATTTGATATTGAGATAAATAATTAGAAGGGTTCATAAAACCTTGTGTTAAAATGAATGAGTAGGATTAATCACACATAATAGGCTGACACCTTGGACCAGGTACCACTTTGGGACACTTTCCCTGATGATCATCTTTATTCCATCTCAAGTACGAATCCTTGGTATGTTGATTTAGTTAAATACCTTATTTCCTCTTAAATTAATTAAAATTAATATAATCGTCAAGTCCAAAAGTTAAATAGTGAGTGAAGATTTTATGTTTGGGATGATCCATACCTCTGGAACTTGTGTAGCGATCATGTTATTAGAAGGTGTGTTCCTGATCATGAGTTTGAGTTTGTTCTGCATTTCTTCCAAACACTTTCATATGGAGAAAACTTTGGACCCTGAAGAACATCTAGAAAATTCTTAGACTTTGGATTATATTTTTCTAGTTTATTACATAATGCCTATGTGTTTTGTAAGTCATGCACTCATTTCCAACACACAAGGAACATTTCTTGGAGACACAATGTATCATCTCAAGATTTTATGAGATAAATTCTTTTTAATTTCTTTGATGTCTTGTGTTGTATGCTACAACAACTTTATCTTGAACTATTAATAACACTTTAATTAGCTTAAAATATACGCAACACTATACTTGACTTGTGTTATATATAATTTCAAGTTCATTTGATAGAATTAATTTCAGGAAACATTGAGTATATATTTTGTTCAATGTTTTGAAGAACTATGTTTGAATAATGTTATACAGAACAACAAAGGAATATTTCACTAGATGCGACACTGAATCGTCTTGTGTTACATGTAAGAGCGACCTTCCTTGATAGCTTTTGTTTTACACAATACTGAGTTTAACTAAACAACAATATATTATTAAAATAATATCATTTATTGGGATATAAACTAGCCATTAAGAATAATATTAACCACAATTTTAATTTTATATAACATTAACATTAATCTTATGTATTTCAAAGAACATTATATAAGAACATATTCAATTTTTCAGATAAAAGAAGAATTATTCAAAAAATGAAGTTTTGCCGCCTTTTGATGGTGCACCAATTATAAATCTAGTTTTTTACACTTTTATATATTATATTTGAAAAAATAAACATCTTATTTTGAAGAGGAATATAAAAATTTACATTGGTTTATTTTTGGTATTTTTTTGATAAAATTCATATTTTAATGAATATTGAAAAATACTACATTTTAATTAAAAACTGCCTTTTTATCTAATTTATTTATATAGTTAGATTACTTGTTTAGTTTGTTTTAAACTATAATTGGATTATATTATTATAATTTAATCCTTCTTTGGTCATTGTAAGTAATTTAACATTTAAATTTTAGATAAACATATGTCAATCTTTTGATAGTTTTTACTTTTTTAAAACCCGCTTTCTGGTTTTGACAATGATAATTAATTTTAAATTAATTAATCCAACTATTAAGTTTTTAATTTTGAATAATTGAATCTATATTTTGAATCATTGGGTCCAAATTATGTTAATATGTTACTTTTATTTTTTGGATATTATGAATAGTAACTATAGTATGTTTTATTTACCAAAGTTAAAGGAAAATCTGGTAAATTAAGGTAACAAATTATATGATAAAGATAATAAAATTATCCTAAAACCTTCCAAAATCCTATTGGATGAATTAAAGTCTACCAGTATCACCTAATGGTCATAATTTATTAATTTAATGGATTTTTTCCAAGGAAGTGATGTAATTATAATTAAAACAAAAGAAAGTGACAAAATGTTAGTCTCTAATATCTTATAAGTATAATAAATTTAATATAGTGATAAAATTCATAAATTTTCAAACAGAAATATTCTACAGAAATATAATGAAATTATATACATCATGTGAATTTATTTATAATCTGTAGAGACAAAATAATTACCATTAATGATGACACAATAATGATGTAGAAATAATTTTATTGATAGAAATATCAAATAAATGGTTTTAAAAATGTTAAAATAAATAACATAATATCTAATTAATGCTCTCTAAGAATTTTATAGGTGACTATGAAATTTTTGGAGTTTATTAAATAATTTGGTTCGAATTTATCTTCTGTGTGGAGTTTATTTAAATTCAGATGAATGAATAGTGTCAAAATTGACACGTGATATTTTATAAAAATAACATATTATTAAATTATTTAAAAATGTAAAAAATATTTAAAAATTAGAAAGTTAAAATTATATGGTCTAAAATTTCATAATGTATCCAATTATGTAAAATTGACAACACATAAGAAAATATTTATATCCATTTAATATTTAGAATATTATTACCACAAACAAAATTAAATAGATCAAATAAGGATAAGTCAAAATAATATGGTTTAAAATAAAAGTAAAATATGTATAAATTTTATTGGATGAGAGGATTTATACCCATAATCATATTATATTCAACTTAATTTAGTTTTGTACTATTATAAATTGAAACTCAATTTATAATTAATTAACATTTAAATATTTTCCTAAAGTGCCCCTCACCTCGGCTATAAAAGGGAACTTATCCTTTTCATTTATTCACACCTCCAAATCACTTTGGCTCATCCAAGACCTACCCAAATATCCTACCAAAATACGTACCTTACTCCTAGAGGCCACACTTTGGGAAGAAAGATATCTAATGGAGACCTTTTGTTCAAATCAAATGAAGATACTCGAAAAAGGGGTAATTGTTTTATCAGCTCTTTCAAAATTCTTTTCTTCTTTTCCTTCCTCTTACTATGTTGTTATCATAATAAAGTAATAATAGAAGTATCTTATATAAGCTTAGATTTTATTATAATAATGGTAAAACCTTATAACTCTTTTTATCCATCCTACAAATAATAATATCACCATGCATGCGTACGTACAACTTACTATCTCCACATCATGGTGTAATTTGTTATTCAACAATACTTAATTTGAATGGGTATAATTATGAGAATAATGGATTTAAATAATGAATATAACATGATAATTGTTCTGTATAATTAATATACCATCCTATTCCTTACCATTTAACCATTAAGTGAATGATATTGGCGCTCGTGTATATGTATGACTTACCGTCTCCACGACGTGAGAAAATTCATTCTCCACGTTAACCATCCAAGAATTATTATAAAGTATATATAATAATTAATCATGAAATAAATGAGTTAATAATACTACTTTATTTATGTATATATATATATATATTCTATTTATGTGCTTCCATTCAATTCAATAAGGAAATAGAAACAACGTTCATGTGTACGTACAACCTACTGTCTCCATGAACAGTGTATTTTATTTCATTTATCTATCTATTTATATATAATTATATACAAAATATTTATGATATTTAAATCATTTTTATATTCTAGAATCATTTAAATCATGATTTAATTAATAAGACCAAGAATAATGAGTCAAAACACGTATGATAAATAAAACGATAATTACCCAAAATATTGCTTTAAAATGGAATTCATAAATAAAAGGGTAATATAAATTGATAAGTGGATCATATATGATATCATAGATATTATAATGGTTATTTTAAAAGTTAATAATTTGTATAAAACCACTATATAAGAGTTTTGGACACATATGGCAGTAATCAAACCTAAGGTAAGGGATAATTTTGCAATCTGCTTTTTATCCAAGATTGTTTATACGCAAGTATTTACTGGGAATATATTTATCATCAATGTTTGTGTTTTCTAAAAATGTTTTCAATTTTTTTACTATTATAATATATATTTTTAAAATCATTTTATCCCTTTTTTAATTTTACTACATGGTATGGAAGGAATCTTTTTTTTGTTTACCATATGAGGTACTTTTTGACTTTTCCAGTAAAAGTACGAGGAAAATGTTTTTTTACCTTATACGGAATGAATTGATTTTTTTGTGGTTTAATAGTGAATTATTTTAATAAATCTTCCTAGAAAATATTTCAATTTTATTTTTAATTGAATTATTTTCTTTTAAAATGCAATGGAATTTTTAGAAAAGAAAATTTTTTTGAAGAAAAAAGGATATTTTCCTCAAGAATTAAGTTCAAGCGTTTTATCAAAATTATTTTCCATATAAGATGACATAGAATTATGGTTATATCCATATTATTACTTTTATTTTATTGTGTTTATGATGAAATTATTTTTAAGAAATCCCTTATTTTATATGGATTATGTTATGATGGAATGATGTTTAAGAACCGCATTTTATTTCATGGGTTTTGCTATAATGAATGATTTATGTTTTTGTGGAACATGTAAGAATGATTTCATTATGATATGGGTGGGACCTATATATTCCTCAAATGAAATAGGAAATAATTTATATTTCATGAGAAAAACATGATAAGAATGACAAGAAAATATAGTTCTGTAATATAGGGATGGAACAACAAGTAAATCTAGTTCCGTAATACAAGGTTGAAACTACAAGCAAACCTAGTTCAGTAATGGACTTTGTCCACAATGATGGTCTTGGAACCAATACCTCAGATACTATGGAAATATTATTATGTGATTATTTGATTTCCACAATTCTATGTTTTATGGAAATTCTGTTTTATTATGGTTAATGTTCCTTTATGATCTATGCCTTACATACTTCCAATATTTATTTCATGACTCAAGATTTAGATATAAAAACATTATGTTCATGTTTTTATATTATTATGTTTATGTTTTTGTTTTATTTTCTCCTTGATTTCCCTTACTGTGCATTTAAGATCACCCTTTTAATGTTTTCTTTTCTCCAGGATATAAGAAAGGTTTTAGGTAGGAAAACAAAAAGGAAACATATTTATGAGATATGTTGAAGATCTTTCACTAAGTTAGAAGATTATGTTCCACGTTTACAAAAACACTAAATAATACAATATTTGGTTGTATATTCATGTAATGTATTAAGTATTATGAAAATGAAATTTAATGTCCATGTACGTATGGCTTGGGTCATTAGTGCTGGTATCAGAGCAAAGGTTTAGTCATCCTTTAGTAATTAGGATGTGAAAACTTTAATGAGAACCGTTGAGATATTACTTAAGTTTGTCTAGGAATGTCACTAATGATAAGTCTAACTATAGGTTACAGTCCTAGAATTATGGTAACGATTATGAATAACCCAGGATTAATCCTAAGATGTTAGAGATTGAAAGTACTCTCCCTAGATTATGTTATTTTCCTTGTATGATGTTTTCCTCTCACACTATTATTTTTGGGTTTTAGAAAAAGGATGTAAATAGGAGGATTTATGTTAATGGAGAATATGATGGAAAATGGAATGATAATATTCATGAGAAACGAAATTAAATTGTGTTTGGAAGGTGAAACATTTTTATTATGACTAATCAGCAATATCATAATATTATTAATAATCTTAACTTTGGTGAGATTCCTAAACCAGTTAATAAGAGAAATATAGAGTTTCAGGGTGATCATAGAGGAAATAAAGTTCAATTTTCCTCATGTAAATAATGTGGGAAGAGGCATCAATGATACTGTTTCAAAGGAACTAGAAGATTATTTAGGTGTAGAAAATAAGGACACAAAGCCATTAATTGAAAAGGAAAAGGTTTAGTTAACACAATGGACAAGGATAACAGAATTTCTAAGACATCAATGATGGTTAGATGATTTTAATTTGGATTGTATGGGAATTATGAAAATCGATTTCCTAAGGGAAAATATCATGTAGAAAATCAGCATAATCATAAGGGTAGTGTTTATGTTGATGATGATAAAGAGACTACAAATGTTATATGAGATGAAAGAAGTGTTAAGGAATAAAACGATGAAGCTCATTCAATGGTTTAAGAAGATAGTGTAATGATTACATGATTATAAAGAATAATTTTGTATAAGTAATTTCATGGTATTATAGAATAAATAAACATCTAAGGATTTTTACACTATTGGTTTTCCTTAAGTTTTCGAAAGTATATGTTGATTGGTACCGATAACCATGAAAAGTGATTGAATATTTTTGGAAAGAATATGATATGCACATAATGAAAGGATAGGGAGATAATGAGATGTTTGATAGTATTAATGAACTCATGACTGATATATAGACAAAGTGATATCATGGTTTGAGTATATATATTTTTTGGTATTTTTGTTTTTTGGAAAGAGTTAATATTGACATAATGGATGTTTTAACTAAGGTTCTATGGTGATTCATGTTATTATCATGTTTCAAGGGAATAATTGATTAAGGTATTAACATTTTTGGAATGTGGCAATAAAGAACTACCTTATGAGATGTGGGAGATAAATGTTATGTCGATTTAGTTCACCTCTTTCAAATGTTTTATAATTTTTAGTTTTTGAAAGGATTTTAATGTTATCTATTTATGGAGAGTATAAGTTATATTCCAGTTGAATATTGTTAGATTAATGTATTATCTCACAATATGTAGACTTATGGATATTTTATTACCTATTCTAACCTTTTTTTGAGACTGATGGAATGACCTATCATTCTATAACATGATCTACTAACACTTTGAGAATGAAAAATTAAACTTCATTTCTTTAAATAAGAGATGAATAATAATTTTTTAAGGAATGAACAATGATGAGATTATACCTAAATAAGGTAAGTATTTATTCTCATGAGAAATTATTCAACTTTAGGGAAAGGATCTTGAAATCCAAAAAGGATATATTAGTACCTTCTTATCTGATGAATCATATGGTCCCATAAATCATCTCATATTTATGGATTTCTGGTTATTATCTTTCTCCAAGAATTGTTCTCTAGAACTATCCATCAGAACTTGATGGTTAGATTTTTATTCCATATCCATGTTTTCTATTCCCACCTATGTTCTACTATATGGAAACCCATTGACGAGTTACTTTGTGTAACCATTATTTTTCTAATGTTGTTTTTTAAAATTAAGTCTTAGTATTCCTTTTTTTGACCTGGGTTTCTATGAAAGAATCTTTCATGTAGTAAACCTTTTATAACCCTGATGAATTTCAAGGGTGAAATTAATTTTAAGGGTGTATAATGTAACACCCCAAGATTTTATGAGATATATTATTTTTAATTTCTTTAAAGTATTATTTTTTATGATACACCAAGCTTATCTTACATAGTATGCAACATCGTAATTATCTTGCAGTACACAAAACACTATACTCAGCTTGTGTTACACATAATTTCAAGATACTTTGATAGAATTCATTTCCTGCAACACTGAGTATAGATTTTGTTCAATGTATTAAAAAAATATGTTTGGATTCTTTTATAAATAACACCAAATAAATATTTCAACAGACGCAACACTAAAAAGGCTTGTGTTACAAACAAGAGCGACCTTCCTCGACAACTTTCATTGTACGTAATACCGAGTTTTACTAAACAACAATATATTATTAAAATATTATTATTTAATGGGATATAAATAGTAAATTATGAATATTATTAACCAAATATTTAATTATATATAACATTAACATTCATATTATGTATTTTCTAGTATATGACATTAGAACAAATTTAAATTTTCAGATAAAAGAAGTATTATTCAAAAAATGTAGTTTTTTAGCCTCTTGACGGAACACCAATTTTAAATTTAGTTCATAACACTTTTATATATTATATTTGACAAAATAAACCTCTTATTTGGAAGTGGGACATCAACACATACTTTGGTTGATTTTTTGGCATTTTTCAAATAAAATTCATATTTTAATGAATAGTAAAAAGACTACATTTTAATTCAAAACTTACCTTTCATCTAATTTATATATACAGTTTGATTATCTTTTTAATTGGTTTTAATGTGTAATTGGATTATATTTGTATCATTTAATCAAATTTTGTTAATTGTAAGAAATTTCACATTTAAATTGGACATAAACACATTTCAATCTTTTGATAGTTTTTACTTCTTAAAAACCTTCATTCTAGTTTTGACAGTGGGAATTTATTTTAAATTAATTAATGAAATTTATCTATTTTTATTTTGGAATAATGGATTCCATTTTTGGAATCATTGGGTCCAAATTATGTTAATTGGTAAATTTTATTTTTTCAAATATTATGAATAGTAACTACGGTAATTTTTATTTACCACATGTCAAGGTAAATCAGGTAAATCAGGGTAACAAACAATATGATAAATATAATAAAATTTTCCTAACATGTGAAAAAAATCATATTATATGAATTTTATTTGACCAGTATCACCTAAGGGTCAGAAGTTTTCTATTTAATGGACTTTTTTCAATGAATGTGATGTAATTATAATTAAAACAAAAGAAAGTGACAACATGTCACTCTCTTATATCTTATAAGTATAATAATTTTAATATAGTGATAAAATTCATAAGACATATAACATAACTAGTCTCCATAAATTTAATGAAATTATCTAAATCATGTGATTTTCTTAGAATTTTTAGAGACTAAATAATTACCATTAATGATGAAACAATAGTAATGTAGAAATTATTTTCTTGATAGTAATATAAAATAAATTGTTTTAAAAATATTAAAATAAATATCATATGAACTAATTAATGTTCTCCATAAATTTCATAGGCTACTATGACATGTTTTGAGTGTATTAAATATATTTTTTATAATTTATCTTCTCTCTGAATTTTATTTAAATTCACATAATTTAATTGTGTAAAAATTGACACTATTTATATTTTATTAAACAATTATATTATTAAATTATTTAAAAATCCCAAAAATATTCAAAATTTGTAGTGTGAAAATTAAATGGTCTAAAATTTCATAATGTATCCTATTATGGAAAATTTACAAAACATAAGTAAATATTTATAACTATTTAATATCAAGAATATTTTTACCAAAAATAAAATTAAATAGATTAAATATGGATAAATCAAAATGATAAGGTTTAAAATAATATCAAAATATGTCTAATTTTTATCAGTTGAGAGGATTTAGACCCATCCTCATCTTATCTTCGAAATAAATGAGTTTGGGACCATTTTAAATTGAATCTCAATTTATAATAAATTAATATTTAAAGACTATACTAAAGTTCCCCTCAACTCTCCTATAAAAGGGAACTTATCATTCTATTTTATTCACACCCCAAAGCCCTTTGGCTCAGACAAACCCTGACCAAATATCCTCCCAACTTCTCTCCCTTCCTCCTAGAAATAAAAATTTGGTCAGAAGTATAGATATGCTATCCTTTTACACATAACATTACAATATTTTAAGCATAATTAAACATTAGAGTACAAGCTAACGATCGTGAAGTATAGTGTCTTTATAGACTAGGTACATAAAAATTAAAACATGAGACTAAAAAAAATTATTTTTTAATATTAATAATGATCTACTAACTTCCTTTGATCCCTTACATCTGTATAGGGTACCCTAGGGAACACATGAACAAAAGGATGAGCTAAAAGCCCAGTATGGGAATAAACATAAGAATAAGTCTTTAACACAAGGATTATAAAACATGACATAAGGATATAAAATGGTAGATATAATCATAACATATAAACATGAGATAATATAAACATTGAATCATAGAAATGTGGATGCAAATAAAACATGACATTAGCACAAGTAAAGGGTAAACACCAAGACTGTTTCACATGGTAGAAAAAGCCAAAACTAACTACCAAGACCATCGTACATGGTAGAAGAAGCCAAGGCTAACCACTAAGACCTTTGTACATAACATATCATGACACTAAAAATTAACCGATTAATTGGAGAAATATATATGAACACCCATATTAACTTTTCATGAATATTTTTTTAACAAAAATAATCATACATAACCAATATTACATAAACATAAGGGATACCCATGGAAAGAATTAGGTACCAGAATCATGACATAAAAAATAACAAATGGGTGTATCATAGAAGTGTCCATGAAATAAATAAACTAAAATATACATGGAAATTAATAAGGGAAAACATGCATATATCATGGTCTGTGATGTCATATAGAAGTGAAAACATGTAATAATGTATTTAAGAAATTTTATCATTAAGAAATTTTTATGCGGTTTTAAGAAAAATACTATAGAACCTTTAAAATAGAAAAGGGAAACATATTTTATATAAAACCAGATGTTAAAAAAGATGGTTTTCATAATAAAAATATAGATATTATAAATACAATAGTGTATTAAAATAGAGGATAGAGTGAACTTGAAATCGTGTAAGAATTTGGGATGTTCATTTAAAACAAGTTTTCTTATCAGGATGTATTGGGGAGGGAATCACTTTAAAACACGTATATCCCCGAAAGAGAATGTTTAAAGGGTATTGATAAATTAATTTGGTACATGTAAACAGAATTTAGAATATTCACATAAAAATATATGATAACTTCATTTTGGTAGTAAAAAATATGAGGCAACCCTAAGGAATAAAGGAAGTTCGGGTAGAATCCCTTATAGATTATCGGTATGGTATCAGGTGTACTAAATATGGATTGATGAAAGATAAATGGGTTTATAATCACTTATATATCATGAGGGATTTATGGGGAGGTTATAAATCATACCCCATCATTATTAATTACAAATAAAAGGGAATTACATGGAGGAGATTCTTGAATAAAAGTGAAATAGAGAGGATCACTTACCTTAAGTCTTATGGTGTTCTCCACATGATATTAATGACCTAAATAATAAAATTAGGTTCATTAATTAATAATTCCAGAACTTCTTTTACATGAAAATTATTTAGTATAACCACTTTGAGTTCATTCATAACCTTTTTGATTGATTATGAGGTTCAGTTTCATTGTCCGGGTTCATTTGTTTCTTTGGTATTAACGATCGGTTCACTTATATTAATGTTCAGAAACACATGTATGATGAAGGTGGTTATCCATAATTTAAGTCATATAACATTTTTGATCATATATAAGATGAAATATTTATAAAATTATTTTGGTTAATTAGAGTGAAGGTGAATCATTATATAAATCATTAATGTTAGACGCTAGGATTAACATAGCGATTTTGTTCATAATTAACTTGTTTTGTATTATTATTTTACATAAAGAAAACAAAAGGATTCCAAAATAACAAATAAGATAACATACATATTTAATTTTATGGTTCAACCATAATAATGGTTTCATGACAAGAATATAATATGGTAACATAAATTGATAAACCCTCATCCTTGAATGTAATAAATTAACACATCTCAGATAGTATTTTCATTTCTTTCGTATAAAAGAATGGGAAAGGAGATATGATAATGAATTATCCCATTATCATAAAAAATAAAATAAAATATATGTATGTTACTAGATTTATCATAAAATTTGGGTGAAGGTAGTTGAGGAAAGAAAAAGAAAATAAATGAACAAGAAAGAAAACAAAAGAACCTAAAAGAGAAATTTACCTCTTCAGTTTATCTCATTTGAGAAAATCTTAATGGGAGAGGATTTTTCTTTTGAAGAGAAAAAGGGATTTTAGATGTGGGGGAGGATCATGGGGTGATATTTGGGTATAATTTATGAAAGGAACAAGGTTTGAGAGAAGTAAAGAGAATATGGGAGTGTGGGTGGTTTTTATAGTGGAGGGGAGGATGGTTTTCTTAATATTTTAATCATAAGTTTATTATTTTTTATATTAAAATAAATAGGTTTGATTATAGTGACAAAAAATAGTAATATGTGAATGTGAGTTCGAACCAATGTCCATTTACATCATCCACAACTCAAGCAGGATGCATAGATTCCCGTTTTAGCATTTATTGGGAATTAATGTATTTTACTATTCATAAAATTCTAGTAATTTAAAAAAATCCCAAAAATTCACCCTAACAATTTTTCAACATTTAGAATCAAAAAATGAACTCCATTTCTAAAAAATATTTTTCTAAATATGATCTATTTAATTATTAATTAAAATCATAATTTACTTGAAAAATACAGATTTTAAAACTTTAACTGATTTTATAATGATTTAAAAAATTACATAAGGTCTTATAAAATTAACATAAAACCAGAGGACAAAAAACTGATAATTTATGAAAATATTTTAGGAAAATATATTTTCTTTTAATTTAATTAATTAATTTTAATTAATTATTTGTGACTTACAAAAATACCAATACTTTTACTATGGTTATATTATCATTTATAGGATGCCTAAATTTTATTTATACATTCATGGGTGAGGTTACTATTATTTGGTTTATTTACTATTCATAAAGGACATATTTCTATTCATAAGGGTAGGTTACTATTCATAAGGGTGGGTTACTATTCAGAAAAAATTATGTTTGTTCCATAAGACTCTGAACATCTTACTAATCACAACCGCGTAAGTCCGATTTTCAAAATTCAAATCATAGAAGTGACAATATTATGATTAATGGTCACATAGTACTTAGTAATTCATTTTTTTGTGATTTCGTGTGATTATATGACATATTTATATGAAAGTAATTTTCATTAATAAAACATTGGATCATTATATTATTCCCCCTTATGAAATTTCACCCTCAAAATTTCGTTTTACATTCTATGCAATAAACAGGTGCGAGTACTTTTCCTTTATTTCCTCCTCCAGTTCCTGTGTTGCCTCTTCATACTTTTGGTTCCACCATAGTACATTGACTAGGTGAGTAGTCTTGTAATGTAGAAATTTATCTCTATGATCCAATATCTTCACTTGATACTCCTCGTAAGAAATATTATTCTCCAACTATACCACCTCTGAAGAGAGTACACGT
The DNA here is from genome assembly GCA_963277665.1 of Viscum album. Classification (NCBI taxonomy): domain Eukaryota; kingdom Viridiplantae; phylum Streptophyta; class Magnoliopsida; order Santalales; family Viscaceae; genus Viscum; species Viscum album. The sequence goes on from OY728157.1 coordinate 639,222,999, forward strand.
GAAGGGTCTGGTATGTACTTCTTTAATAGGGATACATGGAAGACATCATGTACTTTTGTCATGGTAGGTGGAAGTGATAGTCAATAGGCCACAACTCCAAAAAGATGAAGAATATCAAGGGGTTATATATACCCGAGACTTATCATTCCATTCATCCCAAACCTAAAGACCTTCTTCCATTGAGATATGTGTAGAAATACCATGTCTTTAAAATTGAACTCAAGGTCTCAACGATGATTATCTGCATTACTCTTCTGTCAACTTTGGGCTACCTTGATGTGCTGTTGAATGGTTTTCACCTTCTCCACCATTTGTTTAACCATTTCAGGTCCTAGCAGCTTACTCTCACTGACTACATCCAAACACACTATGTTCTTCACCTTTTCCCATAAAGGGTTTCGTATGGTGCCATTACGTTGCTCGAGTGGAAAATGTTGTTGTAAGAGAATTAAACCAGTGGAAGATGTTGGTACCATCCTCCTTTGAATTCCATAGAACATTCTCTCAATATATCTTCCATTGCATGAATAGTCCACTTAGATTGTCCATCAGTTTGAGGTTGATAGGCCATAACAAAGTTCAGTTTAGTGCTTAGAGCATGTTGGAGACTTTTCCAGAACTTCTAGGTAAATCACAGATCTCTATAAAAAACAATAGATAGTGATACTATATGAAGACTTACCACTTATTTGATATATATCCATGCAATTTGATCCAGTGATAAGTCCTCTTTAATTGCTATAATGTGAGTTGTCTCTGTAAGACGATCCACAATGACCCATATAGTATTTTTTCCTCTGGTTGTCCTCATAATTCTAGTGACGAAGTCTATGGTGATGTTTCCCACATCCATGTCGGTATGAGTAGTGGATGAATCACCCAATTAGATGCTTATCTTTTATCCTTCACATTTTTACATACCAATCACTTTGATGTATGTTCATAAATCTCCTTCTTTATATTTCACCACCAAAAGTTCTCTCAGAGATTTCAGTACATCTCTGTGTTTCCTGGGTGGATAGAGAATGTTGAGCTATGTGCGTCATTAAAAATCTTCTTCTTTATATAAAGACTAGATGGTACAAATAATCATGATCCAAATATTATAACTCTTTTCTCATCAATTTGGAGCTTAGAGAATTTCCCATTTCTAACGGATCCAAGCTTTTTTTGATTTCCACATCATTTATTTGAGTATCACTTATTTTCACCATGAGGGATGTTTGAGTGATCATTTGAGAAACCATTGGTAATGTTCTTCTGTTAATGATCCCCATGTCTAACCTCTGCAATAATAAGAAGATCCGATCCTTTTCAATTCTAATCATTGATAATGATGTAGGATCCTTTATATATAGAGCATCCGCCACATTTTTTTCCTTACCAGGATAGTAGTGGATTGAACAGTGATAATCCATGATGAGGTCTATCCATATTCACTGGTGCATATTAAGTTTTTGGGTGAATATATATTTGAGCCTCTCATGATCAGTATATATCTCACACTTCTCCCCATAGGGATAATTCTTCCATATTTTTAATGCATACTTCACAACCACCAACTCTAGATCATGCGTAGGATAGTTTGGCTCTTGGATTTTCAGATGCCTTGAGGCATAAGATATCACTTTATCATTTTTCATCAGCACACAACCTAATATCTTATTTTAAGAATCAATGTACACCATAAAGAGTTCTCCACTTGTTGGGAATGTGAGTACTTGAACAAAGATTAACCTCTTTTTCAACTCTATAAAGTAGTCTACACATTCATGAGTCCATACAATCTCTAATCCTTTCTAAGTTAGCTTGGTCATTGGTATTGAAAATCATGAAACATTCTCCACAAATAATCGATAATACCTAGCTAGACCCAGAAAGTAGTGGATCTCTGTTATAGATGTTGGCCGGGGCCATTCCTCAATTGCCTTTGTTTTGGAAGGGTCCACACATATCCCTTTTCTAGTGATTACATGCCCCAATAATGAAACTTCCTTCATCCAGAACTCACATTTACTATAATTTTCATACATATTCTCCATTCTCAAAGACTTTATCACAACATTAAAATTCTCCTCATGTTCCTCCTTACTCTTGGAGTATATCAGAATATCGTCGATACATATTACCACAAATTTGTCAAGGTAATATCTAAAGACTCTATTAATTAAATCGACAAAAATTTATAGAGGAATAGTGAGTCCGAAGGGTAGTAATATGAACTCATAGTGTCCATACCTCTTTTGAAAGGCATTCTTGGGAATATCTTACTTCTTTACCTTTAATTGGTGATATCCCGACCAAAGGTCCACCTTAAAAAAATAACTGGCCACATGAAGCTGATTGAACAAGTCATCTATCAGTGGTAGGAAATAATTGATCTTTATCAGGATTTTATTGAGCTCATGATAGTCAACATAGAGGTTCATTGATCCATCTTTCTTTTTGACAATGAGGACTAGAACATCCCATGGTGAAGCACTCGAGCATATAAAACCCTTCTCCAGATTATCCTATTGCTGCTTCTTCAGCTCTTCCAGCTCAACGGTGGCCATTATATAAGGTGTCTTTGATAAAGGTAGAGATTAAAGAATATTTTCAACTGAGTAATCAACCTCTCGATCGGGACGAAAACCAGAAAACTCTTCAGGGAATACATCAATGGAATATCTCATATTGGGCATGTGTTCAAGAATTATTCTCTCCTTTGTATCAATCATTTGAGCTAGAAAATCTTGCTCATAAAGAATTAATATCCAAACCTGAGATATTTATTCTAAACGAGATTCATCTTCCTCCTTAAACTTGTAAAAAATTAGAGGATTATTTGGGATGTGAAGAGTGATCTCTCTTTCCCAATATTTGATGTTGTCTTTGTATAAAGATATCCAATCCATTCTAAAGATAGTGTCAAACTCGACTAAAATAAGTATGATGATATTTTATGGGAGGTTCATTCCAAAAATGATAATCGGGGGGGGGGGGTTATAAACAATGGATGAAATAATTTATTCATTCTTTATTTTCATTTATAACTAATCCTATAATTTTTTTGGTGGTTCTTGAATAGTTCTACTAAACTTACAAGATGAAAAAGAGTGTGTAGAACTAGAATCAAATAGTACATTCACTATTCTTGAATGAAAAACTAATGTACCTGTCACCACATTGTTTTCCGGATCTACCTCAGAATTAGTTATAACATAAGCCCTTCCTTGTTTCCTTGGAGGTTGTTGTAGATTGCCTCTGACAACCCTTGGATTGGGGAAATTTTTCACATAATTTCCATGTTTCTTATAGTTGTAACACTTCCCCATTGGATAAGATTTTATATGAACCTTCCTATATTCTTCCACATTTTCTGGATTCTTCGTATCCCTTCGGAAGTTTTTAGCTCGATGTCCCAACTTTCCACATTTAAAAAAAATCTTGGTTTCCTTTAGATAATTAATAGGATGCTTCTTCCAATAAGTTTTATATGTGGGATGTTTTAGTTTCTTTTCATCATGGAATTTATTTTCGGAACTTCCCACATTAGATTCCATTTTCCTCTTTTTTTCACTGGGCCCATGATACCACCAAGAGTATCTGATATCCATTTCAACCTTAAGGGAACAAAGAAAAATATTCTCATAGCTTTAAAAGTTTCAAATCACCAACTATTTTCATAGACTCTACTTTAGTCTACTAAATAAGTGATCCACTGTGCTTTCTGTATTCAAGAAAAATCCAAAGGCATATCTTGTAAGCCTTGTAATGTTTTCTTTATACACCCGATTGACTCATGTTCCTTATAATATAGTCCAAGGAACTCTATTTCCATCTTGAGACAAAAGGTTCAGGGAAAATATTTATTAAAATATATTCTATTGAATTCCTCCCAAACCATGGAATCAATTTACTCTTGGGGATTCATATTCTTGATCAGTTTCCACCACTGATCAGCTTCCCCATCAAAACAATATGCCGCCAACACAACTTTATCTTCTTCTAATCACTGGAGAACATAAAATATCTTTTCAATGGAGTTAATCCACTGTTCTATGAGGAGGGGATAAGATGACCCACTAAACATGGGAGGCATTTTTTCATGAAATATTCAATGGAAACTTTCTGTTTCTTTGGAGGATGAGGGTGTTCTACATGATTCATGTTATTATTCATAACTTGAGCCAACTGAACAAGTGCTATCATGAAGTTGTGAGCACATATTCCCATTATATTAGGCATAACATCAGGTGAATATTTACATTCTCTATCAAATTTATTATTTGAACATGTTCTTCTATTTCCCACCATTAACTAATAAAAATAACGCACAATTAGAGGTCTTAAATACTTAACTACTGTGAATAAAACAAATAAAACCTTTAACATAAGGGGAAAAGTTGTAAAAGAGAAGTATATGCTAACTTGTGATTCCCTATGTTTTGATCTAGCTTATCCTTGATCTATTTCTTAACTTATATTACTATGGGATTTTTTCATTCCCTTAATAATGGTTTGTACCAAGATTTTGAATTTATCACAGAATATACCCCAGGAGCGCAAACCAAGAGTAAAATAAGGCTCATTGTTGTGAACCCGTTCCCATTTGAGTCTTGATCAAAGCTATGTTTTAGGGTCTTACCCCAAGATACATCTGTTCCAGATACACCTATAACTTTTGTATCCAGACATGGATGCATTTTCTTTATAAACCACTTACTATATACATACCATAATATAGGGTTGTTTTATTATACATAGTCTCATCCTTAAGGTTATTAATAAAGTTATCTAATACTAATATCTATAAATAACATGACCATCCATTGATACCAACCATGGATAACCAATCCATTTTTACATAACATTACATGATATTAAGAACAATTAAATATTAGAGTACAAGACAAGGATCATAAAGTATAGTGTCTTCGAAGACTAGGTACATAAAACATGAAACATGGGACTAAAAAACAATTCTTTATTTATTATCCATAAAGAGATCCTAACATCCTTTGCGACCTTACATCTGCATAGGGTACCCTTGGGATCACACGAAAAAAGGGATGACCCAAAATCCCAGTATGGGAATAAACATAAAAATACGTATTTAGCACAATGGTTAGAGAACATGATATAATGATATAAAATGGAATATAGAATCATTACATATAAACATGGGACCATATAAAAATTGAATGATAAAAATCTGGAAGAAACATAAAACATGACATTAGAAAGAATCAAGGATAACTGCCAAGACTATTTCATATGGTATCACAAGTCAAGGATAACCACCAAGACCGTCACACATGGTAGCACAAGATAAGGCCTACCACCAAGATGATCGCACATAACGTCTCATGAGACTCAACTTTACCCAATGCATTGGAGTGCTATCTGGGAACACCCATCATAATTTTTCATGAATATGTTTTCCACATAAATAATCATACACAATCAATCTTATATAAACATAAGGGTTACCCATATAAAGAATTGGGTACCACAATCATGACATAAAGATTAAAAAATGTGTGTATCATAAAAGTGTCCATGAAACAAATAAACTAAAATATACATTGACTTTAATAATGGAAAAATGGAATGCATCAAGGTAAGTGATGTCACTTAGAAGTTACAACATGTAAGAAAAGTATTTATGAAATTTTAGCACTAAAAAAGTTTTGTGCGGTTTTAAGGAAAATACTCTAGAACCTTTAAAATAGAAAAGGAATCCATATTTTATTTAAAAATAGATGCGAAAAAAAATAATATTTTAATAATAAAAATAATGATTTTATAAATAAAATGGTGGCTTAAAATATAGGATTGAGTGCCTTTGAAATCGGGTAAGAATTCGGGAATTTTCTTTAAAACAAGTTTGCATATCGAGAAGTATTGAGGATGGAATCACTTGAAAACATGTATATCCCCAAAATATAAACATGAAAGGGTATTAATAAATTAATTTGTTACATGTACAAATAATTTATAGTCTTCACATAAAAAGAAACGATAACATCATTTTAGATGTAAGAATGATGAGGCAACCTGATAGAATAAAGGAGGTTTGGGTATAATCCCTTACGGATTATCAGCGTGGAATTATGTGTACTTAAGAGATATTAATGAATGAGAAAGGGGTTTATTATCACTTATACATAATGAGCGAAGTATGGGGTAGGTGTGAAATCATACCCCATCATTATGAATTAAATATAAAATGGAATAACATAGAGGAGATTCAAGAATAAAAGTAAAATAGAGAGGATCCCTTACCTTAAGTCTGATGGTGTTCTCCCCATGATATTAATGAACTGAATAATAAAATTAGGGTCATTAATTAATAATTCCAGAACCTATTTTAAATTTAATTCATAAACTTTTTTATTTTTTATGAGATTCAATTTCACTCTTCGGGTTCGTTTGTTTCCTTGGTTTTAATGATTGGTTCACTTATATTAGTGTTCGGACACACATGTATGATCAAGGTGGTTGTAAAAAATTGAGTTTATATAACATTAGTGATAATACATAAGATTAAATGGTTATAAAATTCATTTGGTTAAATGGAGTGAAGGTTAATCATTATATAAAACATTAATGTTAAACGCTTGGATTAACATGGTGATTTGGTCCATAATTAACTTGTTTTGTATTATTATTTTACCTCAAGTGTGAAAAATGATTTCAGAATAAAACATATGATAAGATATATAATTAATATTATACTTCAACTATAAAAATGGTTTTATGGACATAATAGTATATGATAATAAAAATTGATAAACCGTTATCATTGAATGAGATAAATTAACACATCTCGGACAGTGTTTTCGCTTCTTTCATATAAAATAAGGGTAATTGAGAGATGATAATGAATTATCCCATTAGCATAAATTTTTTTAGTACATTTATGTTACTATAGTTATCATACCATTTGGGTGAAGGGAGGTGAGGAAATAAAAAAAATAGAACTTGAAAGAAAACAAATGAATCAGAAGGGGGAATTTACCTCTTGAGTTTATCTCCTTTGAGAACATCTTAAGGGGAGAGGATTTTATATTTTTATGGAAAAAAGGGATTTTGTACGTGGGGGAGGATATTTGGGAGAGATTTTGTCATAATTTTGGTAAATAACAAGGCTTTATTGAAGTGAAGATTAGAGGGGAGTGTTAGTTGTTTTTATAGTGGAGAGAATGGGGGTTTTCTTAATATTTTATTCATTAGTTTATTAGTTTTTCATAAAACAAGGAATAAAAATGATTATTGTGACCAAAAATAGTAATATGTTAATTTTAGTTCGAACCAATGGCCATTTACATATTCCATGACTCAATCATGATGCAAAATTCAGGTTTTAACATTTATTTTGAATTATCATATTATACTATTCATAAAATTCAGGTATTTTAGAAAAATACCAAAAATTAACCCTAACCAATTTTCAACATGTAGAATAAAAAAATGGAATCCATCTGTCAATATTAATTTTAAAAATATGATTAATTTAAATTTTAACGATAATCATAATTTAGTTGAAAAATACAGATTTTAAAACTATAACTGATTTTATAATGCTTTCAAAAATTTCATAAGGTCTTTTAAAATTAACATAAAACTGTCAGACATAAAATTGATAATTTATTAAGTCTTTTTAGGCAAATAAACATTCTCATAAATTAATTAATTAATTATAATTAATTATTTATGACTTACAAAAATACCAATACTTTTACTATGGTCATATTATCACTTATAAGATGGCTAAATTTTATTTATACATTCTTGGGTGAGGTTATTATTCTTTTGGATGATATAATATTCATAAGAGTCATATTACTATTCATAAGTATATATTAATATTCACAAGTCTAGGTAAATATTTACCAAAAATTATGTTTTTTCATTAGAATCCAAACATCTTTCTGACCACAACCGTGTATGTCATATTTTTGAAATTCAAGTCACAGAAGTGAAAATATTGTGTTTAAAGGTAACATAGTAATTAGTATTTAATTTTGTTGTGATTTAATGTTATTATATGAAATATTTACAGTAATTTAATTTCCATTGATAAAACATTGGGTCGTTACAATAAAGTTATCATAGGGAGACCTTTTGTGAAAATCAAAAGGAGACACTTCATTAAAAATTATTTTCTTCTTGTACATCATATTATTATGTTTTTCTCATATTATAGAAATAAATAATATATATTATACATTCTGGTATGTTATTATAATTTTGGTACAACCTTATAAATCCCTTTAGCCATCATACGAATAGCGATATCACCATGGGTGCGTACATACGACTTATCGTTTCCACGCTGTGGTTTAATTTCATATTCAACAATACATAATTTGGATGGGTATAATAATGAGAATAATGGATTTAAATAATTAATATAACATGATAATTATTATGTATAATTAATATACAATCCAATTTCATAACATTTATCCATTACGTGAAGGCTATCGTCGTTCGTGCGTATATACGACTTACCGTCTCCATGACACGATGAGATTCATTATCTATATTAACCATTAAGGAATGATTATTAAGTATATATAATAAATAATAATGAAACATGTGAAATAATAATGATACTATATTTATATATATATATATATGTCATTTACATGATTCCAGTCAATTCAATAAGGAAAAGGAAACAACATTCATGCATACATACGACCTACCATCTCCACGAACAATGTATTCCATTTCATTTATCTATATATTTATATATATTTATATATATTTATATACTGAATATTTATGATATTTAAATCACGTTTTTCATTCTAGAAGTCATTAAATCAATATCTATGTAATAAGATCAAGAATAACAAGTCAAAACACGTACGATAAATAAAACGATTATTACCAAAAAATATTGCTTTAATATGGAATTGATAAATAAACGAGTAATATGAAGTCATAAGTGAACCATATATGATATCATAGATATTATAATGGTTATATTACATATTAATAATTTTTTAAACCCACTATACAGGATTTTGAGACACATACAAAAGAAATTGTACCTAAGGTAAGGGAAAATTTGGCGATTTCATTTTTATCTGAGATTGTTTATACGTAAGTATTTACTGGGGATATATTTATCATCCATGTCCATGTTTTATTACTAAAAATTTCATAAAATGTTAAATATTAGTCTATGTTTGTTTAAAGTCATTTTTACCCATTTTTGACTTTTAATACATAGTATTTATGGAATATTTCTTTTGGTTACCATACGATGTGCTTTTTGACTTTTCTAGAACAAGTATGAGGATAATGTTTTTTATAGTATACAAAATGAATTTATTTTTTATGTTTTCATGATACCTTATTTTCATGAAGCTTCCTATAAACTATTTCATGTTTATTTGTAACTAAATTCTTTTCTTTTAAAATTTTATGGCATTTTGAGAAAAGAAAACGTTTTTAAAAATGAAAGGATATTTTCCTCAAGAATTAAGTTCTAGTGTTTTATCAAAATTATTTTCCATATAAGATTACATAGTGATATGTTTATATCCCTATTATTAATTTTATTTTATTGTTTTTATGATGGAATAATTTTTATGAAATCCATTTAATTTAAATGGATCATGTTATGATCGAATGATGTTTAAGAAACCCATTTTATTTCATGGGTTATGCTATGATGAATGATTTATATTTTTGTGGAACATGTAAGAATGATTTCATTAAGATATGTGTGGGACCTATATCTCCTTCCAATTAATTGGGAAAAGATTTATATCTCATTAGATAGACATGACTGGAATGATAAGAAAATCTGGTTCTGTAATACAGGGATGAAACAAAAAGTAAATCTGGTTTAGTAATACGTGGCTGGAACGACATGTAAACCCAATTTAGTAATGTAATTTGTCCATAATTATGGTATTGTCACCAATACCTTGGATACTATGGAAATAATTTTATGTGCTTATTTGTTTTCCACAATTCCATGTTTTATTCCAATGTTATTTTATCATGGTTAATATTTATTTATGATCTATGCCTTACATACTGCCAAAATTATTTCATGACTCAATATTTCTATATATAAACATTATTTCCATGTTTTTAAATTATTATGTTTATGGTTTTGTTTTAAATTCTCCATGATTATCCTTATTGAACATTTTAGCTCACCATTTTTAGGTTTTCTTTTCCCCAGGATATAATGAACGGTTTTAGGTAAAAAAAAGGGGAACATATTTATAGGATATGTTGAAGATCTTTAACCAAGTTATAATATTATGTTCCATGTTTCCAAAGACACTAAACTAATATGGTATTTGGGAATATATTTGTGTAATGAATTATGTATTCTACAAAAGAAATGTAATGTCCATATATTTCAAGCTTGGGTCGTTAGACCCGAGATGCCCTAACAACCCATACTATTCTATGAGATTTTTGATGTATGGGGCATCAATTTTATGGGTCCTTTTCTTATTTCATTTTCTTTTTTGTATATGTTTTCACTTTTGATTATGTGAGTAAATGGTTGGAGTCCAAGTCCACCAGGACTAATGAATCTCATGTTTTAGTTGGCTTTGTCAAGGCACATATTTTTTAGGTTTGGAGTAAAAAATGATATAATAAGTGATTAGGGGACACACTATTGCAATCAAAAGTTGGATTCCATCCTTTGAAATTATGTGGTGACACACAAAACCTCAAAACCATACCACCTATAAACAAATGGCCAGGCTAAGGGTTCAAATAGGTAGTTGAAACAAATTTTGGGAAAACCCATGAATACAAATTGGAAGGACTGGAGAAACATATTGGATGATGCACTATGGGATTATCAGAAAACATAAAAGACACCCATTAGTATTTCCCCATTTCATATTGTTTTTTGGAAAGCTTACCATCTCCTCATGCAAGTTTAGCATCGAGTTTATTGGGATATAAATAAATGTAACATGGATTTTTCAAAAGATGGAATTCAAAGGAAGCTACAAATTAAAGATTTTGAGTAGATTTTATTGTCTTCATATGAGAAATCAAGGACCTACAAGGAAAGATCAAAATTATTTAATGATGGAATGATCCAACAAAGGGAGTTTCGTGTTGGAGAGAAAGTCCGGCTATATAGTTCATGACTGAAGCTAATGCCTAGTATGTTTCATTCTATATGGTTAGATCATTATGTTGTGTCTAATTTTTTTCTTATGGTAAGGTGGAGATCACACATTAATCCACTAGAATAAGTTTTACATTCAACTAGAAACATTTGAAGCAATACATCGAGGGACATCCTACCAAAGTAGTTTACTTCATTACACTATATGAACCCATCATCACTTGAGAATATCATGTTGTTCCCAACCCTTTAACTTTTATATTTGTTGTCCTATTTAAAATTCAACATTTCATATTCACATATTATTTCATAGTTTCACATATAGTACAATGAAATATTTTATGTGTGGGAGATGTGACAAAATTTTGGGGTAGATACCTAGGTTTTTTATATTTGTGTTTTTGAGTGTTTTCATTTCTGTGTTTTTGAGCGTTTTCTATAAAGTTTTATGTCAAATATTAAAAAAAACAAAAAACAAAACAAAACAAAAAGAAAAATATCATGTAACATGCTCATTTATATATGGAACATATGAAAAATGCATGTTTTCAAAATTAATTGGTGCCATGATAAGAATGGGAAAGATTTCATCATCAATGGATGATTTTTATAAAAATTGAAGTCATAGATGATATTATTGGTTGTATCATTATAAAAGATTTTAGATTATGATATCATTATTTGTGATATTTGTTTATATTAAATTATGTAATTGATTTATACACACTACATTTCACTCAACCAAGACTTGTGAAAATATTATTACTCAATTGAAGGTATCGTCAAGTTAGGTTAAAAAATTCATTGGTCGATCCATACATTCATTTATCTTATGATTGGTTTCATTACTATACCAAATTTACCTATGCATGTGTACCTATAAGGGGTGTGATGAAATTTACAACACATGGGGATATCTAGGTCAGGAGCATATGGATTGAATTTCAGGAATGCTTAAGTGAGTGGATATTGAAATCTGATTGAAAAGGAATGTAAAACCGGTTCGGTGAATTAAAATATGTAAGAAAAATTGTTTTACTTGATCTGAATATACTGAATAAAGGGTGGAGATATTTGCTTTAAATGGTTGGCACACACACATGTGGGGAATTAGTGGAATGGTATACCCATGACTTGTTTCTCTATGATTAGTGTTATGAATCTCCCTAGATTTTGTTTTGACACAACTTATGATACAATGACTTTAAAATTTAGTGATATTGACTCTTTGTGGGATTCTTACTTTAACTATGTTTACATAGTGGATTGATGAATATGAACATGAAAATATTATTACATTTTTTTAAAATACTTAATATGTGGTTTTTCCCAGGAGTACAAAAGTGTAACTGTCAGAGAGTTGATAAAACACAATTATATTGAATATTTTATTACTTATAAATGAAATAGTTTACTTAAATTCTGAAAAATATGTTTATTTATAGAGTATTTCAGATTAGATCATTCATTTGAAAATTTGATGAAAATTCCAGTTTTTCCATTTTTCTGTTCACTGTAGTATTTCTGATTTAGATATTTTTATATGTATTATTTAAACATCAAATTTTGAAACTGTGTTCCTGACTTAATGGTATACAACTTTCATTCAGGGAAAATAAGCTAAATCATTTATTTGGTTGGACTTAATGGGTCATGAAGTCAAAGATTGGTTGGAATCATCAAATTGGACATCAATTCTATATTTTAACCATAACATCTTCATACGTGCTTGGATTAGGCTCAAATTTGGAGAAATATCAAGGACTAATTTTTTCATAAATCATAATTCTAGAAGGATAGTTGGTATGTAATGTCCCAATGTTTTATAAATGGGAATTCCTCTATTATAAAATATAATAACTTGAAAGCACAACATAATGAACCACTAAGTTATATGTGGCCTTTAAACACAAGTTTTCAGTTCTGTGATTTGAATTTTGAAACTCTAACATACACAATTGCGATCAATATGTTATTTAGAGTCCGATAAGAAAAAATAATTTTTGGTGAATAATAACCTACCCTTATGAATAGTAACATACCCTTATGAATAATTATATACCCTAATGAATAGTAACCTTACTTATGATAGTATTAGAATAATATTCAAGTGAAAGTATGACGTACCTATATTTTAGAATAAGTAAATGAATGTTTTAAAACTGTATTTTTAATAACGTATGATTTTAATTTAATATTAAAATAATTATATTTATAATTTTTTTGAAAAATGGATTTAATTTTTGGATTCTACAAGTCAAAAAATGGTTAGGTTGATATTTTGGGATTTTTCTTAAATACTTGAATTTTTGATTTTTAGTAAAATACGACAATTTATGATAAATGCTAACCAGTGGATTTATTGAGTCTTTGATGATGATATGCTGATGTAAGAACAGTTGTTTCGAAGTAACATGCATTTATTACTATTCTTTATCATGTAATCATCACTATTTCTGGTCTTAAGGGAAATTAATAAACTAATGATTAAAAAATTATGAAAACCATCCTCTCCTCCAATATAAACCCCCCTCACTCCCTCTTTTCTTCACCCCTCTCAAGCTTTGTGCCTTAACAATATTTTTCCCAAATATCTCCCCAAGATCCTCCCTCACTTCCAAAGGCCCCTAGTCTTTTCAAAATATCAAAACATATCCCCTTAAGAGGTTATCAAAGGGGGTATTCTCAAGAGGTAAATTCATCTTTCAAATTATTTTATTTATTTTATGTTCTTTTCATTTATTATTTTTTCCTCACCTCTCATCACCAAAATAGTATGATAAATCGAGTAACATACATATAATGTAATGGTTTTATGATAATGGGATATTTCATTATAATCACTCCTTTCCCTAAATTTTATTTGAAAGAAATGAAAATACCATTTGAGATGTGTAAATTTAACACATTCAAGGAAAACCGTTTATCAATTTATTTTTTCATCTTTAATTATGGTCATGAAATCATTTGTGTTATGGTTGAACTATATTATTATATATTTAATATATCCTAGTTATGGTTCTGTAGTCATTTTTTACAAATGGTATTAAGTTATAAAGCAAAACATGTTTATTGTAATCAAACCCACCATTTAACCAAAACGCTTTTCACTCAGGTTTTATATAATAATTTAACTTCACTCTAAGTAACCAAATTAAATTTTAAACCATGTAATATCCTTGATTTTCACTAATAAAATAAATATTCAATTCTATAAAACCACTTTCAAGATAATTGTTTATCGAAACATGAATATAATCAAACCGATCATTAAAACCAAGTAAACAAACGAGCCAGAACAATGAAATTGAACCTTATGAGAAATCAAAAAGGTATGGAATAAACCAAAAAGGTTTATAAAAAATGAATTAAATATATAATAGTTTCTTGATTTATTAATTAATAAACCTAATTTGTTTATTCATGTCATTAATAACAAGTGGAGAACACCACTAGATTTAAGGTAAGGGATTCTCTCCATTTCTCTATTAATCAAGATTTTCCACTACGATATGCCTTTTATGCATAATCCCAAATGATGGGGTATGTTTTTTCACCTCCCAAATACTTCCCTCATGATGTATAAATGATGATAAACCCTTTTTCTCTCTCATAAAGACCTCTTAGGTAATCTTGATACCATGTTAGTAAATCGTAACGAATTCTACCTGAACCTCATTGTTCTTCGAGATTCCCTTACCTTTATTTATATAAAAATTGAGTTATTTTATATATTTATGTAAATAATATAAAATATGTTTATTTTTACAAAATTAATTTATGAATAACCTTTCATCACTCTCTTTCGTGGATATACATTTATTAAATGATTCTCTCTTTAAAACTTTTCGATAAGAAAAACTGTTTTAAGGGAACTTCCCAAAATTTTACCCAATTTCAATTGAACTATATCCTCTATTTTAAGAAACCATTTTCCTTATAAAATCATTCATTTTATAAGAAAAACATTATTGTTTCAAATATGGTTTTATATAAAAGATTTTACTCCTTTCTCTTTTAAAATCTCTATAGTATTTTCCTTAAAACCGCACAAAAATGTTTTAATGATAATGTTTCTCAAATGCATTTATTATATGTTGTCCTCTTTGTTTGAGACCAATTACCATTTTATATACCTATTATACTTTATTAATGTCCATGTATGTTCTAAATCCTTTCTTTCACAGACACTTTCATGATACGCCCATTGGTTATGCTTTATGTCATGATTGTGGTCCCCAATTATTTCCTTAGGTAACCTTATGTTTATGTATAATTGATTATGTATGATTATGTCACGAATTGCCTTCACCAGAAGGAGGGAAGGGTCAGCAGATTCCCAAGCCCTTCCTTCTTTAAGTTGAAGGAGATATAATGACCCACGAAACCCGTCTTCTATAGGTCCCAGAGGGGCGACTAGCGCCAAGGGTATGGAAATCACACACAAATGGAAGGCATTACCCTTTTTGTTTGAATATGATCAGGAAATAAGATAATAAAACCCAACAAAACCAAAAATGAAAGAAAAACTAAGGCCAAAATTAAACCATTCCCACATGCTTGTTCAAAAGTAAAAGATACATGATACAAGAACTCCAAAGATAAAGTACAAAAAGAAAGAAAAAAAAGACAACAGTAACTGCCCCAAAGGTCTGCGCTAGTATGGTCACGCACGATCCCAGAAGTCCTCCTGGAAACCTGAAAGCAGTTTTATATATGTAGGGTGATCATACAAGTATACTCAGTAGGGAAAAACCAAAGACTCTCGTGCACAAGTGGGGAGACGTACTAAAGTCCCGTGAGAAACAGACAACCAAACACCTAACAAGGGAACTAACCATCCAAGACTCACCAAGTCACGCTCACCAAATAATGCAAGTCAATTAATATATAATAAAAGCACATCAATGCTCAGGTACCCCGCACCACTTTCCCACCGGTTATTGAAGTCATCCTACAGATCGAACCAATCCCGTCATTCTCACCGCAGTCCCACTGCCACACCCGCCCGCACACACCTGGGAAATATACTCACACAGTCCCACTACCAAACCCCGCCTGCAGACACCTGGGCCACAACTGTCACATGTAACCATGCCCACAAAGACCTAGGCTAGAACAAACACCGCCACACCCGAAGACACCTGGGCTAGAAGACCCACTGCCATGCCTGAAGACACCTGGGCCTCATCCTAAAGACACTTAGGAAACCACCTGCCCGCACACACCTGGGACAACCACCACACCACCCCACCCGAATGTTCTTGGGCTAATAATGGACTTCATGCCATCAAATCCTGCCTGAAGATAATTGGGGTATCTAGGAAAGGGAGCAGAAAGGAGATAATAACCAGAAACTAATAGAAGTGTTGGGAAAAACACCCTTCCCCATGAAATGGGGGTTTTCAGAACTAAGTGCTCAACTTGGGTGGGGTGTGAATAAGAAACACAAAACTAAAAGTATATGTATAGGTAAAAAGCACTCACCCAAGTTTAGGTTTTTCTTCAGCCAACCTAAAGAACACAAACAACACCCCTGTCCACGTCACAACTCACACCAAACAAAACCCATATGTCCCATTTGCTTTCATGTTAATTAATTATTTCTAAATAAGTTTATGATCCTACTTGGGCAATTAGTAATCATAATAACAAGTCAAGGAAAGAAAATAGTCAAGCATCAACTACAACATCCACACCCAGTTCTCTTGTAAAGTCACAACAGCAAAAGGGATAAGAGATCCCTCAAAGTAATGGAACCAAGGAAAACCCCAAGATATTGACTACACCTTCTGAAACCAAGGCGAGATAGTGAAATCCCTTGAAGTAATGGAAGAAAAGGAAACCCCGAGACACTGCCCCGTGTCCCCCCCAAATGGTTTCTCATCAACAGAGGATCCCACTCCAATTCGTGATATAAACAAGGTAACCACCCGGTCTTAAAATTCACAACCACTAAATCCATATCAACAGGGGATCCCATCCCCACCCACAACACCCAGCAAACGGCCCATGAAGGAAAAACAACAAGACCACCACTACCAATACAAAGTAGGCCCATGCCAGTATTTTCAGATTTATAAGATTTAACACACTCCATGATTTCAATTCTCGTGCCTTAATCGGGGTTATCACAGAAGGGATTGATCCTGGTGATTTCAATTTATTTAGCCAGATATACGTGATTAACCAAATTCTTTTTCACACCATGAGTTCAAAACTACAAAACAATCCATTTAATACATCACCAGGGGTTCATTAGTGAACAGAGAAATACCACCAACAAACATGATTTTTAGTAGGCGTAAGCCCTCTCAATTCAGAAATCATTAATAAAAATATAGAAACATAGCAACATCATCGGTCACATCCCTCCCATTTCATTCATTAGAATCACTTTATATCTTTATTAGGGTTTGGATCATCCAATCCTACAGAACCAGTAGCACACCCACCCCGCATGATACACAAAAGGAGAGATAATGGATATATTCCCTACCTGTTGATCAATGATCGAAGTTTATCTTTACACCGCCAGGAATAGGGGACGTGCAAAACTGCAGGCTTGGGAACTGAAGCACGAGCAGACAGACAGACCAATCGATCAGAGGGTGATCGTGAAAAGAAACCTAATGGGTACCCTTTTAGTTTATAAGGGCATGAGACGGTTGAGATAAGAATGCAAAAAGGATAGGGGTCGTGGGTTGACCACGCGGCCCACACGTCATTAAAGTCTGGGCGGTTTAAACCAATGCACACACCAGATTAATTCATTAAATACATAATTAAATGAAATTTATGGGTGCTGGGCTTTAAAACAAGATTAAAGGGGTCAAAATAGGGTTTAAAATCCAATTTTCGCAAAAGGGAGGCGCTACTAGACCGGTTAGCCGAGATACCGGTAGACTGAGCTACAGGTAGCCTGCAGCTATTGGTAGATAGAGCTACCGGTAGACTGAGCCACTGGTAGGCTGCAATTACCGGTAGACCGAGCTACCGATAGACCGAGATACTGGTAGACCGAGCTATCGGTAGGCGGAGCTACCGGTAGGCGGAGCTACGGGTAGGCTGCAGCTACCGGTAGACCGAGCTACCGGTAGACAGATCTACCGGTAGGCGGAGCTACTGGTAAGCAGTAGCTACCGGTAGACCGAGCTACCGGTAGGCCTTCTACCGGTAGGCTAAGACTACCGTTAGGGGTCAAAACATTACCAAGAAGCCTTGATAACTTTTCCAGACTACCCAGAACACCCAAGATCAGATTTGTACAAAGTAATGGACCCCCCAAAAACCCCGGCCATTACATCAGATACCTCTCAAACTATTCTCACCCTCGAGAATCAAAACAACCAGAAGGAAAAATAGGGTCCGAACAACCACCTCGAACGATACCTCTCAGGACTGAACCTCATTGTTAACTAAGAACACCTTCCTGTCAAGAACCAAGCAATATACCATGCCAACTGCCCAACCATGTGGGTTGGAGAGTCTCCTTCCCCATGTCAAGATACTATCCGCTTTGGGTGGCACTAACTCTCCTGCACGGGTTTAATTACATCCACCTTAATGTGTCTCCATAGCCCGGACTTTTCACACACATTAAAAGAAAATAAAACCAAGTATTTCATAGCCAAAAAGATAAAACATTCTACCAAAATAATAATAGAACATCACAAAACTCATAACAACTCTGGCTACTGGGCACACATCTGTGCTTCCCTCTCCCACGTACTCTACTCAAGCCCACCATGTCTGCATAACAAACGAACCAAGAAAATGGTTCGCCCACAAATCACCTTCTCCTTGTGATCCTCGATCATCACTGGTCTTTCCACAAAGGTCACGTCATCCTTGATGTCTTGATCTCCCCAGTCGAGGACGTGTGAATCGTCGTGCAGATACCGACGGGGCTAGGACACATGGAAGACGTCATGTATCCTCAGTAGCGGTGGTGGTAATGCTAGCTGATAAGCCACTTCGCCGACCCGCCACAAAACTTTGAAGGGTCCAATGAACCTGGGGGAAAGCTTACTCCCCTTGCCGAACCTCTGTTGTCCTCGCCGAGGGAGACCCACAAGAACACGTGGTCTACAACCTCAAACTCCAAGGGCCTTCTCCTGGTATCAGCATATGACTTTTTCCGATCTTGGGCCACCTTCATCCTTACCTGTATAAGCTAAACCTTCTCCGTCGTGCTCTACACCACCTCCGAGCCAAGGATTCCCACCTCTCCGACTTCGGTCCAACACATAGGTGAGTGGTATGGTCTCCCATACAAGGCTTCAAATGGGGCCATACCAATGGTATAGTGATAGCTGGGTGCCAAAAGCATGCTGCAATCCTCTCCAGACTCATTAAGTATACTGTGCATCCCTATCTGAGACTATGGACCTCGGAACTCCATGAAACCGCACCACCTCATCCACGTACCTTCGTACCAAAGCATCCACTGCACTTGACTCCTTAATCTCCAGAAAGTGAGACAATTTTTTCAACCGGTCCACTACTACCCAGATGAAATCATATCCCCCTTGAAGCTTGGGTAGCCCCATGACGAAATCCATCGACATGTCCTCCCACTTCCACTCAGGGACATCTAGAGACAGTAGTAGGCCACCTAGAACTCGGTGTTCAGCCTTCACTTGCAGAAACACTATGCACTTGGCCAAAAACTCTTCCACTGCTCGCTTCACTCCGGGCCACCAAAACTGTCTCTTCAGTCCCTAGTACATCTTGGAAACTCCCAGGTGCACTACTAGGGGTGAGTTGTGGAACTAACTAAGAACCTTGCCGCGCATCGCCTCTGGGACAAATAACCTCCCTTAGAAAAGCATCATGTTCTGACCATCCTCTGTCCATCCTTCCGGAGCATTGCTCTGGTCAACTCGGTCATGAATCACTTCGCACTCTGGGTCACCCCAATGAGACTCCTCCACTTGCTGTAGCAGAGAAGACTACACTATAATCTGATACATGCAACCTCTACTTCCATCCGTCCTCGCTTCCAGGTGAAAGGCATCCAACTACTCTATCGCTTTCCAGGCATCTGCTGACTCTCAGACCGCATCCTTCTGCGTCCTCCTGCTCAATGCATCGTCCACTACATTCCCTTTCCCCGAAGTGTAGGAAATATCGAATTCGTAATACTGGAGGAACTCTACCCACCATTGCTGCCGAAAGTTTAGGTCCTGCTGGGAGAAGATATACCTCAAACTTTTGTGATCTGTGAAGACCACAAATCGTTCTCTGATGAGGTAATTCCGCCATAACTTTAGCGCAAAAAACAGCCGCTGCAAGCTCCAGGTCGTGGGTGGAATAATTACGCTCATGAGGGCACAACTGCCTAGAACCGTAAGAGATCACCCCTTGTCGCTGCCACAGAACACATACCAGACCTTTACCTAAAGCATCACAGAACACTTCATACGCCGCCCCATCTTCTGGTATCCTCAAAACTGGGGCACTAACCAAATTCTCTTTCAGATATCTGAAGGATACCTCGCACTGGTCACTCTACATGAAAACCTGATCCTTCTTGGTCAAGGCCATCAAAGGGGCTGCAACTCGGGAGAATTTGGGTACGAACCTCCGATAGTAAACTACCAGCCCGAGGAAACTACGAATCTCTGCTACATTATTAGGTGCTTCCGAAGAAACAACTGCCTCAACCTTTGATGGTCCACCACTACCCCCCGCTCGGACACCACGTGCCCGAGGAAGTGCACTTATCGTGTCCAGAACTTGCATTTTGACAACTTCCCATAGAGATGATGCTATCGGAAGACCTCCAAAACCATCCTTAGGTGCCCGCATGGTCCTCCTCTGACCTTGAATAGATCAGGATATCGTCGATGAACACAACTACGAACCGGTCCAGGTACTCCCGGAAGATGGAGTTCATAAGCCCCATGAACACAGCCGGGGCGTTTGTAACACTGAAAGGCATGACTACGAACTCGAAGTGTCCATATCTGCACCTGAAGGCCGTCTTCAGGATGTCGCCCTCCTTCACTCTCAACTGGTGATACCCAGACCATAGGTCGACCTTTGAGAACCATCCTTCCCCTTTCAGCTGGTCGAAAAGTTCTTATATTCTCGGGAGAGGATAACGATTCTTGATCGTCACCTGATTCAGCCTCCTATTGGCTATGCACAACCTGAGCCCACCATATACCTTCTTTGAGAATAAGACTGGAGCACCCCACAGTGACGCACTCGGTTGAACATTACCCCTCTTCATCAAATCGTCAATCTGAATCCGCAACTCCCATAACTCAGAAGGTGCCATCAGGTAGGGAGCCATCGAAATTGGACGAGCACCAGGCTGTAGGTCTATCCTGAACTTGATATCACGTTGAGGGGGTTGAGTCGTCACCTACTCATGGAATACATCCATAAAATCGCTGACGATCTCTGGCACCTCCACCATCTCAGCATCCACTGACTCCACTGACAGCTCGACTAACAAGGAGAGAAGGGGTTCCTCTCGCCTGCTGCCCTTCTAATTTCTCCACTCGCTGGTGAAAGTAACACGCCGACCGCCCAAGTCTGAGAATACAACCCTTCCTCGGAAGCAGTTGATGATGGAACACACAGAGAACAACCAGTTGATGCCTAGGATGACATCGTATGGATATATCTGTAGCAGAATAAGATCCCTGTCCGACTGATGTGGCCCTAACATCAGTCTACATCCTCAAAAAACATATATCAAGTCGGTCTGACCTTCGAATGGTGTTCTTAGCACCAAGTTCACTGAAAGACTCTTGGCATCTAGACCCAAAGAATAGGATAGACTAGGTGCGACGAAGGAGTGCGAATCTCGGGTATCGAACAAGGCATAAACAAGGGTGCTAAACAAACTGATCGTACCTCCAACGACTTCCAGCCCTGCTGGAACTGCTGCCTCCGCGACGTGTAACTGTCCACACCCAGCTCTTCTGCCCCTCGGCTGTCAGCCACCTCCCCGACCACGCCCCAATCGAGGTTCCTGAGGAGTTTCATGAGGTCGGCCTCTTCCTGTAACGTCTGCCCCCAGAGGAGTGGGAGCTTGCTGTCCCTGTTGCTGCTGCTGGAAAGGCCTAACTGGAAGCTACTGTTGGGGCGGGTGTTGGGGTTGTCCACCACTGTCGTACTGTACTGGATCCGGGAACTGGCTCCGGAGATGTCCATGGATCCCACAGACAAAGCACCTCAGTCCTGGTCCCAAAGGAAAAGGGCGAGGACCCGGGGACCGAAACTGAAACTGTTGCGGCCTGCTCCCTGCTGGTCGGAACATGGAGGGTCCTAACGCTGGAGGCCTGGTGCTGATGTCCTTCCCCTTAGATGGTCCCAGCTAGATCCCCTCTCGTGACACACCTACTAGAGAGTGCATCCTCTCCACCACTTCGGCCTTCTTCTAGACCTCCAAGTACGTCGGGAGGGTAAAGGGGGTAACATCATACTGGAGGGAGGGTTGGAGTGCCTCTTCTAAATGTCTTTCCCGAGACTCCTCATCGGGAAAGAGGTCTGGAGAAAAACGTAGGAGGTCCTTGAACTTGATTCCCAGCTTCCTCACTGACATACTCCCCCACCGGAGGGAGAGTATCTCTTGTCTCTTTTCCGCCTTCATCGTCGAAGAGAGGAATTCTTCCCGGAACTCCCTCTCAAAATCAGCCCATGCCACCTCATCCTCTCTCCTCTCCCCTAGGTAAAGCATCCACCATTGACGCGCTGCTCCCCACATCTGGATGACGACCAAAGGAACCCATTACTCAGTCGGGGCCCGAATTAGGCCAAAAGCTATCACTAGCTCCTCTAGCCATCCTTCCGTCTTCATGTTAGAGGTGCTACCCACATACCTCTCGAGGGTCTATCTCTAGAAGGCCCGAAGTGTCTTCTTCCACTAGTCGTCCTCATCCTCACGATCAGCTCTCTGCCGATCGGAAAAGGTAGTTTCCTGGGCCTCGATCGCCCGTACCACACGTGGTCGCCTCCTAGGTGCCATAACTATAAGGTAAACAAGAATGCCTAAGCCCAAGTAGTGCAGAATATTGATCTTAATTTTTTTTTAAATTTTATTATTGATTTCAATTCCAAAAACACTCATGAAACACGATAACACAAGTCATTATGATGCATGTACCTTTCCTAGGGTCTCTACCCTAAAATCAGAGTGGCCTCACTTGGTCGTTCGGTAGGTCCAGAGTCATTGCATCGGATCATGGGGGCCCCTAAAATCCCGTGTCCTAGTCGGTCTTCCCTGACATAATTCACATACCAAGGTCACCCAACACTGTTTCCCTACTATCCCATGCAACCCTCACTATACCGAACTCCATACTCCATCCTATCTCTCAACCCAAGGCTCTCATACCATTCTGTCATGACCCACCTTCACCAGAAGGAGGGAAGGGTCAATAAATTTCTAAGCCCTTCCTTATTTAAGTTAAAGGACAGATAATGAACCCCAAAACCTTCCTTCTATAGGTCCCAGAGTGGGGACTAGCACCAAGGGTATGGAAATCACACACAAATGGAAGGCATTACCCATTTTTTAATAGGATCAGGAGATAAGATGATAAAACCCAACAACACCAAATCCAAAAGAAAAAGTAAGGCCAAAAGTAAACTATTCTAACATGCATGTTCAAAAGTAAAAGATACATGATACAAGAACTCAAAAGATAAAGTACCAAAAGAATGAAAAAAAAGACAACAAAAACTGCCCCAAAGGTCCGTGCTAGTATGGTCCCGTATGATCCCTGAAGTCTTCCTGGAAACCTGAAAGCCGTTTTATATATGTAGGGTGAGCATACAAGTATACTCAGTAAGGAAAAAACAAAGACTCTTGTGCACAAGTGGGGAGACGTACTAAAGTCCCATGAGAAACATACAACCAAACACCTATCAAGGGAACTAACCACCCAAGCCTCACCAAGGCACACTCCCCAAATAACGCAATTCAAGTAATATATAATAAAAGCAAATCGATGTTTGGGTACCCCGCACCACTTTCCCACCGGTTATTGAAGTCATCCTACACATCGAACCAATCCCGCCATTCTCACCGAAGTCCCACTACCACACCCGCCCGCACACACCTGGGCCATATCCTCACGCAGTCCCACTGCCAAACCTCGCCCGTAAACACCTGGGCCACAACTGTCACATGTAACCATGCCCGCAAACACCTAGTCCAGAACAACCACCGCCAGGCCCCAAGACATCTGGGCTAGAAGATCCACTGCCACACCCGAAGACACCTGGGCCTCATCCCGAAGACATTTGCGAAACCACCTTCCCGTACACACCTGGCCCAACCACCAAACCACCCCGCCCGAAGGTTCTTGGACTAATAATGGACTTCAGGCCATCACAGCCTGCCCGAAGATACTTGGGCTATCTGGGAAAGGGAGTAGAAAGGAGCTAATAACCAGCCACTAATAGATGTGTTGGGAAAAACACCCCCCTGAAATGGGGGTGTTCAGCACTAAGTGCTCAACTTGGGTGGGGCGTGAATAAGAAACACAAAACTACAAGTATATGTATAGGTAACAAGCACTCACCCAAGTTTATGTTTTTCTTCATCCAGCCTAAAGAACACAAACAACACCCCTATCCACGTCACAACTCACACCAAACCAAACCCATATGTCCCATTTGCTTTCATGTTTAGTAATGATGTTTAAATAAGTTTCTGCACCTTCTTGGGAAACTAGTTAGAATAAGCACAAGTCAAGGAAAGAAAACAGTCAAGCATCAACTACCTCATCCACACACGGTTCTCTTGTAAAGTCACAACAACAAAAGGGATAACAGATCCCTCAAAGTACTAGAACCAAGGAATACCCCAAGATATTGCCTACACCTTCTGCAACCAAGGGGGGCTAGTAAAATCCCTCGAAGTAATGGAAGAAAAGGAAACCACGAGACACTGCCCCGTGTCCCCCCAAATGGTTTCTCATCAATAGAGGATCCCACCCCAATTCGTGATATAAGCAAAGTAACCACCCGGTCTTAAAATTCACAACCATTGAATCCATATCAACAGGGGATCCCATCCCCACCCACATCACCCAAAAAACGGCCCATGAAGGAAAAACAACCAGACCACCACTACCAACACAAAGCAGGCCCATGCCAGTATTTTTAAATTTATAAGATTTAACACACTCCATGATTTCAATTCCTGTACCTTAACCAGGGTTATCACAGAAGGGATTGATCCTGGTGATTTCAATTTATTTAGCCAGATATACGTGATTAACCAAATTCCTTTTCACACGACAAGTTCACAACTACAAAACAAGCCATTTAAAACATCACCATGGGTTCATTAGTGCACAGAGAAAGACCACCAACGACCATGATTTTAAGTAGGCGTAAGCCCGCACAATTCAGAAATCATTAATCGAAAGATAGAAATAGAGCCACATCATCAGTCAAATCCCTCCCATTTCATTCTTTAGAATCAGTTTATATATTTATTAGGGTTTGGTTCATCCAATTATACAGAACCAATAGAACAACCACCCCACATGATACACAAAAGGAGAGACGATGGATATATTCCCTACTTGTTGATCTATGATCGACGTTTATCTTTACGCCGCCAGGAACAGGGGACGCGCAAAACTGCAGGCTCAGGAACTCAAGCACGAGCAGACGAACATACCAATCGATCAGAGGGTGATCGAGAAAAGAAACCTAAGGTGTACCCATTTAGTTTATAAGGGTCTGGGACAGTTGAGATAAGAACGCAAAACCGCCTAAGGAGCGGGGTCGTGGGTTGACCACGTGGCCCCACACATCATTAAATGTCGGGCAATTTAAACCAACACACACACCAGGTTAATTCATTAAATACTTAATTAAACGGCATTTATGGGTGCTGGGATTTAAAACAAGCTTAAAGGGGTCAAAATAGGGTTTAAAACCCAATTTCCGCAAAAGAGAGGCGCTACTGGACCGATTAGCCGAGCTACCGGTAGACCAAGCCACTGGTGGGATGTAGCTACAGGTAGACCGAGCTACCAGTAGACAGAGCTACCGGTAGACTGAGCTACCGGTAGACTGAGCTACCAGTAGGCTGCAGCTACCGGTAGACCGATCTACCGGTAGGCTTCAGCTACTGGTAAACAAAGCTACCGGTAGACCGAGCTACAGGTTGACCGAGCTACCGATAGATAGAGCTACCGGTAGGTGGAGATACCGATAGGATACAACTATCGGTAGACTGAGTGACCGGTAGACAGAGCTACCGGTAGTCTAAGCCTACCGTTAGGGGTCAAAACTTCACTGGTAAGCCTTGA
Organism: Viscum album; assembly: GCA_963277665.1. Taxonomy (NCBI): domain Eukaryota; kingdom Viridiplantae; phylum Streptophyta; class Magnoliopsida; order Santalales; family Viscaceae; genus Viscum; species Viscum album. The sequence continues at coordinate 639,249,408 of OY728157.1, forward strand.
TAACTTTCCTAGACTACCCAGAACACCCAACATCAGATTTTTACAAAGTAATGGACCCCCCAAAAACCCTGGCCATTACAGATTATTTATGTGGAAATAATATATCTGATAATGTTGAGATGGGTACGCCTAGATAGCGCTCCAATGAAATGGGTAAAGTTAAGTCTCTTGAGATGCGATGTGACACGGGATTGGTGGTTAGCCTTGACCCGTACTAAAATGGGAATCATGATTTGGGGTTATCCTTGACCCATACTAAAATGGGAAATAAGATTGAAGGTTAGACTTGACCTGTACTAAATAAATGTTTTATGATTCTTCCACATTTATAGGATTCCATATTTATATGATTTAATGATTATATGATACAATTTTAAATGTTCCATGCTTTAGATATCATTATATCAGGCCTCTTAACTCATGTTCTTAAGATGTACCCTTATGTTCATTCCCTTACTGAGATTTTTATCTCATCTCTTTGTTCATGTGTTCCCCAGGGTACCCTTTGCAGATGTAAGGGATCAAAGGATGTTAGGAGCTCTTTATGGAGATTAAATAAATATGTGTTTTTTAGCCCCATGTTTTATGTTTTATGTACCTAGTATTCCATGTCAACAGACTTAACTATCCTTGGATAGTACTCTGATGTATAATTATTCTTAAAATCAGGTAATGCTATGTGAAAGAGGATAGGGTCTCTATAGTTGGTATTAGGGAATGGTCTTGTTATTTATGGAGATTAGGAATAGATCACCTTAGTGAGAAATTTAAGTATGAGACTAAGTATAAGAAAGAATTCCAAAATTTTAGTGAGTATTGATTAAGTGGTTTATCAAGAAAATACATCCTTGTCTGGATACATGTAGGTAGAGGCGACACTGACACAGATTTATCTTGGGGTAAAACCTGAAAACACTGCTTTGAGCTAATTTCTAATGGGAACTAGTGCACAACGACGGGCCTTGCTTCACTCTTGGTTACAACCCTCTTGGGGGATATGCTTTGGTAGATTCATGAGCTTAGTAAAAACCATTATTAAGGGACAAAAAAGACCATAAGAATATAAGTTAAGAAATAGATCATGGATAACCTAGATTTAAACCTAGTGAATCACAAGTTAGGATATACTTCTTCTTTATAAGCTTATCCTTTTATGTTTAAAGCTTAATTTTTATGCTCAATAGCTAAGTATTCAAGACCTCTAATTATATGTTCCTTTTCTTAGTTAATGGTGGGAAATAGAAGAACACGTTCCAACAACCAATGTAATAGGAAATGTGAAGATTTACCTAATGATATACCTGATATGATGGGAGTGGGTGATCAAAACTTCATGACAGTACTTGCTCAGCTGGCTTGAGTTATGAATAATAACTTAAATCATGAGGAACACCCTCCTCCTCCAGGGAAGGATAAAGTTTCTGTAGAATACTTCATGTGGAAAAGGCCTCCCATGTTTAGCGGATCATGTGATCCCCTCCTAAAAAGACAATGGATTAACTCCATTGAAAAGATATTCTCCGTCCTCCAGTGATCGAAAGAAGAGAAAGTTGTACTGGCAGTCTATTGTTTTGATGTGGAAGTTGATCAGTGGTGGACACTAATCAAGAATACAATGTCCCAAGAGGAAATTGAATCCATTGATTGGGAGGAATTCAAGAGGATGTTTTTCAACAAATATTTTCTTCAAACCCTCCATCTCAAGATGAAAAGAGAGTTTCTCGGACATAACAAGAAGGAAGATGAGTCCATCAAGGCATATGACGAAAACATTACAAGGCTTGCAAGGTAAGCCTCTAACTTTGTCATGAACACCGACAGCAAGGTGGATCTCTTCGTTAGAGGACTAAAGACGACTCTATGAAAAGTGTTGGAGATTCGAGACTTCAAATGTTATGAGGATATTGTTCGTTGTTCCCTCAAGGTTGAAATGGAGATTGGAGACTCTCAGTGGTCTCGCGGGCCCATTGACAAGAAGAGTAAAATAGGTAATAAATGGGTGGTTCATCGAACAAATTCCAGGATGGGAAAAAGCCGGACATTTCCCCTTATAAATTTAGAGGGAAGAAGCATCCAAGGAACTGTATGAAGAGGACCAAGAATTGCTTAAAATGTGGAAAGTTTGGTCATCTAGCCAAGAAATGCTGAAGAGATATGAAAAATACCACTAATGTGGAAGACGAAATAAAGGTTTAGATCAACACTCACCATGTGGTGCAGTGTTACAACTACAATGAGCATGGGAAATTTTCAAACAATTTCCCTATGCTGAGGGTTGTAGGAGGAAATCAACAATAACCTCCAAGAAAACAAGGTTGGGCTTATGATATCACTACTACTGAGGTGGAGCCAAAAAACTATGTGGTGAAAATTACTCTATTTATTCATTAAAGAATAGAGAACATACTATTTGATTCTAGTCCTACTCATTCTTTCATATCTTCCAATTATAGTATAACTATTCAAACACCACCTCAAAATTTGGAGCAAATGTTATCTATGAGAACATCGAATGGGGAAATTGTTGTGTAAATGGTTTATAACTCCTCTCCAATTAACATTTTTAGACTGAACCTCCCTAAAAATCATGTCATACTTCCTTTAGTGGAGTTCGAAGCTATCTTGGGCACGGATTGACTATCTTTATACAAAGACAACATAAACTCTCGGCAAAGGGAGATCACTCGTCACATCCCGAATCATCCTTCGATTATTTACTAGTGTAAGGAGTAAGATGAATCTCCTTTAGAATAATCGTCTGAAGTGTGGATATTGTTGCCTTATGAGACATCATATCTAGATCAAATGATTGAGAAAATGGAGAGAATCATGCTTGAAGACATGCCCATCATGAGGGATTACATTGATGTATTCCCTGAAGAGTTTCCTAGTCTTCCTCCAGACTGAGAGGTTGAGTTCTCAATTGAACTTATCCTTGGATCTCTTCCTATCTCATATACACCTTATATAATGGACAATATTGAGATAGAGGAACTGAAGAAGCATTCATCGGTGAATCTGGAGAAGGGTTTTATATGCCCGAGTGCTTAACCGTGGGGTGCGTCAGTCCTCTTCATCAAGAAGAATGATGGATTAATGCAACTATGCATTGATTATCATGAACTCAATAAAATCTTGATAAAGAAAAAATATCACCTTCCATAGATAAATTATTTGTTCTATAAGCTTTGTGGGACCAGTTATATCTCTAAGGTGGACCTTCATTCGGGATATCAACTACTAAAGGTACGGAAGGAACATATTCCTAAGACTGCCTTTCGAACTGGGTATGGACACTATGAGTTCCTAGTGATTCCCTTCAGACTCACTAATGATCAATAAATTTTCTTGGATTTAATGAATATGGTCTTGTGAGATTTCCTTGAAAAATGTGTGGTAGTATTTATTGATGATATTTTGATATACTCCAAGAGAAAAGAGGAACATAAGGAGCATTTGAATACTGTGTTAAAGACTTTATGAAGGGAGAAGTTGTATGAAAATTATAATAACTATGAGTTCTGGATGGAGGATGTATCATTCATGGGGCATGTTATCACCAGCAAAGGGATATTTGTGGACCCTTCCAAGACAAAGGTAATTGAAGAATGTCCCAGACCAACTTCTGTAATGGAGATCCATAGTTTTTTGGGTCTAGCTGGGTATTATCGATAATTTGTGAAGAACCTTTCTTGATTTTGAAACCAAATGAACAAGATGATGTGGAAGGGAGTAATGTTAGTCTGTACTCAGGAATGTGAATACTGTTTGAGGGAGTTGAAAAAAAGGCTTATCACTGCACTAGTAGTCACACTCCCAATGAGTAAAGAACTCTTTGTGGTGTACAATTATGCTTCAAATAAGGGCTTAGGATACATGCTGATGCAAAATGATAAAGTGATAGCCTACACCTTAAGGGAACTAGAAATCCACGAGCAAAACTATCCTACGCATGATCTGAAGTTGGTGGCGGTGATCTTTGTGTTGAAAATCTGGTGGCATTATCCCTATGGGGAGCAGTGTGAGATGTCTCCTGACCATAAGAGTATCAAATATATATTCACAAAAAAAGAGCTTAATATGAACCAATGAATATTGATAGAGATCATCAAGGATTATGACTACTCAATCCATGACCATCCCGGTAAGGAAAACAAGGTGGAAAATTCTCTATGTATAAAGGATCCTACATCATTATGAATGACGAGAATTGAAAAGGATCCGATCTTCTTAGATTCTAAGAGGATGGACAAGGGGATCATTACGGGAGGAAAATCATCAATACTTTCTCAAATGATTACTCCAAAATCCCTCTTAGAGAAAATAAAAGATGCTCAAAGAAAAGATGTGGAAATTCAGAGCATGGAAGCTATAATAAATGGGAAATCCTCTGATTTTAAAATTGACGAGGAAGGAGTTTTAAGATCTGGGTCAGGATTATGTGTACCATTTAATATAGAGATAAAGAAAGATCTTCTAAATGATTCACATAGTTCAACCTTCTCTATCCACCTAGGGAACACAAAGATGTATCGAGATCTATGAGAAAACTTTTGGGGGGACAATATGAAAACAGAGATTTTTGAATATACATCAATGTTACTAGTATGTCAGCAAGTGAAGGATTAGTGTAAAAATTATAAGGGGATGAGGCAACCACTAACCATACCAATATGGAAGTGAGAGAACATTACCATGGATTTTTCACTAGAATTCCAATGACATACAGAGAAAACAATGCTACAGGGGTCGTTGTGGATCGTCTTACAAAGACTACTCACATTATCGCGATTTGAGAGATCATCTCATCGAGTCAAATTGTATGGATTTACATCAAATAAGTGGTAAGGCTACATGGAGTACCAATATCTATTTTATCCAATATTGATCCGAGATTCACCTCAATGTTCTGGAAACTTCTCCAACATACTCTAAGAACTGAATTGAACATCAGTACGACCTATCATCCTCAAACTGATGGCCAATATAAGCGAACTATTCATACACTATAAGACATGTTGATAGTATGTTCTATGTAATTGGAAGGGGGATGGGACCAACATCTCCCACTGGTTGAATTCTCCTATAATTATAGTTTCCACTCGAGCATCCTAATGACACCATATGAAGCCCATTATTAGAAAAGGTGCAGAACACCAGCGTGTTGGGATGAAGTTGGTGAGCGTAAGCTTCTAGGACCTAAAATGGTCAAAGAAATGGTAGAGAAGGTGAAAACCATCCAGAAACATATCAAGGAATCCCAATGTTGGCAGAACAGTTATGCAAGCATCCGTCGACTAGACCTTGAGTTCAAAGTTGGAGACATGGTATTTCTATGAATATATCCATGGAAGAAGGTAATGAGGTTTGGGAAGAATGGAAAGCTAAGTCTCAGGTATATCAGCCCCTTCAAGATCCTTGATCGAGTCTGAATAGTGGCCTATCTACTAGCTCTTCCACCTACCATGTCAAAATTACATGATGTATTTCATGTATCCCTCTTAATGAAGTACATACCAGACCCTGCACATGTACTATTTAAAAGGTGGTACAGTTGGAGGATGATCTTTTCTATGAGGAGCAGCCAGTGAAGATCATGGATCATAGAGAAAATGTTTTATGTAACAAGAATAATCACCTAGTAAAGATACAATGAAGAAACCATAAGTAATAAGGGGAAACATGGGAACTAGTGGAGGCAATTAAGTAAGTGTACCCACACACGTTTATGGCTTAAAATGTAAAACCAAATTTCGAGGAAGAAATTTCATAAGGGGGGAAGAATGTAACAAACCAATGTTTTATAAATGGAAATTACTCTGTTATAAAATATAATCACATGAAAGCACAACATAAGGAACTAATAAGTGCTATGCGACCTTTAAACATAAGTTTTTCACTACTATGATTTGAATTTTGAAAATCTAACATACACAGTTGTAATAAGTAATTTATTTGGAGTTCGATAAGAAAAACATATTTTTTGGTGAATAGTAACCTACACTTATTAATAGCAGCATACCCTTATAAATAGTCATATACCATAATGAATAGTAACTTTACTTATGATAGTATAAAAATAATATTCAGTGAATGTATGATGTACCTATATTTTAGAATAAGTAAATGAATGTTTTAAAATTGGTTTTTTAATAAATTATGAGTTAATTAAATATTAAAATAATCATATTTAGATTTTTTTTTGAAAAATTGATTTCAGTTTTTGATTCTGCAGGTCGAAAAATTGTTATGGTGAATTTTTGGTATTTTTCTAAAAAACATGAATTTTTGATGAATAGTAAAATATGAAAATTTACATTAAATGCTAAATAATGGATTTATTGAGTCAATAATGATGATATAATGATGTAATACCAATTATTTCTAAGTAACATGTATTTATTACAATTATTGGTCATTGAAGTATCAATATTTCTGGTCATGAGGGAAATTAATAAACTAATGATTAAAAAATTATGAAAACCCTCCTCTCCTCCACTATACCCCCCTCACTCCCTCTTCTATTCACTCCTATCAAGACTTGCGCCTTGCCCATATTCTACCCAAATCTACCCCCATGATCCTACCCCATGTACAAAGTCCCCTAGTCACTTCAAAATACCAAATCCTCTCACCTTAAGAGGTTCTTAAAGAGGCAGACTCAAGATAAAAATTCCTCATTCAAATTTTTTTATTTCTTTCAAGTTCTTTTCTTTTCTTATTTTTTTCCTTACCTACCTTCACCGAAATAGTATGATAACTCCAGTAATGTACATGTACTAGAGTTTTTTTTATTCTAATGGTATATTTCAATATCATCTCTCCTTTCTTTAACTTTTATTTGAATGAAATGAAAATACCATTTGAGATGTGTAAATTTAACACATTCAAGGACAACATTTTATCAATTTCTTTTGTCCTCTTTAATTCTGGTCATGAAACCATCTATGTTATCATTGAACCAGATTATTTTATATGTAATATATCCTATTTATGGTTATGTAATCCTTTTGTAAAAATGGTATTATTTTATAAAGAATAACTTGTTCATTGTAACCAAACCCTCTGTTTAACCAAAATGGTTATCACTAAGGTTTTATATAATAATTCATCTTCATTCTATGTAACCAAATTAAATTTAAAACCATGTAATGTCCTGTATATTCACTAATAATATATAACTTCAATTATGTACTACTACTTTCATCTTACATTTTTATCGAAACATGAATATAAGCAAACCGGTCCTTAAAACCAAGTAATCAAATGATCCCGAACAATGAAATTGAACCTTATAACCAATAAAAAAGGCATAGATTAAAAAAATGGTTTATAAATAATAAATTAAATATATAATATGTTCTGTATTTGTTAATTAATAAACCTAATTTTTTATTAATGTCATTAATAACAAGTGGAGAACACCACCATATTTAAGGTAAGGGATCCTCTCCATTTCACTCTTAATCAAGATTGTCCTCTATGCTATGACTTTTATGAAAAATCCCAAATGATAGGGTATGTTTCTGCACATCCCCCATACTTACATCATGATTTATAAATGATGAGAAACCCCTTCTCTCTCTCATCAAGCCCTCTTAGGTAAACCCAACCCCTTGCTAATAAACCGTAACAGATTATACATGAACCTTTTTATTATTTCAGTTTTCATTAACTTTGTTTATATCAAAATAGAGTTATCATATCTATTTATGTACATATTAAAAATGATTTGTAGTTTTAAAAAATTTATTTATGAAGACCCTTTCATCAATCTCTTTCAGGGATATACATGTTTTTATAAGATTCACTCAGAAATTTTCAATAAGCAAAACATGTATTAAAGAAGCTTCCCAAATTTTTACCCATTTTCAAGTGCACTATATCATCTGTTTTAAGACACAAATATCTTTATAGAATGAGTCTTTTTTATTATGAAAACATTCATTTTTGAATTATGGTTTTATATAAAATATTGTCCTCTTTTCTATTTTTTAATCTCTATAGTATTTTCCTTAAAACCACACAAAAATGTTTTAATGTTAATGTTTCTCAGATACATTTCTTATATGTTTTCACTTCTGTTTGACACCACTTACCATTTTATATGCCTATTTTACCTTATGAACTTCCATGTATGGTCTAATGCCTTTATTTCATGGACACTTTCATGATACGACCATTGGTTATGCTTTATGTCAGGATTGTGGTACCCCATTCATTCCTTAGGTACCCTTATGATAATGTATGGTTAGTTACATATGATTATTTATCATCCAAGAATATTCATGAATATGTCGATATGGGTGCACCCAGATATCACTCCAATGCATTGGGTAAAGTTAAGTCTCATGAGATGAGATGAGAAATGGGATTGGCGGTTAGCCTTGACCTGTACTAAAATGGGAATCGAGAATGGAAGTTAGCCTTGACCCGTAATAAAATGGAAAATGGGATTGGCAGTTATCCTTGAACCATACTAAAGACATGTTTTATGATACTTCCATATTTATATGATTCCATGTTTATATGATTCCATGATTATATGATATGATTTTATATGTTCCATGCTTTGGATATCATTATGCCATGCCTCAAAACTCATGTTCTTAAGATGTACCCTTATGCTCCTTCCCTTACGGATCCTTTTAGATCATCCCTTTGTTCAAGTGTTTCTTACGGAGAATAAATAAAGAGGTGTTTTTTATCCCCATGTTTTATGTTTTATGTACCTAGTCTTCCAATACAGTAGACCTAAAAATATTTCTCCCATACTCTAATGTATAATTATTCTTAAAATCATGTAATTGTATGTGAAAAATTCGAGGGTAACTACATGGTTCATGTTTTTTGGTTGTAAAATACGCAGTGAAAGTTAGATTAATTTATTTGGCCTAATAACCTCATTCACACTTGAATCCTATTAAAACCCAACCTTCCCTCTACTCTATAAATTGGTATTTTCCTCATTTAGAAGGGTTGGGGACATGAATTAGGAATATGAGGGAAGATAAGAAGTGGTTAACATCAAATTATCCAAGAATTACAAGAAGGGTAGCTTTTGAATTAAGGATCCCTTTATCAAAGCCTTATTCTTCTTCTTCTTCTTCATGTTGTAATATTTGGGTTTCCACAATAAAAATCTTAGTTACTCTTCTATTTATTCTATTTTAATAAGTTTTAATAAGTTTTATTATTCATTAATCTTCCTATTTTTTATTGAACTCAAGATTAGTAATGTGATTGGGCTATACACATTTTGAACCGTTGTAAATGCAATTCGCTTCTATGATGACTACACAACCCATGAAAGACTAATTGATCTACCTCTTACATTCTTCATTTATTTATTTTGAATTAAAGGGATATTTTAATTCACATATTAAGATTTATTAATTTTATTTTTAAATTAAAATAAACTAATCAAGTAATTGATCAATTAACAAAAAACTCACGAGGTTGAGTGATGTGTGAATTGTGAGAGCGCAATCATAATCGGTGAAACAAAAGAACACATGATAAATTTGTAGAGTTAAAATATAATCCATAAACACAACTTATCCCCATTTTCCAAAATTTATATTTTCATTAATTTACCATTGACCATAATCTAGATTTATAACATCAATAAATGTAGGGTGCTACGATTTCATGTTTCGAAGCTAGAATTGAGTGTAATTCACTCCATCTTTGTAGTAATGTTATTTCTCGTAGGGTTCGAGAATTAAAACATTATGTGATCATAAATAAGTGGATATTAATTTAAATTATAATTATTAATAATTAAGTTAATATTTATATTTATATCAATTACTCCATTTAAAATATTTTCTAAAAAAACAGCTTCTCATTGCGTTTTCTTAATCTCATTTCATAAACAAAAAGAAAAAAACAATGAAATATTATTCCAGCATAAATCATCTAGCTTTATAAATATTTAAAAAATACCCTATCCATTTTAAGTATTTTGTTTCTTATATTTTATTTTATTATTATAATACCTTTAATATGTTGTTTAATTTACTTCCTCATTTGAATGATGACCTTGGTCAGCCACTCTACGACATCCATGTAACCCAAAATCACACTTCATTTGATAGAACCCACAAAAGATCCTTTAAAATTGGAACCATTTATTGAGAGGCATATAAATTTTCAAACTAATTATAGGTATTTATTTTATTTTTTATTTTATTATTTCCTTCTTCCATATCTGTCTTATTTGCCCTTTCTCATGTTATCATTTTTACTCTCTCTTCTTTTCTTTTTATCGGACCATAAACCCAAACTTATTATCTTTTTATTATGGTTAAATTTTCATCATTAAAATTTTATTTTATTTATGAAACTAACTAATACTGAACATATCTTTGATATTGACATTGAGATTAGGCTCAACCTTAGGGCTCAAATCTGAAATTCTCAGTCTATGGGAAGTTTCATCATTATACCAGTGGGAGAATTCCTCCATTATGGTATCATTGAAATTGGAATAAATTATAATTAAAACCTAAAAGAAGAGGACATGGATGAAAACAATAATAATGAACTTAACAGAATCATTTAATAATTGGTTACACCTGGCATTAACTATAAACTAAATTGTATCTCATACCCAAACCTCAAATAAGAATTTGAATTGAAATCTGGATTAATTAACCTTCTTCCAAAGATTAATAGATTATCTGGTGAGGATATAAATAGAAAATTAAAAGAATTTAAAATGGTTTTATCAAAACATAAACCAAGAAATTTCTCTGAAGATCAAATAAAACTAAGGGCATTACCATTTTCACTTGATGAAGCTACAAAGGATTGGATGTATTATTTACAACCTGAAGATGTAACATATTGAAACTATTAGAAATATCTTTTCATGTAGAGATTTTTTACAACACCAAGGACGACTTCCATTCTTAATTAGATCTTGAGGATAAAGCAAGAACAAGGGGATTCAATGTATGATTTCTGAGAGCAATTCAAGAAGTTGTGCATGAGCTGTCCACATCACCAAATTAGTGAGAAAATCCTCATCCAGTACATCTATATAAGACTCACACCTATGGAGAGGAGCATGGGGGGATTCCACAGATGGTGGATTATTGGTCGATAAAACACCAGCAGCCACATGCGCATTGATTGAAAATATGGGACAAAGCTCCTAACAATTTGGTGATCAAGGTAGACCACATGTCTGAGGATTATATTAGGTAAGTACATCTTCTCTTGAAAGTCACTTAATTGGAACCAAGTTGGAAGAATTGAACACTCTATTGAGGTTGATTGCTTTGGATCAAAAGACATTCCAACCCACTCTTGTGAGGCCTTATAGAATTCACACTGAAATAGACCACCCAACTAATTGTTTCCCCTAATTACAAGAGACACATGATTATGCAGTAGTATTTCCTAGGAAACTATATCATCACCAACAACAACCACATCCCTAGACTAAGTATGATTCATTTTAACCAACATATAACTAGGGGATTGTAAGGATCAATTATACGCGAGGTATAGCTCTAGACAACAGCAAAGGCCCCATTTTCAACAAAATTTCTAGAATCCTCCACCTTACCAACAAGGTTTCACACAACCCCAAATGAGATTTGAAGCTCAAGCATCAACAAGTTAACAACAAGGGAATTCTAAACCAATGGTAGATTCTAATACTGATGATATTTTGAAACAAATTGTTCTTAATAATCAAAATTTGTTTATGAGTCAAGGTTAAGAGTTGAGAGAGTTGGAGATGCAAATGATCCAGATTGCCATCACCCTCAATGAGCTGGTAAGTAAGAACATTGGATATCTTCCTTTCCAACATAATCCAAATGCCAAGGAAAATGTCAGCTCCATATCAATGATAATTATAAAGAAAAAATGGATACATCTGTACCTACCATTCCTCTAAGATTTATCTCAACTCTAGAAAAACCCAATTCAAGAACAACTAATGAGAATCCCAAGGAGAAAGACAAAGGCTATGAAAAATATTGATGATGTTCCTCCAAAACCCCTTAAATTTCCAATAAGAGTGATAAAAATAAATAATGTGGCTGAAGAAGTAATGTAAAAAGAGGTTTTGGACTCATTCAAGCTTGTTGATATCAATATCCCTCTACTTGAAGAAATTAAAAATTTCACAAGGTATTCTAAATTATTAAAATAACATTGTACCAATTGAAGAGGGATCAAGGTAAATGAGATGATCAATCATGTAAGGAACATATTGGTACTCATTAAAACAACTTTAGAAATTCCATGAAAGTGAAAGGATCCCAGGACATTCACCATACCATGCACCATTGGGGAGTTATACTTTTCTGATACATTAGGTGATTTAGGTGCTTCAATAAATCTGATGACTCACTCTAAATTCTCTTCTTTATAGGTTGGTGAGTTGAATCTGACAATATTATTGGTGAAACTAAAAAATAGGTCTATGAAATATCCATTGGGATTCCTTGATGATGTACTTGTTTGGGTAAGAGACATGATATTTACAACATATTTCTAGGTACATAACATGGAGGGTGATCAGGTAAATTATCGCGCTCCAAGTATATTAGGTAGGAACTTTCTTAAAACTTAGAAAAACATCATAAACATCCATGAGGGTATACTTTCAATGGAGTTTGGGGATGATGTTGTGATATTTAATGTTATGTACTCCATGAATTACTCCTCAAAAGATCATTCTACCTATGTTATATCCCATTTTAAACCACCAAAAAAAGGACCGTGAAATTTTATTGTCCTATTCATAGGGATATTATGAGTATTTGTTCTAGTTTGATGTCTAAGGGTAGTTCCAGACATGTTTCTATTTCCCAAAAATCTCTTAGATTTTATTTTAAAATGGATTCATATTCTGATTTTGATTATTTTTAATGGGATTATAACATGGAGGTTGATTATGCTAATTTATTTGATGCTTTATTATATTATTTTGATGATGTATATTCTGATTCTGATGTTCATTGTGCAAATATTTTTGTTCCTTCAATTTACCTATCCATACATAACCCCTTACATTGGAAGTCATACCATTTCACCAAATCTAAAATACTCACACATGTTAAGTGGTGATAAAAATACATGTTTTTATTGCTAACAATCTCCCATATGAACATGAATAAAAACTTTTGAATCTTTTGATGGAGAACATCTGGGAAATTGGGTGGACCTTGGAAGACATATATGGTATTATCCCCTCTATTTTCACACATAGGATTATTTTTGAGGATGGGGATAAACCAATGAGGCAACCACAATGGATAATAAATCCTAATCTTTTGTATGTTGTTAAAAAATAAGACAAAAAATTTCTCAAGACAGTTATAATTTATTCCATTTTAGATTCTCAGTGGATGAGTCCTATTTAGGCTATGCTTAAGAAACGTGGTGTCATTGTAGTTAAAAATGATAAAGGGGAGTTAGTTCCAATGAAATTGAAAAACAATTGGCATGTGTGTTTTGATTATAGGAAGCTAAATTAGTCCACTTGAAAGGACCACTTCCCCCTCTGGTAAAACAAACAATTGATTCTTGGATGAATTATATGGATATCTTTAGGTTCCAATTTCTCTAAAGGATCGAGATAGGACAACATTCACTGGTCCATTCGGTATGTTTTCATACTGAAGTATTCTATTTGGAATTTGAAATGCCCCAGGTACCTTATAAAGATAAATGGTGAGTATTTTTTCCAATCTTATTGAGACCCTCATGAAGGTATTTATGGATGATTTTACAATGTATGGGTCTTCATTTGATGATTTTATCTATAGTTTGGGAAGGTATTGAATCATTGTATTGATAAGAATCTGGTCTTAAATATTAGAAAGTGTAGTTTCATGGTAGGGCATGGGATTGTCTTAGGTAATGTGTTGTAAAAAAAATGGGATATAGGATGATAGATTTAAGGTAGATGTTATTTCTTCCCCACCTTATCCTTCATGTGTGTGTGATGTTAGATCCTTACCAGGACATGAAATATTTTATAAGTCCTTCATCTAATATTTTAGAAAGATTTCTCTTCCTATGTTATGATTACTTTAAAAGGATTCTGATTTTGGAGGTCTTTTGATTGGAAATCCGCTACTGAAGAAGGTGGATCTTACATGGGGTGCGGAGATGAATCTAGATACTATGATATGTATGTTTCACTTGTTTTGGTTGGGTTGTTTGTTGGGGTACCAGAAACCTTTAACTAGATTTTTAAAATGAAAAAAATGATTTTCTTTCTACTCCACCAATCATACAATCCCCACAGTGGGAAATTCCATTTGAGCTGATGTGTGATGCTTCAAACTTTGTAGTTGGAGCAGTTTTATCACAGAGGGAGGAGGGACATTCACATGTGATTGCTTATGCTTCAAGGAAATTGTATTCAGCCCAATCAAAATATATTACCACAAAAAGTAGTTTTTTAACGTTATATTTTCTATAGATAAATTAAATTCATATTTATTATGCCCTAAAGTAGTTTTTTCTAACCATGTTTCTCTGAGGTACCTCTTGAAGAATCCAAATAAGAAACCCAAGATTATCTTATGGATTATTATTTATCAAACATTTTATATAAAGATAAAGGATAAGAAGGGTTCATAAAAACTCATGATGGACCACATGAGTAGGTTTAATCACACATTAGATGATGATACCTTGGACCAGGTACCACATCCAGATACTTTACCTAATGAGAATATTTATTCCATCTCAGGTACTCATCCTTGGTATGATTATTTTTTTAACTACCTAGTTTACCCTAAAATTATTGAAAATTTAAAGAAACATATAGTCAAAAAGATAAAAATTGAGTCAATATTTTATTTCTGGGATTATCCATACCTCCGGATCATGTGTAGTGATCAAAATATTAGGAGGTGAGTTCCTGATTAGGAGTTTGAGTCTGTTATGCATTTCTTCCATACACTTTCTTGTGTAGGACACTTTGGACCCCCAATGAATATCTAGGTAAGTATTAGACTATGGATTATAGTGGCCTAGATTTTTCCATGATTCCCATGTGTTTTGTAATTCATGATCTCATTTCCAACACACATGGAACATTTATAGGAGACACGAGATGCCCCAAAAAACCATCATATTATATGATATTTTTGATGTATGGGGAATCAATTTTATGGGTCCATTTCCTAGTTAATTTGTTTTTTTATATATTTTGGTTTCTGTTGATTATGTGAGTAAATGAGTGGAGGCTAGGGCCACCAGGACTGATGAATCTCATGTTGTAGTCCACTTTGTCAAGGAACATATTTGATGTATGTTCAGAGTAACAAAGGATATCATCAGTGATTAGGGGACACACTTTTTCAATCATAAATTGGATTCCCTCTTTTGGAAGTATGGGTTGACACAAAAAACATCAACACCATACCACCCCAAAAAAATGGACAGGATGAGGTTTCAAATATGGAGTTGATTTGTTTTTTGGAAAATATATTGTAGCTGAATATGAAGGATTGGATCAAGTACTTAGATGATATTTTGTGGTCTTATAGGAAAGCATACAAGACACCCATCGGTATGTCCATATTTCGGATTGTTTTTGGGAAATCTTTTCATCTCCCTGTGGTATTCGAGCATCATGCATATTTGGATATAAAGAAATGGAACTTGGATTTGTCACAAGATGGAATGAAAATGAAGCTTCAAATTCAAGAGCTTAAGAAGTTTTGATTGTCTTCATATGAGAACTCAATCCTCTACAAGGAAATATCAAAAGAAGCTCAGGGAAGAATGATCCAATAAAGGGATTTTCATGTTGGATAGAAAGTCCTACTCTATAGTTCACGAATGAATATAATTCCTTGTAAGTTGTGTTCCCTATAGTAAGGTCCTTATGTTGTGTCTAATTAGTTTCCTTATGGTGCAGGGAAGATCAAACAAGAGGAAACAAGAAGGAGATTTATAGTGAACATGTAATGTTTGAAGCAATACATTGAGAGACTTCCTACTGATGCAATTTATTTCATCACACTACATGACCCCATCATCACTTAAGAATATAAGTCTGTTCTTAACTCTTTAACTTTTATATTAGTTTTCCTATTAAAAATTATACATTTAATATTCACATATCATCTCATTAGATTACATTGAAGATAATTCAATATTTTATGTGTGGGGGAGGAGACAACATTTTGTGGTAGATATTTAGGATTTTCATTTTTATGTTTTTGAGTGTTTTCATTTGTCTATTTTTGAGTGTTTTATGTGAAGTTTTATTTTAAATTAAAAAAAAACAAAAAAAAACAATATCATGTAACATGATCATTTAGATATGGAATATATAGAAAATGCATGTATTCAAAATTTCATTAGTTCTTTGATAAGAATGAGAAAGATTTCAACAACATGGTTTGATTTTTATAAAAATTGAAGTCATCAATGATTTTATTTGTTGTGTCATTATTAAAAAATTTAGATTTTGACATAATTATTTGTGATATTTGTTTATAGTAAATTGTGTCATTGATTTCTCCTCATAAATTTTCACTCAACCATGACTTGTGAAAATTTTCATACTCAATTAAAGGTATAGTCAAGTTAGGTAAAAAAAATTCATTTTTTGATCCATACATTTGTTTCTCTTTCGATCATTTTCATTACTATACGTAATTGACTTATGTTTGTGTACATGTTATCTGAGTGTTGTACGCACTAAAAAAATCAAAATATGGGGTGTGTATTGGGTAGGTCAAAAACCACTCTTACTCGACCTTTGATCTTTTTATAACTGTTACAATTAGTTTTGTGAGGATATCAAACACGAGTTGAGAGATAAGTGTGCTATTTTTTCCAAGTGAAACATAAAAAATCAAAATAATAATAACAAATGAGTGGAGTGATGAAATGTACAACACATGATGATTTCTAGGTCGGGAGCTTAAGGTTTGAATTTCATGAATGCTTAAGTGAGTGGGTCTTGAAACTTTACTATAAAGGAATTTAAAACAATTTTAGTGAATTTATCTAGGTAAGAAGAATTGTATTTCTTGATCTTAATATATAGAATAATGGGTGGAGATATGAGCTTAAAATGGTTGGAATACACACATGTGGGGAATTAGTGGCACGGTATACCCAAGACTTGTTTCACAATGATTAATGTTCTAAATATCAATGAATTTTGTTTTGACATAATTTACGAGATAATGAATCTAAAATTTAGTGATATTGATTCTTTATGTGATTCTTACTTTTCCTATATTGCAACTGTTGATTGAGGAATATGAACACTCATATTTTTTTTTGAAATACATGATATGAGGTTTTTCCATGGATTCCAAAATGGTATGTGTGGGGTAGTTGAAAAAACATAATTTTATTGAATATTTTATTGATAATAAATGAAATAATTTCCTCACATTGTGCTAACTATAATTATTTGTAGAATATTTGGGATTAGATCATTCATTTGAAAATTTGATCAAAATTAAAGTTTTTTTCTTTTGCAGTTAACTATAGTGTTTTAGATAAAAATATTTTAATATGTATTATTGAAGATTAATATTTTTTAATTTTTTTATTGACATAATTTTCCACAACTTTAATTTAGGACATATGAGCTAAATCTTTCATTTTATTGACTTATAGGGCCATGAATTCATAACTGGGATGGACACCCAAGATTGGACACTAGTTTTGTATTTGGGTCATAACATCAACATACGTGCTTGGATTAGGTACAAATTTAGAGAGGATATCTGGGACCCATTTTCTAACTAATAATACTACTAGAAAGATAGTTAGTTCACACATTTTGGTGGTCAAATAGGCTATGAAATTTGGATTAATTTGTTTGGCCAAATTTCCCCATTCAAACATGAAACCTATTAAAACCTATCCCCCCTCCACTCTATAAATGGGTGTTTTTATCATTTTGAGGGGTTAGTGATGTGAATTAAGATTTTTAGAGTAGAATACAAGAAGATAAAATCTAATTCTCAAATAATTTCATGAAGGGTATCTCTTGAAGCAAGTATCCCTTCATCAAAGCCATATTCTTCTTCATCATGTTGTAATATTTGTGTTTGTGAAATAAAATTCATAGGTCCTCTTCTATTTATTATGTTTTATTCTGTTTTATTCAGTTTTATTTTTATTTAATCTTAATCTTTGGTATGGAACTCATGATTTTAATTGTTATTGGGTTATACCCATTCTAAACCGTTGCAAATGCGATTCGCTTCTACGATGACTACCCCACCCATAGAAGACTAGTTTTCTTAGTAATTGATATAACTCTTACTTTATTTATTTAATTATTTTAAATAAATGTGATAATATAATTCACATATTATGATTTAGGAATTATTTATTTAAATTAAAATAAACTAATCGAGAAATTGAACAATTAATAGAAAACTCGCAAGGTTGATTGATGTGTGAACTGTGAGAGGGAAATATTAATGAGTGAAAAAAATAACTCAAGATAAATTTGTAGAGTTAAAATATAATCCCCCAAAAAATTCTTCCTCATATTCTATAATTGATATGCTCTATAATTTACCACTAACCATAATCGAGTTTTATAACATCAATCAAAATAGGGTGCTACAATTACATGTTCCAAAGCTATCCTAGAGTTTAATTTACATCATCTTTGTAGTAAATTTATTTCTTGCAGAGTTCGTGAATTAAAAAATTAGGGGGTCATAAATAAGTGGATATTAATTTAAATGATAAATATTAACAAGTAAGTGAATAGGTAGTTTTATATTGAATATTAATTTTAAAATATTTTCTAAAAAAACATATTCTCCTTGCATTTTCTTATTGTCATTTCAAAAAAAATAACAAAAAAAGAAATATTCTTCCAGCATACATCATATAGCTTTTTAAATGGTAAAAAAATCCCCCATCCCTTTTAAGTCGAGTTTTTCTTATCTTTTATTATATTTTTAGAATAACATTAATATGTTTTTTAATTTACATCATTATTTTAGAGAAGACTGTGGCCAGCCACTCTACTGCACCTAAGTACCTAGAAATCACACTTCATTTTAGAGCACCCATGAAAGAGGGTTTGAAATTGGCACTATTTGTGGAGAGGAAAGTATGTTTTTAACCAATTATAGGTATTTATTTAATTTTTTATTTTATTATTTTCTTCTCTCCTTTATTTATTCTTTCCCCTTTCTCAATTTTTCATTTTTCTCTCTCTCTTCTTTTCTTTTTATCTGACCATCAACCCAAAATTCTTATCTTTTTATTATGGTTTGATTTTCATAATTTATTTTTTATTTTATTTATGACACGAACTAATCCCAAATATCTCTTATATCTTGACCCTGGGATTGAGCACAACCTTAGGGATCGAATCCGACATTCTCAGTCTATGGGATGTTTCAACATTTAACCAGTTGGAGAATTCATACATTCTGGTAACATTAAAA
Source organism: Viscum album (assembly GCA_963277665.1). NCBI lineage: Eukaryota > Viridiplantae > Streptophyta > Magnoliopsida > Santalales > Viscaceae > Viscum > Viscum album. Next base: position 639,268,838 of record OY728157.1, read on the forward strand.
TTGTAATCAATTAAAATTAAAAGAGAAAAGAAGAACCAATGGCTGAAACAATAACAATGAACATAATAGAAACATTAGAGAATTGTCTACACCCAACATTTACTATCAACCAAATTGTTTTATATACCCAAACCATGAATTAGACATTGAATTGAAATATGGATTAGTTCACCTTCTTCATGGATTATATTGCGAGGATCCAAAAAAACATTTAAAATAATTCAATTTGGTTTGATCAACTCTTAAACCAAGAAATGTCTATGAATATTAAACAAAACTAAGGTCATTCCCATTTTCAATTGATGGATCTACAAAAGATTGGATGTATTATTTACAACCTGAAGAAGTAACATGTTGGAATGATTTGAGATGTCCTTTATTGAATAGATTTTTCTAGAATCAAGGGAAACTTCCATTCGTATGAATATCTCAAGGATCAAAAAAGCATAATGGGAGTCAATGTATCAGTACTGAGATCAATTCAAGAGGTTGTGCGTAAGCTATTCACATCACTAAATTAATGAGAAACACCTCATCCAGTACCTATATGAAGTACTCACAAATATGGATAAGATCATGGCGGATGACTCAACTGGAGGATCATTGGTATAAAACAATACTCATAGCCGCACAAGCATTTATTGAAAATATGGCACAAAAATCTCAATAATTTAGTAATTGTGGGACACCACATATCAGGGAGTACATCAGGTTAGTCCATATTCCATTTAAAGTCATTTAATTGATACCATGTTGGAATAATTGACCACTATGGAAAGGAATATTTCTTTGGCTAAAATACATCCCAACCCACACTTATAAGACCTTGTGGAATTTTCACCGAAATAGACCACCTGACTGATTGTTTCCCCCAATTATAAGAGACAGAGGATTGCATGACAATATTCCATGAGAGACCATATCAATAACAAAAAAACCGAATCCATAGAATAATTATGATTCACTTTCCCCAACATTCAACCAGGGGTGTAAGGATTAATCAGACATGGGGTATGGCTTTGGGAAACAACAAAGGCCCCCTTTTCAATAAATTTTTCCTTCAGCCTCCACCTTACTAACAGGGTTTCCAACAAACCCAAAAAATATTTAAATATAAAGAATCAATAATTAAACAAAAAGGGAATTATCAAAAAAAGGATCATTCTAATAATTATGATATTTTGAAACAAATTATTTTTAATAAACAAAATGAGTTGAAGCGTAAATGTTTAGAGTTGATAGAGTTGAAGATGAAAATGAACCCAATTGCCACTGCCCTCCATGAACTGGTAAGTAAGAACTCTGAAAATATTCCTTCTCATCCTACTCCAAATCCAAAGAGGAATATCAGTTACATCACATTGAGAAGTTAAAAGCAAAAAACTAATACATTTGTACCAACCATTAGACTGGGATTCACCTTAACTAGAGAAAACCCCCATTCAAGAACCACTAGTGAGAGTCTCAAGGAGAAAGACAAATGTAAGAAAAATATTGACGATGTTCCTCCCAAACCCCTTACATTTTCAAAAAAGAGTTGTAAAAACCAAAAAAATGGATGAAGAAGTGATAAAAAAAGAAGTTTTAGAAACATTCAAGCATGTTTAGAGCAATATACTTATACTTGAATCCATTAAAACATTTCCAACATATGCCAAATTTTTAAAAGAACATTGTACAAATTGAATAGGGATCAAGGGAACTGAGAGGATCAATCTTGGAAGGAATGTATCAGCACTCATTACACCACGTCTAGAAATTCCAAAAAAGTGAAAGGAACTTGGGACATTCACTATACAATTTACCATTAGGGAGTTACACTTTTATGATGCTCTATGTGATTTCAGTGCTTCCATAAATGTAATGCCCCACTCTGTATCATCTTCTTTATAGGTTGGTGAGTTGAAGCTAATAAAATTTATGATGCAATTGGAAAATTGAACTATGAAATATCCAGTGGGAGTCCTTGAGGATGTACTTCTTTGAGTAAGAGACATGATATTTCTAGTATATTTCTACATACTTAACTTGGAGGATGATCTGGTAAATTCTCATGATCCAATTATCTTAGGTAGGACATTCCTCAAAACTAAAAAATGATCATAAATGTCCATGAGGGTACACTTTTAATGGAATTTGGAGATAAATTTGTGATATTTAATGTTATGGAATCTATAAAGTACCCCTCAAAGGAACATTCCACTTATTTTATCTCCCATTTGGAACCACGAAATAAAAACCCCATGGAATGTGATTGTGAGAATATGAGTATTGGTTCTAGTTTTATGTCGAAGAGTACTTCCACACTTATTTATAATACACAAAACTCTATTAATTTATATTTTGAAATGAATTCATATTCTTATTTTGATAATAATCACTCCTATTATGACATGGTGGTTGAGTATGCTGATTGATTTTATGCTTAATTCAATGATTTTTATGTTGTATATTCTGATACTGATGTTCATTGTGAATATATTTTAATTCCTTTATTTTCTACATCCGTACATCACCCCGTACATTTGAACTCAATACATTTCCACCATATATAAAATTCACATACTTGTTAAGTGCTGAGAAATTACCCATTATCATTGCTAACAGTATCACATTTGAATGTGAAGAAAAATGTTTAAATCTTTTGAGGGAGAACAACCCAGAAATTGGGTGGACCTTGGATGACATATCTTGTTTTATACCCTCCATTTTCATGCATAATATTCTTTTAGAGGATGGGGCTAAACCAGTGAGGCAGCCACAAAGGAGACTAAATCCATATCTTCTGGATGTTGGTAAAAAAGAAGTTGAAAAATTTCATAAGGATGTTATAATTTATCCCATTTTAGATTCTCAGTGATTGAGTTCTATTCAGGTTGTGTGTATGAAGAGTTGTGTTACTATTGTTATAAATGATAAAGAGGAGTTAGTTTCATTGAGGGTATGAAAAATTCGGCATGTGTGTTTTGAGTATTGGAAACTAAATCAGTCCACCCACAAGGACCATTTACCCCTTGCATTTATTGATCAAATTCTTTAGATTCTACCTGTGAAAACACACTATTATTTCATGGATGGATTTTCTGGATATTTTCATATTCATATTTATCTGGAAGATCAGTAGAATACAACATTCAATTGTCCATTCAGTACATTTTCTTACCAAAGGATGCCATTTGGAATATTCAATGCCCTAAGTACCTTCCAGAGATGCATGATGAGTATTTGTTTCTTTAGATTTCATTGAGACCTACATGGAGTTATTTATGGTTGATTTTATTTTTTACGGGTTTTCATTGGATGATTGAATCTCTAGTTTGGAAATTTTTTCGAGTTTTCGTACTAAGAATAATCTGGTCTTAAACTTTGAAAAGTGTCATTTCATGGTAGAGCATGGTATTGTCTTAAAGCATGTAGTGTAAAAACATGGGATAGAGTTTGACAGGCCTATAATGGATATTATTTAATCCCTACCCTATAAAAATATAGGCTTTTATGTGTAAAATTGAATTTTTTCTTATCATATTTCTTTTGAAATTTATTGGATGAATATTAATAATATATGATTTAATAAATAATATATATATTTAATTAATAACATTCACTAATTTTTTTTAAATTAATTTGTAATGATCAAAAATCTTCTAGGATTAAAATTATTTCCTTTATATTTAATTGGTTTTATATTCTTTTCTAATTAATTAGTAACCTATTAATTCATTTTAAAATTTAAAAAATAATTTATTTTCATAATATATATGATAGTATTCATAAATTTAAATTTTATAGTTATGTTACATTTTAATAAGTTAAATAATAGTGTTTTATTACTATATTCTTGTTCGGTAACTCAATCTTGGGTGTAATGAAAGTCAACAAAGAAATTTATTATTCGGTGTGACATAATCTAAATCATTACGGTGTGAATTACATGATACATGATTGATTGAATATGTTTAAAATAGTAAATATATTATAAATTCATGGGATATTATATTCCCTTACATTCTTGGTGTTGTGTATCATACACATTATTGAATACAATGTTCTTACGTTAGAATTTTGGGGAGATTAAAATTATCTTTTCATATTTTGAACCAAACAATGCTAATATAATTAAAAGGAAGGCCAATAATCAACAATGTAAAATACATTAATGGTGTGGGTAATTATACCCTTTGAATAAGAAAAACATTACCAACTGGTTGATTTAAAGTATGACATCAAAAGATAGGAATAACCCAACTTGAGGGAATAAAATGATGTATTTCCAAAAGAGTTACCCAGAATTCCCCATGATCATGAGGTATTGTTTTCAATAGAGTTCATACATGAATCCACATTGATCTAAAGATTGCACTATATGATATAACCAATCTAAATGGATGAGTTAATAAAATATATACATGTGTATTTGAAGAAATTGTTCATATCCCCTAGTGCATCACCTTGGGGTGAATCATTTCCCTTTTTCTAGAATATGGATAGATAAATAAAGATGTGTTAGATTATTGGGATCTCAACATGATCACCATAATGAAAAGGTATCATTTTCCAATTATTTATGAGTAATTCAAAAAATTACAAGGATATATATATACTTATCAGTGGTGGATCTTCATTCTAGATATCATCATCTGGAGGAGACAAATGATTATATTAAAAACAGTTATTTATAAAAAAGGTATGGACACTGCGAGTTCATAGATATTCCATTTAGACATAATAATTCACCTCAAAATTCATGGATTTTTTAATAGGGTATTTAATGACTACATTTATTTATTTTTTTAGAATCTATTGATTATAACAAGGAAGAACATGAATATAATTTTAGGATTTTTCTGTCAATGTTACGGAAGGATAAAATTTATGCTAATTTCAGCATGTGTTATTTTTGGATTCATGAAGTGACATTCATTGGGAATGTGATCACAAGTGAGGATATTTTTAGGGATCCTTCATAAATAAAATAAATTGAGGTATATCCTAGACCCTCTAGTGTAAAAAATACACATTTTTCATAGATTAGATTGGAACTATCGATTTTTTGTAAGAAATATCTCACGATTGAATATCCTGGTAACTATCTTCCATAGAAAGAAGTATAGTATGTATGCAATGAAGAAAGACAGTAAGCCTTTAGGGATCAAAATATAATGATAATCACGGCATATATACTCACACTACCAATAAGTTGGGAAGGTTTTGCAATATATAGAAAATCATCAAAGAAAGGATTAGGTAGTGAAATCATGGAGAATGGAAAATTGATAGACTATGTAACACAAAAAATGAAGATACATGAGAAAAAATTGTGGAATAATAACTTAGAGTTAGAAAATTTAATCTCTTCCTTAATGATATGGTGGAACTACCTTTTTGGAGAGAATTATGAAATCTATATTAATCACAAGTGTCTAATGTATAAATTAAAATAGAAGGAGATTAACATAATTAAATAAAGATTGATAGAAAAAATCAATGACTATGATTTATCTATTCACTTCTATCTGGGGAAGGAAAACATGGTATCTGATGCTAATATAAGAAAATAACCTACTACTTTATCCATGTTTTAGATTGATAAATCCCATATACTCATAGATATTCTATACATGGATCTCGAAATCCTTATGAAAGGGAAAGCATACCACCTTTCCCAAATAGTGTTCAAACCATATATCTAATATAATACCAAGTATTCACAATGGGATGATCACGAGACTCCAAAGATGATGAGAGATACAATGGATGGGAGTCAATATGTGTTCTACAACAATGAGTATGGTTTCATTAAATTTGGAATAAGACTTTGTGTTCTCGAAACAGATTAGAAAAGAATGATCTATTGGATAATGAAAATATATCATACTTATCTATCAATCTTGGAGGTAACAAGAAATCCTATAATGAGACAATGAACTTGTGATGGGAAAAAATGAAGGAGTATATTGCAGAGTAGATATCTAGGTACTTGGTATGTCAGCAAGTTAATGAAAAAAATAGATGTACAATGAGATAATGCAATCATTTCCTAAACCATTTTTGGGAATGAGACCAAATTTCAATGTACCTTTTCACTAATATCATAACGAGACCCAATAAAAATAATTAAATGTATGTTTTTTGATCAAATCACTAAGAAATAACTTTCATTTCTATTCCAGAAGTCTTCTCCTGATAAAAACTTTCTACGATATAGTTAACGAAAGTTGTGACTATATAAGAGGTTCCAATTTCAATCATCTATAATAATGATCCATGGTTCATTTCTATATTCTATAGAATGCCTAAACAAAACATGAATATTGAATTGAATTTCAGTATTGAATATCCCCCCAAAAATCATGGTTTATCTAAAAAATACTATTTATACATTCAATGACATGATAACACCCTGATCAATGTAATTCGTAGGTACATGAGATCAACATATATTATTATTTGTATTCTCATATAAAATAATATTCCACTCAAGCATTCGAATGTGTCCATATAAAGCTCTATGTGGGAAGATATGTCTAAATCTGACTTCTTGGGATTAATGTTGTTAATAAAATATACATAGACCTAAACAGTTTTAATAGATGCCAAAGAATGTTCAATATGTCCAACAACATAAAAATTACTATCACTGTTGGAAAAGATCTATATTGACAACCATATAATGGACTTGGCGTATAATTTTATAGGAAATAATTTTATTCTAAAATTATCGTGGAAGAGAGCAATGTATTTTTTGAAATAAGGGAAATCTTATCCATATGTAATTTTGCATCTTTTAGGTCCTTGATCTCAATGGAATATTGTTCTTCCCACTTTATTTTCATCCAAATATTAATCACATTCATAAATTGTTCCATATAAATATATTGATGAATTATATACTTTCCACTAACATGTACTGAACTTGGAGGTGGTACAACAAGAGAATGAACTCTCTCACAAAGGGAAGCCAATGAATATCTGAGACCATAGATGAAATGTACTATTCCACATGAAAACTCAACATTTCAAATTTCTTTAGTGGAGCCATCATTATGAGGAGGATACATGATAAATAGAGGAAACAATAAAACATATGTACCCTCACCTATTAAAAACTAAGAATACATGTTAAATTGAGGGGGATTTTATTTCTAAAGTGGGGTGGAATATTACAATAAACAATTAAAAAATTATATTATTTATTGAAATAAATGTTTATTATATTATATTATATTTTATTTTATTATTTTCATAAAAAAACAAGGAAACAAAAGAAACATTATTTCATTGGTGAAAATAGTTTAATTAGTCAATAAATAAAACAATTAAGATTATAATTAATATAAGGGGAAAAACAAGTTTAAATGAAATCTAAAATTAGAAAATATGGATCACCGCAATCTTCTAGTATCATCCCCACCAAAAGAAAAATTATAGAAAAGAAAAATAAATTAGTAAACAAATGAACATCATAGAAAATTAATATATATAATCTTAGAATGAATTATATTGAATATTGAGAGAAATAATGATGTTTTATTTATATGAGGTAACACTTCCTTTAGAATAATACTGTGGTTTTTGGAATAGTGACCTATCCAATGGGAATAATAACATGACTGTTGGAAAGTATAACATTCATGTTGGAATAGTAATTTGACCAAAAAAATAATAAAGAGTGTTAAAATAATATTTATCATGATTAATATATATATATATATATATATCATGATGTATAAAAATAAATATCATGATTAAAAAAACAAATAAAATATATGAAATTTTTTCTAAAATCTATTTTAATGTATTTTATGAAAATAAATTTTTCTATATCACAATTTAAAATTAAGTATCATAGAATTTTATTTTGAAAAAATGAATATCATTTTTAAATCAAAAGGTCAATATTTTTCATAGTTTATTTTTTTGGTCATTCCCTAAAACACATAAATTTGTGGATGAATAGTAAAAGTATAGTTTTTCACATAATCATTATATCTTAAATTACATCATTAATGATGTAATAATGAAAAAAATAATTTATAGAACATGAGGTTTATTAAAAAAAAATTAATTTTATAAATCATTCATTAAAATTCAACAATCATAATCTCAAACCCTAAATATCATTTTTCAAAACCTAAATTCAAATGTGATCCCTTAAAATAATAATATTTCATTTGTTTCCACTTTTCATTTTAAGAAAATAATGAATCCGAGTAATAAAGATGTTTAATATAATTAAGAACATTTAATTATATTATTATAATATTTATATTTTTAGAAATACCCCATTACATGTGTTATCTTTTGATATATTAATTTATTTATTATTATATACTAAAAATACCTCTCTCCTCAAGTATAAATAACCCCACATCCTCCGCTTGTAAAACCAATCCCCCTCACCCTCTAAAGACAATTTTTAGGACAAATACTTAATCAAGAAAATACCCTAGAGAAATAATGTATTAAAACAAATCCATTCATCAAGATAGTTCTAGTGTCGTACAAGAGAAGCTAAACTGAGGAATGTGCATGTACATATAAACTCTTCTTTTTTTTACTTATTATCTTTCATTTCATCCCAATGACATTGAATCCCTTGTATTATAAATAAATTTGGAAACATTTTTACATTATATTAGTGATTTTATGCAACAATAAGTAATATATTTATGAAATATATATGTTTCAAATGTCCCTTTCATGCTCTTCAGAAAATTTAACATCAAAGGATAGTTCATCACCAATGAGGAAATTACAAACACATTTATTTTCCCAAAAACTATTGATGGATTATATACAATATTTATTATATATATATTTATAAATATATTTATTTTATACATATTTTATTTATTCTAGAGATGGATAAATTTCCTCCTACAAGATAGAAAAATCAAAGAAAACGAGAAATTTTTATGGAAAACATGATACGAAAACTCTTCAATTTGATCAACATAAAATAAGAAATATAATTGAATGATTATAACTAATTAATTATGACATATTTTAACATAATTAAATTCTATATCAATATTTTAATTAATATAAGTTTATTATTTAAGAGGCATAAAAGAGATGAAAAAAAGCATGAATTAAGGTTAGGGGATTCTTGAACCCATATAATTAAATTTGGGTTATCCCTAATTCACATCATTTTCATTATGGATATTTTAATAGACATACTAAAATATTTTTTTAATATTTTTCCAATATATATTTTGGGATATACATTTTTACACGTTGATTTTTATTCCAAATACGTGGATTTTAAAAAATAAATGTTTTATTTCCAATCAAATCATTTAATCCTCATGAGTTGTTTATCATCAAAAGAAAAATGATCTTTTATCCATAATTATGATATCCATTTTCCATTTCCGAACCCCAATGTTTATTCATGAATTTATACATTATGAAATCCTTATGAAATCCATTACATTCCATTGATTATTTCTTAAATATGATTGTTTTATGTCATATGTTTCATGAATGATTATGAATATTTTATAATATGATAGGTCATATCAAAATTACAAATATTTATGATTAATTACATAGTATGATTCATCACATGCATAAATTTCTATTATTTGGGAAAATCATGCTACATTTTATCACAATCATGATGTTATATTTTATTCACATATGTTATCATTGGAAAAGAGGCTATATTTTTTCATGACTATGTGCGGGATTTGACCAATATGACTTGATGTTTCATTTTTTTCATCTCCACATACCATGAATTTATAAACCAATTACATTATAATTATGATGATGATCATATGCTTATTATGTTATTATTATTATCCAAATCCATTTTATATTGACTCATATACCTTATCCCTCCTCTTACTGGGATTTTAGATCACCCATTTCATTGATTTATATCCTCATGTGACTACATTTACATAGGATAATGTGATATTCTAGAAGGAAAAAAATCAGGCATTAAATAAATGTTTATGATTTTTATGCATAAGTCATGAATGATCATAATATTCCAAAGATACTAATCATTTTGATCAATGAATTTATACATATTATGTTGTTTATAATTAAAATGATGTAATAATATTATATGAAAAAATAGGTTCACTATAGTTATGGTGTTGATAAAATCATATAACGTATCAAATAAACCAGATTATGTCTAAAAACAATATTATCATCTTCTAAGACTCTATAAAAATATTAAAAAAACGATATGATTTATTTCCATTGATAATTTATTAATTGGGGTGATCATTATGATGTATTTTTGAGCCTTATATACATCCGATTGAAAAATAGAAACTCCTTAATATTATCATAAATTTTATAATTTTATGATGCATACAATGATGGAAATGAACCATATAAACCCAAACCTTTATAATTTGTTATGAATTATAATAATATATTACTTATAATAATATACTAACCTTATGAATTTTAAATGGGATTTTTTAATTAAATATAGGTTATATGTCAATGAACTACAAAATACCTTAAAACATCTAAATTTATGTTCAAACATTCTCTAAACATCAAAAACCTTTCACATAACTTAATATATACTATATACAATGAGTAATGATATGGATTTTGTGTCAACAACAAATTATAGTGAAATATTTGTATCCAATTTATTATCATTATTCATTATTCTATATAACTTCTATTATTATGGGTAAAACTAATTGAGATTTAGATTACAAAAAACCCACATTGGGTTGTCAATAATCTCTTGAATTTGAAAGATGATTTCGATAAATCTCATGTATTCAAAAGTGTCCCATAATTTTTTTAAATATAAGGTATATAAATCCCATTAAAAATAAATATACATATTAAAAACTCATCATAAAATAATTCCAAGACAATATGAGGTATCTTGGTGTAGGAAGTGTGATCATTTAATATTAAGTTCATATTCTACATAAAATCCATCACATATAGTCACTTTTTCATATACATGGATCATTTTTATACTATTTGAATAAATTTTACTCTATTAATAATTTTAATTAATATTGATTAACCCTTTCATAATCAAATCATCTTCTACTTCATAAAACTATTCATAAAACTACAAAATACATGTTCATTTCATCATGATCACAATAAATATAAGAAATGCTTAAAAATCATAAAAATTCACTCAAAAAAAATCTAAAATCACATATATCAAAAAATAATGATAGTATATATATAGATATTATCCATTTAAACAAGATATATATACACCATTTGTTAAATCACATATCATTTTACACTCTTTAAAATCATCTTCAACTTTACTATAGATTCATTGTTGAATATATATTAATTAATTTAATATTATCCTATTCATTACCATTGAAAAAATATTCAAATAATAATTTAAATTTTGTGATTTATTCAACTAACCTTAACACTAAGAAGAATTATATTTATGTCTCATCAATACCAATATTTTTTGAAAAGCAACATTTGAAATTGGTATAATGAGAAAATTATTTTTTTCTATATTGAATAATTGTGTTATAGCATCATTACATTTATATACCCAATATCAATGATGATTTCATATTTTAAATTAATATTACTAGACCTTGAATGTCAAAAAATATTTCCTAATAGATTTGTTAATATTCTCATTTTCATAGTCCAAATTCATTGGCATCTTAAATTCTATCTTGAAATAATCAAACTTAGTTTTTGTAAAAATAAATTATGATGTGGATTATATTGATTCCAAATATTTTTTTTAAATCATTATTAATTTTCAATGAACACTGATTTTTTTTCTATGATATACTATTTTCACAAAAAAATAAAACCCCAACACTTATAGAAGATCTATCAACTATATTTGTTGACCAATGTACATTCGAATAGAAAATGATATTAAAATTTATATTCCTATATTATTAATTGAAAAATAAAATAATTCCACTAACATATCTGAAAATTTTGTTTCTATCAAAATGATGAGATTACATCGGCTCACATTGATACCATTCCCAAAAACTAACAACGAATATTATTTTCATCCCTGAAGTAGTTATGTATAGAAAAAAACAACAACCTAATTGAATTCACATGGGTAAAATTATTAAAAATATTTAATCCTTTTATAGTTTGGTTTATACTTATATAACTATAGATAGTTATATTTAATCCTCTATATGATACTAGGTTAGATCTTAAGGAGTGTAAATATGTTTTGAAAGAAATATATCATCTTTCACTATATAAATTTTTAATCCCATTGAATATTTAATCTATTAATTCATATAATATTAAAATAATGTATTCAATTTTAGAGAATTTTTTTACATGATCATTCATCATTTCCATAAAATATTTTATAACATATATAATAAAAAAATGTGTGTGACTGACCAGCACAGAGTACCATGCAAATGATAACTTAGCTGATTGGATACTAACTTGAAGAGAATTCTTGGTCACCCTGGGCTGATGAAAACCACCCAAGAGTCATGAAAAAGAAATTTGGAAAGATTTCACCCAAAAAATATTACAATAAACATGGTACACTATGGAAACATCATTAGATACATACATTAGTACATACATCTCAGTGTAAAAAGTGATACTTGTAAAGACCCGGAAAATTCAATGTAAGTTTTTTTTATTTATTTGGGATTACTAAAAGTATAAAAAAATTGATGGCACATGATTCAGAGGCCCAGTGTGCCCGAAATATATTTTTGAACTTTTTAAGGGTATGTTTATTAATCACATGGGAAAAATTTTATATCATTTCAACCGGTGATCGGATTGAATATTTTAGGACACCGTTGAATCAGCAGCACTATGATTCTCTTAAGGGAGGATTCACATCGACTACAGTAGGTCAAGAGAAAAATTTAGTTTTTGGACATTTTAAAGAAAAGTAAAATACCATGTTATTGTTATTTTCTTTTCTTTTTCTCCAATGGATGAGTAGCAGTGGCAGGACCAGTGACTTGTGAAGCCATTTAATGGCTTGACTCATCTACTACGTAACTCCATCATTGTGAATTAAAAGAGGTTCACTAATTAATTTAATAAACCTCATCAATTCCTCAATGTCTTACTCACCTTTCCCACCTCATATTTAAATGGATCTCGAGTGGGGTTTTGGCACAATGTCTTCAAGAGAGGGAACTCTGGTGATGTTCTACAGAAACAACCACCAAGAGGATGATATTGGATTCAATGAGCGGTGAAGAGAACCACTAAATCATGAACCGGCAACAACAATGAAGGAGGTTCCGTCGATCATCATCAACAGACATCTCATCCAGGCATGGGTTTTTCTTTTTTTATATTATTAAATTCATCCTTCCCCATTTTTGATTTATACAAAGATTTTGGATCAACCGACCAAAGGGTTGATCTGCATATCGTTATTTAAACATAAGAGGTTGATTCGGGGTTAAAATTTGATATTTATTTCTAAATTATATGTTTTTTTCTAACACCCCTAGTTAAAACGCTAACACAGAGGGTGCGGGAAAATCCAAACAAGGCCCGGACCCTATACCGATCTTGTTGTTCTCGTGTTTCCCATGCATGGATTGGAAATGTGATTGTAAGGAAGAGATAGGGGTCACACAGTGCTAGCTATGACCTGAGAGGCTCGTAGGCGCAGAAGACACAAATACCGGACCACCAAAGCACGTCCAGTGACCTACGGAAAGAACTTCCAGCGCACCATACTGGCGGTGGATGGAGGAGGCCCATGGAAACTGTCCATGGATGGTGGGAAGGTGGTGCAACATCATGTACCGTGGTGGCCAGAGGAGGCCGGCCCATGCTGGCCCAGCGGGAGAAGGGCAGTGCTAGCAGGCGCCACCAATAGCAGCGGTCGTGGCCAGCAGGCCATGGAAGGAGGGGGCGGTGCGGCCCCTCACCACGCCGCGTCAGCTGGAGAGTGGTTGACCACCTAGATGACTGGTGAACATGGTGGGTTAGTACCCCAATAGCAGGATGAAATGTCCCCACGTCCGTCGAGCCAGCTGGAGACACGGTCCGCCTGAAGACAGACTGGGCCGGAACTGCCCAGCTGGCCGACGCGGGTTGGTCGAGCCCCACCCGGCAGGCCAGGACAACCACGACACGGGCCCACAAACCAGCCAGGCTAACCTCGAGGTGACAGACCCAGTGAACCGGGTCAAACCTAAACAGGCCGGACTCGGGCGAGGCCAAGTAGACCCCAGGACCCATTGTGTCAGGCCGACATGATCGAGTCAAACCAGGCCAAGACCCAACCTGCCCTTGAATAAAGCAACGCCTGTAACTAATGAACCTAGTGTCTATTTGACATGAAGTCAGTGGAATTGGGACCTATTTTTAGGAAGCGGTCCCATTGGCATATTCCGGCGGGCTCGACCTAGTCGGGCCGAACCAAGATGTGATCACTCCCTTTTCACGGAAAGGGGTGTAACTAATAGACCAAAAGTTAGATCTATGCGCCATCTATGGAATAAAGACCCTTGTGAAAAGGTTCTCCTTTGGAGATAATCTAAGTGAGTTTTGATGGAGTTTGATGTGCAACCTTGGTTGGATCAGACTTAAATCCAATCGGGCCCTTTTTACAAAAGTTCCCATATCTCACAGACCAGGCATCCAATCGACGCACCGTCTGTCTAATTGGGACACCTATGAAAAGGCATTCCCTTGGGTATGATTTTTGAGGGAAATTGTACTGGTTGAAATATGACCAATGGATTGAGGAGAATAATCTTCTGGAGATCATGAATGCTACGTGCGGGAATCCAGTGGCAGGCTGTGACATGAAGAAGATGAGTGACGAATACGGGTCATCATCAGAAAATCCAGATTGGGATGATCTATTTGTACAAATTATATTCCCTACTATGTACGAGCGACCTATAGAGGTCAGCACCAACAACCAATATAGGTCAGAACCATCGACCAATACAGGTCAACACCAACAAACAGTACAGGTCAACACTAAAGACCAATACGGGTCAGCATGAAGCGACCAAAATGGGCCAGCATACAGTGACCTATACGGATTAGCAGTAGAGTTACAACAGATAGTGTGATCTGGCTTTATGACTAGTCATCCCTATCCCAATAACCTTGAGGTTATACCATTAGAGTGAGCTGTCTCTTTTTCTTTGTGCTTCATGATTTAGATCATGCTTGTGATATTACCTTTGTGGTATTTCATGCGATGTTTTCCTTTGTGGATAACAGAGACACCTTCTAGGGTCTCGAGGTCTCCTACTGAGTTGTTATACTCACCCCTTCATGGGATCCACCCGCACGTGTGTGTCTGGTGTAGACTACTGATGCTCTAAGGAAGACTTTGGAGGTTCTAGACTTGGTGGATCTTGGTGCAACGAGAGCAGTCAATATCCTATTTTTCGACGTCAGACATATAGCTGCTACCATCTAAGTTTACCTATAGGGTATATGAGTCAATTTTTTACTTTCTTTTTAGTTTCTAGGGATTATATTTTGTCCCACTATTTTTAGTTTACAATTTTACTTGGGGTTGTACTTTACTCTCGTGGTTATACCTTACTTTTGTTGGTTTTTTACTTAAGTTTCCTGTTTTGGGTTTGTACAGATCTCTAAGGCAATGCCTTCATTAATCGGGAAAATCCTTAATGTGCTAGCCACCAACCCCTAGCCAATGGAAGGCCGTCTTGGGGTAGTCATGTCCGGGCCCCGTGGGATGGGTCATGACAATGTGGTATCAGAGGGCGGCCGGTTCTTTTAGAAGAACTAAGTGTCTACTTTAAATGAGGCAGTGGTGTAATGTTTCTTAAGTTTGGTTTTCAATATAGGGAGTATAGTGATGGTGCGGCATCCAACGTATCCATACACTAGGACCCTAAATTCTTTTTTCTGACTCGGTACATGAAAACACTGGTTGCTAGTGTTTTGAAAAGATTTCTTGATCTTTCTTGAGTCAGATCACTGGGTATAACATATTAAACTTGGCACATATGTTTCTTACAGAATGCCTCCACGAAGACAACTTTCCCAAATTCTTGTTAGATATTATGACAATGGACCACCGAGCGATGAGGCATTAGTACAAGGACCACTCACAGTGATAGAACCTTATTGTAGTGTACCAGCTGCACCACTACCCATTAAGCAGAAGATGCTACCAGTGGATCATGCACGCTGACTGAGTGCATTGCATGAGTTCCAGAGAGAGAGGCCTCTAAGGATTCGAGGCAAGATGGACCCCTGGCATCAGAGGACTATCTTGAGGCAGTTTCCTGGGACATTAACTTAGTAGAGACACCTGCCGAGTAGATGGTGATCTTGGTTGCTAGCCTTCTTCAGGGCTCGGTAGGACGATGGTGGAGCTCGATGCTCCAGGTGCATGAGGAGAAGACCCTCACTTGGATAGACATTGAGAGCCTTTTCAGTGTAGAGTTAATTCCAGCAACACTACGCTCTGGGCATATTCAGGAGGTGCTGCATCTGCAGCAGGGCAGCCAGACTATGGATCAGTAATCAGAGAGATTTACTGAACTCTCCCGATACTCCACCAATACTGTATGAGACCCTTAGATTAGGGCCCATAACATTGAGCAGGGGATCCAATGAGATATCAGAGCTATGACAGTTTCTCTCAGCTTCCCAATGCATGATGGGGTGATAAAGAAAGGTGTGCTGATGGAGAGCTTCCTTGCTGAGTAGGCACCGATAGTGAGAGCCCCTACCAGATGACATATAGAAGAGTCCTCTACAGGTGGTAGTAGATAGACTATGCAGAATCTCAAGCGGGAAAGACCTTATGGAGGGAAACCCCGGGATGTAGGGTTAGAGGTGTGAGGCTTGGGAGGCTGAGGGAGCCACCAGCAAGTCATGATCTATTTTTCCTATGGGGGATGGGGTCACAGAGCTCGTGATTGTCTGAATCCCTGCACGGATGATCGGAAGACGATGGAGGGGTCACCGAGGCAGTGGAAACGTCTTGGGCACGAGGTTTATCCTGGTGTGGGCTGAGGCAAGGGAGTAGGATGTGTAGTGGAAGGTGGTTGGGTTCACCAGGAACTACCACAAGCACCACAGGTGGTCCACCACAACCTCAGGGAGTGGGTGGATGGGGACAGGCCTAGCTACAAGAAATAGAGGCTCATGATCCTAACATCCATAAGATGACATGAGGAATGATATGTATCTTATCTACTTTAGTATCAGTTCTTATCAACATAGGTGCTAGAAATTCTTTCCTTACTACAGACTTAGTTCGGGACTCTAAGATTTCGACTATGTTTTTAGATTGACCTTTGAATTTGGATACAATTACAGGAGGAGATTCAGTGGTCACACACTAGTGCCAATAGTGTGATATTAATCTCGGAGGAGAGATTTTTATATGGGATCTTCTAGTAGCAGCGTTGAATCCCTACGACGTCATTCTAGGAATGGACTGACTATCAGCAGTTCACACACAGATTGACTGCTTGAGACAAACAGTAATATGTATGCGCAGAGATGGGGGCCAATTTTCCTTTGTTGGCGAGAAGGAAAATAAAGAAGGAAGAAATGGACTTGTGCTTAGAAGGGTTCATCTGATTACATATAATCTGGCTTGCATGACCTTTGATGCGGTGGATGAGGTGAGCCCACTGTTTCTAGAGGTGGTGGATGAGTTTTAGGACTTCTTCCCCGAAGATTTCCTAGGACTAACTCCTCATAGAGAGGTACAATTATACATTGACGTGTACCTAGGAACAACATCGATATCTACAGCATCATATCAGATGTCCCTTGTGGATCTCTAGGAGCTAAGGGTACAGTCGGAGGACTTACAAATGAAGGGATTCTTAAGGCCCAGTGTTTCTCTATGGGAATCCCCAGTGTTGTTTTCCAAGAAGGTAGATAGAAGTTGGAGGCTATGTGTGGACTTCCAATGACTAAACCTCGTTACCTTGAAGAAAAAGTATCCTCTAGAAAATATTTATGATCTATTTGATCAATTTAAAGGAGCGAAGTGGTTCTTGAAGATATTCATCAGATCAGGCTATCATCAGCTCATGGTATGGGATGATGACATACCCAAGGCAAACATTAGATGTCGGTATGGACATTATGAGTTCTTGGTTATTCCTTTTGGCATGACCATTGATTTAGCTGGGTTAATGGGGATCATAAACAAGAGATTTCAGCCATACCTTCATTTCTTTTTGGTGGTCTTTATCGATGACATCTTGGTGTACTCAGTGTCCTAGGAAGAGCACACTGTACACTTGAGGATAATTCTTGACACACTCCGGGAGCAGCAGTTATATAGGAAGCTCTCAAAATGTGAGTTCAATATATGGAATGTACACTTCTTGGGACACATCATCTCATAGGCTGGAGATGCTGTGGATCCAACGAAGATCGAGGCAGTACATTCTTGGGAGCCACCGAGGAGTGTTACTGAGGTGTGAAGTTTCCTTTGATAAACATGCTACAATCAAAGGTTCATACATGATTTCTACAAAGTATCAGCACATATGACTGACTTGATGAAGAATGGGAAACCCTTATTATGGTTAGAGACATGCTAACATAGATTTCAACAGTTGAGGCAGATCTTGACCATCGCTCCCATCCTGAGGTTGGTGGAGGATGGTATTGGGTACGTGGTTTACTATGATGCATCAGGGACCAGACTCGGTTGTCCCCTAATGAAGGATGATGTAGTGATTAATTATGGATCACGACAGCAGATGACTCATGATCAGAATTATGAAACTCATGACATGGAGTTGGAAGCAGTAGTCTTTGCACTGAAGATGTGGTGACACAACTTTATGGGTGAGAAGTTCATTGTTTACTCAGACCACAAGAGTCTCAAATACATCTTCACACAGAAATATCTAAATCTGAGACATCGATGTTGGAAATATTTACTCTAGGACTATGAATTTGAGATATTCTATACTCCTGGGATGGGGAATATAGTTGTAGATGCACATCATCGGAGATCGAGTTTGCATCTACTGAACAAGGCTTCAGAGCAGTTATCTTTGCTTCAGATATTTTACGTGGATAGAGATCAGACATGCTACCTACAGTCGATGGTAATTTCCCCTCCACTTCTTGAGTGAGTCAGGGAGGCACAACATGGAGAAAATAGCTGTGAGACTACACGTTCTCAGATATTCCTAGGACATGAACCTGATGGATATTCTGTTGGTGGGTAGCACACTATCCTTTTCAGAGGATGTACAATTGTACCAGTAGCGCTATAAGAGGAGGTGCTGGGGGAGTTCCATACATCCCATTGGCAGTAAATCTAGGCATGATGAAGATGTATCAAGACCTCCAACATCAGTACAAGTGTCCAGAGATGAAGAAATATGTGGAATAGTTTTTTTCTAGATTCATCAATTGCCATTAAGTGAAGGCACAACACTAGATACCCGCAAACTTTACCCAACCTCTCAAGATACAAGATTGGAAGTGGGAAGGGATGTCGATGGAATTCGTGACAGGGTTAACACATACTTCTAGAGGGCACAATACCATCTGGGTGATCATTTAATGACTCACCTTGTCGGCCCACTTCCTTGCTATTCGAGAGATGGGATTGGTAGAGATATTAGGACGTCTCTACGTTCAGGAGATCGTGCGACTTCACGGGGTGCCTTCGACGATAATCTCAGACGGTGACACATACTTCACATCCCGTTTATGGAAAGTATTGAAAGATCCTTTCAGCACTCATCTTCACTTGAGCATAGATTTTCACCCGCAGATAGATGGTTAGACTGAGCGGACCATCCAGACCATGGAGGAAATTCTTCATGCATGTATCCATGATTTTGGTCGCAGTTGGGGGGACCACCTACCCTTGGTGGAGTTCACATACAAAAAAATATATCACTACACCATTGGTATGTCCCCTTTTGAGGTGTTGTATAGATGACCATGCTGATTTCCCTTGTACTGGACGGATCTTAGAGAGCCAGCACTCGTGGGACCAGAGATGGTACATGATACCAGTAAGAAGGTGCAAGTCATCCAAGAGCGGATGAAGGCTGCACAAATCCAACCGAAGTCCTATGGTGATTGGAGATGGAGACCATTGGAGTTATAGGAGGGGGACCACATATTCTTGAGAGTCTCCCCACGATGGGGACTATGGAGATTTTTCCGAGGAGGTAAACTACCATAGAGGTTTATCAGACCATTTTTGATACTTAGGAAGATTGGAATGGTGGAATACTACTTAGAACTACCACTGCAGCTGTAGAGGGTGCACGACGTCTTCCACCGATCCCAGCTGAGGAGATACACGCATGACCAATATCATGTTATCGACCATGGTGAGTTGGAGATTAACGACATGGTGACTTTTGCAGAGTACCCGGTGGAGATTGAGGATCGGGAGGAGTGGATCCTTCGTGGTCGGTCGATACCTCTGGTGCGCATTCTGTGGCAGAAAAAGAATCTCTAGGAGAGAACATGGGAGAGAGAGGCTCATATGCATGTCGAAAATCCCTATTTGTCTGAGTAGCCTTATATGGATTTTGGGGACGTAAATCCCCACGGTGGGGAGGATGTTAAGGCTCGGAAAATCCCATGTATTTGTTTTAATTATTTAGGATTATTACGAGTATTTGAAAATTTACGGCGCATGATTCTGAGGCCCATTGTGCCCGAAATGGATTTTTAAACATTTTTTAAGGTACATTGAGTAAATGCGTGGGGCAGTGTTTTCTATCTTTTGAACCGGTTCTTGGATTAAAAATCGGTGGTCACTGTTGAATCCGATGGGATAGGATTCTATTAAGGGAGGCTTCACGTCAACTGCAGTAGGTCGGGAGAAAAATTTAGTATTTTTACTATTTAAAGAAAAGTAAAATAACATGTAATTATTATTTTATTTTATTTTTCTCCAAAGGATGAGTGGTGGTGGAAGGACTAGTAACATGTTAATACATTTAATGGCTTGAATCATCAACTGTGTAACTCCACAATTGTGAATTAAAAGAGGTTCATTAATTAATTTAATGAATCTCATTAATTCCACAATGTGTTAATCACCTTTCCCCATCCTATTTAAATAGAGCTCCAGCTGGGGTTTTGGCATGACTTCTTCAAGCAAGGAAACTCTCGTGATGTCCTACGACAACATCTACCTAGTGGATAAGACCAAATTTAGTGAGCGATGACGAGTGCCACTGAATCAAGAACCAATGATAATGACAAAGGAGGTTACGTCGATCATCATAAGCAGATGTCTCATCTAGGTAGGGGTTTTGTTTTTGATATTATAAAATTCCTCCTTCCTCGTTCTTGATTTATAAGAAGAACGTAGATCAACCGACCAACGGGTTGATCTGCTGATTGTTATTTAAACACAGAAGGTTTATGTGGGGTAACATGTCATGAGTTATTTCTAAATTCCCTATTTGTTTCTAACACCCCTTGTTAAAATTCCAATGCGGAGGGTGCGGGCCAATCTGAACAAGGAAAAGAACCTCCACCGATCATGTTGTTCTTGTGTTTACAGTGTGCATCCGGGCAATGTGATGACAATGTAGAGATATGGGTCATGTAGTGGCAGCAGTTACCTGAGAGGCTCGTAGGTGTAGACAGAACCCAGAACGGACCACCGAAGCACATCAAGTGGCCTACAGAAAAAATCACTGGCATGCCATGCCGGTGGCGGCCGACTGTGGATGGTGGATGCCCGCGGAAACCGGCGACAAGTGGTGGGAAGGCGGTGTGTCATCGCGCATCGTGGAGCCAGAGGTGCCCATCTTGAGCCATCCATGCGGGAAAAGGGAAGCACCCGCAACCGCCATAGGCGGCTACAGCCACACCCAGTGGGCTGCGGTAGGAGGGGGAAGCACGACCCCATGTCACACCGCTTCAGCTGGAGATCGGGCAGCAACCTAGCTGACCATTGCACACGGTGAGGCAGCACCCCGCTGGCTTGATGAAACATCCCCGCGTCCTTGGGGCCAGCTGGAGACGCAGTCTACCTTCTGGTATACCGGGCCGGACCCGCGGCCCATCGGGCTAGCGTGGGTGGGCCGGGCCCCACCCGGTGGGCTGGGCCAACCACGACCCGAGCCCCTGAACTTGAAAAGCCGACCTCGACGGGCTAGACCCAGTGAACTAGGCCGACCCTTAACTGGCCAGACCCAAGCAGTGTCAGGTAGACCCTGGGACCTGTTGTGTCGGGTCGGCCTGACCGAGTCGGACTGTGCCCAGACCCAACCGGACCGTGAATAATGAAACACCCATAACTAAAAAACATAGTGTCCATTTGACACACTTTCAGTGGATTTGTGACCCCTTTTGAGAAGCGGTCCCTTCGGAATATTCGGGTGGGCCCGAACGAGCAGGACCGGACCGAGGTTCGATCACCCCCATTTCATAGAAAGGGATGTAACTAATAGACCAGGTGTCCGATCGACACACCGTATGTGGAACAATGACTCTTGTGACAAGGTGGTCCTTTGGAGATACTATAAGTGTGTTTTGACGGAGTTTGACATGCGACCTGGGTTGGATCGGACTTCAATCCAACTGGGACCTTTTTACAAAAGTGCCCATATCTCACAGACAGGGCGTCCGATCGACGTTCCATTTGTCACATTGGGACTCCTTTGATGGGGAGGTCCCTTGGGTATTATTTTTTCAGGACTTATTACCAATTGAAATATAATCGATGACTTGAGGAGCATAATCTTTCGGAGATGAGGCGTACTACGTTTGGGAATACAGTGGCTGGTTGTGACATGAAAAAGAAGAGCGTCCGATACGGGTCAAAATCTGAAACTCTAGAGTAGGATTATCTACCTGTATGACTAATCATCCATACCTCTATTCTAGCGACCAATACTGGTTATAAATAGTGACCAATACGGGCCAGCACCAGCGACCAATACGGGTCAACACCAGTGACCAATACGTGTCAGCACCAACATACAATACAGATCAACATCTAGAAACCAATACAAGTTAGCATAAAATGACCTATATGGGTCAGTAATAGAGTTACTATAGATAGGATGATCTAGATTTATGACTATTCATCTCTATCCTAGTAACCTTGAGGTTATACCGTTAGATTGAGCTGTCTCTTTTGATTTGTTCTTCATGATTTATATCATTCTTGGGATATTACCTTTGTGTATTTCTTCTGATATTTTCCTTTTTGGATTATTGAGAGACCTTTAGGGGTCTTGAGGTCCCCTAATGAGTTGTTATACTCACCCCTAGATGGGCTCTAACCGCATCTGTGTGTTTGGTATAGACTAATGATGCTCTGTGGTAGACTTTGGAGGTTTAGGACTAGGTGCAACTTAGTGAGATGGGACCGGTCGAGATCCTATTCTTCGACTTTATACTTATATCTACAACCCTCCATGTAGAGATCCAGGGAAGATGCGACAACTGTTTACATTCTTTTATGGTTCTAGGGATTGTATTTTTGCCCACTATTTTTAGTTTACAGTTGTAATTGTGGTAGTACTTTACTCTCATGGTTATACCATAATTTTGTTGGTTTTTTTACTTCAGTTTCCCTTTTTGAGTGTGTACAGATCTCTAAGGCAATGCCTTCCTTGTTCGGGAAAAGCCTTCAAGTGCTAGTCACCAACCCCAGGCCTAGGTAAGGTGGGCTTGGGGTAGTCACGTCTGGGCCCCGTGGGATGGGTCATGACAATACTATAAAAATTTAAAGAGTAACATAAAAACACAATCCATATCCTCATGGAAAACGAGAAACAACCTTGTCCCATGTAACACTCCCTTTTTCATCCTAGCATGAATTGACAAATAAATATGAGAGAATGATCCCCTAATATACAATCATAAACTCTATAAACCCCAAATGGTACAAGTAGAGTGTGATTTATAGAGACCCTTAAGATTACTCCAAAGATTATATGTAGTTACATCATATGGAAATTCATATATGCCAAATATGGTGTAAAATAAAGAAGGTATGCAGATTAGAATAAAAATATTGTTATAAATTTTCAAATTTATTTATCAAAATAATTTAAAAAAATATGACATTTCACCATTTAAAAACTAATTTTTTTAATGAAAATCATTGAAATCCATTTCAAAATATTCATTTAAATGCATCAAGATAAGTAATAACAATCACCTTATGTATGTTTTTTATAAATTGTCAAGGTGAAACATATCTATAAATATATCAACCATGAGGACTAATCAATCAATCACTACAATTCAAGTTCCAAGTAGCAATTAAGAGAACTATCATATATCAATAATCATATACACATATGTCATGGTCATAACCAAGGTATGATTATGAGTCCAATATAAAATATATAATAAACATAATTATAAATAGTCACTAAAATTACATCTAGTCTCACATGAATAATGAAAAATATTTCCATGAACACATTTTTCATGGCCACACATCAATTTCTTGAACCATTCTTCTTCAATATACATCTACTAGAAGTAGTGTAAGTCTGCTAGTGATGAACATATATATTTCATAACATCTAAATATATTTCTTCAAAATACTAGTCAACTAATAGAGTGATTTGATCATGTTATGAGGATCACCTAGGGATCCTTATAATTACAATCATTGTCTCGTAACCCTAGATAACATATCATATTCACCCATGAACTCCCTCTAAGTAATAAATACCATTATCAACATCCATCAATGGTAATTATATGAAAAAAAAGATACAATAAGGTATTATTACTCGATAGGTTCATCATAACGTTTCAACCGGGTGATTGAGAATAATAAATTTCAAATAAAAACATTTTTTCAACTCAACAATTAAAAATTATAGCAGAATCGATTCTTTCAAAATCCTCACTATATTTACAAATGGGACATTTAAAAAATAATTTCATTGAACTAATCCTAAATTATTTAATATAGTTTCTAAATTTAAAATGGGGTGAATTCATTTGAAAAAATGGCTTTACACCCATGTTCCACTTGATTAATTCAACTATTTAAATTAGACCAATAACACCCATTTCAAAAAAAATTCAATTAATCCAATTTGGATGGAGATATCTTGACCATTTAAAAAATTAATGAATTTAAAATTATTTATAAAATATTAAATATCGCACATAATTACATTAAAAACCGGTAATTTTATTTTAGGAACGAAAACATGATCCAAATAACTAACTTTCACAAAAGAAACCTTTTAATGGTCATTAAAAATAAATAAACAAAATATAGAATTCAATAATTCAAAAAAAATCGAGTGTGATCAATATCATAGAAAGTAAATTATTTTAATGTTCAATTCAATGAGAAATATGTCAAAGATAATTTGACAATAGATAACAATGAAAAAATTCATAGATTTTGTGTTAGAAATTAAGAGATAGATATGTATGAATATAATAATAAATAATGAACTTAAAGATGATGGAATGGAATAGAAAAACATTCATAGAAATAGAGAATCCATCCAAATGAATCTAACATGTGTCTCCACTAATATAGATTACAAGATCAGTGAAGATAGATCATGGGAGAAGTGATATGAGATCTTAGATCCAAAATTACACATCATCCATCCAAGGAACAGTAAAGAAAAAGTTCATAATAACCTAGAGGATGTCAAAATGAAAAGTAGATTATATATTTAAGGACATGAATAAAATTAATTACTAGACTAGGATCACCCCATTGATTTTCTAAGAGATGGGGTTAGGAGATCCAAAATTCTTTTAGAGAGCTCCAAAAATCCTAACGATCGATTAATGATTGAGTGAGATATTGTTATAATTAATTTGGAGTTTGGGATTTTAACTAAAATTTTTAGGGCATTAAAAATTATCACCATGTTTTAATGGGATGAGTCCCATGACTAGTAATAACAATTCACCTTACTAAATCCCCCAAATGGAGCCACTAGATGAGCTTTATGGTTACCTACATGGTTAGTTTAACCATGTTCTTACTATGAGACCCCCTTTTGTTTAGTTTTCATTGATTGGTTATGTGGTTTTTTTAATCATGCACCAACCAAATGCCACTACCTGGGAAGCTAGAATGGCTTCACTGTTTGGAAACATGGTTAGTTAAAGCATGCACCAACTATGAACATCCCCAGAAACCTTTAAAAAAACTAAAAAAAACTGGAAACAACTCGTCAAGATATCCAGTAAATGGATAACAAAATAACTTTGTTTAATACCATAAAAGAATGTAACAAGATATTAAACCATTACTAATGTAGGAATTTATGTCCACAAAAGTTTTTATTATATATTATTGAACATGATGATAAAATAATAACTCACTCACACATCACGTGTGGGGGTGATCTATAGTGAAAAAGAGATGCTCGATGAAATTATACAAACAAGCACAAAACTCCATGATCAAAATTCCAAGATAATAAATTATTTAAATATGAAGAAATATTAGATACCTAACATTGTCCTCACCACCATTAGTAGATTCATCTAAATTGTGTTTCATGAAAAATGAATGTCAATATAGCTCAGGATTTTCATAAGAAAAAAAAATTAACACATGATCCAACAATGACTAAAATTCCACAGGAAAGTCATATAACTAATAAGGATTTTAACCCCAGGAATGTACATGAAGGTGACCTTGGATTCTCATAATCAAACCTCACCCCTCTATGATATCATAAAATCATTTTCCATCACCTCTAGGTTCCTTTTCCATCAACAATTCATATCCTCTTAGTTACCCAAGTACATTCTCAAGGTCTATGAAATTTCCTATGGAATGATATCATGCATCACAATCATATAACAATAGGTCACAACACTGTCACAATGTCGATCATCCAACATATCAATATTTTGATATAATGATGAAGGAAAAATATAAGAAACAAAGGAACAAAAATAAACCCATAAAATACTCAACACCATCCATATGAAAAATTACATTGAATGAAAAAATGAAATTAAAAGATCACAAACCCTAAAACAACTCAAGTATTATCATCAAAATATACCACTCTATCACCCAAATCTAAACTAACATCAAGTATCAAAATTCATTTAATAATGTAGACTATGATTTCATGATTCTACATCCCCAAGGAACAAACATAAGGGTCCCAAGAAAAGGAAACCATTTTTCACACCATCAATATAAATATGAAAAGAACTAAGGTTCACATGATATAATTTATAAAGATCCCTAAATAATCCACAATAATGAAAATACTCAATAATTCTACACTCCAATTTCATAGACAACAATAAGGATCAACGTAGACTACCACCAGTAACATTCTACACCTCCACCATTTCCAAATAATAATTACAAGGAATATTCTTATAGAAATATTATCTTAAATAATATGTTTCCCTATAGTTAAGAGCTTATGATCCCTCACATAAACTTCCCCTTTCCGGTCACCCAACATATAAAACTTCTTAAGGTGACCCAAATTAAAACTCCATTTAAAAAATATAAAATATTTTGAACACATCCTATTAGTATATCCTTGTGATCTATTATAGAAACACACAATAGAAATCTTTTTTCATTTTGAGGATATACATTATCACCCATTATTAAGAAATTATTACATTCATATAATTTCATGATCTCGACATTAGTTGAAAAATCCATATCTAAAGACTCTTGATATGAAATTATATAGACATAGTCATTATTGTAAAAAGGTATGGGTGAATAACTTTTATGAAATACACATAATTAGGGAAATCATTACCAAATTTTTCAGCTAATAAAATATCAAACATGATAATTTTATTGAATACTCCACAATCGATAAATCAACTTGATTGAAACCGAAGAACTATATAGATTTCTCCTTTGTAAAATTTTCCTGATACTAAAATTGAAATAATAATGATTAGAAGACTTCACATGATATTAGTTTATAAATACAAGATATTTTAATAGCTTAAAAAATGAATAATATTTACCTCAAAAAAAATATTGACTAACATGGTCATTAGTTCATCTGGATTCTTGAGAGAATCGAAGATCCACTCAACTTTTTCAATCCACTTCACTCTATTAGGAGAACATTGTTCACCTTTATAAGAAGGTGGATGAAAATCCAAGAATTTATGGATGGGTTTCAATGGATGTATGGTATCTAGAACCACCACTATATATAGTGATTTGATTGATTATTCAATAATTTATGCCACTAACAGAATATGTGAAGAACCACTCTAAAAATTGGACAAATGAATGAATGTTCTATCATTATAGGAAAACATTATGGGGTATATTTTTGGTCATTATGAAACACACACTCATAAAACAAGGAATAAAAACGTCCCTAAAATGGAATAAAATAAAGCCAAATTCTATCAAGAAATAAATAAACTACATTATCAAAGAATAATTTACTTCAAAAAACACATAATTTCACTATTTATAAAACATTTCTATTTCTTTTCAAAATGTAAAATATTATTATAAATCCCTAACAGTATAATAAATACATTAAATTATCATGTAAATTATTTAATGTTTTCAAAAACAATAATTCTTTTTTTCAAATTTCCAAAACCACTAAAATTTTAATATCAATACAAAAAAACATCTGAAACATTTCTTTATATAACCACGAGAGAATATTTTAAAATTAGTTTACCAAAAAAAATCATAATACTAGAATTTTGGTAATTGAAATAATTCATCAATTGAATAAATAATAATTTATTTGGGAAAATTAATTATATAGGAATGGGATTTAAAATAAAAAACAAGGGTTTAAATATAAAAAAACCAAACAAAAATCATGAAACATACAACATCAATAAGCATTCTAACCAACCTCAAAGGTGTAAAGTCACCTAGAAGAAAATGGATATGGAGTCATGTTTAGGAATAGGATAGATCTATTCATTGATTGGTCATATGGGTTGATAAAAAAACATAAAAACCCTCACAAATGTTCAAGAATGTATTTCAAAATTAGTAACATCGATTCCTCATAGATTTCCAAACTATGAAAAAATGGTGTGATTTTTCCCATTCTTTCCTTCATATTCTAATATAGATAATTGATTAACCAAATAAAATATATTATAATTTGTAATATAAATATAATTTTTATAGGAAAACAATAAATAAAAATAATAACACAGTCACCCACAACCCATAAAACACAAGTCACATTGTGAGGATTTGGTGATCAAACAACCACTAATAAACTACCACTTAAGTCTTGACACATTAGAAATTTCCATTCTACTATGTAAAACCCAAAATTTCATAATGGATTTCTAGGAGAATTGATTTCTTTATAGTAAAGACAAACTTTTATACAATTTATGATAAACCATCCCATAGTATCATCCAAACTATTATCCTATTTAACTAACCACTAACTCAAATTTTGTTCCCATTCCACAAGGGACAATGAGAAAAACCTAGGGATCAATAAATAACCATTTGGAATTATTTCACCCAGAAATCATTACAATAAAAAAATTACATTATTTAAACATCATCAGATACTTATATTAGTACAAACATATCATGGTACAAAGATTCACTATAAAAATGAATGATGAACATAAAAACCAAACGATATAAAATAATAGTCTAGGGACACCCACCATGTACCATGTAACCCACCCATAGTCACTATAGAATGAACCCACAATGTAATTTGAGATCATGATCATATGATATAAGATAATAAAATATTAAAACACCAAATTGTATTTGTAGTGTGTGAGATATAGATAGAATTATGATTACTCAAATGATTCTATACAATTACTTCATTATAAAATTCAATTATCCTAAAAGAGATTTAAAATAAATAATGTACAAGTCATAGTTTATAGTTAGTGTTTCAAACTTTTGAGAATCATTTATCAAAACAAATCTATATAAAATTGTATTTACCCATTAAAAAAAATAATTTTATTCAAAATAATTGAAGACCATTTCACAATCTAAATTCATATCAATCATAAAATATAAGAACATGAAGTTGATATAAAATATTTATTAAAATACAATGTGTTAAATATCAATAAATAGATCAATCCATAGGAATAAAAAATAAATAAAGGAAACGCTTGTTCTAGTTAGTGAAATTGAAATCTAGCATGTATCAACTATCAAATATACAAATGTAATGTGTACATACCAGGTACGATAGTGAGTTGATAATAAAGTAGATAATAATTTAACATTATGAAAATTAAATGGGATTAAATCTAGTATCACAGGCCTCATGCAAACAAATTTAAGGAATACCCCATTTCCTAGATACACAACCATAACATAAAACTATTCATTTTATATATGAATCCACTATATAGGATTTCTGTCATCTAGTTAAAAATATTTCAAGTTCATTACATCTAAATTCCAAGGTTCTCATTACTACTCAATGATATGAGTGAGATAATCAAGATATGAAGATCACATGGAGATCCTTATCAATATCAATATTGGTATCATGCCGTCAAATCACATATCACTCTCACCACCAAACTCTATAAACCTAAATAATCCATTTTCCACACCCATCAATGGGAAGTACAATAGTAAATAAAATTCTACAACTATGTATTATTATAATATGGGCTCATAATAATGTTCTCAATGGCCCACCAATCATTATTAATTTAAATTCAAAACCATTTCATCATCTCACCCAAAAATAGAAAATATACCCGCTTATTTTCAAAATCATCACTATATTTCCAAACAGTCTTTAAAAGAATCATTTCATTTAAAATAGAAAAAATAATTAAAGGTTGTTTATAAATTTAAATTGGTTTGAATAAATTAAAAAACTTGGGTTCAAACCCTCTTTACTCATGAATAAACCCCTCATTCCAAATATTCCATTAAAATTGGAAATAAAGGTAAAATCATTCATTGTGGGGGATCTTGGTCATTTCAAAAATTCAATCATTTGATACTATTTAAGAAACATTAAATAGTTCAAATCATTTCATTGAAATCAAGTTATTTTATTTTGGGAATAAAAACATAGGAAAACACCCTCACTTTCACCAAATAATACTTTAAGAGTAAATAGAAAAGGAAACAAAAGATACCTGGAATTCAAAAATTCAAAAAAAAGTGAGAGAGATCAAGATAATATCCATTCAATTAATTCAATGATAAATTTAATTTAAAATGTGACAAATAATCATAAAAAGGAATTTCAAGGCCAAATTTTATAGAACATGTGTTAGAAATTAAGAAATACATATCTATGTATTTATCAAGAAAAACGAATTAAATGATGAATGAACATCATAGAAATACCTTTTTAGAAATCTAAATTCGCACAACAATGTATCTAATATGTGTCACTAACATTGTAGATCAACTGATCTATGAATAGAGAACCTGCGAGAAGTAATAAGAGATCCTTGTTCCAGAATATCACATCAATAATCCATGATATATTCAATCACAATTCCACCATAACAACTAGGAATAATTAAAAAAAATGGGAAGGTAGATTGAAAACCAAGAATAAAAGAACCCACCAAAAGAGAATCACTACTATGACCATCACATCAATCGATCAAGTGATGATATTGGGAGAGGAAATATTCCTCTAGAGGGATCCCAAAATCCAACAGATCAATATATTATATAATATGACAATATTAGGATTAATTATGAGGTTTTGAGATTTTAATTACAATTTTCAAGGCAATTAAATGTCATCCTCATGGTTTTATGGGTTAGGTTGAATGACTAGAAATAACTAAACGCATAATATTGCACCCCAAACATAGCCACTGGAAGATCTTCATGGTAAGGACACACTTTTAGTTTAACCATGTGTAAACCATGTGACCCATTTTGTTCAGTTTCATGGTTGGGATGTATAGACTTTCTAAACATGCCCCAAAAGTTCACCCCAACCTAGGCTATTGGATATGTTGCACATTTTGGCTCCATGGTTAGTCAAACCATAAGATAATTGTTCACATGACCGTAGAACCTAAAAAACTAAAAAACAAAGAAATTTATATTAAAATATATACAATCAAATGATATTCAAATCAGTGGGTAAAAACAAAAAAATTTGGGATTGTGATGTTAAAATGAGTGATACCACATTAAAATAATTATCGCAGTTTATATTTTCCTCACTACCATTATTAATCATAAACTTTTGAAAATAGGTATTTTATTTGTAATTAAAAGATCTAGGGGATTATTTCAACCCACATATATATTTCTTTAACACACACACACACATATATATATATGCTTCATCAATAAAATCCAAGAATCCACTAAATTTAAAAATTTTAAAAACATATTACTTATATTAAATGAGGAAATAATAATTGGAATCCTTTTAGATGTATTACAATAAAGATTCCATATATTTAAATGTTATTATGGTAAAAATTTTATAGACAATAGAAAAAATTCCATCCACATCAATTCCATCAACAAGACAACACCCTTTACACATATGTCATGTTTTATTTCATGAAAACTATCCATTTTTAGTCAAACTATATAGGAAGAACCACTTGCCCTTGATAAAATTATTATCTTCAATAATGTGTAACAAATACCATGCCTCAATATTTTCAATATGAACTAGTCATCATTTATAGAATTAACCAACTATAGATTCTCTATTTATTTATTCATGTATATTTGATCAAAATTAAAATATAATTTCATATGCGATGTTTTCATCATTAATATTATTGTATAAAAAAAATTTCCTTTTAAAAAAATAATGTTTTATACCACTAAATTATCACTCATTAATTCACGAGTTAATCAATATTATTCTTCATTACATCATCATATTCAATTTTCAAAATAGATGAATTATAACCTTGTTTTCAATATCATCATTCTCTAAAAAAATTAATTGTCATCATTTATGGATAATAGTTGTTCATGTGTGATTTACTTCATAGAATGATTTGCAACCTTTATATCAAAAAAATCATAATTATTCCATGTCTCTTTAGTATAAATAATTTAACCTCTTATTTATAAAGGTTGAGCAGGGAAGATACATTCAATATCTTTTTTGTTAAACTACTAAATATTTTTTACCATTGAGATTTATTACAGAACTTCTCCCAAACACTAATAAATTTTAAAATCATGGGGACTCATTAAAAATTTATCTAATAATGTTATAAAATTATTTGATTTATTTATTATTTTTTTATAATATTAACTATTGTACCAATATCTTGTCTCAATTAATATCAAGATCTATTATACTATATCATCATAGTATAATAATTATAAACTAATATTCCTTTATTATTTTCAATAAAATATTTTTATGAGTATATAGTTCATTAAGATCATGTTAAAATCCATACTATTTAGAATATGAATAAAATGATTCAATAGATTATTTTTCACCATTACTTCCCTAGATAATCTGTATAGAGGAACCACATATATTTAAACATAATCAGATCCTCCAATTAATTATTCATAAACATATTACATATGAATAATAGGAAAATAATCAGTATATGTAATATTTTACCTATCTCCAATTATAGATTACATCCTTATAATCCCAAAAATGAATAAATGAACATGCTCTATGGATGAGATGTTCAAATATCAATATTTTTCTATAATGAGGGATAATCCTCCCATTTTCACAAGTAAATGACATCTAGTTTATATATATTTATATCATAAGAAAATTAAAAATATTCCATTCTTGAGTAATGTATCTGATTTTATCCCTAGATGGAAAATACATCAATATCACAATTGTCTTTATTATTTCAATATTATGTATAATTATTTTTCACCAACATCAACCGAAAACATGATTACCATTTTACATTGAAATTTTGTCAAAAAACACTACAATATTTTGATCTCTATTCAAAGAGCCTATTATTTTGTAAAATCACTATATTTCCTATATCTAAAAAATGACACATTAGTAATATATTCTTTTATAGGTAAATTAATTATATATTTCCTGTAGAAATTAATATATCATTCCCATTATACACTTAACAAACCCATTTAGTTTTACATTACCCATAATTTCATAAGGATACAATATATATAATAATCTAATCCATATAACCAAGTGGGGACACTTGCATTATTACATTTTCATAATATAAAGGAAACCAATCTCAAAGGACTACATAGTTTATTAGTCTTGGTATAATAGTTACATAATTGATTATAATAATGTATTTTAATAATTTTTTTTAACATTTTTTAGATTATCATTATTCCCTTTATAATATCCATGAAATTCATTGATAGAACACTTCCTGTATTAATGGAAATGAAAGGAAATTAATTTTGAGACCAAATTATTATTAAGGGTTACGTAAAATTGAATCTTTCATGAGAAAATGAATAATAAAAAATAAATCATAATCAATATTAAAATGTAAATATATGAAAAACATACATTTAATCAATAACACGATAATACTTATTAGATAAAAAAAATTTAATATGTGTCGCGAACCATCCCAGAGGGGCCTGTTCCATGACTACCCCAATCCCACCTCTGATAGGCCAAGGGATGGTGTCAAGCACCGAGTCGGCATATCCCACAATGGGATGCATTTTCTTAAGTACCTATAAACACACACACACACACACACACACACACACACACACACACACACACACACACACATCTCCAAGACCAAAATTCGGGAATGTAAAAATACTATGGAAACAATTCATGCATATACTATGATACCAACCATAGAGTACAAAAGTAGGAAACTATAAATTTAACAGGGCCATAATAGAAGCCGAAAAAAATAAGAAGTCTGTAAAATTAAATACAAAAGTTCTTAAACTCATCCACAGAAAACCATACCGGAACGGTAGATGTAAGATAGATGTATGAAGCTGTAGGAGAACACCTCATCTGTCTACTAACTCTATGCACCACCTGGTCCTGGTCCACCTAGAACTCCGTCCAAGAATTGATTGTATGTACAAGAAATGAAACATTTTGGAAAAGCCTATGTAGGGATGAGTAAAACAATACTTAGTAGGATACCCAAAACCACAATGGAATACCACTTAGAAATACATGATGTTCCCACAAAGTAATACATGAAGTATATCATAAATAAATACATGGTATACCACAAAAGAAATACAAAAATTACACTACAATGAAAACACACAAAGTACAGTCATCTCACATAGGTATAAGTCTATAGACAAAAAGTATAATTATCTATTTATTCTATAGAACACCAAGTATCGGTAATACACAATGTGTTGATAACACATGAACTGTGGATAACACATGAAGTGTGGATAACACATGCAGTGTCGATATCATACAGAGTGTTGATAACATATGTAGAGTCATTAAAAAACTGATTGTTGATAACACACAGAGTGTTGATAAGTCATGTAGCCCCCAAGTCACGTAGTCACCAAGTCACATTGTCACAAATTCACATACACCTGTAGGATTACAATTATAGCTCACTGGTACCAGGGGAACCTACTCTTTAATCCATTAGGTATTATTACAAACTCCACAAAAACTCACTTAGAGTAACTAAAAATGGTTGTCTCATCACATGGGTCCCAACACCATAAATGGATCGTCAGACAGACACACAATTTGAAAGTTATGTCTGATTTTTATAAAATGGTCCGACCAAGGTCCGGTCCTGGGGCATTTCAACCCGCCAGACCTGACCCGACCCATCGGCCAACCCGACCCAACACGGTCTGGTCTTTCCCAAACTGGTGCACTATGCCTACTATACCTGGCCCTCTAGGCTTCTAGGTCCATCATGTTGGGAAACTAGATTGGCCCTCTCTACGCGCCAGTTCGGTGCACCACACATGGTCTTCCCTTAATGCATGCCATTTAACTCCACAGAGGGCAACACCATGTTCACACGGTTGGACCACCATACACCAACCCCACGGCTTTTCCACCGCCATGAATGCGACCTGTCCTCACTATGTCCCCCTGTCACTGCCTATGTCAATGCTCAGGTCGTGGGGTCCCACACGGTCCCTCTTGGACTGCATTCTGCTGCCGGTGTCCTACTCTCCTTTCCTCACTCTCCACTTGGACTGGCCACACCAGGAAACATCCTATCATCACCCTTCCAGAAGCCCTCCTGGACTGAATGGAGCCGTTGATCTGGGTGCCACCATGCACCACGTCACTGTGCCCCTGTAAGCTGCTACCTCTACCAAACTATGTCACACATTAAGTGGAGCACCTCCGTGGTGTCATTGGGGGTGTTAGATAATTGTATTCAGGTTGTTGTGCCATGAATAGAAGGTGCCAAAATCATCCTATCATACAATAATGAAGAATGTGAGGAGAATAAAGAACATGGGAAAAATGAGAATCACCAAGAACCCAAAGGAAATATCTTGGTATTAGTTCATTTCGACCTTGATTTTTCCTCATTTGAAGGATTAGTGAAGAATGATAAGGATAATCACAAATATCTATCACTCGTTAACCCCACAATTTAACCATCTCGCAAAAATGATTGAACCCTAGATCAACCTATTCATTAGTTTGCAACATTTTTCAATTGATCTAAGAATGGTAAAAAATCACAAAGACATCAAACACCCTACTTGGAGTTTGGATCAATTGTTGAATAAGGGAAAACCAGTGTCGTCGTCGTTCATCTATTCGTCGATCTTCGATCCAAGATCCAATCTTCGAACTGTCTTCACTAATTCTCGATCCATCAGAATTATTTGGAGATAGCTCTTTTCTTTCTTGTAAGTGGAATTACAGGGTTATGAAGATAACCATAAATTTTATGAAAAAGTTCATTTTTTAAAAATAAACCCTTTTTGGGTCTTAATAATTTTTTTAAAATATTTTATTACTGATACATCCAAAAACTAACTTTTTCTTCTGGCCTATGTCGGAAATTTTTATGCTCCGGATAAGGTAAAGTTACTATTCTATATGCCACTGTAGTCTCAT
This sequence comes from Viscum album, assembly GCA_963277665.1. Lineage (NCBI taxonomy): Eukaryota > Viridiplantae > Streptophyta > Magnoliopsida > Santalales > Viscaceae > Viscum > Viscum album. The sequence goes on from OY728157.1 coordinate 639,305,738, forward strand.
ATTTCGGATATGGAAAACCAGTTCGATTCTATTATAGTTTCAATGAAAACCTCCCACTCACTTTATTAAAAGTTTTACATTTTTCAACTAGTTTTTCTAGGAACACTAGGTATCATAATCTCACACCATCTCGACGCCTAGTGTCATAATTTTCCTAAATAATTTATATAAATAAAACTGGTGAAAATAAGAGACGTTAAATTCTCCCCACCTTAGGGTTTTAAATCCTTGAATGTAAAAACAAGGGTTACTCGACAAAAAGATGATGGTAATGAGCACGAATCTGGTCCTCCCACTCCCAAGTCCTCTCCTAGAGATTCTCGTGTAGCCACTAAACATGAACTAGTGGAATTAGCCACCCACATAGGATCCTTTCTTGTCGATCCTTGATCTCCCCTGGGTACTCCAGCAATGTCACGACATCCTTAATGTCCATCTCTCCCCAATCGATAAAGTGTGATAGATCTTCCACATACCTCTTTATCTAAGACATGCGGAAGAATTTATACACCGGGTGCAACTGCAGTGGTAGATCTAGGTTGTACTCCAGCTCACCAAATCTACCCAAAATATGAAAAGGGCCGATGTATCTTTGAAAAAACTTTTCTCCCTAGCTAAATCCCCATAATACTAGTTAAGGTGAGACTAAAATGAATACATAGTCTCCCTCCTCAAACCCCAAGGGATCCATATCCTATTATAATATGAATTCTATCAGATTTGTGCAGTCATCATCCACTCTTGGGTGATCTGCACCTTCTCGGTGGTAGCCTTAACAAAATTTTGACCCATGTGTGATGACTCTCTTGGGTTAGCCTAGAAAAGTGGTGATTGGAATGGTCACCCATGAAAGGTCTCAAACGGTTCCATACTAAAGTTGGATTGGTTGATATTGTTGTACTCAAACCCCACATGAAGTATGTGATCCTTCCAACTACAGCCAAATATAGTATGAAATCAAGAAGAATGTCTTCAAGAACCTGAATAGTCTTCTATGTCTGACTATCCGTATTGGGATAAAAATCATGCTCAAGAATAACTAAGTCCCAAATGACTCATGTAATACCTTAAACATTCAGGATGTGAAACGAACATCATGATCTAAAATGATATTCAATATCACTCCATGAATCTGAACTATCTCCTAAACATAAAGGCACCCATGATCTCTAATGAAATATTCTCATTGATCGGTCTGATGCTTTCCAACTTTGTGAGTTGGTCAAAGATCACCCAGATTGTATTGTGTCCCCTAGAGATATGTGGTAAACCCATTAAGATTTCTATCGATATCCCATCCCACTTTCACTCTAGCAGCTCATGGGGTTGGGCTCTGTCCGATGGAACCTGGTGCTCAACCTTCACTTATTGACATGTGAGGCCACAAGAAATGAACTCTTCCACTAATTTTTTCGTCCTCAGCCACTAGAACTGACATCATATGTATTGGTACATCTTTTCAACACCAGGATGTACTGCCAATGGCAAAATGTGGTACTACCTTAGGAACTCCTCCCACAACACCACTGGTATAAATGTGTTCTCTTTGAAAAAAATGACATGCTCCCCACCCATCGAATATCAATTAGGTGCTTTCTCAATGGAAAACAGAGCACATCAGGTCTCGTAGTCAGTATCTCCTAGATGTGCCTCCCCAACTTTCTATAAGAGCGGAGGGGTGACAACAAAAAAATATAGGTAAGATTCTCTATCTCCATCCATAAAGGGTATCTGTGATGCAACCAATTGGTCCAACACATCACTTATCAATTGTAAGTTAGATCTAATGCTGAGAGAGTCTACCACTATATTCCCCTTCCTAGGAGTACAGATAATATCAAAGTCATAGTCTTGGAGGAACTCTAGCCTTCTTCCTTTCCTCTTGTTTAGATATTTTTGAGAGAAGATATAATTGAGACTATTGTGGTAATAAGATATGATAAACAGATCTCCTATCAGTTCACGTTACAACATCATCAATGCGAAGACTACCACTGGAAACTCAAGATCATAGGGAGTATAGTTCTATTCATGGTATCATAACTCATGCGAACCATATGCAATCACTAATTTACCTTGCATCATGACACAACCAAGCTCAATCCCTGATGCATTTCTGAACACTACATACTTGATTCCCTCCTATGATATTCTCAATATGGGATCACTCTTCAACCTCTTCCTCAACTCTTGAAGGCACTGCTAGAACTTCCCTACCAAAATGAAGGGATTCCCCTTCAATGTCAAAGTCATCAAGGGTGCTGCTACTTTGCAAAATTATGGTACAAACCTCTTATAGTACTCTTCCAAACTAAATAAACTCCATACCTTAGTAACAATCTTGGGTGGATTCCAAGAAATCATTGCCTCAATCTTTTGCAGATCCACTATGAATCCATTATCTAAAATGATGTGTACTAGAAAGTGGATCTCCCAAATCTAGAACCGACGCTTCGAGAGCTTCCCATAAATAAGGTGCTCTTATAGTGTGTCTAAGACTATCCTTAAGTGTATCACATGCTCCTACTCCGTCACCTAGTAGACAAGGATTTCATCAATTATAGACACCACAAACTGGTCTAAGTAAGGATAGAAGATCCAGTCCATTAGTCCAATTAACACTGCTGGGGAATTCGTTAGGCGAAATGACATCACCAAGTACTCGTAGTGTCCGTACCAACATCTGAAGGCTGTATTTAGTATATATTCATCCCGTACACAAAGATGATGATATCCACACCTGAGGTCAATCATTGAGAACCATCTCACTCCCGTCATTTAATTGATGAGGTCTTCAATAGTCAGTAGTGGTTACTTGTTTTCATGTTCACTTGATGTAGGTTCTAGAAGTCCACACATAACCTCAAACACCCATATGCCTTCTTGAAAAAAAACTGGGGACACCAAATGTGAAACACTAGGTCTCATAAAGCCCTTCCTCTACAAGTCCTCTAGCTGTACCCACAACTCAAAAACCTCCAGAAGAGCTATCTGATATGAAGGTGTATATATAGGTGACATCCCAAGGAGGAAATCAATGCAGAAGTCAACATCCCTATAAGGAGGTAATATGTGTACATCCTCGAGAAAGACATCCTCAAACTCCACCACCACTAAAGGAAACTGAAGAATCCTAACATCCACTACACTGGGGGTGAGACTAGCCAACTGATGAGTAATTGAATGCACCCTCCTATGAGTAAGTGCATCCTGCACTGCATGCATTTCCATTTCACCAACAATGGAAAAACTAGTGCCATAATTGTAGACACACTGTACTCTATGCCTAAAATAGTCAATATGAGAATGGACTATGGATAACCAGTCCATACCAATAATGACATTATAAGGCCTTGACACCACTATTAGCTGATCCCAACTGAAACATTCACCTCCTAGAGTGAGGTCACACTATCAACACCAATGTGTGATCATCGAATCCCCTTCCGTAAGAGTCTCTAAGTGTAAGGGTCGAGTTGATGGTTCTTCTCGATTTTCCAACCCCCAAACAAGGTATGTGGAATGAAAATAATGACTAGAATCTGTGTCTATCAAAACTAAATTCAGGGAGGAAAATTCAAAGATCATAACTCTAATCATTCATGGAGCACTGGGGTAATAATACTCCATTTCCAATAGCTATCATTGTCCCTATCCACCGGCACCCTGAGCTCTGGGTGGAACACCTGGGGGTGGTGGTGGTAATACGTAAAACCTCTCTCCACATCCTTCTACTCTAATTTCTCCACTTCCATGTATGCCTCCCTATGGAATTCCATTCACATGCCTCCTACTCTTCCTTGAAATCTCCTATACCATCTCATTATCGTACGTACGTTGGGTTAGGAAATCATAGTCTAGACGTCCCTGATTGCTGCATGAGTAACATAACATGTCCTTAAGCTAAATTTCTCTACCATGGGATCCCCACACTGTTGATCCCATGTCATGGAATCATACCCTAGAACGATTGACCCCATTGGGTACCTGTGTCAGCTATCATCTACCAACTACTGGTGACTATACTACATGGTGCTTTCTTGTAGCTCCCTCTACTAGCATATTCTCTTCCAGAAATCTCTTCACAGGAAGAGCTTACTCCAGTACCCCATCATATGTAGGGATTTTAATGGATATCATGGATTACCTAATCTTTTGAAATATACCATCTTCTATGGTATGGTCATTAATGAATGGGTCTCACACCATATTCGTGGAGTAGCGAGAAAGACCATTAAACCTCTCCGAGTACTCCTCCATAGTTCGACTTCCCTACTGTAGATTCAATAGATCTTATATGCACACTGGGTATATGTAGCTACAAGGAAATACTATATGAAGAGCCTCTCGATGTCTTACCAGTAGATATTTGACTCATCGTATGTTTGGGTTCAATGCTCCACCATCACCCTGCTAATCCCCGAATAAGACTCGTGGTTAGGTCAACCATTTGGTCAGTAGGTGTCCTCACAAGGTGGAAGACACATGTAACTACCTCCAGAAAATCCTTAGCTATCTAGGGGTATGGATCACCCCTAAAACATAGTGTTTGATTCTTCTAGAACTCTTGAAATGAAATCATCCTATGTTTATCCTCAACCTGTAGCTCTAGTAGTAACTATTTACCGATGGGTGGCAGTATCATTGGTAAAGCACCTGGAGGTGTCATCTCTGGTGCAGAACCCTATACACCTCATCATTAGTTCGATCATCCTTGTGATCAAACAATGGAATCATGTCTGGTTGTCTACATTGAGGCATCCTGAAATAGATCAAGATGTAGCACAGTCAATAGAGTATACCAAATGAGCTAACTTAAGAAGGATACGATGACACACCCAACTCCTATATGATGCATGTACCATTGTTTCTCCCATGACTAGTGTTTTCATATAATGAGTTAAAAAGAAGGTTTCTTGAGTCATGGTGTATGGATACATTGACCACCACACCAACACTGGATTCCCTATAATGACAGAAAAACTTGAAACACTTGACACGGTTTCCCAAAACAATCCCCACAGACTCTTTGTCCTTAAGTAGAACCGACCTCCTCTGATACTACTCCATAACAACCCATACCAGAGGGGCTCGTGACATGACTACCCCAAGCCCACCTTCGATTGGCTAGGGGATAACAACAAGAACTGAGTATGCATATTCCCAAAATGGGAGGCATTTTAATAAGTACTTGTATATAAAAAAACATATCCAAATCCAAAATGTTGGGAAGTAAAACCACTAAGTAAACAGTGAATGCATACAATAAGATACCAACCATAGAGTTGGAATGTAGGAAAATATAAATTAAACAGGGATAGATACAATCCCACCAAAAGGAGTCTATAAAATTGAACAAACAGGTTCTTGAAACTCATCCACAGAAAATTCTACCTGAATGTTAGGTGTATGATAGTTGTCTGAAGCCATACGAGAACACCTCATCTATCTAATCACTCGATGTACCACCTAGTATTGGTCCACATAGAAATCCATCAAAGGGTTAATCATGTGCACAAGACATGACACATGCAGGAAAATACCATGCTTGGGTGAGTAAACAATACTCAGTAGGACACCCCGAAACCAAAAATGAATACCAAAAAGAAATACACGAAGTACACAACAATGAAATACACGATGTATACCACAAAAACATACACAATATATTACAAAGTAAACACAAAAATTATACTAGAAAAAAACACATGATGTATAGTCATCTCACACACGTATAAGTCTGTATCACAAAAAGAAGGATTATCAGAGGTAGTCCATCGAAAACCCAATACCAGTAAGGCAAAAAGTGTCAATAACACACAGAGTGTTGATAACACACAGAATTTTGATAAAACACAGAGTTCCAATACTACACAGCATGTCCTTAATAGACAGAGTGTCGATAACACATAGAGTTTCAATAATTCATGCATCCCCCAATCCACTTAGTCACCATGTAACATAGTCACCATATCATAGCCAGCCGTAGGATTTCACCAGTAGCGCACTTGTACCGGGATAACCTACTACTCAAGAAATTAGTTCATCTAAAAAATTCAATAAAAACTTGTTTAGATTCTGTTAGAATGAACTTCTCGTCACATGGGTCTCAACACCACAAACAGTTCATCAAACGGACACACAATTTGAATGTTATGACCGTTTTTATAAAAAGGTCTGAATCGGGTCCGAGTCGACCCCCCTAACTCGACCTGACTGGATGGATAACCCGGCCCGAGCCATCCCAACCAACTGGGTCCAGCCCAACCTACTTTTCTCAGCCTATAGGGCATGCTAGACCTGACCTGTTGGGCCTCTGGGCCACTGGAGTGGCCCGAATACTCTAGTCGTGACCACACTGCGGTCCGACTCCATGCGCTACACGCTGTCCGCCTATACCACATGATACCTAGATCCAAACAACACCACATATTGTTCACACGGTTAGGAAACTGTCCTCCTACCCCTATAGCTTCGTCACCACCATGGGGTCCATGCGGGATGCTTGACGTGGATGTAACCTCTCCTCACCGTGCCCCTCTGGCTTCGAGCTCCAATGTGGTACCTCCTGGACCGTGTACTGCCACTGCTAGTGGCCACCCATATTTCCATCATGCTCTGGCTAGGCCAGACTCATTGGGATGCATCCTGCCACCACTGCCAGTCGCCCTGCTGGTGGCCCGGCTGGACCGACCGAAGCTGTTGCTCCGGGCGCCACCACACACAACTGCCTTGTGCAACCTTAAACTAATAATTCGATCAAATTGACTCAATTCTTCAATTTATCACTTTTATAGTGTCGTTTATGTGTCATATACTTGGTTTCATGTTTTTTCTCTATGATTTGAAGGAGCAACAATCATCCCCTCATAATATCATGAAGAACATCAAGGATGGAAAAAATAGGGGGAAAAGGACAATAAAAAAATCTCTCAAAGGACGGATCATGGAATTTGTTCATGTAGGACTCAATTCATCCTTATTAAAAATATTAACGAAGAATGATAAGGATAATCACAAAGATATATCACCAGTAAACCCCATAATTTAACCATCCCGCATGAATGACTGAACCACAAATCAACAAGTTCCTTGGTTGGTCGCTGTTCGTCATTAGATCTAAGAAGGGGAAATAAAATCACAAAGAGATCAAACTACCTACTAAGAGTTTGTATTTGTCATTGATGATGGGTAAACTGCATAATCATCATTCATTAATCTGCTGATCTTTGATCCAAGATTGGATCTCCGATTCGTCGTCACCCATTCTTGATCCATCGACATTTGTTGGAGAGAGATCCTTCTCTACATGTCAGAGTAATTCTAGGGTTATGAATATAAATATATATTCTTTGAAAAAATTAATTTAAATAAAAAGAAACACTTTATTGGTCTCAATAAAATATTTTCATTAAAAATTTTATTTTTGATACATCAAAAATATAACATTTTTGTCTTGACCACGCTGGATGATGTTAGGCCTCACATATGGTAATGTTTCTGTTCTAAATGAAATGGGTCCCTCAAATATATGATTCTGGAAGTCATTTTTAAATTATTACATTTTAATGAAAAATCACTCGTGTGGTTTATTAAAAGCTTTAAATTTTTCAATGAGTTGTTCCGGGCACACTAGGCCTCGAAATATAACACCGACTCAGTGCCTGGTTTCATAATTTTTCTAATTAATTTATAAAAATAAAACTGAAGAAAATATGAGTCATTACAATATAGAATGGAAAATAACTAAACACACAATCCATTTAAATAGCATCACTATCATGAATACATAAGCCATTATCAATATGGTAAGGTAAAAAATTGAAATCGCATGCTATTTATTCAATAAAATTATAATGAAAATACATAAAAAATAAAATCATTTTGAAAATCACATGGTTAATAATAACTCAACTATTATGGAAGGAAATTTGTAAATACAGGATTTCATGATCTTAGGTATCGTGATAACTCTAGTATCATGACCGTTAAAAGGAAAGTTCCAAATTAATGGTAAAAACCTATTAAATAAAAGCAAACTAATTCATATCATGAGACTATTGATTAATTGAGGGATATATCAATATGGATCCCCACACCTCCCTTCATTTCTAAAATACTCACAATTTATTGAATAATATATTTATTTAATGAAATATGTGCCTTTTCATAACATATATGTATTGAGTAAAGAATGAAGATTTTTCAATATTTCCCCATATAAAAAAATTCAATGAAATATACAATATTTAGAAATTATATATGTTTTAAGAAGTAATCAATTACATGAAAAATAACGTAGATTTTTAGTATAAATTTAATATCTAGTTTTGTCAGGATAGTGAATATTTAAATATAATTTTAATTAATACAAATATGGATGTTGAAAGTGAATGACTATAATTAACATAGTAAAAATTGTTATAAATCACCCATATGTTGAATAAGTTTGGTATGAATACTACATATCTCCATTGGAGTATTTTTAAAATATATAAATGTGATAAATGACTAATAGAAATACCATAAACATTTCATTAAAACCATTCTTGAGGAAAATATCATTTTTATATAAAAATATTTTAAAAAAATGAATCATTAAAAAATAATTTGAATATATTTTTCATTGAAAGTATCCTTTGAAATGAATATTATAATTTTTAAATCATTTAGTGGTGATGATGGTGGGAAAACATATACATGAAAAATATGATAAAATATACATTCCTTTAACATTTTTTGTAAAAGAAAAATTGGCCTTGTTTTGAATATGAAATGAATAATTCTTTCAATTTTTTTAAAGTCATAAACTGAAAAAGTGATTTTAAAAATCATTTTTATAATATTATTAATTTTTTTTGAAAATATGGTAATTAAATAAAAATAATTTTCATCTAAAGAGTAAAATTAAGTCAAATTTTATTAGAGGAATTTTATAATTAAATTTATGTACTAAAGAATGTAAGATGATAGTATTACATGAGAAAATAATGAATAACAAAATAATAAGAAAATTTAGATGTTTTAATATCAAATTATCATATAATTTACTTAAATGGAAATTCAAGCACAAATACACATGATTAAAATGAAATTGTAAAATAAACGCTTATAAGGATCATAATATTGATGTGAGAATTAAGAAATGAATTGGTTATGTGTATGAAATAAAAATAAAAATATAAAAATTTTAAAAACAACATAACATAGTATAAATTAATTAAAAAAATAATCATAGAATAAAAAATACAAAGAATAAGTAATATAACCCAATGAAGGTAAATTGAGTTATGAAATTATTTAGCACTCGATAAAATTTAAGTCAAAAATCATTGGATGAAATAAATATATTTTAAACATAAAAAAATTTATTGTTATTGAATCATGATATTACATTTCATTGGGTAAGTATATAAACTATTTAAAAGAAATTAAGTGCATGACATGAGAATATGCCCCAATGAAGGGAAATTGAGAAGAAGTCCCTTATCTCACTCTAAAATTTGGTTGAAAATGATTTATCTTATTTTAAAATTATTTTAATAAGGTTATTAATTTACACTATAACCATATTGACATATACATTACAATATATTGTCCTATTAAATTTTTTTACCACCTATTTGTTAATAATATTTCATTATTTTCGTTTGGTGTTTGTGTTAATTTCCTTGTTTTATCAAGCATGTTTTACCATGAATGAACTGGTTCATTCCCAAATTATATATTTATATCAAATACAGAATAATATTAATGTTATATATATATTTATATTCATTAGATACATTTTTATAATCATTATTTTAATTTGAACAACGAGAATGGATCCCATCACATTATAGAGATGGTAGGCCATATATATGCATGACAAAAGATATTATTTACATAATGGGTGAATGGTTAAGGAAATTAAAGATATATTAATTTTAAATAATAGGTAATTTTTATATATATCACATATATTTACTAAATTTATCAATATTAGCTTCCATGTAGAGAAAAAGTGAAAAATCGACTACATCGATTCGTGAGGCAATAACCCTATGTATAGACAAATGACATTATCATAATTTAAAAGGAATATAAAATAGGATGTTAGAAATTATATTATAATTATAAAACTATAATAATATATTAAATATCATATACATGTGTTAATTTTGCCATTATATCTTGAATTTAATAATGGTGATAGAAAATGCTTTACATTGGTTTGCGATGCAGTAGTCTGTTGTACACACGATCGACAGTCTCATTTAATATTTAATGGAAGAGGAGATTCATATAGTTAATAAAAATTAAATAATAATATATCATTATACTTATATATGTATTATATTACATAATAATGTTTTAATAATAACTTATGGAGGTGGAAGAAGAAACAAAATAAAAATTCTCCTTTAAGAATGTCGCCTCTTCTTCATACATGTTCTTTAGGTCTGCACCATAATAATTAATAGGATATATTTTTGATAAAAAGGTAACTAATATATTTTCAAGGTATTAATTATTTTAAATTGGAATGAATTTTATGTTTCTTTTGGATGTGTACAAATTAATGGATAGGGGGAGGCTTTTTATAATCGGGGGAGAGGACACATATGGAAGTTTTGAAATGATTCAATTCCAACCACAATTTTATCATTTAAAAATCCTAAAAAATGATTTATTATTGAACCTTAATGGTGATAAAGTCACCATATGTAAATAAAATTTGTATTGGATACGAATTTAGGTAATTTTCACCCTTATCTTAAAAGATTAACCCAATGTTAATCATTCTTTACAATTTGTGTGATAATTAATATTTACAGATTGTTCTATTCATAATGGTAAAAAATTTACATGACCATATTATATAATATATATAATTATTTATAAAAATATTTAATCCCTCATTCCATAATCAATTAAAATAATATAAAAATCCAATATAAAATTTTACCAGCAGACACGATTAAAAAGAGGGTTTCCTAAGAGAAAATAGTTACAAATATTTAAGGTTTTAATATCAAAATTCAATATGAAATTGACTCAAATAATCCAATTAGATTAAATGAAATACATTTGTTTTAATTTTAATTTAAAACTAATATAAAATATAATGGAACTCTGTAAATTATTTAAACAAAAAGAAAGTTTTAACTTAAAATCAGTATTTTTCACAAATTATCAAAAATATAATTATGGAATAAATTTTTAAAATTTTAAAAAAGACAAAATTTATATTAAAATTATTAATAGGAATTTATTTTTATCATATAAATTTTATAAAACCTAAAAAAATTAGTTTTAATTTTTTTGAGTAAAGCATGACTAAACACTATTTCTTAAAAATACTACTTCTTAGAAAAAAGTTCTTTTTTATGAAATTATTTATATTTATATTTATAATTAATTTATAACCACTGAACCTGAAGAAACTATATATTTTCATAAATTAGACAATATTATTTATTTACACAAACATAATATCAATGTTTTAAATAGAAATATTTTAATTGAGTATTGTGGTTCATTTTAACCTTGGGCATTGTGTTCTATAAGATATGAAAGAGAAAAACTTTATCTGAATATAAATATATAATAAAGTATTGAGGTTTTACAAAATATTATATATTTGTGTTTAATTTTATTAATTTTATCAAACATGAATTTACACTTTTAATATATCATAGTGTTTCATTATCTCCAACTTAATTAAATTGTGTCTTCTCAATTCAAATATGATATTGGTAATAAAAGGTTTTTCATTTTGAATTAACATTGTTGAAATATACACTTCATTATAGTATTAATAAAAAATCATTTTGATAAAAGATAAATTTATACAATAAGGTAATCTAAAATTATACCTAACTAGGTTTGCACATAAGAGAAGACATGTTCAAAGTGATGATATATACATCCAAGGAAATTATAAATAATTATAGAGATATATAACAATCATTGATCACATAAAATGGAGTGAAAAAATTAATGATAATTACTACAAAATAATATAACTATATTTATTTAACTTAAAATTTTATTCATTTTTTATGCATATATTATGATAAAAATATTATTTAATTATCCTATTTTAAAATATAATGAATTATTTTATTATATATAAATATTATGAAATATATGTATATGATATATTTTTATTTGAAGAAAAATTTAATCCTTTTTTTATTCTATGATCAATTTACACTAAATTTCTTACTCAATGGAATGAATATCCATGAAATGATTTTTTTTCCAAAATCACTAAAATTAATTTTTTTGGATAATTAAATTCATAAATTATTTAAAATTCCTCATGAATACCTCTATATATTTTCCAATACAAATTTGGATAGCAGAAAATAATAATTCATAGACTTCAATAGTAAAATAGTTGGTTCATCATTCATATTTATTTTTCAAATTAAAAAATAAAAACAATTACATATTATCCATAACATCATGTAGTCCTGTGGTAGGTGTAACATGCTTGTTTCCATTCATTTAGGAGTTTAATGATTATGTCCTTGTAGGACGTGATGGGTTTCCACCTTTTATGGGAGTCATATTTTTTTGAAAACAATATTAATATAATTTTAATTACGTTCTCAAATTTAATAACATATAATTACCTCAACATCAAAGACATGATAAAACTGAAAGGTTTTTAATATTGTTTATTTTTTCCTACTAAAGCTAAGAAATTATTCCTTAAATATTTTTTGACTAAATAATTTACTAAAAAAATGTGTTATGTTGACATTAATGTTTTCCAAAAATATCATTAATCATTTAATATTCCTACCTAAAATTTTGGAAAATAACTATTTATTGATTTGAACATATGATTAGAAATAATCTCAAAAACTGATGATGTTATCATTAATTTTTATGTTAATAAAAACATATATGATTCATATTTTTTATACATTCTTTACATGATTCATGTTTGTTATAACCAAAATAAAATTAGTAAAAAATACTTCTAGAATTTAATTTTTCAATCCAAAAAAATATACACTTCAACAATTTTATTTCAACATAGAACCTTATTTATTGTAGGGGTTAATCTTTAGAAGAGATAATTAACTAGGATAATTCCCAGGTTCAACACATTTTATACAATGAGAAATATGTTGATTTCTAGCATGAAATTTATTTCCTTCTATAATAATCTTAATTTATCCTAATAAATCCATTAAATTATTCCCTTATTTTCCACACATAAAACATTTTCTCATTTATATGAGGGTTATTTGTTGGTGCCTCTTTCTACATTTCTTACAAGAATGAAATTACACATTGATTCCCCCATTAACAACACTACTCAAGATATTAACAAGCTTTATACTTCTGTTATGTGGTTAGTCTGAGGGTTGTTTAAGGTATATGTTTCTAATCATATTTTGAGATAACTGATTAGTTATAATCATGATATCATTCACCCTTGGTAAAACCCCACTTATTTGATCATAGTCACTACATATTCATTCCTATTTAATGTTAACATGATTCCTTTGAGTTCCACCCATTGACTAGAATAAATAAGCATAATGTGAGAGACAATAATCACAATAATAAAACCATATAATAAATATAGGATGTCTTGTTCGTGAAACATTATTTTCAGTCTGATACACCATGTCTCAAACATATTATATTCATTAAAACCATATATTCAATCCATTTATAATAGTTTTAAATGAAAAATATGAATTATCAAAAAAAACTGTAAGAGTTTCCAACCTGGTGTCAAGTAAGACGCGTTATCATGTACTAGGTAACACTTGAGTTAATAACAATAAACCTTTTTCCGAGTTATTACCCCAGATATATATGTTCTAGAACTACATCCACATGTAGAATCTATACAGGGATTTATTTAATGAAATTACCACACCATATCTACCTTATATTTTCTTATGTCTTTTCATATATATATTCAAGTTCTATCGTTGGTTTATATTCCAATTTTTTTTACTTATTCTAGTTTCAACAGATTTTACTAAAATTCCTTGTATATCAACTAATATTATCCTAACGCTTATAACCTAGATCTAGTGTCTTAATTAATAAATTTTTATAAGATACAAGGAACCACATCATAAATAACAATATTGTTTAGTTGTATTGGTAAAAAAGATAAATACATGATTACCATATTAAATATAAATATACCGAAAATAAAATATAATTTGTTTAGAGATTATCATTATTCTATCAAATATATCCTTAAAAATTATTAATAGTACACATCCTATATTTAAAACATATAAATAAAAATATATTCACCTTAAAATTATCCGTTTTTGTTATGTGAATAGGATGATATCATGATTAAATTATAGGGACCAAGACTAAACTTAATAGGAAATAACATCAATTTGGATGAATATTCAGTACATTACAATAATACATTCCCAAGGACGATAATAGTTTAGTGTCTTTGGAAACAAGGAAACAAAATAATCTATCCTAGTGAAAGATCCTCAACATATCCCATAAGGATCTCCACGTTTAGTACTTCCACTGAAAACCATTATTCGTAAACTATGGAATGTAAAAATAAGAAATAAGTGAGATTAAATTCTCAGTAAGGGTAAACAAGGGAGATATGTAAGCTTAATCATGAGCATAAGGGTATGAGAAACTGATCATCAAAATTAAATATCATACCCTTTATATCAATGATCATATACGTGAAACATGTCATAAATAATCGTAGTTCCAAAGACATGAATCATAAAGAAATAAAGAACATAGGTCCAGAAGGCCTAATATAGGAATAAAACAAAGAAGAGTTGCAAACACATAAGCAGATAATGATTTCTATTGTATCCAAGGTATCACATTCCAGACCATCTTATTATTATGGGTTCACTCCCCATACCATATTAGTAGTCATGGTTCACACATATGGCCATCATAGTAGCATTATTTCAATCCTCATATCATTTTAGTAGTAATGGTTCACTCCCATGGACATTATAGTAGTATGGGTTTACTCCTAATTAAACTTATTAGTCATGGTCACTCATATGGCCATAATAGTAGTCAAGGTTTGCTACCAATTCCATCTTAGTTTATCTTAGGAAATATAAATCTTTACCCAATGAATTAGATGGAGATATAGGTCCCACCCATATGATAATGAAATCATATAGAGTTGTACCACAAAAATATAACCCATTTATCATAAACATAAACTAAGGAATAAAATGGTTTTCTCAAAAATCATTCCATCAAAACATAAACCATTCAAATAAACAATGTGAATTTATTCTAGATACAATAAAAAATTATGTCATTATAGGTGGGGAATAATTTTGAAAGATCACATGAAACATGAATTTTACTTAATAATCATATTTTAAAACATGAAATATTTTCAAACCCCTTTTCTTCAAAACCAATTTTAAAACATGTAAAGGAATCAAAAAAATAATTTAAATTAGTTCTTAAGGAAAAAACCATTTCTTTTATAAAATAGTTTTTTTGATAAAATGTCACATTATTTTAAAATAAAATATTTTATTTGAATTAAAACTTGTAATATTGTAGGGTAATATTCAAGGGAACAATTCTTTATGAATGTGTATAAATACATTTATTCCATGTATGTTAAAATAAAATATTCTTCTAATGCATTTATTGGAAATGTCAAAAAGTAAATCATTTGGAAAACCAAAAAATGATTCCTTTCAAAGAGTGTAGTAAAAAGTGAAAAATGGGTAAAAATGATATTAAAAATTAATAGGAGAATAATCAAAAATTTTATTTTTTTTGTTAGAAAACATGGACATGGATGATAAATATTACATAAGAGAGACTTAAAATGAAATAATCCCAAATATGGAACTGATTGTGAAATCACATGATAAAAAATAGAATTGTATGCCCCATGTAAAAAGAAGATTATAAGAATATGGAAATATCATAATATTCTTGATAATACTCAAAAAATTCATTCATTTGAAGTATATACACTACTTAGAATAAATAAGTAGTGTGCATGACAAGTGTCTCACAAAAATAAAGGTGATACATAAATCAATCACAGTGTATCTTGAATCTCTTTGTACATGAAAAATATTCCTATATAATCAATAAAATCTTATTATAACTATTTTACAGAAGAATTTTCTAATATCTAATACCACATATGGTTTTATTATATCCTTATATTACATTCTTGTTAACAATCCTATGTTAAAGCTTGACTTTGGGTAATATTCTCTTTGTTTTTCGCATGGGTTTTAACTTGTTATATCATATGTCTTTATAATTATATCATGATTATATAATTTAAATCATTATATAAATATCATGTACATATATTATATTTATATTAAAATAATATATTTCATGAAGAATTATGAAATGGAATACACAGTTCAAGGAGACAGCAAATTGAATGTACACATGAACACTGTTTCCATTTTAATTGTCATATTGAATGAAAAAATGTAAATAATATATGTATATATATATATATCATAATTCAAGTATAATTGTTATATAATATATATATCATATAATTTTAGAAAACCCAACCTTAAAACATTTTATGTGGTGTGTGAACGAATCCCATCGCTTTGAGGGGGCGGTAGTCCACACTTCCTCAAACGATATTATCATATTAAAACCAAATGGAAAGTAAAAAATGAATTCATTATAAAAAGGAATAAAAAAAAGACATAATAAATATTATATAATAAATATATATATATACTTTCTATCTTAATAGACACCATGATTCGTGGTAATGGAAAAATGAACAATCATCTTTCCGTGTGGTAGTAGTTCACCATACATAGAAAACGTATATTCAATATCAATTATATGGGGGTCTGTGTAAGTGAAGGTCAATAAATTATCCTAAAAAAATACTAGTATATTTTGGATAATGGTGTTTTCATGAAATAATGGAATAAAGACAGTTTATGGGGTGGGGAAGAAAAATAAAAAAATGAGCTTGAGAGAAGATGTTACCTCTTAACCAGGTAACTCCTTTTGCATTGTACCAAAAGGATTACTTGAGTTGTTTTATGCCAAGAATATGACTATAATTAGAATTTATGGATGTTTGGAGAAGAAATGGGAAGTTTTTTTCTGAACCAAAATTATTTAAAGGTGTGAATAGAAGAGAAGTAGAGGTTCCCTTTTATAAGAGGGAGGATGGGCACTTTTGGAAACATCAAAACTATTAATTTATTATAAAATGATTTTTTATTTCAAATAGTTAAAAAGTGATTTATTTCTAGGATAATACGTGTATGGGTATAAATCCTTCCATCGAGTTAATTTTAGGAATTTTTAGATGACAAAATCAACCTTATCTTTTGGGTTTAACCCTTCGTTCAGTAATTTAACTTTTATAACGACAACTTGTTTTATTACACTATAGGGTCAATTTAATTACTATAAAATGGAACAAACCACAATTGAATCATTTATGATATATTTGACACTATAAAATTAAGCTGTACAAATCTTATATTTTTATGAATTTTATAAAATTTAATAAAATATTATTTATTTAATGTATTATTTAGGTCAATTTTGATACTATTCAATATTTTCATTTTTAAACATATCGTAAAAACATGATAAATTCGAACAAATAAATATTATATATTACTAACCTGTCTAATTTATATTTAATTTTTTATTCAATTAATTAATTAAATTATATTTATTTTAATATTTTTTAATATTATTTATTTGATATAATAATTAACTAAGCAATTAATTCTTTATTTTTATACAATCCCTCAATTAAGTTATTTATTCTCCAAAAATAAAAAAATTATCATGATGAATATAAATTTATTATATTTCAAATGAATAAATTTTGTATAAATTATCTTTCTAATAATCCTATATTAATTTTTTTTAGTTATTAATGATTGATTATGATATTTTGAATTTGTCTTTAAATAAAATATAATAAATGTATTACTCTTAGTCAATTGGATTACAAAATATATTTTTTATTAAGGTTTATTTGGTTCAATAAAAATATATCCATTGAAATCCGGACATGTGTTAGGGTAATTTTATATTATTATTATATTTTTTACCTTTAATTACCCTATTTATCATTAACTGCGGTAAATAATGATTAAAAGTTGAAATTCTCCAAAATTATTTTCATCCTATTAGAACACATTTTTCATAATAATTACAACCATTTATGTCCATTTTTAGAAGTTTAATTCACAAAAGTGGTACAATTATATTTACAGCTAATCCCATAAATGTTGCTAGAAGGCGGGTAAGAGAGACGTTTGACAGATCAATTTTTTTATTTATAGTTCTATTAATTAGTGATTCCAATGTCCTAAATTGGATAAATATATGTATAATATATATTTTTTTAATTTTAAATAAATTAAAATTAAAATTAATTATTTAAATGAATATGTTGGTTTTTAACTATTCTGTAGTATTTTTTTACTGTTCATCAAAAATTGAAACTTCTCAGAAAAATAAAAAAATTTCCTCTAAGATAATTTTGATATTTGAAAATTAAAAATAATACTTATTTTATCAAAATATATTTCTATGAGGGTATAAAATTAATTTTATTATTTTTCATATGAGGACATGAAAAGTAGTTCATTTGAGAAAATCGTAGTTTTAAACATATAAAGACTTTACCAGAAAATATACTAATCATTATCAAAACCATTGTAACTAATATTTGATAATTAGTTATTACTATTCATGTCATATGTTCAATGGATAGGTTATAACTATATTATTTAAATAGATATAATAGTATAGTGTTGTTTCACAGAAACACAGTATTATGTGTTACACATGTTAAGTCGGTATTACCTGTACTGAAAGCGTCACTTATTATTACATATAACATAATAAAAAACATTGTGATATTATATAACAAACATAAATATCTATTCATTGTTGTTTGAAGTGAAAATATCATATTGTTAAACTAATTTGAAAAAAAATTATATCACAAAATCTCGGGGTGTTACATTCTATACCCCTTAAAATGATTGTCACCTTCGAAATTCATTGAGGTTAAAAATATAGAATTACAATTCATAAAATCAAAGACTGAAACATTATTTGAAAAAGAAATAGTTGGAAAATACTAGTCCCAAAGTAAATCATGACTAGATCTCTACATAGGAGAACATAGGTGATGATTTGGGCGTGGAGGAAAAGCGAAAATAGTCATAGAGACAAATAACGATCACTAATCACAAAGAAGTGAGTGATCTAGAGAAAGTTAACAATTAGAAAACAAAAAACTAAATAAGTGTGAAAGAGGTCATTGAAATCAAAAAAAAATAATAATAATAGGACACTCCTTTACATGACGGTCCCTTTTTCCTAATGTTGAATAAATTTTAAGAGAAGATATACTTACTTGATTTCAGCATAACTTCACCCTTTATTATTCCATGTTCAATTTCTACTTAATCTCTTATTAAAAAAATAGAGTTGAAGATTCATTCCTAAAGCATTATTAGATCATGATATCCATAAATAGAATGATGGGTTATTCCATATATCTTTATCTCAACAAAAAGTTTAATCCAAATTATCAAATATACCAAACTCTACCAACATTGAGATAAGAGTTTAATCTCACAAATTTATCTAAAGTTTAACATAAATTTTCCCAAAATGGAAAATCCCACAATCCTTCTAAATGATGAAAATCCAAAACAATATATAGAAGTCCAATAAATCATATTAATATTTATATCCCATATATCATATGGAATTTCATGGTTCTGAAATAAAAAACATGTTAATATCTAAATCATGTATTCTCCTAAAATAAGAAAAGAACCTGAATTACCCTACATCCTTATTTAAAACATGCATTATTCTTTATTTATATGTTAAAAAATATATAGGCTTCATTCAGGATAGCATGAACTATATTCCAATTAATCCTTAATCAGTTCTAAGGAACCTAGTATCATCCAATTTACTTATTCATATCCAACATATCTTTATCCAAATATCATTATCTCAACATCATGATCATCTTAATGGTTTTCCTTCCCTTAATCATGTTCTTTCCAAAAATATCACCTTATTACCTCAATATCATTTCATGGTTACAATTACCCTTCTACATATGTTCTTAATTCCTTATGTGAAAACTACGGTGGACCAATACATAGATGTTTCAATATTCCATAAAACTATAAATTTACTTATAAAATATTATTCTTGAATTATAATTAATAAACACTCAATCATTCCACCACTTCAGTGTCATACTCCACATTTTTAATAGTGATTTCCGGATATTTTCCTTTTACCATATCCTTAAGAGGTTGCTGATGTCGATCGTCGTCGACAACCCTTGTATTAAAGCACTGGTTGGCATAATTCCCATTCTCATTACACCTGTAGCACTAATGTTGTAAGAACTCAGATCTTTATTTTCAGGTATGTCTTTCCATTTTCTAGAGTTTTTGAGAAAAGAGGAGTTTTTTGAAATTTTTGAAGTACACGCCGTGTATTTTATGAGTACAGGCCGTGTACTCCTATGCCGCTCGAGGCCGTGTGCTGGCCGTGTCTAGGCCACACACACGGTGTGTAGGGGTGATGTGGAGGCCGCTTAAAACGGAGTACAGAAAAGCCGAGTACATGCCATGTACCCCAGAAGTACACTCCATGTATTTTCTTTTTTTTCTATTAAACGGACCGGGGTCGCGTCTAATCGATAAAACTGTCTTCTTCTCTAACGCCTTCGACCGAGAGCAACCCATATGGCCTCAGATCTTCTCTGAGCCCTCGAGCCTCCGTCCATTCTCCGAATCAACCACTGTCAATTTTGTTGGAACATCAACGGTGAGTTCTTCCTTATCCTAGATCATTGTTTTCCAATTCCTCCTCTTTATCATGTTAGCATGGGTTGAACGTTTTCTGCGTTTTTTTAGATCTATGCCGTTATGAGGAGAATCAAGCCTCTTGGTTCAAGTATATTGATATCCAAGGATCGAGGTAGGTGGTTTGTGCCTTACGGTTCAAAGTCTTTGAGTTTAATGTGCAAATTACACCAATACTCATGAACGAGTTAGTGCGTGTTTACCATTTTTCCCCTGTTGTTTTTCTGCCTTGCTTAAATGCTTGTGTAGAGGTAATTTGATCATTTTTAAGGATAATGGTAGTGCTTTGATGTTTTTACTATTCCTTTTTCTGTTTACGACCTTTGGGTCTTGTTAGACTTTGGCCGTCATGCCTGTTTCCATGCCTTGTGACCATATGATGGATTTATTTTTTTGACATGCTTGTTTTGTTGTATACTGGATAGCCAAGTAGCTCCATAGGTTTAATTTGGTTAGCCGAGTAGCTATATAGGTTTAATTTGGCCTTATAGCATTATTATCCACTGACTGGCACGAGACCGTGAGAGCCTAGTGCTATGGACTATAAGGGATAGACCGAGTGAGCTTCCCAGAGAGTCTTGAACATTATAGACTATACGAGGATAGACCAAGCAAGCTTTCTCAGAGAGTCTTGAACATTATAGGCTACTGGGGATAGACAGAGTGAGATTCATAGAGAGATTTTGGATATTATAGACTACAGGAGGTTAGACTGAGTGAGCTTACTTAGAGAGTCTTCGATTGTTTGAATTTATTTAAAACCTTCATAGGCTAGAGGAGGAATTGACCGAGTGGGATTTCTCAGAGAGTCTGTGGTATACCTGAGACTATAGGAGGATTGACCGAGTGAGCTTCCTCATAGAGTCCTTAGACCATGGGGCCAAGAGGGTTAGAATGCATGATAATCCTTAGAGAGTCCCTGACTACCCTAGACTATAAGGGGAATTGGCCGAGTGTACTTTCCCAGAGAGTCTTATAAATTTGTATGTCCAAACCAGAGGGGTTAGGCTGAGTGTACCACCTAGAGGGTTGTGGTACTTCTGGGATAGGACCAGAGGGGATGGCTGCGAGTACTTCCCAGAGGGTTCCCCATTGTGGTTGGCTGTTTGCTTCACCGCTGCTTATTGTTCTGTGGATTGATTACTGTTGTATATCATCCTACTTTACTGCTTACTGGTTACCGCCTAATGTGTACTATTTACTGTTACTTCTTACTACACTATTACCCGCCATATACTCACTAACTGTTAGGCACAGATCTTCGAGTGGTTTCCTATTGGGATTTAGTCTCACAGCCTATTTGGGTCAAGCTTTTGGGCCCAAATAGACTATGTTATTGTAGGTATATACAAGGGAAATCACCCTCAGACTTTTGGTACTTGATTTCATTGAGCTGGAGAGCATGGGACCAAGCATAGGCTTGTGATGCTGAGGAGCTGTTCACTTTTTCTTTTGTACTTGTTTTGGTACTGCTTGTATTCCAACATTGTGATCTGTTTTTCTGTTTTCCTAGATATGCATCATGCATCATTTCTTATATACATATGTGCTCCAGTTGTTTGTTGATTTAGTCTTCCACGGTTTATTATTGTTGGTTATTTACTACTTCCACTATTGCATGTTTATTTACATCTGTTGTGTACTCTGCCAATGAGGGCATAGTTTCCCCACTATCACACCCAAGGTCCTCGCTGCTAGTCGACAGCCTCTGGTATTTGGGGAAATGCGCTTAAGGTCATGTGACCAACCAGGTACGGGGCACCTCTCGGTGGCTTCCGAAACTGGGACATTACAAAGTGGTATCAGAGGTGTTCTTTTCTCTTGACTTACTATTTGGAGCCTTTATCCAGGGATATGACGGATTCGGTACTTGGTAATAAGCTGTGCCCGGGAGTAGCTAACCCGTTTATAGGGAAAATCCATACTAACTCGTTTGTTGCAGTTTTTCTAGTTTTTAGATTTTATAGTTGATATGATTTTACCTGGAGTGATTCACATGCCTTGTGTTGTTATTGTTGTTTCTATTGCGGTTCTATTTCTGTCACAACCCGATGAGATGAGGTTATGCCATCTCATGCCTCATATAGGAACTTGTTAGAAATCACATTCCATGCATTCTTTCCATGCCATCTAGGGTGCATTATCAACTGCATGTTGATGTGATAGATTTTGTGTAGATTATGCATGCTGTTGTGATTGAAGCTTGATAGAGTCTCTGCTGTTTGGTAGAAAAATTGTTGGTGTTGTACCTTACTTAAAAGAAATCCAAATTTTGGTTCTTGAGGTGTTATGAGCCCTCTTGAGTCTGAAATTGGTGGATATTTGACCTATTTTTCCTTATATATGACTGTATTGGATGCCAAGCATTGATTCAAGGGGAGTATGGGCCCTCACCAATCGGAATTTGGAACCTTCATGCCTTGTTTTCTGTGTTTTCTGGGCTTTGGTGCAGTTTCTGAGCTACTGCCCAGAAAAACCCAGAATACACTGCGTGTACTTTATGACTACACGCCATGTAGTTTAAGACCATGTCATTGACTGTGTGAGAAAGAACACGGTGTTGTGGAAATGTCTTTAGGAACACACCTTGTACGTTAGGTGCACGCAGCGTAGTATAGAGCTGTGTACCCAGCCGTGTCACTAAAAACACGGGGCGGGGAAGCTCGATTAGAAAACGCCATGTTGGTAAAGAACAATCCTTGTATCCTTGTTCTAGGTACCCGAACATGTCACGAACAACATGGGTCAGTGTTATCTTCTCCTATACACGCCGTACTTGTTCGAAACACGCCGTGTAAGGGTCATCCGTGTATTCGGCCATGTAACTAACAACACAAGTTTCCGAAACCTTGTCTAGTACACGCCGTGTCCTTAGTAAATACACCATGTAGTATAGAGTTAAGAGGACCGTGTGGGTTATCCATGTAAAGAGACTCGGGCAGGGGAATATAGTTCAAGTACATGCCGTGTATGGGGACAACACGGCGTGTAGTTAGGGGTGTTACAAGACCATAGGTGGCAGGAGTACACGCCCATTTTTATGGTTTAAGTGAACATGTTGTGTAGTTTTTATACATGCCGTGTAGTCATGTTTTGTAAACTTGAATGTTTCCTTCTCCTGTTCCCGTTTTTTACTCTTGTGTTCTTAGACTTTGATAATCCTGATCTAAGGTGTGCTTTTGATCTTTCAGAGCTAAGCCTCCGAGACATCCTCCGGTTGTACGGAAATTTCCAGACAGTGATCATACACCTAATATGGTTGACCAGGGACATCCTGAAGATCCTCCTACTATGCCAGCCTTGGCACAAGTAGTTATACCCGTTGTAGGTACCGATGCACAGTTCAGGGAGGACTTCCTGAGGATGATGCAGAATTTTTAGGGAGCACTGCCTCCTGCCCTGTCGATGGTCGAATTGATGTGGGTCTTTAAGCAGCAACATCCTCCTACTTTTTCTGGGGATGGGGGACCCCATGCCGCAGAGATATGGTTAGAGTCCACACTAACGATCTTTGAGAATCTGAAGATACCCCTAGATAAGAGGGTAAAGCTGGACACCAATATGCTCTGAGACACTGCCAAGAGGTGGTGGGAGGTGATCTCAAAGTCTGGGCGCCAGCAGAGCATGTCTTGGGATGTGTTTCAGCGCACCATCTATGATTAATTTTACCCAGAGACCTTGATGGCTGACTGAGCCCGGAATTTTATGAGTCTACAGCAGGGTACTCTTTATGTTATGGAGTACTCATCCCGCTTTACCGAGCTGTAGTGTTTCATGCCGATTCCAGCAGGTGATGAGTTGTTCCTTGATAGGAAGTTCGAGGACGGTCTCATTCAGGAGATCCATTCCTAGGTGAATATCTTCAGGTTGACGTTGATATCATCTATCATCAACCAGGCGCTGATCACTTAGTGCAATCTGAGAAATTCTGGAGTAGTGAGCCAGGGCGGTTTGACACCCAGAGCTGGTGTTCCTCCTACAGATAGTAGGAAGAATCACAGAGAGTCTTCTTGAGTAGATAAAAGTAGGCATGATGTATCTTCTGGCAGCCAGGTTATATGCTACCTGTGCGGTAGGAGTGGGAATACTAGGCCTCAGTGCTAGAGAGACCCGATAAAGTGCCGATCTTGTGGCAAGATGGTCCATCTTTAGTGATTTTGTCAGATCTTCTCACCTTCAGCTAGTGGTAGGGGTTCTTCTATACCCCCGTGTTCAGGAGATGCTTCACCAGTTTCTCACCAGTCTAGGAACTGGAGTTCTTCCGGCCATTCGGGCTGAGGTTGAGGTTGCGGCCGTGGTAGTCAGTCAACAGGTTATCAGCGAAAGTAGAGTGGATCAGCTCAGAGTGGTCAGCTAGGGGCGCAGGGCCGTGGTACAGGCCAGAATTTCGCCGTGGAGCAGACCTACCAGGATCAGGATCCCGACCCTTCTACCATTCGAGTTATGATCTTAGTAGCCACAGTTTTATCTTCAGCACTTTTTGATATTGGTGCTTTGAATAACTTTATCTCTATTGCTGTTGTGGAGAGCCTTGGTCTCTGTATCTTTTCATCTGTCGACATGTTGACACGTGACACATCGTTGGGAATGAGGACATCTAGCGTACGTCATTGTAGAGAGTTCCCTCTTGAGGATTCAGGGTGTCATTTGTTATGGGACCTCTATGTCATAAAGACGACGGGCTATGACGTCATTCTTGGGATGGACTGGTTGGTTCCCTTCCAGGTAGTTGTCAATTGCTATAGACCCTTGGTGAGTTTCGTATCACAAGAGGGCGGATCTTTCCTTCATAGAGGCAAGTGGGATGTCCTGGCGGGTAGAGCTGGACCAGAGCATCATGGGCTAGGAAGAGTTATGACCCAGATTTCCAGTCTTTATCTGGAAGACCAGGGGACTTCATAGTTAGACTTTCCTCTAGTGGTGGATTGTTTCAGGGATGTATTTATAGAGAAATTTTCATGTTTTCCTCCATATATTGAGGTAGACTTCTCGATTGAGATCATGCCCGGAGTGGCAGCAGTGTCCATTCCTCCTTATAGGATGGCTACACCTGAGTTACAGGAGCTCAATAAGCAGTTGGAGGAGTTAAAGGAAAAAGGTTTCATCTAACCCAATACTTCTCCTTGGGGTTCGCCTATCATGTTTTCAAAGAAGGAAGATGGAACCCTTTGGCTTTGTGTAGATTATTGGAAGCTGAACTAGTTGACGGTCAAGAACCGATATCCCTTGTTGAGGATCTATGACCTCTTTAATCATCTTCGAGGAGCCCAGGTGTTCTCGAAGATCAATTTGAGGTCCGGTTATCATCAGTTGTGCGTTATACCATCAGATATACCTCTTACAGCCTTCAGGAGTAGGTATGGTCTATACGAGTATACAATCATGTTGTTTAGTCTCACGAACACGCCATAAATGTTTATGGAACTGATGAACCGAGTGTTCCATCCATAATTAGATTCCTTTGTGGTGGTTTTCGTGGATTACATCTTGGGGTACTCTGACAATCGACACAACTGTGCCACACATCTTGAGATCATTTTGAGTACACTGAGAGAGCATCGGTTATATGCTAAGCTCTCGAAATGCCACTTTTGGATGGATCAGATTTAGTTCATGGGTCATGTCATCTCAGAGACAAGAGTATCAGTGGACCTAGAGAAAGTGAGAGGTGTAGTTTCCTGGGAGAAGCCGAAGAATATCATTGAGGCATGGAGTTTTATAGGGCTGTCTGGATACTACATGCATTTCATACAGGACTTTTTATTCCTAGAAGCACCGCTGACAGGTCTGACCAAAAAGGGAGAGAAGTTTTTATGGTTAGATTCTTGTGAGTCAGCCTTTCAGAAGATGAAGGGGATGTTGACGTCAGCACTGATACTGGTCTTTCTAGAGCCGGGAAAGAGCTATATTTTTTACTTTGATGCTTCATGTATTGTACTGGGAGCTGTGCTTATGCAGGGAGATGGGGTCGTTGCTTACGGGTCTCGGCAGTTGGGGGCACACAAGAGGAACTACCCGACACACGATCTAGAGTTGGCAGCTGTTGTTCATGCCTTACTCTATTGAAGACACTACCTTATGGGAGAGAACTTTTTGGTTTTCACTGACCACAAGAGTCTCAAGTATATCTTTACTCAGTGTGATCTGAATCTGAGACAACGCAGGTGGCTCGAGTATCTCCAGTATTTCGACTTCGAGCTCGCCTATATGCCGGGAAAGGGCAATGCAGTGGCTGATGCGTTGAGCAGGAGAACTCAGATTCAGGTAGTTTAGGAGGCCAACAGTGAGTGGCAGCTTATGGATCTTTTCTCTGAGATGCACTTAGAGGTGCACTACATATAGGGACATAATTTTCTTTCTTCTGTGGTTGTTACCTCTACTCTTCTTGATTGGGTGCAGATGAGGTAGCTATCAGATTCAGAGGGCTTAGTCCTATGGGAGAGTGTGTCTAGAGAGGACCCTCTTCCTGGATGGACAGTGGGCGAGGATGAGATATTGTGTTTCCATAGACGTGTATGGGTGCCAGCAGACATACGCGAGGAGCTAATGTGGGATTTTTATTCCTCAGTTTGGGCAGTTCATCCTGACATCAACAAGATGTATCGTGATCTACACTGCCAATACTGGTGGCCAGGTATGAAGAGAGATGTTGTGGGTTTTTTCATGATATGTTTTACTTGTCAGCAGGTGAAAGCAGAGAATTAGTGACCATCAAGGCTTTTACAACAGTTACCCATTCCCGAGTGGAAGTGGAACAATGTCGCGATGGACTTCGTGACCGGGTTTCCGAGGTCACCTTGATGGAGTGATGCTGTTTGGGTTGTTGTTGAGAGGCTTATGATGGTTTATTACTTATTGCCGATCAAGGAGACCTTCAGTGTTGATGAGATTGGATGGTTGTAAATATGAGAGATTGTACGTCTACATGGAGTTCCACACTCCATTATTTCAAGCAGGGATGCATGCTTTACTTCCCGGTTCTGGCAGGGACATTAGAAGGCATTGGGTACACATGTAATTTTGAGTACAACATACCATCCCCAGACTGATGGCCAGTCCGAGCATAAGATCCAGGTGCTTGAGGATATGATCCAAACTTACATTCTAGAATTTGGCAGTTCTTGGGAGGAGCATGTACCTCTTGTGGAGATTGCCTATAACAATAGTTTTTAGGAGACTATTCAGATGACACCTTACGAGGATTTGAATGGTAGGCCATGCCGATCACCTTTATGCTGGATAGAGGTAGGAGAGGAAGCTTTGATGGGAACTCATATTTTTTAAAAGACCTCTGAGTAGATAGAGTTGATTCGGAAGTGGATGGATACAGCACAGTCTCGACAGAAGTCTTATGCTGAACAACAGAGATGACCTCTGGAGTGTGGGGTCGGGGATCAGGTTTTCCTACATGTCACACCGAGGTTGGGACACAAGAGGATTCAGAGACAGGGTAAGCTTTCACAACGGTATGTCGGGCCGTTTGAGGTGTTGGAGAATGTTGGGCCTGTTTCCTATCGGTTATAGTTACCTCAGAGGTACCTATCTATGCACGACATCTTCCACATTTCTCAGCTCTGAAATTACTTTATAGACCCATATTATGTATATCAACCTGAGGAGGTTGAGCTCGAAGCGGATGCGTCGTTTGAGGAGCATCCAATCTGGATTTTCGATCACAGTACAAAGGTTCTCTGAGACCGGTATGTTCCTCTAGTACGGGTGCTATGGCATTATAGGCGAGTGCTGGATGATACTTGGGAGAGGGAGGCCGATGTAAGATAACAGTGGCCAGAGGTGTTCGAGGTTTCTTCTTCTATGCCTCAGTATGGAAATTTAGGGACAAATTTCTTTAAGGGTGGAAGTTTGTAAGAACCCGGATCTTCGTTTTCAGGTATGTATTTCCTTTTCTTGGAGTTTTTGAGAAAAGAGAAGTTTCTGGAAATTTTTGAAGTACACACCATGTTCTTTATGAGTACATGCCGTTTACCCTTATGCTGCTCGAGGTCGTGTGCTGGCCATGTCTGGGCCACACACATGGTGTGTAGGTGTGATGTGGAGGCCGCTTAAAGCAGAGTACGGAAAAGCTGAGTACATGCCATGTACCCTAGAGGTACACGCCATGTATTTTCTTTTTTTATTAAAGGGACCGGGGTCGCGTCTAATCGACAAAACTGTCTTCTTCTCCAACGTCTTCAACCGAGAGTGACCCATATGACCTCAGATCCTTTCTCATCCCCCGAGCCTCCGTCCATTCTCCGAATCAACTACCGTCAATTGTTTTGGAACCGTAGTGGTGAGTTCTTCTTTATCCTAGAGCATTTTTTTTCCAATTCCTCCTCTTTCTCAAGTTATCACGGGTTGAACGTTTTGTGCATTTTCGTAGATCTACACAGTTATGAGGATAATCAAGCCTCGTGGTTCAATTATATTGATCTCCAAGGATCTAGGTGGGTGGTTTGTGACTTACCGTTCAAAGTCTTTGAGTTTAATGTGAAAATTCCACCAATACCCGTGAATGGGTATTGCGTGTTTATCATTTTTCCCCTGTTGTTTTTCTGCCTTGCTTGAATGCTTGTGTAGAGGTAATTTGATCGTGTTTATGGAGAATGGTTGTGATTGGATGTTTTTACCATGCCTTGTTCTATTTATGACCTTTGGGTCTTGTTAGACTTTGGCAATTATGTCTGTTTCCATGCCTTGTGACCATAAGATGGAATGATTTTTCTTGACATGCTTGTTTTATTGTATACTTGATATCCATGTAGCTCCATAGGTGTAATTTGGTTATCCAAGTAGCTCTATAGGTGTATTTGGCCTTATAGCACTATTATCCACTGACTGGGATGAGACGGTGAGAGCCTGGTGCTATGGACTATAAGGGATAGACCGAGTGAGATTCCTAGAGAGTCTTGAATATTATAGACTATACAGGGACAGACCTAGTGAGCTTTCTCAGAGAGTCTATGACATTATAGACTA
This sequence comes from Viscum album, assembly GCA_963277665.1. Taxonomy (NCBI): domain Eukaryota; kingdom Viridiplantae; phylum Streptophyta; class Magnoliopsida; order Santalales; family Viscaceae; genus Viscum; species Viscum album. The sequence goes on from OY728157.1 coordinate 639,335,593, forward strand.
CCGGGGATAGACTGAGTGAGCTTCCCAGAGAGATTTTGGATATTATAGACTACTGGAGGGTAGACCAAGTGAGCTTCCTCAGAGAGTCTTAACTTGTTTGAATTTCTTTAAAACCTTCCTAGGCTAGAGGAGGAATTGACCAAGTGAGCTTCCTCAGAGAGTTTGTGGTATACCTGAGACTATAGGAGGATTGACCGAGTGAGCTTCCTCAGAGAGTCTCTGGACCTTGGGGCCAAGAGGGTTAGACTACGTGATCTTCCTCAGAGAGTCCCTGACTACCCTAGAAAATGAGGGGAATTGACCGAGTGAGGTTTCCCAGAAAGAATTATAAATTTGTATGACCGAACCATAGGGGTTAGGCTGAGTGTACTACCCAGAGGGTTGTGGTACTTCTTGGATAGGACCAAAGGGGATGGATGCAAGTACTTTCCATAGGGTTCCCTATTGTGGTTAGATGTTTTCTTCACCACTGATTATTGTTATGTGAATTGATTACTGTTTTATATTATTTTTCTTTATTTCTTACTGGTTACTACCTACTGTTACTTCTTACTGCACTATTACCTTCCATATACTCACTGAATGTTAGGAATAGATAATTGGGTGGTTGCCTACTGGGATTTAGTCTCACAACCTATTTTGGTCATGCTTTCGGGCCCAAATAGACTATTTTATTGTAGGTATATACAAGGGAAAGCACCCTTCGACTTCTGGTACTTGATTGCTTGGAGCTGGAGAGCATGGGACTAAGCTTAGGCTTGTGATGCTGAGGATCTGTTTACATTTTCTTTTTTACATGGTTTGGTACTTCTTGGATTCCAGCATTGTGACCTATTTGGCTGTTTTACTAGATATGTTTTATGCATCATTTCTTATATACATATGTGATCTAGTTGTTTGTTGATTTATTCTTCCTCTGTTTATTATTGTTGGTTATTTACTACTTCCTCTATTTCATGTTTATTTACTTCTACTGTGTAATCTGCCAATGAGGGAATAATTTCCCCACTATCACACTCAAGGCCCTCACTACTAGTCAGTAGCCTCTGGAATTTGGGAAAATGCGCTTAAGGTCATGTGACCAACTGGGTAAGGGGCGCCTCTAGGTGGCTTCTGGAACCGGGACGTTACAAAAGTGGGGGAGGTGTATTCTATGTGGATTTCTCTCAATTTTCATTTTTATCTAAGTTATTCCAATAACTTTGGAACTCAAATTATTGAGTACCTTCTTTTCCACACTTAAAAAATTTAAGATACCCCTTACAAAAATTTCCGCCATTCTTTTTTCCACACACAGAGCATAAAAAATGTTTCCTATTTTTCTCTTCATGTTTTTCCAATTTCCCTTTAAACCCCATCTTTCTCTTCTTGTCAAAACCATGTGATTGGTACATGACTCCAAACTCTATTTAAACATTGTTTGAAAACTATGAAATCTCTTTATATCTATTAAATTATCTTATGGGTAAAGCTTGTATAAGAATTTTCTTTAATCCACTAAAGAACCTATCAAATCTACTTTCAGGCTGGATGATAATTGCAGAAGTGTACATTGAATGTCTTGTGAAATTGGCTTCATAGGTTCCAATGAATTCCTCACACCTTTTCATTAACTCGGTAAAATAATTCCCCATTTTCATATATAGAATACGAGGAAAGTACTTAATGAAGACTAAGTTCTTGATCTCATCCCAATACATGGATTCAACTTCATCTTATCATCTTGTATTCTTGATTAGAGTCCCCCACTTGTCCACTTCAAATTCTAACTGATGGACAACTAGAATGAATTTCAGTTATTCATAACAATAGAAAATAGAGAATATATTTTTAATGGTATTGATCTATTGTTCATCAACAAGTGGATCAGAAGATCTGATGAAATATGGTGTATGTTTACTCATGAAGGTCTCAATAGAATATTGTTCCCCTCGTTGATCATTTGGAAGTCCAGCATGATTCATATTTTGAGAAACATGTTTGAGCATAGCAATGTGATTTTTCATTCTAAGTCCCATATCATTTAGTTTCTCCAAAGGATATTTTTAGAATTCTATATCAAAATTATGATTAAGGTAGTTATTTCGGGTTCCGTCCATTGAATAAAACCAAATCATAGAGAAACAAGTAGTTATAATAATAAGGAACCAAATAATCATGAAAATTCACTTATAGGATGTCTAACTTATGACACCTTCTTTAGTCTATGTTAATTTAGGTTCACCATTGGTTATTCATAGTCAACCTATTCTTAAATTCTTTATAATGGTTCATGAAGACTTTTAATTCCCAAAGAATATCCCATGGGAGTGTTTATCCAAGTGTGCAGCAAAGCCCATTGTTGTGTACCAAATTACCCCAAGTCAAGCCCAAAACATCTTGTTGGAGTTGTAACCCCAAGGTACATTTGCGCCAAAGCTACATCCACTTGTTTTATAAAGAAAAATATGTAGTTCTAGGAAACCACTCACCATATCATTTACCAAAATTATTGGACAATATTCTAAACGTTGACTCATACATATACTTATCCTTAGAGACATACATAGACATATCCGTATAAATATACATAAGGGTTACACTAAGGTTATATCATCCTAGTTTCCAAAATATGACTAAACCTATACTTTTATACCAACTATAGTGACCCAGGATTAACATACTTGTATATTACATCAATTTAGATGAGTTTTTAGTACATTACAATAATAAATTCCCATGTACCATAATAGTTTTGTCTCTATGGAAACATGGAAAAAAATATTCTGTCATGGTGAATGATCTTCAACATCTCCCATAATGATCTCCACCGTTAGTACTTCAACCCAACACCTTTCTTTCTAACCTGAGAAAATTAAAAATAAGAAATTGGTGAGATAAAATTCTATATAAGGGTAAACAAGGGATATATGTAAGAATAATCACAATAATAAGTGTATGATAAAATGATAATGGAAATAGAAGTTCATACCCTACATATCAAAGATCATAAAAATGAAACATGGAATAAATAATAGTACATCAAAAGACATGAATCATAAGGAAATAAAGAACATAGTCTAATAAATACTAACAAAGGAATAAAACATTGAAGTGTAGAAAACACATACGTATATAATGATTTCAATAGTCGTTAAGGCATCGCTACCAAGACCCTCTTAGTTGTATAGGTTCACTCCACATACCATCCTTGTAGTCATTGTTTAATCCCATAGCCATCATATTAGCATTAGTTCACTCCTCATTAAATCTTACTAATCATAGATCACTCATATGGCTAACATTGTAGCATGAGTTCACTCCTCATACCATCTTATTTGTCATGGAACACTCCCATGGCCATCTTAGTTTCCAAGGTTCATTCCCAAAACCATATTAGTTTATCTCATGACATATAAATCTCTACCCAATGCATCAAAGGAAGATATAGGTCCCACCCATCTCATAATGAAATCATACATACATGTTCCAAAAAAACATAAAACATTTATCATAAACATAACCAAATGAATAAAATGGTTTTCTTAAACATCATGTCATCAAAAAATAATCCATTCAAAGAAAGTAGGATGGAGGAACTGGAGACGTGACTCCCATCATAGCTCAACATCTCACTTTCCCTAAACCCACATACCCTTAATCTTCACTCCTTCACCACACATCAACATGCCATTTAGTCGGCTCTGAATACCTCAACGATGCAGACATAAGGTGATATTGAAGAACTAAGGAAGTTCTATGGATTATAATATAGCTTTTTTGTCCCGCTGGTGAACCGCTCCCCCACTCAAATCATCCAAAAAGGGTCTACATCCCACGTATCATCTTTTGAAGATGCGATTGCAGCTCAGATTGAACTCTACAATCATTATTTTATAGTGCATATTTTACTTTTGAAATGTAAAAACCCCTATAAATTAGAAGATCACGTCTCATATTTATCTATGATTTGGGGTTTTACCGACTTTAAATGAATATCCATTGGTTGGGGTAATTTCCACATAATTGTTTCCTTTTTGTATCTCAAAGGACATGTGTGGACCATAGGTTCTGTTAATATCGATCATGGAACTTTTTGGATTAATGATTGGAAATTGAGATTTTCCTTGAATGACTTCAAAGATACATATGCTATGGTTTGGGTACAAATCCATGGATTGAACTAGGTATTATGGCATTCTGAGACCCCATTTGACATCGCTTCCACAATTGGAATCCAAAATAGAATGGACTGTGTAACTTAAAAGGCAATTTATGGTCATTTTGCGTGGGTATTGATGGAAATTGATCTATGTGTTAAGATGATTGATAAAGTCATTTTGTCTACACCAAATGATGAAATTTTCATATGAATTGAATATGAGATAATTCCATCATTATGTAAATCTTTTAAAAATATTTGGACTCTCAAATTCACAATGTTAAAGAGATGTGCTATATCATAACTGCTAAATAAAGGACATGATGCGCTGCACTATCAAAGTAAGCAGAAGAAAGATTCTATTCATAAAGCTATTGATGAGCCTTTGGTGGTCAATTGTCATACATGACAAAGATGCACTGGTCATAGGAATGGTCGGTGAAAGAAATGAATCCAACTCGGAGGTTAATCAAGAAGAACAAGAATACTCATCACAAGAAGTTGTAGATGATAGGGATATGCATGAGATATATGCTCTAAAATCGAGTAAAGTTTAGTTAGTGATAGTTGTTGTGACTTCAGATAAGTGTAAGAGAAAAATTCAAACTATAAACAATGATAATAGTAGAGAGAAAGGAAAAAATGAGGTAGATTTTGAACCCTGTCCACTACAGGTTTTGGGTGTGCTCACTGATGTTATGGCTAGTGAAGTATCCTCAAATACCAGAAGGAAAGAAGATGGTACACATAGCTCTGACATACCGATGTTGGAGAGGACTTAAAACTTCTCACATAAGGATGGAATGGACCCACGCAGGAAATCACATCTACTCCTAAAAAGGTAAATAGTAATGTCAATGTTTCAAACTCATTTTTGTTGATTTCTACCAATATTATTGATATTGATTCCCCCCCTTTGAGACTACTTCAAATGTTGTGAAAGCACCGTCAGATGATGTAGGTGGTGAATGGAACCATGCAATTTTTGGAAGGAGGGGCCGATACTCCCATGGAAAAGGTGGGTTCCTTCTTTACCACATCATGAGTACAAACTCTAGAACAGGTTAATATTTTTCTATTATGTTTACTATTTATTTCTGTGCTTCATTGATCCTCCTCTGGATTATGATTTTTGGTTTCAATTAAGAGACTATTGTGCATCAATTTTATAAAAAAAATAATTCAAAGAATGTATATGAATGGTATTCTTGAAACAATAACAATGTATGTCATCATAGGTAGGGAAGAATTTTGAAAGATCACTTGGAATGTGACTTTTCCATAAAAATCACTTTTTAAAACATAAAACATTTTCAAGACCCTTTATGTTGAAAAAAAATTTAAAAACATATAAACGAATCTTGAAAATCATTTAAAATAGTTCATGAGGAAAATATGCTTTCTTTGTTGAAATAGTTTTATTTTATTAAAATGATGCACAATTATAAAAGAAAATTTTTTATTTTAAAATAACCTTATAAGATTATAGAGGAAGAATCAAGGAAATATCGAATTGTGAAGGCATAGAAATACATTCATGCCATGTAAGTTAAATTAAATCATTCTTCTCTTACTTTTTTCAGGAAAATTCAAAAAGTACATAATTTGGAAAATTAGAGAATTATTCATTTCAAACCATGTAGTAAGATGTCAAAAAATGATAAAAATGAATTTAAAAATCATTAGAAGAATAAAAAAAAATTATGAAAACATTTTTATAAAATAGGTAAATGGATGGTAAATATTACACAACATATAGTTAAAACAAAACAATCCCAAATATGGAAGAGATTGTGAGATCACTTTATAATCAATAGAATCGAATGCCCCATGTAAAAAAAAATTATAAGAATTTGAAAATATCATAATTTTTTTTATAATACTCATAAAATTCTTTCATTGGAAGTATATACACAGCTTAAAAAAAATATGTAGTGTATATGACACATGTCTCACAAAAATAAAGTTGAGATATAAATCCCTTCCATTTTGACTTGAATTTCTTTGTACCTGAACAAGGTTCTAGTATAATAAATAAAAATTTATTATAAATATTTTAAAGAATCATATTTTTATATCTAATACCACATATGGTTTAGTTATAACCTTATATTACCCACCTGTAAACGATCTTATGTTCAAGCTTTACTTTGGGTAATATTCGCTTTGTTCTTCGCATGTGTTTTAACTTGTTATATCATTGGTACTTATACATATATCATGATTATATAATTTAAATAATTATATAAATATAATTTATATTACAATATTATTTAGAATTAACATGTATGAAATGGAATACACCATTCATGGAGATGACAAGCCATACATATACATGAACATTGTTTCGGTTTTAATTGTCGCATTGAAAAGAAATATGTAAATGATATGTGTATATATATATGAATATATATATTTAATTATTGATGTATAATAATTATATCATATATATATATATATATCATATCATTTCACTAAAACCATTATTAATGCATTCCATGTGGTGTGTGAACAAATCACATCGCTTTGAGGGGACAGTAGTCCACACATCCTCAAACGTGATTATTGTATTAACACCAAATGGAAAGTATAATTTTATGTGTTATAAAAAGTAATAAAGAAGTTTAAATACATCATAAATATTGTATATAACATATAAATATAGTTCCCATCATAATGGCCACCCTGATTAGTGGTAAAGGAAAAATGAACAATCATTGTTTCGTGAGGCCGTAGATCACCGTACACTGAAACAATATGTTCGATATCCATTAGATGGAGGTGTGAGTATGTTTAGATAGATAAATTATCCAAAAAATCCTATTATATTTTGGATACTGGTGTTTTCATGAAATAATTGAATAAAGGTAGTCTAGGGGGTGGATAAAGAAAATTAATAAAGGAGCTTGAGAGAAGACGTTACCTCTTATTCTGGTAAATCATTTTGGTTTTTTCCAAAGGGATAATTTGAGTTGCCTTATGCAAAATGGAATGATTATAAGAGCAAGGGATAGATTTTGGGAGAATAAATGGGAAGGGTTTGGAAAAGACAAAAGGATATATATGTGTGAATAAAAGAGATAGAGAGGTGTCCTTTTACAAGAGGGAATATTGAAACATTTGGAATCTCCAAAACTATTAATTTATTATAAAATGATTTTCAATTTGAAATAGATGAAAAGTAGTTAGTTCATGGAAAATATGTAGATGGTTATAAATCCTCTAAACTAATTAAATTTAAACATGTTTATTTCACCAAAGTAACCTTATATTTTGTCTTTAATCCTTAGTTAAATAATTTAACTTTTAACGTGACAACTTGTTTTTTTACACTAAAGCTTTAATATAGTTATGATAAATTTCCAAAAACACACATTTGGATCATTTATGAAATATATGACACTATAAAAGTTATTTGGATGAACCTTATAGTTTTATGATTTTTATAACATTTAATAAAATATTATTTATTTATTAAATAAAAGAGAAGGATAGGTTCTCTTTTACAAGAGGGTGGATCAACCCTTTTGGAAACTCCCAAACTATTAATTTATTATAATATGATTTTTAATTTCAAATTTATTAAAGTTGAGTTATTTGTTGAATAATATGAATATGGGAATAAATACTTTCAACCAAGGAATTATATACATGTTTAGGTCACCAAATTAACCTTATCTTTTGGCTTTAAGCCTTAGTTAAATAGTTTAACTTTTACCGTGACAACTTGTTTTCTTACACTATAGGATTAATATAGTTACGATAAATTTATAAAAACACCCAATTGGATCATTTATGAAATATATTACAACATAAAAGTTATTTTTCAGAACCTTATATTTTTGTTATTTTTATTATATTTTAAAAAAATTATTTATTTAAAGTATCATTTATGCCAATTTGGATACTATTCAATATTTTTATTTTAAAAAATATCATACCAACATGATAACTTAAAAAAATACTTCAAATATGTCAATAAAATTAATATGTTATTTATATTTTTTTATTTAATTAATTATGTAAAATAATATTTATATTAATATTTTTAATATCATTTATTTTATATCTCAATTAACTAAACAATTACTCCATAATTATTATACAGGCTTTTAATTAAGTTATTTATTCTATAAAAATTAAAAATAAATTATGAAGATGAAGATAAATTTCTTATATTTAAGATGAATCATTATATTCTAGTTTTTTTATTTATAACCCTATAGTTAAAATTATTTAGTTCTTAATGTCTTAATATGATATTTTTAACTCATCTCTAAATAAAATATAATAAATTTATTAATCTAACACAAGTGTCTTAAAAAGATCTTATTTTATAACTAAAGTTGATTTAGGTCGAAAAAACTCATCCAATAAAATCAGGACATGTGGTAGGGTAATTGTATATTATTATAATATTATTTTTCCTTTAATTTCTTTATTACCTTTAACTGCCAAAAATAATGTTCAAAAGTTACTATTCACAAAATTATTTTCATCATGTTAGACAAAATTTTTTATAATAATTACAACCATTTATTTATATTTTTTAAAATTAAATTCACAAAAGAGATAAAATTATGTTTACTACTAATCTCATAAATACGACTTGAAGGTAGTTAAGAGAGACTTTAAAAAGTTCAGTAATTTGTTTATGTCTAATTATATTAAAAAATTATTCCAATGAAATAAAATAAATTAATATATTTATTATTTAACTATTTTGAATTTAAAATCAATTTAAATAAAAAATAATTGTTTAAATGAAAAAAGTTGTGTTTTAAATTCTATGTAGTATTGTTCATTATTCATCAAAAATTACAAAATTATCATAAAAATTCCAAAAAAACCTTAAGAAAAAATGGTAAACATGTATTTAAAAAATAATTTAGTGAATATTTTTAAAATACAATTTTTTTTGAAAACATGATTCTTGATGAAAATTAATATTCGACTGAAGAGGGAAATGATGTCAGGTTTTATTAAAACAAATATAAAGAGGTATAAATACCAAAGAGTTTAAAAATTATAATTTTATATGAAAACCTAATTAATTCTAGATTATAATAAAATTATTCACATTTATTATCAAATTATCAAATTATTTCATTCAATGTAAATTATTTCATATGGAATCCAAATTAAAATGAGACTGTTAAATAAACCCTCAGGAAGACCATAACATTAAATTGAGAAATAAACAATGATTAGCTTTTGTGTATCAATTGTAAATATATGTAATGATCTTTGAAATATTACATAATATAGTCAGAAGAAATTATGCACGTAATCATAAAATATCAAAGATAATGAAGAATGAATATAACCAGATAAAAATTAAATGGAGTTATGAAATTTTTTACCACTTGGTATCCTATATGTAAAATAATCATGGATGAAATAATTATAATTAAATAATAAAATGATATGAATTGTTATAGAATCATTATATTAAATGTCAATTGGATTTTATATACACTATATAAATTAAATTCGGTGTATGACATTAGAATATGGCCCAATGAAGGTAAATTGAAACGAATTCCCTTACCCCATGCTTTATTTTAGATGACCATTCTTTAAAAATAGAATAATGGTTTTATTTATTTTATTAATTTATAAATAAAGAATATTTATATTTATAATAATATATATGAACCCCTTTTAAAAATTTAAATCCATTTTTAATGATATTTCATTATTCTTATTTTTTTGGGAGTCAATTGACTTTGTATATCATCTATATTTAATAATGAATGTTTTGATTCTTTTTCATATTACATAGTTTGATCATTTACCAAGTGATATTAATGTTGTAATTATAAATATTTCATCATATAAATTCTTTTAATCATTAATGAAATTTGATCATTGAGAATTGTTTATATCTCTTTGCGGAGATGGTAGGTTGTATATAGGCATGAGAGAAATTATAATTTCATAATGGGTGAAAGGGTAATTTTTTGGTGATATATCAATTTTAAATAATAAAAAAATCCATTTATATCACATATATTGACGAAATTTATCCCTAATACTTTATATGTAAATTGTAGGTGATAAACTTATCACATCACATTCTGAGGTGAAAGTCCACTGTACACACGAGCGAAGTTATCATATGTTAACTTAAACGGGACAATAGAAGGTATATGTGATATTAAAATTAATGAAGTGTAATAATAAATTAATATAAGATAAATGTGTTAAATCCTTCATCATATCCATCCTTGAAACTTGGTGACAGGAAACAGATTACATCGTTTCATGAGGTGGTAGTCCTCTATACACACGATTGATATTTTCATTTCATATAAGATTGAAGAGTATTTGAAAATAACTAATTACTTAAAAATGAAAACATCTCAATGTATTTAATATAATGAAGATATTATATAATAATTGTTCAATTTTATTTTAATTAGGTGGAAGATGAAGAAAAATAGTTACCATTATTTAAGAAAGTTATATCTTCTTTGGAAAACATCATTATGTTTCCACCAAAATCCTTCAATATATTTATTTTTGTTAAAAAAATGGATATAGTATTTTATTAGGGGACTATATCTGTTATTTTTATGGTCTTATAATAAAAATATTTAATTTCCAGTTTGAACATGGGGTGAGAGTGAGTGACCTTTTATATGAAGGGGTGAGTACAATGATTTTTTTGAAAATATTCAATATAAAACACATTTTTATACAAAACAATCCTCCAAAATGTGACACTATAGACTCTTAGAGGTTATTAGGTCAAAATATGGACATGAAATATATTTTATATTGGTATATAATGTAACACCCCGACCCCAGTTACCTAGAGTTGGTGCATTATTACGTAACATTGGCATGATAAAAAAAGATCAAGTCTCGAAAGACCAATTAGTTTAGTAGCCTTGGAAACACTAGATATATTCATAAGTCTTGCATTACATCATAAAGTAAAACAAAACTACAACAATATCTTGTCTTCATATCCCCTCATACTATCCCTGCAGGTCATTCATAAAATACTTCTTCACATCCTAGAAAAATTAAAACATTGAAAGGGGTGAGCTCAGATGCTCAGTAAGGATAACAATATAGCAGAAACTTTCATAAATAAACATAAACATTTAAGGCAATTTATAACAAAAAAAGCCTTTCAAACTCAAAATTTAGCATAATATGTAAAATGTAAAATGAAATATTGCCATTTACTTACTCAAATAGATATTCCACTAGTCAAATAATCACATGAAATATCAATAACCACTTTCATAATGATGGAATTAATAATTCCAGACTATCATAACCACGTAGCCAAGGCCTCGTGCCAAGACTACAAATAATATTTTGTCAAGGCCTCGTTCCAAGACACTAGTTTGTCTCATGAGACCTACCGATGCATCGAGGATCTATAGCGGGCTCCACCTGTCACTTATTAAGTTCAATGCATTCTTAATATGAACAGGTTTAAACATATCATAAACCATAACATAATCGTATCACATAAAACATTCATAAAGGAAACAAAAAATTTCCACATTTCAATCACAAGATATCAATACAAGAAATTCATATAATAAAAAAACTTTCAAAACCATTTTCAATTCCGAAATAAAAGAAGATTAAAACTTTGGTATTTATTTTTAATTTTAAAAAAGTTATGGCTTATAGAGGATGCTGAAGCTCAAATAATGGTCACGGCGGCGGAGAAGTAATTTTCACCACATAATTAAGAAAAAAACATTCCTTTTTTCGTTTAGTAAAATTATTCGTATAAAAAGATTCCTTTTGAATAAAAGTAAAAGTCAAAGGGGTTTATACACTGCATAAAAGAAAGTTGTGTATAAAACAAAATATGCCTCAATGACAGTAGATTGAGACGAAGTCCCTTACAAAGATTATTTTTTTAATAAAATAGATCTATTATGTGTATTCACTATATGTACACATAAAGAAAGTATACATACAATATAGGACATAATAATATCATGACATAATTTGAAAGTAGGAGATTAACCCAAAGAATGGAAATTGGTTTAAGAAGTTCCCTTACCTCGTGTCCAACTTGACTCGACTGTTCTTTAACCTCTTGAATAATAAACTAGATTTAATTTATAATTTCATAAGAACCTTTTTCAAGTTCATCATTCCTTTTATATCACTTATTACCATTTTATGAACATTATGTAATTATTTAAGTTAATAACGGTCGTTTTTTCGATCTTTGGTGCTTGAGTCAAAAATAAACCTCTTATAATTACAAGTTGTTCATGTGGTAAAATATCCATTATATCTAGAATTATATTCATGATGTAGATATAATATATATAATATATATCCAGTATATATATTTATTTATAATATTACATAACATTTATAGGTAAGAAATAAAATGCACCGTTCATGGCGACAGTAAGCCGTACGTACGCATGAACACTACTTTCATTAATATTTCATATTTAATGGAATGAAATCATAATGATATAAAGGTGTATTATAATTACAGTATAATATCATATATAATATCATTTAATACATCCTTTACACATCCCACATATGGCATTAACTATTCAAATCACTTTGTGGGGGCGGTAGTCCGCACTTCCTAAAATGAAATTATCGCGTTTACCCATAATGGAAACCATAAAGGTACTCCATGAATGAAAAATACAGAATAATAAGGAAAAAATAAACATAATATATATCATATATAAATATTGTGACATCTTAATGGCCACCATGAGAGGTGTTGAAAGATGATTGAACAATCATCGTTTCGTGAGGCAGTAATTCTCCACCCACAGAAACAGTATATTCATTAACCATTGGAAGAAGGTGTGTGTAGGTGTAAATCAAATCCTTCTCATAAAAACATCCTAGTATATTAAATATACTGGTTTTTTCATAAAATAAAGGAATTAAAATAGTGTAAGGTGTTGGAGAAGAAAAATAAAACAAAATAACATAAGAGAAGACATTACCTTAAAATCGGGTAACTCTTTTTGATTTGAGCCAAAGGCTTACTTGGGAAGACTTCTGCCCAAATAGAGTATTCTAGGAGTAAGAGAGGGAAGTTTAGAGAGTATTTGGGAAGAGTTTGGCTGAGCCAAATGGCTTTGAAGGTGTGAATAAGGTGGTATAGTTGGGGGCCTTTTATAAGAGGAGAGGAGCGACACTCTTGGAAAGTCAATAAATGTTACTTTATTATATATTGAGTTTTGGATTTTAAAGGTCCCACGATTATATATTTCTAGGTTAAGGTGATAAGGGTTAGAAATATACTCATCCAATAGGTTTTTTACAAGTGTAAATCTTATATTTTACATTATATTTTCATTTTATTTAAATTGTTAATTAATGATGTAATCGCTGCATCATCATGGTGTCATAAAAAATTTAATTTATTTAATGTCTAAAAATTAAAAAAAATACCTTGATTTAATAAATATTTTTAGATTTACAATGAATATTTATAGTCGAAAATTTAACTTATATAACCCCATGTAATAATTGTTTTAGTAAAACAACACATGTTTGTGACAATTTTATTTTTACTTTAAATAAAAAGTTATTAATGTCATTTTCTTACCCAAGTGGCTCCATGGGGTCCCCAAGTTGACCCATGGATTTTCTTGGTTGGCCATGGCTCATCCAATATGGGTAGGACAAGTGTCAAGCTATTTTCATATTTTTATAATATCATTTTACCTTAAATTTCACTAATTACCTTTAATCACGATTAATAGAACTTAAAAGTTACTATTCACCAAAAATTATTTTAATCCCATTGAACCACATTTTACATCCTAATAAAAATGATGTATGTAGGATTTTTGAAATTAAAATCACATAGGTGGTAAAATTTAATTTAAACGAAAAATAAGTTTTTTTAACTACCACTTAGTGGTTTCACTATTCATCAAAAATCGATGTTTTTCAGAAAAATACAAAAAATTCACTCTAAGATATATTTGATATTCTAAATTAAAAAATGATGTCTATTTAACAAAATTCAAAACATATATGTTGAATTAATTAATTTAATAATTAATTTCCATTGTCACAACAAATAGCGTGTTTTTAAGAAACAATATATATCAAAAGATTGACAATTGTTTATGTCCAATTTCAAAGTGAAATTAATTATAATGGCCACCATTGGATAAAATGGTAAAAATATATTCTAATTATACTTTAAAACCACTCAATAGTATAATTTATCACTATAAATTATTTTTATTAAAAAAGTTGTTTTTAAGTATTTTTCTATTCATAGAAAATTGGAAGTTCTCAGAAAAATTCAACTTAGGATAATTTCGATATTCCGAATAGAAAAATGAAGACCATTTTGAAATATAAAATTTATATAATTTTAAAAAGTGGGTATTACTATTCATAACAGCTACTTTGATTGGTTGTGGTGTTTTAGAACTCGAGGTTGCGTAGAACACACACTGCTCTATTATTCAAAGAGAAGCGTACCATAGAAGCTTGGGGAGTTACATTCTCCCCTCCTTAAATAAATTGCATCCTCGCAATTTGAAAATTTTCTATGAAAATAAGAGGTTGACAATAAAAAATACTTTTGTGGAAAACCCACATCAAAAATAGGGTTAATAAAAATATAACTTTAAAAGAAAGAAAGAGAAGTACAATTGTCACCTGAGATAGCCCATACTAGGATTATATGAAAACATGGATATGGATGAGAAAAAAACGATCAAGGTTTGATGGAGAGTTGTAGAAAACAATATTAGGATAAAGTTAACTACATGAAAATCACAAACTCGTGACTGGTCAAATGGTCATTGATTCACCAGTTGGAAAAATTAACCAACATCATTTTTTGTTTTAAGTTACCTTTCATAAAGTTGAGGAATTTATTTAGGAGATTTACTAAGAACATAAGGAAATATACTCACTTGTCATGTAGAATTTCATTCTTTAATAAAATTTTACCACAAACCCATATTTCCCTCCAAAAGGTAATAGAACTCAAAAATATTATATTTATCCTAGTCGTACAAGGTTCCAAATATTATCACATACCATGGAGAAAAATAGTTTGTAATAACCAGGGACTTCCTGTAGGCTAGTGGTAGGTAATAAAGGTCTGTCACACTATGGTTGTGGGTTTGATTCCTGCAGCTTTGTCCGATGCGACGGGTTATCCCCCAACCTACAGGTTGTCCATTTCCTAAAACTATAATATTATAATATTCCAAAAATAATCTTCAGAAATTTTTTAACCTTAAACAATACTATCAAACGATCAACTTAATTCATTCCAACCTTAATAGTTATCCACAATACCTATGTCCAGACTTTCTCTAAAAGGACTCTAAATTCCAAAATCAATTGTAACATCAGATTCCCCAAACAAAGTAAAGTTTCTCTTATTTTCACTTAATAAAAATATGATTACTTTCATCATATTAAAACCTTAATGAAAACAACAAGTACTGCAGTACAATCCTTATATATATCACATTATTCTTATAACCAGAATATAATCCTTGACTCCAAAAGAACCAATACATTAATTATTCCACTTCAACTGTAGTAAAAACATAAGATTGGCCTTGATCCCTTTTCCTTTTCTGAGGTATGTTTCCCTGATTCTTAGGACATTCATTTGAATAATTCCCCATTTCCCTTAAATTGTAGCATTAAACATTGATATCCTCTTTCTTTCCCTTGCAATTACGAGCCTGGTGACCTTTTCTCCACATTTATAATAAACTCCCATTCCTTTTAGGCAAGTACCTGGGTGATTCTTCCCACAATTATCACATAATGGAAAATCCTTCTTTCCCTTTTTCCCTTTATCTGTCTCTTGTTCCACTGTTCTCTTCTTCTCTTTATTTTCTTTAAATTCGTAAGACGTATAGAATTCTTTTTCCGTCTTAATAGCACATGAGACAATGTATTTGTATGACGAGAAGGATTGTGAGACCAATTCTTGACAGAGAAATGGTTTTAACCCATCAAAGAAATGATCGATCTTTCTTCTTGGGTTACTTATATAATATTCCGCATGCCTCGCTAAGCTTGTAAAGTTAGCTTCATACTTTTCACCATTGTCATCCTCCTTTTGCCTTAGACTCATAAATTGTCTTTCAATATCCGCTCGATGGTCCTGAGGAAAGTATTTTCCTAGAAATATTTCGGTAAACTCCCTCCATTTGATATTTGATACTTAATCATCTTCCTTTGTGTTTTGAATTAGTGACCATCATTTTTCAACATCTCCAGTGAGGCGGTATACTTCCATGACAACTTTCTCTGTAACACCCCAAGCTTCTACGGTACGTTTCCCTTTGAATAATGCGATAGCGTGTGTTGTACGCAACCTCGAGTTCTAACACACACCACAACTAATTAAACTAGCCGTTGTGAATAGTAATACCTACTTTTTGAAATCATATATATTTTATATTTCAAAATGGGCTACATTTTTAGATTCGGAATATCAAAATTATCCTAGGGTGAAATTTTGGTACTTTTCGGATAACTTTTATATTTCGATGAATAGTGAAAATTACTAAATTTTAATTAAAAACAACTTTTTTAATCAAAATTATTAATAGTGATAAATTGTGAATTTGAGTGGTTTTAAAGTATATTTAGAATATATTTTTACCATTTAATATAATGTTGGTCATTGGACATAATTTTACAATTAAACCGAACATAAACAAGTGTCAATCTTTTGATAGTTATTACCTCTTAAAAACACGCTTTTTGTTTTGACAGCGAGAATTAATTTTAAATTAATTTCTGCCACTTCTGTGTTTTGAATTTAGGAAAATGGATTCCATATTTGAAATCAGGATGTTCAAATTGTGTAAATAGGTAACTTTTATTTTTAGACATTTTGAATAGTTACTGTGGTAAATATTTTATTTACCACGGTTAAAGGGTAAATCCGGTAAATAAGGGTTAAAAAATAATATTATAATAATACAAAATTACCCTAAAACGTGTCCTAACCTTATTTGTGGACACATACCCAACCATGTGCATCCTTGGGTCAATTTGGGGACCCCTTGGATCCACTTGTATGTGGTAGGGACACATTATATTAATAAAGTTAAAATAAAAATAAAAATGGCATAAGCTTACATCTTTTAGAAGAACAATTTTTACATAGGGTTATACATGTTGAATTTTCGATTATAAATATTCATTAGAAAGCTAAAACGATTTCCTACATAATGATATTTTATTTATAATTTTTAGACATCAAATAATTTAAATTATTAATGACACAATAATGATGCAATGTTTACCTCATTAATAAATCATTTAAATAAATAAGATTATAATGATTAAAATATTATCTAAAACCTGTCCAATTCTTATTGGTTGATGTTATTTAGAATATGAGTCATCTTATCTTCGACCTTAATGATTTTTGGACCATTATAAACCGAATATAATTATATTATAAAGTAATACTTTCACTCTTTCCTAAAGAGCCCCTCCTCCCCCTTATAAAAGGAGACCACTTCTACTCATTACTCACACCTCTCAAGCCACTTGGCTCGTCCAAACTCTGCCCAACTAAGCTCCCCACATCCCTCTCCTCCTCCTTGAAGCTTCCCCTTAGGCAGAAAGCATTTCAACAAGTCCTTTGGTTCCAACCAAAGTGAGTTACCTAAATTAAAGGTAACGATTTCTCTTAAATTATTTTCATTTATTTTGCTTCTTCAACCCCCAAACTCTTTTTATTTCCTTTCTTTTGTAACAACACCAGTATCCTCAATATACTAGGATGTTGTTATAAGAAGGATTCAAACTACACATACACACAACTCCATCTAATGGATGATGAACATAATGTTTCTGTGGATGGCAAACTAACGCCTCACGAAACGATGATTGTTCAAATACATCTTACCGCCTCTCATGGTGGCCATTATGATGGCACTATAATTAAATATGATGTTAATGATATATATTTTATATATAATCTTCTGTAATTCCATTTTATTTCATACCATTATTCGTTTCATGTTGTATATACATACGATAATTTCATTTGAGGAAGTGCGGACTACCGCCCCCTTAAAATGATATGACTCGTTCATACCACACATGGAACGTATAAAGGATGGTGTTAATGAACTTAAGTAACATATATAAAATATTATATTATACTGGAATAGTAATATACCTATGTATAATTTGTATTCGATTCTTTTAAAATAAAAATTAAATGGAAGTAGCGTTCGTGCGTACGTACGGACTACCGTCTCCACGAACGCGATGAGATTCATTTTCCATCGTATCCATTCAAGTATAATTATCATTTGATGATTTAAAAATGATTTTTAAGGACTTGATACCATTCTGGATTTGAATAATATACAACTTATCCTTTACAAACATGTCTTACGTAACAAAACATACAAAAGCAAACAAGTAAGTTCACACCCGAAACAGCGATAATACTAAGATATTATTATCAAATCAATATTAAAAGATCATATATGATATCATATTAATGTATATGATTCTTGTATAATTTAGTAACAATTATTTCACTATTATACAGGAGGTTAACCTACCCCAACCAAGGAAAAGTACAAGGTAAGGGTTATTTCACAATCTCTTCATTATCCGAGGTTGTTTATACGTAATAATCTACTGGGATCTCTTTATCATCCACATCCATGTTTCTTAAAAATGTATTTCAAAACATTTTTACTATTTACAAGAATATGGGTTTAAGTCATTTATACCCTTGTTTGACTTTTTATAAGAGGTTTATAAAGGAATCTTTCCGTCGTTTTCAAAACAAGGTCCTTTTTAACCTTTTCGACAGAATTGAGGTAAGAATGTTTTTTTAACTTATACGGCGGGTGCGGTTATTTTCCGCCGTTATAAAATCGTCGAAGCTTTCCATACAAGCTTATAAGAATATTTTCAAAGAAAATGTTTTATTTTATATGGATCTTAAATGATTTCAAAATAAAAGCAGATACTTCTTTAAAAATAATTTTGATTTCATCTATGTCAACATCCTTTGATGGATTTAAAGATTATTTGAAGTTGATTTATTATGATACAAAACTTCTATATTGTATTGAAGGTTTTGTGATATGTTTGACTGTGGATGTGCTATTTTTATACCATTCATAGTTTATGGTGAAATTATTGACATTTCGTATGCTAGTTTTAATACGAATGTTTATGTTATGTTTAAACCTTTTCATATGGGAATGCATTGGACTTAATAAGTGACGGGTGGAGCCCGCTATAGCTCCTCGATGCATCGGTAGGTCTCATGAGACAAACTAGTGTCTTGGCACAAGGCCTTGACAAAATCTTATTTGTAGTCTTGGCACGAGGCCTTGGCTATGTGGTTATGATAGTCTGGCATTATGCATTCCAACATTATGAAAGTGGTTATTGATTTTTTCATGTGATTATTCGAATAGTAGAATATCCATGTGAATAATTAAATGGAATTATTTCATTTTATTTATGCCATACCATGTTGAAAGTTCATATTTAAAAGGCTTTTGTTTTAGTTATACATTGCCTTAAATGTTTATTCTTTCCGCTATATTGTTATCCTTACTGGGCATTTGAGCTCACCCCTTTTCTATGTTTTATTTTTCCCAGGATGTGAAGAAGTAAGTTATGAATGACCTGCAGGGATTTTATGAGGGGATAATAGTGTGGTCTATTGAGACATTATGTTGTTGTAGTAGTTTTTCATTTTATAATGTAATGTAAAACTTATGAATATATCTGGCATTTTCCAAGGCTACTAAACCAATCGGTCTTTCGAGATTTGATCTTTCTTGTGATCATGCCAATGTTATGTAATTAATGCACCGACTCTGGGTAGCTGGGGTCGGGGCGTTACAGTTGGTATCAGAGGAAGTTTAGTACAAACCTTGGAAGCTAGATTTAGATAAACTCTGATTAGAGCACATAGACCTAAGATGAACTTTGAGGATTAGTATAGAAGAACTTCCTAGAATTTTGGTATTGTAGAGACTTTGTGAGTTTTCCGAGCAATACATCCCTGTCTGGATACGAGCAGGTAGAGGCGGCTCTGGCACAGATGTACCTAGGGGTAAAACCCGAAAACACCGCTTTGAGCTAGACTCGAACGGGAACTGGTGCACGACAACGGGCCTTGCTGCACTCTTGGTTACGACACTCCCGGGGGATATGCTTAGGATAACTCTCACTTTCTTTACAAATCATTATGAAGGGTTTATGAGTATATACTTCCTCAAAGAAAACATATTTATGATTATGGATTATATCCATAGATAGTTCAATTTATGTTTAGTGTTTTATAAGTATGGGATTATGTATTTTGATTCATAAACTGATCTAGTTTATGCCATTGTTTAGAAATGGCGCCTAGTGGAAGAAATAGAAACCGTATCAATGCACGCACTCCATGTAGGGATTGCCCTCCTGCTCAAGATAATTATAGTGGGGCTGGTGATGCAACTGGTGCTGATCAGCTAATCACCGTACTGGGACAACTTACTCAGGTTATGAATAATAACCTTACCCGTATGGAGCACCCTGATCCGCAGCATGGAGGATCAATGTTAGATCGATTCATGAGACAACAACCACCAACGTTCAATGGGAGTACAAATCCCTTAGTAGCTGAGCAATGGATATTTTCCCTAGAGAAAATATTTCAGGCTTTGTGGAGTAATGAAAGGGAAAAAGTTACCATGGCAGTTTACCGCCTCACTGGAGATGCTGATCAATGGTGGTCATTGATTCAAAACATGAAGGAAGATGATGAAGTATCAAACATGGAATGGAGGGAGTTAAAAGATCTGTTTTTAGAAAAATACTTTCCTCGCGACCATCGAGCAGATATGGAAAGGAAATTTCTGAGTCTGAGACAAAAGGAGGATGATAATGTCACAAAGTATGAGGCTAACTTTACAAGGTTAGTGAGGTATGCTGGAGATTATATTCGCAACCCAAGAAGTAAGATTGATCGTTTCTTTGATGGGTTAAAACCATTTCTCCGTCGAGCATTAGTCTCACAATCCTTTTCATTGTACGAAGACATTGTCTCATGTGCTATCAAGACCGAAAAGGAATTCTCTAAGTCTTATGACTTTAAAGAAAAGCAAGAGAAGAAGAGACCTGCTGATCAATCTGGGAATGGAAATAAGGGGAAGAAGGGAAAGGTTGAATATCCATCTTGTGGTAAATGCGGGAAGAAACATCCTGGTACTTGCTTGAAGGGAATGGGAGTCTGTTACAAGTGTGGTGAAAAAGGCCCCCAAGCTCATGATTGCAAGGGGAAGAAGGAAGCTACCAACGTTCAGTGCTACAATTGCAGGGAGATGGGGCATTATGCAAATGCATGTCCTAAGCGTCAGGAGAACTTACCTCAGAAAAGGCCAAGGGATCAAGGCCAGGATTATGCTATCACTACTGCTGAGGTAGAAGCTCCAAAAGACGTGGTGGCAGGTAATTTAATGGTTTCCTCAAGTTTAGCAAATGCATTATTTGATTCTGGATCATCGCATTGTTTCATATCTTCCCAGTTTGCTAAGAAAATTAGATATTTCCAATTTGATTTAATAAGGGAGTTGTCAGTTAAAACTCCTAAGGGAAGTATCGTTGCAACAAAGTTTTGTGAATCAGTCCCCATTAGAGCACATAAATTTTCTTTATCTGCTGATCTCATCGTCATACCTATGATTGAGTTTGATATAATCCTCGGTATGGACTGGCTTTCGGACTATGATGCGAAGATTTATTGTAAGAAGAAAGAGGTTATGATTCTTGATGATAATGATAAGGAACACCTTATTTTTAGAGCAGAATCGTCACCACCTAATTCTTATTTAGACCCACCCCCAGTAGCTCAACTTAATTCAATTATTGGGGAGGAAGAGAATGAAGTAACTATCGGTGAGGAAAGGAATGTTCAAATAGAGTATGTACCTGTTGTGAAAGATTTTGTAGATGTATTTCCGGAAGATTTACCTGGACATCCTCCAGAACGAGAAGTTGAGTTTTCTATTGATTTGATTCCTGGATCAAGGCCTATATCGAAGACCCCTTATAGAATGGCCACTGTAGAGTTAGTCGAACTAAAGAAACAACTAGAGGAATTGAGTAATAAGGGATTTATTCGCCCTAGTGTTTCTCCATGGGGAGCCCCTGTTCTTTTTGTTAAAAAGAAAGATGGATCTATGAGGTTATGTATCGACTACAGGGAGATCAATGCTATAACGATAAAGAACAAGTATCCCCTACCCCGTATTGATGATTTATTTGACCAACTGCATGGAGATCAATACTTTTCAAAGATTGACCTTCGATCTGGATACCATCAGTTGTGTGTGAAGAAGGAAGACATTCCGAAAACTGCATTTCGAACCAGGTACGGGCATTACGAGTTTACTGTAATGCCATTTGGATTGACTAATGCACCCTCTGTATTCATGGATCTGATGAATAGAGTCTTCAAGGAGTATCTCGATGAATTTGTGGTGGTATTTATTGATGATATCTTGGTATACTCCAAAACCTACGAAGATCATGAAAATCACTTGCGCATTATCTTGAAGACTCTGAGGAGGCATGAATTATATGGGAAGTTTAGCAAGTGTGAATTCTGGCTTCAGGAGATTTCTTTTCTTGGCCATATTGTCTCTAAAGATGGAATCTCTGTTGATCCTTCTAAGACCAAGGCAATCCAAGAATGGCCAGCACCTACGAGTATAACTGAGGTACGTAGTTTTATTGGCTTGGCAGGTTATTATCGATGTTTCGTCCAGAATTTTGCCCGATTGGCTAACCCATTAACGAAGCTCACACGTAAAGGGGTTAAATTTGTTGGGACAAAAGAGTGTGAAGAATGTTTCGAAGAACTGAAGAGAAGATTAGTCAATGCTCCTATATTGACTCTACCATCGGGGAATGATGGGTTTGTTATTTATAGTGATGCATCAAAGAAAGGACTTGGTTGTGTCCTTATGCAGAATGATAGAGTTATTGCCTATGCATCACGACAGTTGAAAATTCATGAACAAAACTATCCTACTCATGATCTTGAGTTAGCAGCTGTGATCTTTGCTTTGAAGATATGGAGGCACTACCTCTATGGTGAAAAATGTGATATTTATACTGATCACAAGAGTTTGAAGTATATTTTCTCACAAAAAGAACTCAACATGAGGCAAATGAGATGGCTTGAATTACTCAAGGATTATGATTGTACGATACACTACCACCCAGGGAAGGCAAACAAGGTGGCAGATGCTTTGAGTAGAAAAGACCATGGAGTTTTGAACAATATGAGAATTGAAAGGGATCCAATTTTCATGGAGCTAGTGAAGATGGACATGGGAATAACCAGGGAAGGTGAAACATCAATGCTTTTTCAAATGGTTGCCAAACCATCTTTACTAGAAAGGATTAAGAGTTCTCAGACTGATGATGAAGAATTCCAAAAGAAGATTAAAGCTGTGAATGATGGGAGATTGAGAGACTTTGCGTATGAAGGTGGAATTTTGAAATTCGGGAAGAGACTTTGTGTTCCCAATATACCTGATCTAAAAAGGGAATTGCTGGATGATGCTCATAGTTCCAATTTCTCTATACACCCTGGGAGCACCAAAATGTATAGAGATTTGAAGGAACATTTTTTGTGGGACAACATGAAGAGGGAGATTGCTGATTTTGTGTCAAGATGTATGGTTTGTCAACAAGTGAAAGCTGGAAGGCAACAGCCTGGAGGAGTCATGCAACCTCTTCCCATACCGGAGTGGAAATGGGACAATATTACAATGGACTTTGTCATGGGGCTACCAAAGACTCCTAGAAGGAATGATGCAATGTGGGTGATTGTTGATCGTCTTACCAAGTCAGCACATTTTCTTGCTATAAGAGAAGATCTACCCCTGGAACGTCTAGCAAGACTATATATTAATGAAGTTGTGAGACTTCATGGAGTACCCCTATCGATTGTTTCTGATCGTGACCCCCGTTTTACTTCAAGATTTTGGAAAAGTCTTCAGAAATCCCTGGATACTGAACTTCATTTGAGCACTGCTTACCACCCTCAGACAGACGGACAATCAGAACGGACTATTCAAACCTTAGAAGACATGTTGAGATCTTGCTCACTTGACTTTCAGGGTATGTGGGATCAATATTTACCTCTAGTAGAATTTTCCTATAACAATAGCTTCCATTCGAGTATTCAGATGGCACCATATGAAGCGTTATACGGAAAGAGATGTCGTACACCAACCTGTTGGGATGACGTTGGTGAAAGAAAACTTGTAGGCCCAGAACTGGTGGAGGAAACGGTGGAAAAGGTGAAAGTAATCCAAAATCACATCAAAGCAGCTCAAAGTAGGCAGAAGAGCTATGCCGATAATCGAAGGAAGGATTTGGAATTTCAAGTCGGTGATCATGTTTTCCTGAAGGTATCTCCGTGGAAGGGAGTCATACGTTTTGGTAAGAAAGGTAAATTGAGTCCCAGGTACATCGGACCTTTCGAAATTCTAGAACGAATTGGGGCTGTAGCTTACCGATTGGCAATGCCGCCAAGTCTCTCCAAAGTTCACGATGTGTTCCACGTATCTCTGTTGAGAAAATACATGCCTGACCCAACGCATGTACTCACCTATGAGGAATTAGAACTGGAACCCGATCTGTCTTATTGCGAAGAGCCCGTCAAGATTCTTGATACAAGAGAACAAGTACTGAGAAACCGGACGACGCGTCTGGTAAAAGTTTTGTGGAGAAATCATAAGATGGAAGAGGCAACGTGGGAACCCGAGGAACTTATGATGAAGAACAACCCGAGTCTTTTTATGCAGTAATACCCTAGAAATTGCGAGGACGCAATTATTTGAAGGAGGGGAGAATGTAACACCCCAAGCTTCTACGGTACGTTTCCCTTTGAATAATGCGATAGCGTGTGTTGTACGCAACCTCGAGTTCTAACACACACCACAACTAATTAAACTAGCCGTTGTGAATAGTAATACCTACTTTTTGAAATCATATATATTTTATATTTCAAAATGGACTTCATTTTTAGATTCGGAATATCAAAATTATCCTAGGGTGAAATTTTGGTACTTTTCAGATAACTTTTATATTTTGATGAATAGTGAAAATTACTAAATTTTAATTAAAAACAACTTTTTTAATCAAAACAATTAATAGTGATAAATTGTGAATTTGAGTGGTTTTAAAGTATATTTAGAATATATTTTTACCATTTTATATAATGTTGGTCATTGGACATAATTTTACAATTAAACCGAACATAAACAAGTGTCAATCTTTTGATAGTTATTACCTCTTAAAAACACGCTTTTTGTTTTGACAGCGGGAATTAATTTTAAATTAATTTCTGCCACTTCTGTGTTTTGAATTTAGGAAAATGGATTCCATATTTGGAATCAGGATGTTCAAATTGTGTAAATAGGTAACTTTTATTTTTAGACATTTTGAATAGTTACTGTGGTAAATATTTTATTTACCATGGTTAAAGGGTAAATCCGGTAAATAAGGGTTAAAAAATAATATTATAATAATACAAAATTACCCTAAAACGTGTCCTAACCTAATTGGTGGACACATACCCGACCATGGGAATCCTTGGGTCAATTTGGGGACCCCTTGGATCCACTTGTATGTGGTAGGGACACATTATATTAATAAAGTTAAAATAAAAATAAAAATGGCATAAGCTTACATCTTTTAGAAGAACAATTTTTACATAGGGTTATACATGTTTAATTTTCGATTATAAATATTCATTAGAAATCTAAAAAGATTTCCTACATAATGATATTTTATTTATAATTTTTAGACATCAAATAATTTAAATTATTAATGACACAATAATGATGCAATGTTTACCTCATTAATAAATCATTTAAATAAATAAGATTATAATGATTAAAATATTATCTAAAAGCTGTCCAATTCTTATTGGTTGATGTTATTTAGAATATGAGTCATCTTATCTTCGACCTCAATGATTTTTGGACCATTATAAACCGAATATAATTATATTATAAAGTAATACTTTCACTCTTTCCTAAAGAGCCCCTCCTCCCCCTTATAAAAGGAGACCACTTCTACTCATTCCTCACACCTCTCAAGCCACTTGGCTCGTCCAAACTCTGCCCAACTAAGCTCCCCACATCCCTCTCCTCCTCCTTGAAGCTTCCCCTTAGGCAGAAAGCATTTCAACAAGTCCTTTGGTTCCAACCAAAGTGAGTTACCTAAATTAAAGGTAACAATTTCTCTTAAATTATTTTCATTTATTTTGCTTCTTCAACCCCCAAACTCTTTTTATTTCCTTTCTTTTGTAACAACACCAGTATCCTAAATATACTAGGATGTTGTTATAAGAAGGATTAAAACTACACATACACACAACTCCATCTAATGGATGATGAACATAATGTTTCTGTGGATGGCAAACTAACGCCTCACGAAACGATGATTGTTCAAATACATATTACCGCCTCTCATGGTGGCCATTATGATGGCACTGTAATTAAATATGATGTTAATGATATATATTTTATATATAAGCTTCTGTAATTCCATTTTATTTCATACCATTATTCGTTTCATGTTGTATATACATACGATAATTTCATTTGAGGAAGTGCGGACTACCGCCCCCTTAAAATGATATGACTCGTTCATACCACACATGGAACGTATAAAGGATGGTGTTAATGAACTTAAGTAACATATATAAAATATTATATTATACTGGAATAGTAATATACCTATGTATCATTTGTATTCGATTCTTTTAAAATAAAAATTAAATGGAAGTAGCGTTCGTGCGTACGTACGGACTACCGTTTCCACGAACGCGATGAGATTCATTTTCCATCGCATCCATTCAAGTATAATTATCATTTGATGATTTAAAAATGATGTTTAAGTACTTGATACCATTCTGGATTTGAATAATATACAACTTATCCTTTACAAACATGTCTTACGTAACAAAACATACAAAAGCAAACAAGTAAGTTCACACCCGAAACAGCGATAATACTAAGATATTATTATCAAATCAATATTAAAAGATCATATATGATATCATATTAATGTATATGATTCTTGTATAATTTAGTAACAATTATTTCACTATTATACAGGAGTTTAACCTACCCCAACCAAGGAAAAGTACAAGGTAAGGGTTATTTCACAATCTCTTCATTATCCGAGGTTGTTTATACGTAATAATCTACTGGGATCTCTTTATCATCCACATCCATGTTTCTTAAAAATGTATTTCAAAACATTTTTACTATTTACAAGAATATGGGTTTAAGTCATTTATACCCTTGTTTGACTTTTTATAAGAGGTTTATAAAGGAATCTTTTCGTCGTTTTCAAAACAAGGTCCTTTTTAACCTTTTCGACAGAATTGAGGTAAGAATGTTTTTTTAACTTATACGGCGGGTGCGGTTATTTTCCGCCGTTATAAAATCGTCGAAGCTTTCCATACAAGCTTATAAGAATATTTTCAAAGAAAATGTTTTATTTTATATGGATCTTAAATGATTTCAAAATAAAAGGAGATACTTCTTTAAAAATAATTTTGATTTCATCTATGTCAACATCCTTTGATGGATTTAAAGATTATTTGAAGTTGATTTATTATGATACAAAACTTCTATATTGTATTGAAGGTTTTGTGATATGTTTGACTGTGGATGTGCTATTTTTATACCATTCATAGTTTATGGTGAAATTATTGACATTTCGTATGCTAGTTTTAATACGAATGTTTATGTTATGTTTAAACCATTTCATATGGGAATGCATTGGACTTAATAAGTGACGGGTGGAGCCCGCTATAGCTCCTCGATGCATCGGTAGGTCTCATGAGACAAACTAGTGTCTTGGCACAAGGCCTTGAAAAAATCTTATTTGTAGTCTTGGCACGAGGCCTTGGCTATGTGGTTATGATAGTCTGGCATTATGCATTCCAACATTATGAAAGTGGTTATTGATTTTTGCATGTGATTATTCGAATAGTAGAATATCCATGTGAATAATTAAATGGCATTATTTCATTTTATTTATGCCATACCATGTTGAAAGTTCATATTTAAAAGGATTTTGTTTTAGTTATACATTGCCTTAAATGTTTATTCTTTCCGCTATATTGTTATCCTTACTGGGCATTTGAGCTCACCCCTTTTCTATGTTTTATTTTTCCCAGGATGTGAAGAAGTAAGTTATGAATGACCTGCAGGGATTTTATGAGGGGATAATAGTGTGGTCTATTGAGACATTATGTTGTTGTAGTAGTTTTTCATTTTATAATGTAATGTAAAACTTATGAATATATCTGGCATTTTCCAAGGCTACTAAACCAATCGGTCTTTCAAGATTTGATCTTTCTTGTGATCATGCCAATGTTATGTAATTAATGCACCGACTCTGGGTAGCTGGGGTTGGGGCGTTACATTCTCCCTTTCACTACACCCCAAGGCGTAGAATATTTTCTCTAAGGAGTTTATCCATTGGTCAGATACTAATGGATTTGTACCCCAATTAAATGTTGGTGGTTGTTTACTCATGAAGCGGTCTAACATTGGTCCTCCACGATGGGGTTCCGGGTGATCCATATGGGTAATGTTATTATTCATAACCTAAGTGAGTTGTCCCAGTATGGTGATAAGTTGATCAGCACCAGTTTTATCCCCAGATCCAATATAATTATCTTGAGTTGGAGGGAAATCCCTACATGGAGTGCGTGCATTGATACAGTTTCAATTCCTTCCACTAGGCGCCATTTCTAAACAAGGGCATAAACTAGATTAGTTTATGAATCGAAATACATAATAACAAACTTGAAAAACACTTAAAATAAATTAAACTATTTATGGATATAATCCATATCATAAAAAAAATTTCTTTGAGGAAGTATATTCTCATAAAACCTTCATAATGGTTTGTAAAGAAAATGATAATTATCCTAAGCATATCCCCCGAGAGTGTCGTAACCAAGAGTGCAGCAAGGCCCGTTGCCATGCACCAGTTCCCATTCGAGTCTAGCTCAAAGCGGTGTTTTCGGGTTTTACCCCTAGGTATGTCTGTGCCAGAGCCACCTCTACCTGCTCGTATCCAGAAAGGGATGTATTTCTCGGAAAACTCAAAAAATCTCTATAATACCAAAATTCTAGGAAGTTATTCTATACTAATCCTCAAAGTCTATCCTAAGGCTATGTGCTCATATCAGAGTGTTTCTAAATCTAGCCTCCAAGGTTAGTACTAACCTACCTCTGATACCAACTATAATGCCCCGACCCCAGTTACCTAGGGTCGGTGCATTATTACGTAACATTGGAATGATAAAAAAAGATCAAGTCTCGAAAGACCGATTAGCTTAGTAGCCTTGGAAACACTAGATAGATTCATAAGTATTACATTACATCATAAAGTAAAAAAAACTACAACAACATATTTTCTTCATATCCCCTCATAATATCCCTACAGGTTATTCATAAAATACTTCTTCACATCTTGGAAAAATTAAAACAATGAAAGGGGTGAGCTCAGATGCTCAGTAAGGATAACAATATAGTGTAAACTTTCATAAATAAACATAAACATTCAAGGAAATGTATAACAAAAACAAATGCCTTTTAAACTTGAAATTTAGAATAATATGGAAAAAGTAAAATGAAATATTTCCATTTACATACTCACATGGATATTCTACTAGTAGAATAATCACATGCAATATCAATAACCACTTTCATAATGATGGAATGCATAATGCCAGACTATCATAACCGCGTAGCCAAGACCTTGTGCCAAGACTACAAATAAGATTTTTTCAAGGTCTCGTTCCAAGACACTAGTTTGTCTCATGAGACCTTCCGATGCATCGAGGAGCTATAGCGGGCTCCACCCATCACTTATTAAGTCCAATGCATTCCTCATATGAACAGGTTTAAAAATATCATAAACCATAACATAATCGTATCACATAAAACATGCATAAAGGAAACATAAAATTTTCACATTTAAATCACAAGTTATCAATACAACACATTGATATAATAAAAAAACTTTCAAAACAATTTTCAATACCAAAATAAAAGAATATTAAAACTTTGGAATTTATTTTTAATTTTAAAAAAGTTATGGCTTGTAGAGGAAGCCGAAGCTCAAATAAAGGTCACGGTAGTGGAGAAGTCATTTTCACCGCATACGTAAGAAAAAAAAATTCCTTTTGTTTTTTAGTAAAACACTTTTTATAAAAAGATTCATTTTGAATAAAAGTAAAATTCAAAGGGGTTTATACACCATATTAAAGAATTTTGTGTATAAAACAAAATATGCCTCAATGAAATAAGATTGAGAGGAAGTCCCTTACAAAGATAATTTTTTAAATAAAATAGATCTATTATGTGTATTAACTATATGTATACATAAAAAAGTATAAATACAATATAGGACATAATAATATCATGACATAATTTGAATGTAGGAGATTAACCCAAAGAATGGAAATTAGGTTAAGAAGTTCCCTTACCTCGTGTCCGACCTGACTCGACAGTTCTTTAAACTCCTGAATAAAGAACTAGAGTTAATTTCTAATTGCTTAAGAACCATTTTCAAGTTAATCATTACTTTTATATAACTTATCACCATGTTATGAACATTATGTAATTATTTAAGTTAATAACGGTTGTTTTGTCGATCTTTGGTACTTGAGTCAAAAAATAAACCTCTTATAATTACAAGTTGTTCATGTGTTAAAATATCCATTATATCCAGAATTATATTCATGATGTCAATATTATATATATCATATATATCTAGTATATATATTCATTTATAATATTATAAAACATTTAGAGGTAAGAAATGAAATGCACTGTTCATGGAGACAGTAAGCCGTACGTACGCATGAACGCTACTTTCATTTATATTTCGTATTTAATGGAATGAAATCATAATGATATAAAATTGTATTATAATTCCAGTATAATATCATATATAATATCATTTACTAAATCCTTTAAACATCCCACATATTGCATTAATGATTCAAATCACTTTGAGGGGGCGATAGTCCACACTTCCTAAAATGAAATTATCGCTTTTACCCATAATGGAAACCATAAAGGTACTCCATGACTGAAAGTCACAGAATAATAAGGAAAAAATAAACATAATATATATCACATATAAATATAGTGACATCTTAATGGACACCATGAGAGGTGTTAAAAGAATATTGAACAATCATCGTTTCGTGAGGCAGCAATTCGCCACCCACAGAAACAGTATGTTCTTTAACCATTAGACGAGGGTGTGTGTAAGTGTAAATAAAATACTTCTCATAAAAACATCCCAGTATATTGAATATACTTTTTTTGTTACAAAATAAATGAATTAAAAAATTTTAAGGGGTTGGAGAAGAAAAATAAAACAAAATAACATAAGAGAAGACATTACCTTAAAATCGGGTAACTCTTTTCGATTTGAGCCAAAGGATTCATTGGGAAGACTTATTCCCAAATTGAGGCTTCTAGGAGTAAGAGAGGGAAGTTTAGAGAGTATTTGGGCATATTTTGGCCAAGAAAAATGGCTTTTATTGTGTGAATAAGGTGGTATAGGTGGGGGCCTTTTATAAGAGAGAGGAGGGTCACTCTTGGAAAGTCAATAAATGTTACTTTATTATATTTTGAGTTTCGGATTTTAAAGGTCCCAAAATTATATATTTCGAGGAAAAGGTGATAAAGATTCGAAATATACTCATCCAATAGTTTTTTACAAGTGTAGGTCTTATATTTTACATTATCTTTTCATTTTATTTAAATCGTTAATTAATGAGGTAATCGCTGTATCATCATGGTGTCATAAAACATTTAATTTATTTAATGTCTAAAAATTTAAAAAAAATACCATGAATTAGTAAATCTTATTAGATTTCCAATGAATATTTATAGTCAAAAGGTTAACTTATATAACCCCATGTAATAATTGTTTTAGTAAAACAACACATTTTTGTGACAATTTTATTTTTACTTTAAATAAAAAGTTATTAATGTCATTTTCTTACCCAAGTGGCTCCATGGGGTCCCCAAGTTGACCCATGGATTGTATCGGTCGGCCATGACTCATCCAATTGGGTTAGGAAAAGTGTCAAGATATTTTCATATTTTTATAATATCATTTTTACCTTAAATTTCACTATTTACCTTTAATCGCGATTAAATGAACTTAAAAGTTACTATTCAAAAAAAATTATTTTAATCCCATTGAACAACATTTTACTTCCTAATGAAAATGATGTATGTCTTATTTTTGAAATTAAAATCACAGAGGTGGTAAAATTTCATTTAAATGAAAAATCAGTTTTTTTAACTACCACTTAGTGGTTTCAATATCCATAAAAAATCGATGTTTTTTAGAAAAATACAAAAAATTTACTCTAAGATATATTTGATATTCCAAATTCAAAAATGATGAATATTTAACAAAATTAAAAACATATAAGTTGAATTAATTAATTTAATAATTAATTTCCACTGTCACAACAAATATTGTGTTTTTAAGAAACAATATATATCAAAATATTGACAATTGTTTATGTCCAATTTCAAAGTGAAATTAATTCTAATGACCAGCATTGGAAAAAATGGTAAAAATATATTCTAATTATACTTTAAAACCACTCAAGAGTAGAATTTATCAATATAAATTTTTTTGATTAAAAAGTTATTTTTAAGTATTTTTCTATTCATGGAAAATTGGAAGTTCTCAGAAAAATTCAACTTAGGATAATTTCGATATTACGAATAAAAAAATGAAGACCATTTTGAAATATAAAATTTATATAATTTCAAAAAGTGGATATTAATATTCATAATGGCTACTTTGATTGGTCACGGTGTGTTAGAACTCGAGGTTACGTACAACACACGCTGCTCTATTATTCAAAGAGAAGCATACCATAGAAGCTTGGGATGTTACATATAAGATAATTTATGCATTATTTTTTAGTTTTAACCCCTGTTAAATGAGTTTTTACCTTAATAGTGGATATTAATTTTTACTGATTTGACTACTTATAATGGTAAAAAAATTATTTTACCTTATTATAAAATATAAATTAGTATAGATAAAAATATTGAATTTATTTTTCTAAGCTCAGTACACAGAAGTGGAAAAAAAATTTAAAATTATATCCATATACATTGATATAAAATCGGGTTTGCGAAGAGAGATTTATCATATGTATAAAAGGATTAAATATAAAAATTCAATTTTAAATTGAACAAAATGAAATTATTTTGGTAACTTTTTCTATAAGGGATACAATATTAAATTAGAACCATCAATGATATAATTTATATATTTAAATTTATTAAACAAATAGGAATTTTTCACTTAACATCAACATTTTTCACAAATCATCAAAAAATTAAACGTTTCAAGAAAACTTGAAAAATTAACTTCAGGATAATTTATATATTGTGATTTCAAAAATTAATTTCATTTTATATAATATATTTTTTAATTTTTTTAGAAATTTATATTACATTATTTCTATAAAACATGACTAAACCAAACTTTAGAAAAAATACAGTTTAACAAGATTTTTTTTGTAAAATAGATCATATTTTTTAATAATTAACTCAAATAAATAAACATGTATAAACAATATATTTTCATAAATTTTTTACTAATATTCATACCCCCAAACATAAGGTATTTTTTAATATAGCCATGTTTTAAATAATATTATTTTAATCATTTTTTGTGTTTCATTTAAACTGAGTGTTGTGTGCATCACAAGATATCGAAGGGAATGAATTTATTTTTAAAAAATATATGATAAAG
The DNA here is from genome assembly GCA_963277665.1 of Viscum album. Classification (NCBI taxonomy): domain Eukaryota; kingdom Viridiplantae; phylum Streptophyta; class Magnoliopsida; order Santalales; family Viscaceae; genus Viscum; species Viscum album. Next base: position 639,369,608 of record OY728157.1, read on the forward strand.
TATAGAGTTGTTACATTATCATATAAGATAATTTTTTTATGTTATACACATTATCTAACATGGTGTTCCACTTTTAGAATCAACTGGTGATACACTTTTACATCATGAATCATTTATAAATCATTCTATATTTTATAATCTACTATCACGTACGATGGAAAAATAGTTTCTATAATCCGTTAAAAATACCAATTTGATACATTAATTGATTCCATAGAAACCAAATATTTTACCATAAAATATTTGTTCTTCATTTATGTCTTTTTATTAATAAAATTCTTACACAATAACACATAAAAGATGGTGAATTATTCATAAACTGGGTGAGCTGTCATCTCTTGTAATTGATAAAATATGTATTTAATTATCAATTTTATGCATGTTAATGACGACGATAAACCAATTTTATAATCTGTTAAAATAAATGATATATTTTAAATATTTTTTTTGTTTTTATTCCATTAATATAATGAATCTTCTTTTTTTTTTAAATATTATTTTGTGGATATTTTAAATCCTCATAATATTTATTTTTTATTACCAAACAAATTTAAATTTGAAAATGAAAAAATTGATAATCAAATCCTGTTTTTTAATTTTAATATTGAAATGAATTTTATTTCAAGAAATGTATTTTTTCATTATGTTCACTAATAAAATAATTAAATTATGAAAATATAATAAATTTTATTTTATAAAAATATTAAAATAAATGAAATCATAATTTTAAAATATTTGAATTATTTTAATTAAAATTTTTTCAATTAAAATTAGTTGCAAAGGGTGAAATTGGAGTTATCATGGTAGTGGTATATAAGGATAAAAATGGTCTAAACATCGTGTAATTGGATATATATTTTTCAAAATCATTTATATAATTGAATGGTGGTACAGAAACAAAATCCTTTTATACATACTAAAACATGATTTTATCCATACATATCCATTAAATACAATCTACCAATTGAAAATTATAGTGTCATTGGAATACAAGGTACATTATTAGAATAAATAAAATGAGAATAAAAACCCTTTTTAATAATCTCAATAATGATTTCCTAATTACCATTGAGCTCCTACATATTTATAGGACTATATGGGGAATCATAGTCAAAAGGGATGAGATAAAAAGACCAATAAGATAATAAATATGTGATTGAAGAATAATAAAGGAGTTTCAACAAATAACATTATAACATAAGATTCATGGAACATGAAAAACATATAGAATAATAACATATAGAAAATATAATAATATGATCCTTTAAACGTAATAATTTGTCTGCAACAAATGATATTCGATAAACACGAGTCCAGACTAACTGCCATGACTAATCACAAGGTGGACTAAGTCCTGTAATTGATTAGGATTCCACCCTAATCCCATACATCACATACCATGTGAAAAAAACATTAATTAATGCATTTGAGTGCTATCTAAATGCACCCATCATAACATTTACATTCATATGTCTTCCACAAAAAGAATCAATCATAAGGAATTATCAAATGGGTTACCCATGAAAAAAAATCAGTTTTGTAATCATGTAATAATGCACAATCAAATGCTGTATCATATTTGGATCCCTTAAAGAAGGAATTTTAATAATTTTAGGGAATTAATAAAATTGAATTCAATAATATATCATGATTAATGATTTTCAACATACGTTTAATCATTAAAAAGAGTTATTAGGTATCATTAGAATTATGCCACATAAGTGTGGTTTTATAGAAAATCATAATGGGTATTTAAAGAAATAAAGTTATAATTATTTAAATAAAACCACTATTTAAATAAAGTATTTTTTATGTATAAATTGAGTTATTTAAAAAAAATATATGATTACAAAAATAATATTTAGAGTTTATTACAAAATGGGTAAGAAAAAAATAAGTTCCCTTTAATCGGGCTTCCTTATCGAGAGGAATTATCAAAATAACATTTAAAAAAATGTAATTCACCATAAATGAATGATGAATTTATATAAATACATATGTATGGGTCATATAAACAGAATATTGGTTAATTATATTGAAATAATAAAGTGGAAAATGGAGAGAAAGTGTAACCAAAATGAAATATAGAGGTTCAGAGAGACCCCTTACATTAAAATTTCCATTAGTTGAACATGATTTAACATCATGTATAATTATTTAATGAATGTTATTAATCAATACCAGTACCATATTAATATTTAATATTTAGTATATAATTATTTTAAAATATCATATCTCCAACCCATTAATAATATTTTAATTCATGTTTTGTAGGCCATATGTACACACGAGTTACAGTATAATTACCATAATGGGGAATAGGTAAAGAAATGGATGGAATATTAATTTTATAGAATAAATAATTTGTCATATGTATCATATAAATACATAAGTCTATTATTTCCATCATTATGAAAATCTATTTTAAGTTCTTATGAAAATATAATCATACTGCTATGGAGAGATGGTAACCCATATGTATGTATGTACAATACATTCATTTTTCATGGGAATGGTAAAGGATATAATATAGTTTTCTATTAATGATTATATCATATTTGTATATATATTATACTTGAGTTACTATTTTAGGATGGTTATATCATATTTATAGGATATTGAAGATGAAAATTATTTGAATGAATCATTAAATACAATTACCTCTCATACGAAGGATCTCTTTATAACTTCTTTTAAGAGATATAGGGTAGGTATTTTAGAAGACAAAACCCACATGAAATTAAATAAGGATTTTTATAATAGATATATTTAGAGTTGTGTCAAGACATATGTCTCATGGTAAAGTAAGTGGTTGAGGGATGATGTTCCCTTTTATAAATGATGTGATGGGCTCTTTTGAATTTCTAAAAATACGAAAATATAATAAGATTATTATAGATAAAAATGATTCGAAATGGACCATAAATTCATAGGTTGGGACATGTTTGAACATATAATACCCCATTTGATATTATATGATTTTTTTTGATTTTTAAAAAAATTAATAATACATTATATTCATGAAATATCTTTATTATCAATTTTATCACTATGTTACATTGAAAAAAACACCAAAAAATTCAGTTAAATTATAAATAATAATTTTTTATACCCTAATAATTTAATTTTCATCTATATAATTCTGGTATTACCTTAAGTATCTCAAATTATATTTAGTTTCATATTTTAAATATCATTTATTTAATTTTTCAACAATTTTAATATATACTTTATCATCACTATGAAATCATTTTGGTAATTATTTTCTCTATAAAATTTAAAAATAAGTTACAATGATGAAGCTAAAATATTATACTTAAAATTTCTATTTATTGAAAACATATCTTCACGATAAACTCATAATAAAAATGTTTTACAAATTATGAACAATAATATGACATGTTTTCCATTTCTGTAAATAAAATAATATAAAGGACTTAATGTAAACAATGTGGATCCAAAAGGTAACTAATTCATTCCATGTATTATTATTGAAGAAATAAAATCCTCTAATATAATTTGGGAACATTTTTGGGCAATTTTCAAATCCATTTTATATTCTTTTTACCCTTAATAACCCGATTTACCATCAACCATGGTAACAAAAACTATAATTTTTACAATACATATTAAAAAAGGTGATATTTTATATATTTTTACCTCTTTCTTCCAAAATATGGAATCCAATTTTTTTATTTAAAATAAGTAAGTACAAGAATATAATTTAATATTAAATCGTAAAAACACAATGAAAAATATTTTATTTCAATAAAATATCCCTTTTATGTGTAAGCTAATTTTATCCTTCTTTTATATATAAATTTATTTTAATGAAAAAATTGATTATTTTTAATTATATTGAAATAATGAAAGATTAAACCTAATGAAAAATATATTTTGGATTTTTAAATTCTTCTAAAATAAAATACAAATTTCAATGTAAATTAGTATTTTCACAATTAATTAATATTGAATTATTTTTAGAAAATTATATAAATAATTAATCCTTTGATATTTTTAAAATTTTGAATTAAGAATGAATTTTATTTTTTCAAATAATATTTCCAATATTCTTTTAAAAATTTATATTTATTTTCCAATAGAATGTAATATAATTTTTTTTATAAAAACATATTTCTTGAATAATAAATTAAATTTAAAAAAAATTAAGAATTAGTTTCTTAATAATTAATAAATATATTTTATAATGTGTTTATTTCTATTCATACATGACAATTAAATGGATAGGTTAAAACTATCATGTTAGAATAGTACTATTTTAACAGTATATCACAGTTTTTTTAACATGGTGTTCCATACAACACAAGTAATAAAAATGAACAAATTATGGAATGTAAAAAATGTCATAAAAAATATCAAGGTGTTACATTATTACCCACTTATAAAATTTCTCCATAAAACGTTATATTTACATTCTAATATGAAAAAATGGGAGGGTACTTATCCTTTATCACTTTATCTAGTTTTCATATCATCTATCTATATTTTTTCCTCCTCTATAAAAATTTTAGAATGTGAGTGGAATTATTTCATATAAAATTATCTATATGGTCTAATACCTTCAACGGAATCTCCTTGTAAGAGATATATTTTTTTCTATTGTGACACCAATGAATTTAGTATGTGTGAGGGTCCTGATATGTAATTTCATAGGAGGTATGTGTGGAATACATCAGGTAATTATGACATGGTTGATGGTTGAGTTAGATAATATGAAATCGCTATTATGTGATAATGAATCTAAAAGGGTTCTATGTACCTATAAATTAGCTTTCCCTTAATCCCAAATCTCATGAATATATTCCATGGATATATAAAAAGTAATATCTCCCCTGTAACATCAATCTCTATATAATATCAATGATTTTCTGTATAGATATTCTAATAACAACATGTATCCTTAATGTTTTATTTAATGACCTTTACATTTTATACCATTGAATTGATCTTTTCAGGTCTTATAAGCTTATTTTCATAGACTTTATCGTGGAATGTGTGTGTTCTATATCTCTTCCCATAAAGGGAATCATATAGAGGCATTTGGATTCCTAAAATAAAACTATTATTTAATGTTACTTTAAAAGTGGAATATTATAATCCCATCCTACATTAAATTCTACTAATAATTATCTCAACAGGTAACCTAGTGTTTAAACGGTCTACCTAGACAAGCCATTAGTTTGAGGCTGATAAGACTTACTAATGTTCATCTCATTGTATGGACCATGTTGGATACATTTCAATAACATGGAGGTAAATCTTAGATCTCGATTAGATAGAATTGTCAATGGTCCTCCATGAATCCTAAAAACTTCCTTATTATATATTCATACATGTTTATCGAGTGAGAAGTCATCTTATATTACAATAAAGTGACTTATATTTGTAAGATGGTCCATAATAACCCATAACACAAATTTTCCTCTAGATGTATGTAGATGCCCAATGATAAAGACCTTGGTGATATTTCCCTATTTTCATGTAGCTATATATAATGGTTGAATCACCACTTAATGTTTTTCTTTTCTCCATTCCCATTTTGACTTACCTGAAACATTGAGGTATGTTCATAAATTTCCTTCTTCATATTATCCCACCAATAGTGCTCTTAGATATCTTGATAAATCATTTTTCTGCATGGGTGGATGAGAATGTTCAATAATTATGAACAATTAAATATACCTCTCCTTATATTAGTATTTTATTTTTCACATAGTTGTAAACCAACTCATATGACCCCTTACTCATCAATTTTGAACCTTAAGGACTTCCTATTTCTGATTGATTCAACCCAATTCTGAATTTCCACATCCTTTAATCCAGGATCCTATATCTTCTATCTAATGGATAGTTTAGAAATAATTTTATATAAGATTGATGATTTTAACTTCTTTATGGTTCCCATGTCTATTTTGGTCCTGTATTAGATGATTGTTTCTTTCTCAATTATCATCATTGATATAGTTTTACGATCTATTCTACTTAGAGAGTCCAACATATTATTATCATTACTAGTATGGTAGTTGATTAAGATGTTTTAATACATTATTATCAATAACAATATTCAAAGGAACATATTAATCTCCATCTACAAGAATATATATTTTAATCTCCTGTGATCAGTGTATATATCACACTTCTCCCCATAGAAATAATGAGTATATATTTTCAATATAATGATTACAACCCCTAACAATTTTTTAGGAATGGGATTGATTCTCTTAATAACGTACTTCTTACATTATTCATGGGCTACCACTTTATCATTTTGAATTATCAAACATCCTAAGCGCTTCATTGATGAATCACTCTATACAACAACGATTTGTCAAATTGTGAGTACTATAAGTAATAGTGCAGTTATAAACCTTTGTTTCAGCTCTTTTAATCAATCTTCACATTCACTGATCCATAAAATGTTTCTCTTCCGAGTCATCTTGGATAGTGGTTTTGATAATCATTATATGTTTATCACAAATAATTGTTTATAATCATATAGACTATAGAATCTATGAACCTCCATTATATATGCTTGTTTAGGAAACTCCTCAACTTCCATTATCCTAAAAGTATCCAAAAATATACATTTTCTGGTGACAACATTCCCAATAACGATACTTCTTCTATCCAGTGTCACATAGACTAAAAATTGAAAATAGTTTCTCACTTACAAATTCTTTCACTCAATAATCAAGTCCACATGATGCTTCTCCTTACTCTTAGAGTCTACAGAAAGGTCATATATATATACGACCACATATTTGTCAAGGTAATATCTGATTTCTATATTAATTAAGTACATAAATATTTCTAGATCAGTTGTTAGTCTGAAGGGATTCACTATAAATTCAAAATGTCCTAATATTTTTCGAAAGGAAATCATGGGAATATCAACCTTTTTCACCATGAACTTTTGATACCCTGATCGAATTTTCACAATAGAAAAATACAAGTCCCCACATAGTTGATCAAACAAGTTTTATATAAGCTGTAGGGGATAATTGTTCTCTTTCATTATTTTTATAAAATCATGATAATCAATTTATATTCGCATTGAACTAGACTCCTTATTTAGGAGGACAACCGACACACCCCACAGGGAAGAACTCAATAATATGAAAAATGTTTACATATTATCTTCTAACTGATTCATCAATTACTCCAGCTCTTTAGTGGATATCCTATATGGTGCCTTTTATATGGGATTAGATCCATGTATAATTTCAATATAGGACTCATCTTATCAGTTAAGAGGAAGACCTTATAATTCCTCAAAGATTACATTGGTGTATTCCCTTAAATTGGAATACCTTAATGAATAATCCTATCCTTTACCATAATCATTTGAGCTAAATATTATTTCTTATAAGAAAATAATATCCACAATTGATTATATTATTATGATAGAAATCCACCCTCATCCATACACTTGTATATAATTGGAGGATGTCCAGTGCTGTGAAGAGTGATATTCCTATCCTAAACGATGTTGTTGGATTTATATAATGATATCAAATCTGTCCCTAATATTTCATCAAAATACACCAATGGATGTAAGATGAGTTTTTCTCCGAGGTTTAATCGAAAACATAGACCTAGGATGATTTAAATACATTAGATGAAAACATTTACCCATTAACTCATATATTACATAAATTCCATATTTTTATGTGATGTTTGAATCGTTATACTAAACATGCATGATATGAATTAATTCATAGAAATAGAACAAAAGATTAAATTTTCTATTCATAAAGGAATAAACTGTGTACCAATCGCCCCATTATTTTCAGGATAAACCTTAGTAGTACTAATAGTATATGTCCATCCCTGCTACGTTTGAGGTTGTGGTCATTGATTGTCACCAACTACCATTGGTTGTAATAAATTCCTCACATAATGATCATTTTTCCTAATTTTTTTCACTATACTATAGTCCGAGTGTTGATATGAAATAACCTTTCATGAATTACTGAGATTCATTACATCCTTTTGGCCTAAATTATATTTATGAACATCTTTTCTACATTTGATGAACCTCTAGGATCCATTTAAAGAGTTCCTGATATTTCCCTTCCTATACCTTTTGACATGTGGGATTTTGGGTTATCCTTCCACCATGTGACTTATTTTTTGATACTCCCATATTAATATCCATTTTCCTAATTTTATCTCCACACTATTTAGTCTAATGAGAGTTCATAATTTTCATCAAAACCTTAAGGGAATAATTAAAAATATCTTTATCGCTGTCAAATTATGGTATCAATAAGTATTATCATAGGATCATCTATAATCCACTAAAAAATAAATACACCCTTTATTTAGTAGTAATGATAAATACATAGGTGTGTCCCACATGACATGTATTTTTTTCTTCAGAAAATTTGATTAATTTTTCTTTCTTTTACTATAGTCTGAGTAACTATATCTCTATATTATGATAGAGAGTTCATTAGAAATAGTAATAGAAAATTATTTTTTTTGAAATATCCTCTTTATATTAAAACATTTCATATTTAAAATTATATTTTTTGATCATTTTTGACTTATGAGTATTTTCCCCATAAAAATGATAGACCGTCATTATGAAATTCTCTTATATTGATCATTTGAGGATAGAAAATATATTCTCAATGGAGTTAGTTTATTTTTTTATGATTAGTGGATACGAAGGTCATATAAAAGTAGTATTCCATTATCTCATATTGTATTCAACCGCAACATGATATTTCATAGGATAATGAGAAAATTCCACATGATTCATTATATTATTCAAAACATGGCCCAGTTGAGCTAGAAATTTCATGCATATTTGACCTCATATTCCCATTCAGTTTCATATATTATTAAAGAAATCATCACATTAGGTTTAACATTGGATGGTAGAAGAATATATCATTTTTATAACCATTAATAAAACTAGAAAATAAAATAAAATATTGGGGGGATGGAATACATAGTCAATGAGAATATAAAAAGGAAACTATAAACAATTAAGTATAAACATATAAACGAAAAGTATATAATAACATAATATTCCTTATGATCTAAAATAGGTTAATAATAGTGTGAGAATTATACCAAGGTTTATTATTAATCTTTTATATTCATAATCCCAGAAATAACTAGATCATCATTTGATAGAAAAAAATATCTAATACATTTAAAAAATTTATGTCATTATTTTTGTGATAATTAACCATTAAATAAAAAACAATGATTGAAAAGCCTCATGTCACTGGACGGCTAGACACATAATTAAATAAAATGAAACTAGAAAGAAATTGATTTTTAGTAATATCTATAAGGAGTTTATAACTCCCTTTTTAATCTTACAATAATATAACACAACTTATGGTATACATAGAAAAAATGGATGATATAAAATCATCAGTATAGGAATAAAAAGGGGATTGAAGCATAAAATAGGATTAAGAAGGAATGAAATGATAACATAAAAGGAATTCTTCATAAATAAAAATACAGAAACATTAATAAAGAACCTAGAATAATATGTCCTTATAATAATAGGAATGTGGAAGAAAAACATATCATTACATAAACATGAGTCATGGATAATTTACAAGACAATATCACATGGTGGACATAGTCCCATAATGGATTATGTTTACTCCCTAATCACATATATAATGTCCAATGAGACTGAAAAATTACCCAATAAATTGGAGCACTATCTTGGTGCACCCATCATATCATGTACATGAATATGTGTAGCACATAAAGAATAAAACATAAGAAATAAAATTAAGGGTTACCAATGGAAAAATATGTTTCTCAATCTTTTAGTAAGTCATAGAAAGGTTGTATCATAATGGAATACATGATATAATTGATTTCAATCATTCATGAAAATTAATAAATGGATCATTAGAATAGATCATGAATAATTATTTCCAAATTAATTAGAAACAGTAATAATATTTTTTAAGAAACATTACAAATGTTCTATGTAATTATGGATTTAAGGGAATGAATAAAGTGTATTTAAAGATGATAAAGGAATAGTTATTTATTAAAAATAAAAATTAACATAAATAGTTTTTCAAGATAAGTTTATTTATTTCGGAATCATATTGTAGGCCTATAATATCTTATAGAGTGTACTAGAAAAGGTGTAAGAAATAGATAAGTTCTTTTTAATTGGGTTCTCTAATCGAGAGGAATATAGAAGGGAACATTTTAAACCATTATATTCCCCATAAAATGGAATTCAATTGATGTAAATAAAAATTAATGGAACATATATAAATAATAGATAAAAAAATATGTTATTAATAAAGATAATAATATATGCAAAAATAGAGAAACTGTAACCCAAAGGTAATAAAGAAGTCTGAGATACCCTGTACATAGCACTTTCCTCCAGATGAACATACATTAACTTCATATATAATTATTTAATGAATGTTATTAACATATAATAGAATTTTTATTTTAATATTAATATATATAATCCTTAACTAAATTCATACCACCCAATCATTAATAATATTTTATTATTACTATTTTTCAGGTGTTAACTACATTAGTTTTTGAGGAATGTTTTATCACGTATGGTATGGTTATTGTAAATGGGATATATATTAATCATACAAAGATTCTAATTAATTATATATGAATCATATTTAGTTGTTTTATATATTTATAAAAACATTATTAAGTGTTTGATAAGGAAAACTAGTCGCATCACTTTATAGAGATTGCATGTCGTATGTATGCATGAGCGATAGTATCATTACCATAATGATGAATGGGTGGAAATATTTAGGACATATTAATTTTATATACTCAATATATTTTAATAATAACCATATAAATATATATATATATATATATATATATATATATATATCAATTATTTCAATCATTATAACCATCCATATAATGTGTTGACGAATAAATAATTACACTGTTACGTATAGATGGTATGATATATGTATGCATGCGTAGTGCTTTCACTTTGCATAGAATAGAAAAAAATGGAATTTGGATGTATCATAATATGAATAAAATATCATTATATAGATGATACTGTTTTTATTTTAGAATGGTTATAATATAAGAATACAATTATATGAAAAAATAAATTTGACTGAATAAGTAAAATGCTTACCTCTTCTATGAAAAAGCTCCTTCATAACATCACTTAAAGGACCTACGATAGGGATTTAGGAAGGTAAAAAAAATTCATAAATAAGGATTTTTATAAGATAAATAGGAAGATTTTTTATAAAATGGATGTCTCGGTGTGGTGTAAATAAGTTAAGGATGTGGTCCCCTTGTATAATTGAGGTGAAGGTAACTTTGGAAATTTCCCAAAATATTAAAATATAATATGACTACTCTAGAGACAAATTATTCCATATGAACCATAAATACATAGGTATTGAAATTTTAGAACTTTTATTAACCCATTTATGTTTATAAAATATTTTTAGGGTTGTTAAATAATTTATTAAAATATTACAATCATGAAATATAATTATTGTTAATTTTGGTATTATTTATTACATTGACTTTAAAAACATCACAACAATAAGTAAAATTTGAAACAACTATTTTTTATAAGCTAAAAATGTTATTTTAATCATGATAATTCATGTATCATCTTAAATATCTAAAAATTATTTATTTTATTATTTTTAATATCATATATTTTATTTTTCATTTAATTTAATAATGAAAACATCATCATTATACATGTACTTAATGTCATTATTTCTACCCTAACAATAAAAAATAAATTACCATGATGATGATAGGTATTATAAATTTAAAAATACTATTATTGGTCAAATAGATCTTATGGATTCACACATATAAAAATGTTACACTCATTAATACAATAGTGTGACATGTTGTACTTTTCATTAAGTAAAATATTATAAAGGACTTAATGTCAAGAAATTGTCTCCAAATAGACGTAAATTTGACCCATATATGATTATGGTTAAAATTTATCATCCAATAGAATTGGAAAATTTGATAGGGTGAATTTCTAATCCTTATCATATTATTTTTACCATTAATTAATTGATTTACCTTTAACTGTGGTTATAAATATTTCTATTGATTCATTTCATTGAGAAAAAAATAACGATACAATTGATTAAATTTAGAAAAAATTATTCCAAATATTGAATATATTTTTAAAAATTCAATTATTAGATGTTCGAAAAGATAATTTAATATTAAATGGGAAAAAATCAATGAAAAATATAATTTTTTGAGAAATTCTATTATTATATGCGAACTGTTTTTATAAGAAATTTGTTTGAATTTTTTTATGTACCAAAATAATATTATTTATTATTAAAAAGAAGTAATTATATTCTAAAACTAATCCAAAATAGAATTTGACTTGGTAAATGCCTTAAAAATAATATTTAGTTTTAAATGTAAATCAATATTTTCCAATATTCATTAAAATATCTCTTTTCAAAAAAAAATTTAAAATTTGCATCATAAGATAATTTTGGATTGGTAAATTAAAATATTATGTTTATTTTTTCAAATGATAAATAATGAGTTTTAACCCAATTTCCTTTTAATTACATATAAAAAGAGGACACCAGCTCCTCATTTCTCAACTTCTTCCAAATACATGGATCAACCAAAACTTTTCCCTACTTCTTCCTAATCAAAATCCCAACACATTTGAATCTTTGGTATCACAAATACACCATTTTATAGAGTCATAATAATTTACCTATGGGATATTTTCAATGGAATAGTTTATACATGTAACATCACATCACCTTGATCGGGTATGTTTTCCCTCTCTCTTTGATTCCATTTGATTCAAAGACCTTAGAGGTGTTTTTCTATATTTTCTATAGGTTTCAGTACATGTAGATGTCTTATACCTGAGGAACATTTCATGTAGTGGTTACTGGATACAAGTTGTGAATGGGGAGATCACACTCTGAAAGGGGTACACGTCGTGACAAGGGAGTACACGATGTGACTGAAAAAATGTTTATTTTTAACCAAAGGTAACGAGTTTTTCAGCATAAATTATCTAGTATGGACATTACAAAACATGGGTACACGTCATTTCCTACCCCACCCCCATGTTTAAGTCACACTTTCGGTAGTTTTTCTCGTTCCTTTCTTTCTAGACTCTGTTTCGCTCAACCCTAGAATCTTCTAAGGAGATTTTTGGAGGCGCCACTCCTTCTGGATCAATCCGACCAGCTTTAGATCTTCATTGCTTATGTGGGGAATCTATCTGGGTAAGTGTTCTTCCAGTTATTCATTGTTTCAAATCATGATAGGACCCTGGGTTTTTGGTACTATATCCATTTATCTAAGTTGTATTTTTATTAATGGTTTTTTCTAGATGCGTTGTGAAATCCAGTTCCAAAATAATTCTCCTTCACTGGTTGTGGTACGACGGGCTTTCATCTGTGATATATATAGGTTTAATATATTCCCCCAACCTCTTATATTTATATTTAGATCAATTCTAATATTTTAGTGTTCGATTCTAGGGCCTTTTTTGTTGTCGTTGGATTTCATTGTTGATGGATTCTATTACGGGCATGTACAACCTGAGCATTGAGGTAAGTGGTTCTGTCTCTATCCCATGATAATAGACCTACTTGTTTTGATTTATAAATCAATTTACTAAATTAGCATGATTTTTTATGTGTGTTGAATATGTGTTTTAAAATAGAAATGGATTTTCACTGGGTTTTTATAAATAGTTGTGAAATGGTTTTGAATGGTTTTCAGAGAATTGAAATTATTTTATGAAATTGAGCACATGGGTTATGTTGGGTACATAGGTGGCATGTTTACCTTCAGGCCATCTGCCAATTTTTTTTTTGTGATTATCATGGGGGATTTTTTTGGGTATTTCCTCTGTTTCGTAGGCCTATTGTTTTAAGGGACAGATATTGACATTTAGGGTGTTTACTATTAGTGTATTCTACTCCTTCGTAGTAATGTGTTCTCAGATCAATTTTTTTGCACTTTATTATTGTGGTATGAGTAGTATGTGGCATTGACCTATATTATTCTTTGGTGTTGTGATACCCATGATTCAGTTTCGTACTAATTGGATTTCTTAGATATCCAAGATATGCATGTTTATGCTTTTGAAAGATGATATGTAAAATATGCTTTTATACTGATATACCTAGTTTTTTTAGAATAGTGTAAAAGAGAAATGTTTACCTTGTTTTCTATAAAAATTATTTACTACTTATCATGCCGTGTTTTATTTTAAAATGAACATACATGTTTTTCAATAAAGAGAATTATTTTAGAACACCTGGGAGGGATCCTAATGAGACTGTTAGCTGACACCCTACACACTACTTTGGTTGTGCATAGTCCTTTGTTTGTCTTCCAGTGTATGGAATGGTAAGGCACTGCAGAGAGGCGATGAGGTTCATTTTATATGGGATGGGTATGTAGAGACCCGAAGCCTGACGTACATTGACATTACATTACATTTGCGGAATACTTAGTACATAACAAAAACACACACACAAGGATCGTAATAGTTTAGTGTCTTTGGAAACTTGGAATAAAATCTTCTAATCGTGGTGAAATTTCTTCAACATCTCCCATAAAGATCTTCCTTTTTTTTACCTAAAACCTTTCTTTATATCCTGGGGAAAAGAAAACATAAAAGGGTGAGCTCAAATGCTCAGTAAGGGTAAACAAAAGAAATGTCAATCACATCGTATTCATAAAAACATAACATTTTGGAAATCATAACCTGCAAAAGAGAGCATAATATCTTATCATGGAATAAATCATAGAAGTGAAAATGAGATCCTCATAATCTTAACATAAGACTTGAAACTTTGTGGCATGCACACATAATCATGGAAAATCATTTCTTGTTAGTCATGACTCATTACCAAGACTATCTTAGTGGACAAAGTCCCTTTCTGAACCAAGTTCACTCCTCGTTTCAGTCCTGTATCACTGAACCGAAATAACCTTCCGTTCCAGCCATGTCTATCTCATGAGATATAAAATCTTTACCCAATGCATTGGAGGGAGATATAGGTCCCACCCATATTATAATGAATCCTTTCTTATGTGTGCCACATAATCATAAAACATACATCATCGCATAACACATGTAACAAAAATGGGATTCTTGAAACATCATGACATCATAAATCAATTCATATAAGATAAAGGAATTCATAAAAATAATTCCATCACAACATGATCAAATCAATGTAATAATAGGGACAAAAACAGAACCCTTTATTATCTTAGATGGAAAATAATTTTGATAAAACACTTGAACTCCATTCTTGAGGAAAATATCATTTCTTCTTCAAAAACATTTTTCCTTTCATAACATGTCATATGACTTTAAAATAAAAGAAGTTGATTAAAAATAAACTTGAAAACTTGTTAAGGAAGATTCTTGGAAATTTTGTTTTAAAATCCATTCATGCCGTATAAGTTAAAAAAAACATTCTTTTCGTACTTTTGTCAGAAAAGTCAAAAAACGTACCTCGTACGAAAAACGACAAAAGATTCCTTTCTTATTCTTCACTAAAAACTCATCGAAGGGTAAAATTGGACTATTGTAAGTGGATGGAAATAATATTACATATTTAGGAAACATGAATGTGGATGATAAAATACACCCCAGTAAATACTTACGAATAAACAATCTCGGATAAAAATGAGATTGTGATATTTCCCTTACCTTAGGTCCGATTTGCTTCGTATGTGTCCAAACCTTCTGTATAATGATTTAAATAATGTCATTGAATTATTACAGAATCATATTCATTGTTATGATATCATATATGGTTCACTTATGACATTATATTACCCGTTATTTTGTAAATTCCATGTTAAAGAAGCGTTTTGGGTAAAATCGTTTCATTTATCGTAGGTGTTTTGACTTGTTGTTCTTAACATCATTATTACTTATATCATGATTTACTTACTTCCAGAATATAAAACATGATTTATATATCATATATATTCAGTATATATATTTATAATAGATAGATAAATAAAATGAAAAACACCGTTCATGGAGACGGTAGTCCGTACGTACGCATGAACGCTGTTTTCCTTTCCTTATTGTCTTGAAATGGAAGTAAGTAGATGACATACATATATATATATATAATTAAATCCAGTAGCTTTATAATGTCATATATTTCATTAATATTTCTTATATATACTTTATAATCATTCTTAAATGGTTAACATGGAGAATGAATCTCATCGCGTCGTGGAGACGGTAGTCCGTACGTACGCACGAGCGATGATATCATTTCTATAAATATTGAATTGAATTGGAGTGGATTATAAAATATATCAGAATCAATATGATGTTGTAATAACTATGTATAGTTATTCTTTACACCATTATACCCATCCATGTAAGGTGGTGGTGGAAAATAGATTACACCACGGCGTGGAGACGGTATTCCGTACGTACGCACGCGCGGTGATTTCTTTTTCCGTAGGATGGATAGATGGTGAAATAGGGTTGTTTCATACTTATAATAACATATCCGTATATGAGTGATACTGATGTTATTACTTCATAATGAAACAACCTAAGAAGAAGAAGTGGAAGAAGAAATAAAGATGAAATAATTGGTAATGGTAATTACCTCTTCTTTGAAGCGCCTCTTTGAGACCTCCTCTTAGGGCACTAAAATTGGTCTTTGAGGAAGACCAGAACCTCTAGGATGTTTCTAGGGAAGTGGAGAAGAGATTTTGGCAGGGGTTGGCCGAGATTGAGTGCTTAATTTGGTGTGAGGAGGAGGGGGAGGAGGTGTCCTTTTATAAGGGAGGAGAGGGGCACCTTAGGAATATCTCAAAATATTATTTTATATTAAAGTAAAAATCGGTTTATAATGGTTCCAAAGGGTCTTATTTCGAAGCTAATGTGGGGATGGGTCTAAATCCTATCATCCAATAGGATTTAGACAAGTTTAGGGTATTATTTTAACCTTATCAATTAGATTTAACTCTAAGTTAATTAATTTAACTTTTACCGGGTCTTTTTGTTTTCTTTCACTATATGGTTAATACACTTACTATATCATGCCAAACGAACCCCAAATTGTTTATTATTAATATATATATCCTTATCTAAGTCAG
The DNA here is from genome assembly GCA_963277665.1 of Viscum album. Taxonomy (NCBI): domain Eukaryota; kingdom Viridiplantae; phylum Streptophyta; class Magnoliopsida; order Santalales; family Viscaceae; genus Viscum; species Viscum album. The sequence goes on from OY728157.1 coordinate 639,386,762, forward strand.
TTGTCCGAACCTTAGATTTTTAAGAATAAAATAACAATTAGTAATATAATATTTGATTTAAAAACTATTTTGTGTCAATTTTGACACTATTTGATATATGATTTTTGTGAAAGTCATAACAGAATTATATGTTCGAACCAAGTTGATTATATCAACACTAATATATCATAGTAACCTAGAAAATTAGTGGAATTCATAAAAAGTCTCAAATTACATTTATTTTGGTGTTTATAACATCAATTATGTCAATATTTCATTAATAAGATAATTACTGCATCATCTTTGTGTCATAAATAAATTAAATTATTTGATGTCTAAAAATTACAAATAAAATACCATCATGTAGGAAATCTTTTTAGCTTTCTAATGAATATTTACAATCGAATTTATCTTATGTATAACCCCATATTAAAAATGATTTACTTATTAAACTTTGATTTTAACTATTTTAACCCTTCTTTAAATAAATTAATAATAAATGTCCTAATCTAATCCAAGTGGGCCTAAATGGTCATTTTTTATTCCTAAGTTTGTTTTTGGTCGAATTAAACTTATCCAATAGAATTAGGACATGTGTTAGGGTAATAGTAAAATCATATTTACCCTTAGTTAGCCTATTTACTATTAACCACGGTAAAAAAAGTAAAAAGTTACTATTCACCAAAAAATTATTTTCATCTCATTGAACCACATTTTAGTCCTTGATATTAACCGTGTCTCTCGGATTTTCGAAATTCCATTCACAGAAGCGGTAAAATTAAGTTTTATGGAAAATTCAGTTTTTAACCTACCACTTAGTAGTTTCACTATTCATCAAAAATTGATGTTTTTCAGAACAATGCCAAAATTTCATCCTAAGCTATATTTTATATTTCGAATTCAAAAATGAAGTCTATTTTACCAAATTCATAACATAGAAATTGCATTAATTAATTTTATAATTAAATCCCGCTGTTAAAACAAATAGCGTGTTTTTAAGAAACAATATCTATCAAAAGATTGACACTTGATTATGTCTGGTTTAAATGTGAAATTTCATCCAATGACCAACATTGTGTTAAATTGTAAAAATATATTCTAAATATACTTTAAAACCACTCAAATTAATAATTTATCACTATTAATTATTTCGATTAAAAAGGTTGTTTTTAATTAAAATTTAGTAATTTTCACTATTCATCAGAATATGAAAGTTATCCGAAATGTACCAAAATTTCACCTTAGGCTAAATTCGATACTCCAAATCCAAAAATGAAATCCATTTTGAAAAATAAAATTTACAAAATTTCAAAAAGTGGTTATTACTATTCATAACGGCTAGTTTTAATAACATTTTAATAGCATATCGCTGTTTAGTGAAACTCGTTATTGCGTACTACACACGCTATCGAGGAAGGTCGCGATTGCGTGTAATGCAAGGCAAGTCAAGGATGCATGTTGTGCAAGATCCTTTTGGTGTAGCGTACAACACAAGACATTAGTGAAATAAAAAGAATATTTTTCATAAAATCTCGGTCTGTTACATTCTACCCCCCTTAAAATGAATTTCGCCCTCAAAATTCGTCGGGGTTATAAATGGTTTACTATTCGAAATTTTCTTTAATAGAAACCCACATCGTTAAAAGGAATACCAAAACATGGCTTTAAAAAACTAAAGTATGAAATGTAACGATTACCCAAATAAACTAATCACTGGGTTTCCACATAGGTGAAAATATGGATATATAAGAGAAATCTAACCATCAAGTTCTGATGGAGAGTGGTAGAGAACATGGCTATGGAAAATCCAGTAATCACAAATCCATAGATTTGTGATGATATAAGGTACCATCTGATTCATCAGGTATAATATCACTAGGACAACATTTTTGGTTTTCAAGATCATTTCCCTAAAGTTGAAAATTTGAATTAGAATAAATACTTACTTTATTTTGGTAAAATCTCACTGTTGTTCATGCCTTGAACAATTTCCACTTCATCTCTTAAATAAATGAAGTTGAATTTGTTATTCGTGAAGTGTTAGAAGATCATGTGATAGAATGACGGGTCATTCCATCTGTCTCAAACAAAAGGTTAGCAAAAATTATATACATAAGTCGATCTATAGTGAGATTAATCACATATGGTTCCTAAAATGGACTTATACTTCATATATCATACTGCTTAATATAATAAAACTAGTTTCTACTAAACAGGGTCTTCCTGTAGGCCAGTGGTAGGCGATAAAGGCCAGTCGCACTTTGGTTGTGGGTTCGATTCCCACAGCCTTGTCCGACGCGATGGGTTGTCGCCCGTCCTGCAGGTTGTCCTTTTTCTAAAACTACATTACTATAACATCCCATCAATAATATCGAAAAAAAAACTTATATCCTTAAACAATACTCACTTATGTCCAACATAATCCATTCCAATCTTTAGGCTTATCCATAATACTGCAGTCCACTCCCATATATCATAAGATATGTTTTGTTGGTCGCATTCCAATCATTCAAAGTCCTTAATCATGTATTCTCTTGAATACCATATTGAAAACATGAATGCAGTTTAAAGTTAACACTTTCCACATACCAAAATCCTCAAAATTCTATATACTCAAACCATGATATCACTTAGTCCTTATATCAATCATGAGCTCATGAATACTATCAAACATTTAATTTTCTCCTTATCCCTTCATTATGCGCATATCATATACATTCCAAAAATATCTGAATAACCTTTCATGGATACTGGTAACATTTTTCAAAACACAAGGGAAGACAACAGTGTAACAATCCACAGATGTCTCTTTATTCCATAGTAGCATGAGATTACTTATACAAAATTACACATGATAAACATGTAATCATTCCACTACATTCTTCAACCATTGTCCGAGCTTCAAAAATTCTTTCATCTCACATATCATTTGAAGTCTCTTCATCATCACCCACATAAATACTACCCATATGACCATACTGATTCTCTTCATGAGTCTTTCCCTTAGGGCATTTGTTTGCATAATGCCCATACATTCCACATTTAAAACACTTAACCATTTTTGATGTCGTAGCAATACCATTATCCTCATCCATGGTGTTAAACGACCCTTTTCCTTTGCACTTACTTTCTTTGTGTCCTTCTTTTCCACACCCAAAGCATCTTCCAGTTCCTTTGAAACATTCTCCTTGATTCCTCTTCCCACATGATTTACATAGGGGAAATTGAACTTTCTTTCCTCTATGATCATCATGAAACTCCATCTTTCTCTTATTAGCCGAGTCAGGAAACTTACCAAATTTTACTTTATTGATCATATTATGAGATTGCTGATTTGGCATAATAATGATGTTTGGACTTCCAAATCCCATTTCATTATGAAGAATATCATTCCATTGTCCATCATATCCTCCATTATCGTGAAACATCTTGTTTCCAGCCATTTTCTAGAACCCAGAAAAAAGAATAGTGTGAGAGGCAAAAATCATGCTAGGGAAAACAACATAATAAAGGTGGAGTATCCTCGATATCTAACATCTTAGGTTAAATTCTATGATCGTTACAGTAGTTCTAGGACTGTATCCTATACGTATACTTATCCTTACGGACATCCCTAGACATACCTTATAAATATATCTAGGGATCTCACTAAAGTTCTCGCATCCTAGTTTCCAAAGGTTGACTAAACCTTTCCTCTGATACCAACTGTAGAGACCCGAAGCCTGACGTACATTGACATTACATTACATTTGCGGAATACTTAGTACATAACAAAAACACACACACAAGGATCGTAATAGTTTAGTGTCTTTGGAAACTTGGAATAAAATCTTCTAATCGTGGTGAAAGATCTTCAACATCTCCCATAAAGATCTTCCTTTTTTTTACCTAAAACCTTTCTTTATATCCTGGGGAAAAGAAAACATAAAAGGGTGAGCTCAAATGCTCAGTAAGGGTAAACAAAAGAAATGTCAATCACATCGTATTCATAAAAACATAACATTTTGGAAATCATAACCTGCAAAAGAGAGCATAATATCTTATCATGGAATAAATCATAGAAGTGAAAATGAGATCCCCATAATCTTAACATAAGACTTGAAACTTTGTGGCATGCACACATAATCATGGAAAATCATTTCTTGTTAGTCATGACTCATTACCAAGACTATCTTAGTGGACAAAGTCCCTTTCTGAACCAAGTTCACTCCTCGTTTCAGTCCTGTATCACTGAACCGAAATAACCTTCCGTTCCAGCCATGTCTATCTCATGAGATATAAAATCTTTACCCAATGCATTGGAGGGAGATATAGGTCCCACCCATATTATAATGAATCCTTTCTTATGTGTGCCACATAATCATAAAACATACATCATCGCATAACACATGTAACAAAAATGGGATTCTTGAAACATCATGACATCATAAATCAATTCATATAAGATAAAGGAATTCATAAAAATAATTCCATCACAACATGATCAAATCAATGTAATAATAGGGATAAAAATAGAACCCTTTATTATCTTAGATGGAAAATAATTTTGATAAAACACTTGAACTCCATTCTTGAGGAAAATATCATTTCTTCTTCAAAAACATTTTTTCCTTTCATAACATGTCATATGACTTTAAAATAAAAGAAGTTGATTAAAAATAAACTTGAAAACTTGTTAAGGAAGATTCTTGGAAATTTTGTTTTAAAATCCATTCATGCCGTATAAGTTAAAAAAAACATTCTTTTCGTACTTTTGTCGGAAAAGTCAAAAAACGTACCTCGTACGAAAAACGACAAAAGATTCCTTTCTTATTCTTCACTAAAAACTCATCGAAGGGTAAAATTGGACTATTGTAAGTGGATGGAAATAATATTACATATTTAGGAAACATGAATGTGGATGATAAAATACACCCCAGTAAATACTTACGAATAAACAATCTCGGATAAAAATGAGATTGTGATATTTCCCTTACCTTAGGTCCGATTTGCTTCGTATGTGTCCAAACCTCCTGTATAATGATTTAAATAATGTCATTGAATTATTACAGAATCATATTCATTGTTATGATATCATATATGGTTCACTTATGACATTATATTACCCGTTAATTTGTAAATTCCATGTTAAAGAAGCGTTTTGGGTAAAATCGTTTCATTTATCGTAGGTGTTTTGACTTGTTGTTCTTGACATCATTATTACTTATATCATGATTTACTTACTTCCAGAATATAAAACATGATTTATATATCATATATATTCAGTATATATATTTATAATAGATAGATAAATAAAATGAAAAACACCGTTCATGGAGACGGTAGTCCGTACGTACGCATGAACGCTGTTTTCCTTTCCTTATTGTCTTGAAATGGAAGTAAGTAGATGAAATACATATATATATATATATATACTTAAATCCAGTAGCTTTATAATGTCATATATTTCATTATTATTTCTTATATATACTTTATAATCATTCTTATATGGTTAACATGGAGAATGAATCTCATCGCGTCGTGGAGACGGTAGTCCGTACGTACGCACGAGCGATGATATCATTTCTATAAATATTGAATTGAATTGGAGTGGATTATAAAATATATCAGAATCAATATGATGTTGTAATAACTATGTATAGTTATTCTTTACACCATTATACCCATCCATGTAAGGTGGTGGTGGAAAATAGATTACACCACGACGTGGAGACGGTATTCCGTACGTACGCACGCGCGGTGATTTCTTTTTCTGTAGGATGGATAGATGGTGAAATAGGGTTGTTTCATACTTATAATAACATATCCGTATATGAGTGATACTGATGTTATTACTTCATAATGAAACAACCTAAGAAGAAGAAGTGGAAGAAGAAATAAAGATGAAAGAATTGGTAATGGTAATTACCTCTTCTTTGAAGCGCCTCTTTGAGACCTCCTCTTAGGGCACTAAAATTGGTCTTTGAGGAAGACCAGAACCTCTAGGATGTTTCTAGGGAAGTGGAGAAGAGATTTTGGCAGGGTTTGGCCGAGATTGAGTGCTTAATTTGGTGTGAGGAGGAGGGGGAGGAGGTGTCCTTTTATAAGGGAGGAGAGGGGCACCTTAGGAATATCTCAAAATATTATTTTATATTAAAGTCAAAATCGGTTTATAATGGTTCCAAAGGGTCTTATTTCGAAGCTAATGTGGGGATGGGTCGCAATCCTATCATCCAATAGGATTTAGACAAGTTTAGGGTATTATTTTAACCTTATCAATTAGATTTAACTCTAAGTTAATTAATTTAACTTTTACCGTGTCTTTTTGTTTTCTTTCACTATATGGTTAATACACTTACTATATCATGCCAAACGAACCCCAAATTGTTTATTATTAATATATATATCCTTATCTAAGTCAGTTGTCCGAACCTTAGATTTTTAAGAATAAAATAACAATTAGTAATATAATATTTGATTTAAAAACTATTTTGTGTCAATTTTGACACTATTTGATATATGATTTTTGTGAAAGTCATAACAGAATTATATGTTCGAAACAAGTTGATTAAATCAACACTAATATATCATAGTAACCTAGAAAATTAGTGGAATTCATAAAAAGTCTCAAATTACATTTATTTTGGTGTTTATAACATCAATTATGTCAATATTTCATTAATAAGATAATTACTGCATCATCTTTGTGTCATAAATAAATTAAATTATTTGATGTCTAAAAATTACAAATAAAATACCATCATGTAGGAAATCTTTTTAGATTTCTAATGAATATTTACAATCGAATTTATCTTATGTATAACCCCATATTAAAAATGATTTACTTATTAAACTTTGATTTTAACTATTTTAACCCTTCTTTAAATAAATTAATAATAAATGTCCTAATCTAATCCAAGTGGGCCTAAAAGGTCATTTTTTATTCCTAAGTTTGTTTTTGGTCGAATTAAACTTATCCAATAGAATTAGGACATGTGTTAGGGTAATAGTAAAATCATATTTACCCTTAGTTAGCCTATTTACTATTAACCACGGTAAAAAAAGTAAAAAGTTACTATTCACCAAAAAATTATTTTCATCTCATTGAACCACATTTTAGTCCTTGATATTAACCGTGTCTCTCGGATTTTCGAAATTCCATTCACAGAAGCGGTAAAATTAAGTTTTATGCAAAATTCAGTTTTTAACCTACCACTTAGTAGTTTCACTATTCATCAAAAATTGATGTTTTTCAGAACAATGCCAAAATTTCATCCTAAGCTATATTTTATATTTCGAATTCAAAAATGAAGTCTATTTTACCAAATTCATAACATAGAAATTGCATTAATTAATTTTATAATTAAATGCCGCTGTTAAAACAAATAGCGTGTTTTTAAGAAACAATATCTATCAAAAGATTGACACTTGATTATGTCTGGTTTAAATGTGAAATTTCATCCAATGACCAACATTGTGTTAAATTGTAAAAATATATTCTAAATATACTTTAAAACCACTCAAATTAATAATTTATCACTATTAATTATTTCGATTAAAAAGGATGTTTTTAATTAAAATTTAGTAATTTTCACTATTCATCAGAATATGAAAGTTATCCGAAATGTACCAAAATTTCACCTTAGGCTAAATTCGATACTCCAAATCCAAAAATGAAATCCATTTTGAAAAATAAAATTTACAAAATTTCAAAAAGTGGTTATTACTATTCATAACGGCTAGTTTTAATAACATTTTAATAGCATATCGCTGTTTAGTGAAACTCGTTATTGCGTACTACACACGCTATCGAGGAAGGTTGCGATTGCGTGTAATGCAAGGCAATTCAAGGATGCATGTTGTGCAAGATCCTTTTGGTGTAGCGTACAACACAAGACATTAGTGAAATAAAAAGAATATTTTTCATAAAATCTTGGTCTGTTACATTCTACCCCCCTTAAAATGAATTTCGCCCTCGAAATTCGTCGGGGTTATAAATGGTTTACTATTCGAAAGTTTCTTTAATAGAAACCCACATCGTTAAAAGTAATACCAAAACTTGGCTTTAAAAAACTAAAGTATGAAATGTAACGATTACCCAAATTAACTAATCACTGGGTTTCCACATAGGTGAAAATATGGATATATAAGAGAAATCTAACCATCATGTTCTGATGGAGAGTGGTAGAGAACATGGCTATGGAAAAGCCAGTAATCACAAATCCATAGATTTGTGATGATATAAGGTACCATCTGATTCATCAGGTATAATATCACTAGGACAACATTTTTGGTTTTCAAGATCATTTCCCTAAAGTTGAAAATTTGAATTAGAATAAATACTTACTTTATTTTGGTAAAATCTCACTGTTGTTCATGCCTTGAACAATTTCCACTTCATTTCTTAAATAAATGAAGTTGAATTTGTTATTCGTGAAGTGTTAGAAGATCATGTGATAGAATGACGGGTCATTCCATCTGTCTCAAACAAAAGGTTAGCAAAAATTATATACATAAGTCGATCTATAGTGAGATTAATCACATATGGTTCCTAAAATGGACTTATACTTCATATATCATACTGCTTAATATAATAAAACTAGTTTCTACTAAACAGGGACTTCCTGTAGGCCAGTGGTAGGCGATAAAGGCCAGTCGCACTTTGGTTGTGGGTTCGATTCCCACAGCCTTGTCCGACGCGATGGGTTGTCGCCCGTCCTGCAGGTTGTCCTTTTTCTAAAACTACATTACTATAACATCCCATCAATAATATCGAAAAAAAACTTATATCCTTAAACAATACTCACTTATGTCCAACATAATCCATTCCAATCTTTAGGCTTATCCATAATACTGCAGTCCACTCCCATATATCATAAGATATGTTTTGTTGGTCGCATTCCAATCATTCAAAGTCCTTAATCATGTATTCTCTTGAATACCATATTGAAAACATGAATGCAGTTTAAAGTTAACACTTTCCACATACCAAAATCCTCAAAATTCTATATACTCAAACCATGATATCACTTAGTCCTTATATCAATCATGAGCTCATGAATACTATCAAACATTTAATTTTCTCCTTATCCCTTCATTATGCGCATATCATATACATTCCAAAAATATCTGAATAACCTTTCATGGATACTGGTAACATTTTTCAAAACACAAGGGAAGACAACAATGTAACAATCCATAGATGTCTCTTTATTCCATAGTAGCGTGAGATTACTTATACAAAATTACACATGATAAACATGTAATCATTCCACTACATTCTTAAACCATTGACCGAGCTTCAAAAATTCTTTCATCTCACATATCATTTGAAGTCTCTTCATCATCATCCACATAAATACTACCCATATGACCATACTGATTCTCTTCATGAGTCTTTCCCTTAGGGAATTTGTTTGCATAATGCCCATACATTCCACATTTAAAACACTTAACCATTTTTGATGTCGTAGCAATACCATTATCCTCATCCATGGTGTTAAACGACCCTTTTCCTTTGCACTTACTTTCTTTGTGTCCTTCTTTTCCACACCCAAAGCATCTTCCAGTTCCTTTGAAACATTCTCCTTGATTCCTCTTCCCACATGATTTACATAGGGGAAATTGAACTTTCTTTCCTCTATGATCATCATGAAACTCCATCTTTCTCTTATTAGCCGAGTCAGGAAACTTACCAAATTTTACTTTATTGATCATATTATGAGATTGCTGATTCGGCAAAATAATGATGTTTGGACTTCCAAATCCCATTTCATTATGAAGAATATCATTCCATTGTCCATCATATCCTCCATTATCGTGAAACATCTTGTTTCCAGCCATTTTCTAAAACCCAGAAAAAAGAATAGTGTGAGAGGCAAAAATCATGCTAGGAAAAACAACATAATAAAGGTGGAGTATCCTCGATATCTAACATCTTAGGTTGAATTCTATGATCGTTACCGTAGTTCTAGGACTGTATCCTATACGTATACTTATCCTTACGGACATCCCTAGACATACCTTATAAATATCTCTAGGGATCTCACTAAAGTTCTCGCATCCTAGTTTCCAAAGGTTGACTAAACCTTTCCTCTGATACCAACTGTAGAGACCCGAAGCCTGACGTACATTGACATTACATTACATTTGCGGAATACTTATTACATAACAAAAACACACACACAAGGATCGTAATAGTTTAGTGTCTTTGGAAACTTGGAATAAAATCTTCTAATCGTGGTGAAAGATCTTCAACATCTCCCATAAAGATCTTCCTTTTTTTTACCTAAAACCTTTCTTTATATCCTGGGGAAAAGAAAACATAAAAGGGTGAGCTCAAATGCTCAGTAAGGGTAAACAAAAGAAATGTCAATCACATCGTATTCATAAAAACATAACATTTTGGAAATCATAACCTGCAAAAGAGAGCATAATATCTTATCATGGAATAAATCATAGAAGTGAAAATGAGATCCCCATAATCTTAACATAAGACTTGAAACTTTGTGGCATGCACACATAATCATGGAAAATCATTTCTTGTTAGTCATGACTCATTACCAAGACTATCTTAGTGGACAAAGTCCCTTTCTGAACCAAGTTCACTCCTCGTTTTAGTCCTGTATCACTGAACCGAAATAACCTTCCGTTCCAGCCATGTCTATCTCATGAGATAAAAAATCTTTACCCAATGCATTGGAGGGAGATATAGGTCCCACCCATCTTATAATGAATCCTTTCTTATGTGTGCCACATAATCATAAAACATACATCATCGCATAACACATGTAACAAAAATGGGATTCTTGAAACATCATGACATCATAAATCAATTCATATAAGATAAAGGAATTCATAAAAATAATTCCATCACAACATGATCAAATCAATGTAATAATAGGGATAAAAACAGAACCCTTTATTATCTTAGATGGAAAATAATTTTGATAAAACACTTGAACTCCATTCTTGAGGAAAATATCATTTCTTCTTCAAAAACATTTTTCCTTTCATAACATGTCATATGACTTTAAAATAAAAGAAGTTGATTAAAAATAAACTTGAAAACTTGTTAAGGAAGATTCTTGGAAATTTTGTTTTAAAATCCATTCATGCCGTATAAGTTAAAAAAAACATTCTTTTCGTACTTTTGTCGGAAAAGTCAAAAAACGTACCTCGTACGAAAAACGACAAAAGATTCCTTTCTTATTCTTCACTAAAAACTCATCGAAGGGTAAAATTGGACTATTGTAAGTGGATGGAAATAATATTACATATTTAGGAAACATGAATGTGGATGAAAAAATACACCCCAGTAAATACTTACGAATAAACAATCTCGGATAAAAATGAGATTGTGATATTTCCCTTACCTTAGGTCCGATTTGCTTCGTATGTGTCCAAACCTCCTGTATAATGATTTAAATAATGTCATTGAATTATTAAAGAATCATATTCATTGTTATGATATCATATATGGTTCACTTATGACATTATATTACCCGTTATTTTGTAAATTCCATGTTAAAGAAGCGTTTTGGGTAAAATCGTTTCATTTATCGTAGGTGTTTTGACTTGTTGTTCTTGACATCATTATTACTTATATCATGATTTACTTACTTCCAGAATATAAAACATGATTTATATATCATATATATTCAGTATATATATTTATAATAGATAGATAAATAAAATGAAAAACACCGTTCATGGAGACGGTAGTCCGTACGTACGCATGAACGCTGTTTTCCTTTCCTTATTGTCTTGAAATGGAAGTAAGTAGATGACATAAATATATATATATATATATATACTTAAATCCAGTAGCTTTATAATGTCATATATTTCATTATTATTTCTTATATATACTTTATAATCATTCTTAAATGGTTAACATGGAGAATGAATCTCATCGCGTCGTGGAGACGGTAGTCCGTACGTACGCACGAGCGATGATATCATTTCTATAAATATTGAATTGAATTGGAGTGGATTATAAAATATATCAGAATCAATATGATGTTGTAATAACTATGTATAGTTATTCTTTACACCATTATACCCATCCATTTAAGGTGGTGGTGGAAAATAGATTACACCACGGCGTGGAGACGGTATTCCGTACGTACGCACGCGCGGTGATTTCTTTTTCCGTAGGATGGATAGATGGTGAAATAGGGTTGTTTCATACTTATAATAACATATCCGTATATGAGTGATACTGATGTTATTACTTCATAATGAAACAACCTAAGAAGAAGAAGTGGAAGAAGAAATAAAGATGAAAGAATTGGTAACGGTAATTACCTCTTCTTTGAAGCGCCTCTTTGAGACCTCCTCTTAGGGCACTAAAATTGGACTTTGAGGAAGACCAGAACCTCTAGGATGTTTCTAGGGAAGTGGAGAAGAGATTTTGGCAGGGGTTGGCCGAGCTTGAGTGCTTAATTTGGTGTGAGGAGGAGGGGGAGGAGGTGTCCTTTTATAAGGGAGGAGAGGGGCACCTTAGGAATATCTCAAAATATTATTTTATATTAAAGTCAAAATCGGTTTATAATGGTTCCAAAGGGTCTTATTTCGAAGCTAATGTGGGGATGGGTCGAAATCCTATCATCCAATAGGATTTAAACAAGTTTAGGGTATTATTTTAACCTTATCAATTAGATTTAACTCTAAGTTAATTAATTTAACTTTTACCGTGTCTTTTTGTTTTCTTTCACTATATGGTTAATACACTTACTATATCATGCCAAACGAACCCCAAATTGTTTATTATTAATATATATATCCTTATCTAAGTCAGTTGTCCGAACCTTAGATTTTTAAGAATAAAATAACAATTAGTAATATAATATTTGATTTAAAAACTATTTTGTGTCAATTTTGACACTATTTGATATATGATTTTTGTGAAAGTCATAACAGAATTATATGTTCGAACCAAGTTGATTAAATCAACACTAATATATCATAGTAACCTAGAAAATTAGTGGAATTCATAAAAAGTCTCAAATTACATTTATTTTGGTGTTTATAACATCAATTATGTCAATATTTCATTAATAAGATAATTACTGCATCATCTTTGTGTCATAAATAAATTAAATTATTTGATGTCTAAAAATTACAAATAAAATACCATCATGTAGGAAATCTTTTTAGATTTCTAATGAATATTTACAATCGAATTTATCTTATGTATAACCCCATATTAAAAATGATTTACTTATTAAACTTTGATTTTAACTATTTTAACCCTTCTTTAAATAAATTAATAATAAATGTCCTAATCTAATCCAAGTGGGCCTAAATGGTCATTTTTTATTCCTAAGTTTGTCTTTGGTCGAATTAAACTTATCCAATAGAATTAGGACATGTGTTAGGGTAATAGTAAAATCATATTTACCCTTAGTTAGCCTATTTACTATTAACCACGGTAAAAAAAGTAAAAAGTTACTATTCACCAAAAAATTATTTTCATCTCATTGAACCACATTTTAGTCCTTGATATTAACCGTGTCTCTCGGATTTTCGAAATTCCATTCACAGAAGCGGTAAAATTAAGGTTTATGCAAAATTCAGTTTTTAACCTACCACTTAGTAGTTTCACTATTCATCAAAAATTGATGTTTTTCAGAACAATGCCAAAATTTCATCCTAAGCTATATTTTATATATCGAATTCAAAAATGAAGTCTATTTTACCAAATTCATAACATAGAAATTGCATTAATTAATTTTATAATTAAATTCCGCTCTTAAAACAAATAGCGTGTTTTTAAGAAACAATATCTATCAAAAGATTGACACTTGATTATGTCTGGTTTAAATGTGAAATTTCATCCAATGACCAACATTGTGTTAAATTGTAAAAATATATTCTAAATATACTTTAAAACCACTCAAATTAATAATTTATCACTATTAATTATTTCGATTAAAAAGGTTGTTTTTAAATAAAATTTAGTAATTTTCACTATTCATCAGAATATGAAAGTTATCCGAAATGTACCAAAATTTCACCTTAGGCTAAATTCGATACTCCAAATCCTAAAATGAAATCCATTTTGAAAAATAAAATTTACAAAATTTCAAAAAGTGGTTATTACTATTCATAACGGCTAGTTTTAATAACATTTTAATAGCATATCGCTGTTTAGTGAAACTCGTTATTGCGTACTACACACGCTATCGAGGAAGGTCGCGATTGCGTGTAATGCAAGGCAAGTCAAGGATGCATGTTGTGCAAGATCCTTTTGGTGTAGCGTACAATACAAGACATTAGTGAAATAAAAAGAATATTTTTCATAAAATCTCGGTCTGTTACAGGGTATTTGGTGGGGATATGGTGGGAGTTCGTCCATACCATCATTTGGAGTAGCTGTTGTCTTTTTAGTCCTTGCTACTAGACTTGTTTTAGAGTTTTGGCTAATTTTCTGTTATCTATTTTTTCTACTTCCATATAGTTATAGAATATAAGTTCACTATCCTTCCACTATTTATTTATTGTTTAATATATATATATATATTCCCCATGGCTGTTTAGGTGGGAAAAATTGTTCCCTCTGTTTTGTTGTTTGATTCTCGGGTTCTAATCTCCAGTCCATGGGGATATGGAATTACCTTTGGGAATGTGATGGATCAGGTCAGGTTTTGGGTTTGAGGGAAACCTGGTTCAATTTTATATAGTTAGGTATTAAAGGAGATATGTACTCAATATTCCATTTCTAGGGACATCTGTTAGACTAAAGATATGATCGTTGAGACTTGATAGGTATATTGTGATATGTACCTAACCATCTCTTGTCTTGACGAGGCATTAGTTAACATGGGATGATGGGATATGTGTCTTAGGTATTGGTTTTTTGTCGTAAAAAACAAATGTTTTTGATATGGTATTTCTATTATGGACTGGTATTTGTTCTATTTTCTGATCAATCTTAGGTTTCAAAGTGGAATAGTATTCCTCCAAGACATCGTCCCCATGTTCCTTAAGAAGGTGTAGCTGATTATCCTTAAGGGAATCCACCCATATCTCCGAACCTCATTGATACGATAAAATGGTCAGTCTGTTCCATTGACCCGGATGTTCCACAAGTCGAAAACGTAGTTGTTAAATTTTAGCCAGGAGCTGGAGGAGAGCTAGATCGATCACAAGAATTCTTTCATAAGAAACCACCATCTTTTAAGGGAATGACTGAAACTCAAGAGGTGGAAGATTTTACTGTATAAGATCGATAAAATCCTTAAATTTCTAGAGAAAGCTAAGAATATCATGGAAAACTATGCAGCATTTAAGCATGAGGGTTCCGAAAAGAGTTTGTGAGATTCTATGGTCTAAGTAGATTAGCACATAGACTTGGATCATAAGGGTTTCAAAACCCTGTTCCTTCATAAGTTTTGTCTAGAGTCGCCGATACTAGTGAAGTATCTATAGTTCTTGTCACTACAGCAAGGAGAGCATTCAATATCGACATACACCAACTAGTTTGTTGAGCTTGTATATTTTTCTTCGAACATGGTAAAGAATAACCAGGTGAAGGCACATAAGTACCTATATGATTTACGAGCAAACATCATATCATAGGTGTTGATGCTAAATATTAATACCTACGTAGAGATAGCATATAGAGAAATTATGGAAGAGATGAACATGTAAGGAAATGTATTATTTTCCACCTATTCTCTTCCATTGTGTGACAGATTCAGTGGCATGCATGGGAAGAATTGGAAGTGGCCAAATCATCGTAAAATTGTTGAAGGTGGGTCTCAATTGTGATAATCCTCTCCATCATCTATTGCATCTTGTAGTGTTCCTCTGAATTTCTATAAGTCTGACATGGAAGGACAATCTAGACATTCTTGTCGTATGTCATTAAAGACATAAAATAGTTGTGGACATATTGGTCACAACACATTTTTAGGATATGACTACATCTCAATATGGTTAGGGTTTTTTGGCTCCAAAGGATTCTACGGTGTAGTCATAAGATTTAAATAATATAGGGATCTTGCCACATTCCTCATGACTGAATCATTTATATATAGTAGATAAGTGTCCAATAGATGTTGATGCTGGTACGACAATAATGTGAGTTTTTCTTCTTATTTCATATTCAGTTTCAATTTCATTGTTTGATACTTGTGCCTCTCATTCATATATATCTGCACACCTTAAAGATGTGCTTAAAATTAAAATAGAACATTTTCCCTTTATAATGGAGTTAGAGAATCCTCTTGGCAAGAGGAAAGAGTAGGGGTTTTAGTGTCCTTCTTGTTTGTTATTGATAGCCTATAGAGAGTTGGTTTGGGATTTCCTTGTTATTTATCTCGATATGTTTAATGACATCATATGTATGGATTGGATTTTCTCTCATCGAATAGACGTTGATTTTTATGATCATCATGTCTCTTTTCTTTGTATCGATGGGAGTTGTCATGTTTTTCAGGGGGAGTGGGATACGATTTTTGGTCGTTTGGGTCCTTCCCACCCAAATCTCTTGAGTTTTTTATATGATATTACTTTTATACCCAATTACGTTTCATCTATTGGTGATCTTCCTATCATATTCGAAAACATTCCCTATGTTTTCCTAGATGACTTATCTAGTCTTCCTTTTGATAGAGTGGTAGAGTTTATGATTGACCTGGTACTAGGTAGGCAACCGATATCAATTACTTCTTACCGCATGACACAAAATGAGCTAAAAGAGATCAAAATTTAGTTGTATAACCTATTGGAAAAGGGTTTGGTTTACCCTAGTGTTTTGATTTGGGAATCCCCCCATTGTCTTTTCCAAGAAAGAGGATGGTACATTTTGTTTTTGTGTGGACTATGAGAAGTTTAACCGAGTAACTGTTAAGATAAAATATCATTTTCCTTGTATAGGTGATTTTGTTTATCAATTGAAGGGTGAAAAGTTGTTACATAAGATTGATCTTTTGTTGGGTTATCATTTTCTCTGAGTTTGGGAGTCTGATATACCGAATACAACTTTCCTGAATAGGTATGGACATCCTGAATATCTTGTGACACCTATTCATCTATCTAATACTCCTACAATTTTTATGGACATGGTGAATAAGATATTTAACCAATAGATTTAAACTTTTATGGTAGTATTCATGGATAATATTCTGGTTTTTTTAAAAATATGATCGTCAGCATGGGTACCATCTAAGTTTCATTTTAGAAATTCTACGAAACCACCATCTGTATGGAATGAATTAAAATTGTAGTTTCTAGACTTGAGAAGTAAAGTTCTTTGGGAATATAATTTTTAAACATGGCTTATCAGTTGATCTAGAGAATTTAAAGGCTGTTGTGCCTTGGAAGGAACTGTAGAATGTCTTTAAAATTTGAAACTTCCTTGGTCATAATAGGAACTACTAGTGTTTTTAAGGATTTATTTAAGAAAGCATCACCTTTGACTACTCTTACATAGAAATATGTGAAATTAACGTGGGATGTGAAGAGTCAATATTCTTTCGATGAACTGAACTGAATTATGAAATCATATCCTATTCTGATATTACCTGATCCCAGTAAGGGGTATGTTGTATTTTTTGATTCATCTGGTGCAGGTTTGGGATGCTTGCTGATGTATGATGATCATGTGGTAGCTTAAAACTCTCATCAACTCTGACCACATGAGAAGAACTACCCCAATCATTATTTAGAGATTACTACATTTATGAATGTTCTAAAATTTTGGTATCACTATCTCTTTGGGGAGAAGTTCACAGTCTTCTCTGATCATAAGAGTCTGAGTTATATCTTTTCTCAGAAAAACATGAATCTCAGGTAGAGGCGATGGGTGGAATACCTTCAATTGTTTGTCTTCAATATTTCCTACACCGCAAATAAAGGGAATGTTTTCATAGACACCATATATTTTAGGGTACCATCACATGATATTTCAGAATCAATAGTGGACTGAAATATTATGGGGCTTTTCGCTCAGTTTCACTAGGAAACACAAGAGCATGTTTCAGGTATTGTTCTGATGAGTGATTATTTGTCATCATCTCTCCTAGTGTTTATTTTGAAAAATCAGCAGTATGATGACGAGTTTTCAGATGAATTGGGAAATAATTTATTGTGGGGTAAACATTTCTTGTTGATCACTCTATTTATATTGCATACCTCACTTTGGAAATCGAGTTTTTTTCCCAAAATCTGTGATAATTTCAGTCTTGTTTGATTATCGTAACTCTTCATGGTTCATTTATCCATGAGCTTCGAATATGTATTATAACATAAGAAGAAGATTATGGTGTCTGGGTATGAATCATGACATTTCATATTATGTTTCCGATTGTTACACCTGCCAACAGATAAAGGAAGAGCAGTTGAAACCCCCTAGTTTGGTTCATCCGCTTTTGGTGCCGGTTTGGAAATTCGAAAAGGTATCCATGGACTATTTTGTGGGTTTGAAACTGAAACCATGAGGGAAAAATTATATCTGATTTGTTGTTAATTGGTTTACAAAGTATACTTATTTAATTTGGATCAAAGACACTAATAAAGTTGAAGATCTAGGTAAGTTGAATGTGCAGAAGATCATGAGGTTACATGGGAGTCCTTATGCCATTGTTTCAAACAGGGATCATTGGTTTACCTCATGGTTTTAGAGAAGTATTAATGAAGTATTGGGAACTCATATATAGTTTAGCACAAAATTCCATCCATAGCAAAAAGGTCTGACAAATCATGTAATTTAGACCCCGGAGGATATGCTTTCTGCCTGCACATTGGATTTCGGTCGATCATGGGATAGCCATCTCGGACTGGTTGAGTTTGTTTACAAAAATATTTATCAGTCATCGATAATAATGGATCATTTTGAGTCATTGTATGGTCATCTGTGTAGATCACATCATTATTTGGTATAGGTGGTAGAGGAAGGTTTGGTTGGACCATGTTTGGTTTAGGAGACATCCACAACGATTCAAGATGTCCGGAAATGTCTGATTACAGCCTAGAGTTGGCATAAATCTTATGAATATAGATGGTGTTGACCTTTAAAGTTTTCCTTAAGTGACTAGTTTTTGGATGTTTCTCCTCATTTGGGTCTGCGTCGACTAGAAAAATAGGGAAAGTTGGCTCTTAGATATATCAGAACATTTGAGATCTCTAAACGACTCATATATGTTTTTTATTGGTTATCATTTATGATTAAATTAATGTACATCCATGATGTTTTCCATATATTTATTCTTAGGAAGTATAACCCTAATCTTTCTCATGTTCTAAGTAGCGAAGAAATTGAGTTAGAGCCAGATACATCTATTTTTTAGAATGTAGTTGGTATCATTGACTCTCAGCCAAAATTCTTGCATGGGAAATCAATTTTGCTTGTTATAGTTCTATAAAAACAATGATTAAATTCTCATAAGAATTGGGAACATGAGTCACTGATGAGGGAGAAAAGACCTCATATTTTTTCTAGGAATTACATATTCTACATGACGTCCTAGGGACAGAAAGTATTTATGGTGGGGAGTTTGTAACATCTCTTTAACTTGATCATGTATGTTTTTCTCTGCCTCTAAGTTATCTTTTATTTCAAATCCCGTAGAGGTGTTTTTATGGATTTTTTTTTATTTTGGAGTGTAGGTACACATTGTTTACTATTTGGTTGATACAAGTCGAGAATGGGGAGATCGTGCTATGAAAGGGGTACATGTTGTTATTGGGGAGTACATGATGTGACTGAAAAAATGTCCCTTTTTAACCCAAGGTGGTGAGATTTTTGATGTAACATATCCAGTATGAACTAAATGTTGTGACACAGACCACGCCTAGGTTTCTGTCATGCATTTGATAGTTTTTTCTAGTCTTTTATTTCTAGACTCCATTTCTCTCAACCCTAGACTCTTCCTAGGAAATTTTTAGAGGCACCAGTCCTTTCAGATTGATCTGACCAACTTTGGTTCATTACTTTATATGTGGTGCATCTCTCTGGGTAAGTGTTCTAGTTATTTTTTGATTTTAATCCTGATAACATTGTATCTTTGTTTTACCAAATTTGTTGATCTATGTTGGTTGTTTCATCCAAGTTTCTTCTAGACTGGCTGTAAGATCTCATTCCAGAGGCCTTTTCCTTCATTGGTTATGGTGAGACGGGTGTTATTATTCAAGGTATATGGGCTCCTCTCTTTGAAAAACCTCTTTTTTTTATATGTGAATCAATCATAAGATGTCTGGGTTTGATTCAAGGGTATTCATTGTCGTCATTGGATTTCTTTGTTGGAAAATTCCATTACGGGCGTGTGCGACCTAAGATTTGAGGCAGGTGGTTCCATATCTATCCTATGATAATAAACATGCTTTTTTATTTATAAAATGTTTTATAAAATCAGAATGATTGTTATTATGTGTTGAAAAAGGGTTTTAAAAGATACATAAGTTTTCCTAGGTTTTTGATAAATTGATAGTGAAATGGGTTTGAATGGATTTCAAAGCATGAAAATTGGTCTGTGAAATTGAGAACATGGGTTACCTTTGTATACTTAAGTGGAAGGTTTATCTTAAGGCCATATTCAATTATCTTGTGATTATCAGGGAGGATTATCTTGTATATTTACTTTTTTCTATAGTCCTATTGTTCTTGGGGACCAATATTGACATTTTGGGAGGTTTAATCATGGGGTATTCCTCTTCTTCCTAGGCATGTGTTCTAGGATCGACTTTTGTGCACTTGATTATTGTGGTACCGGTATTATGTTTCCTAGACCTATAGTATTATTTGGTGTTTTGATACCTATTATTTTGTTTAATACTACTTGTATTTCTGATTTATAAATGATATGCATGATTATGCTTGTGAAAAATGATATGGAAAATATTCTTTGAAACTAATATAACTACTTTTGTATAGAACTATGGAAAAGGGATATCCTTACAACATTTTCTATAAAACTTCTTTAGTACTTATCTTTCCATGTTTTCTTTCAAAATGATTATACAGGATTTATTTATATAGAGACTTATTGTGGAACACTTGTGTGGGATCCTAATGAGCCTATTAACTCACACCCTACACACCTCTTTGGGGGTGCATATACCTTTTTTTATCTTTTTGTGTAGGAAAATGTAAGGCACAACTATGAGGTAGTGAGATTTGTGTCAAATGGGATTGGTATTTTGTGGTGAGATGGTGAGATTTAGTCCATACCATTATTTAGATTAGCTTTTTTATTTTTAGTACGTACTGTTGGACTTATCATGGTGTTTTTTTTCCACTTTTTATGTTGTCTATTTCTACTGTTTCCTTATAGTTATGGCATATATATTTTCTAGTTTTCCAATATTTCTCTCTTTATATATATATATATTTATATAAAGTTGTTTTTTAGGTGGGTGAAATGATTCTCTCTACTGTGTTTTTTGATGCCCGAGTTCTTGTTCCAAGACTGTGGGGAATGGGAACGCCCTTCGGGTATGTGACTGATCGGATCAGGTAATGATTTTGATGGAAACCTGGGTCAGTTCATTACAATACATCAACCCAAATATTCTATGTTTTCTTCTACTTCTATACAAACCATCTCCCATTTATCCCAAGTTGTTTGATAACACAATAAATATTATAATTATGAATACTTATTATACTATTGGAATATTTTTTTTGAGATTCCTATAACTAATTAATAAAACGGAAAATGTTTTCATGTCTGTGTGTGGGAAACAACATTTAAGAAAAATGTATTATTTTTTTCCATTACCAACATTAATTATAGGTTGTAAAAGAAAAATTAAATAACTGATATTATTTTTCAACAACATTTATATTATTGAATAATATTATTTATCCTTCAAAATGTGGGATTATTATGAAATGATCTTATTAACATTGACCACCACAAATAGACTTATCAAGGTACCTTTCATAATTTGGTAATATTTTATATTACCATTAGAAATGTAAAAGTATATTTATAAAAGCATTATAAATGACATAAACATTAGAATTTATAGTGATCATGTTATTATATCACAATAAAATTTTACATGCTAAAAAAACTGAATGACTTTCACTAACATTAATAGGAAAACATCGAGTAAATGATGTTAGTGAAAAATATATTAAAAATAAACTAAAAAAATAATATAGAACCATATAAAGTTAAATATAGTTTCATTGGGTTATTTGTTATATATATAATGATCTTAATTTAAAGATTTATTTAGTTACGTGGAAGTGAAAATTACATTAATACATGAGGTTAATGTTTTTCTCATAAATATATCTTTATTGATAGAGGTTTAATGTTTTGAACCAATTTATTTTTATGATATAGTATATGTTACCGAAGAATGTATTTTAGAATAATATAAAATTAATTTTATTTTATTTATATAGATATATGATTTTATATATTCTAATGACTTTTAATTCAAGAAGTAATAAATGAATAAGAGTTCCATCTCAATTTTTCCTTATTTATGACTAGTTTTCTTTTATAGATATATTTTCAATCAAATATTTCCAATATATACAACTCAATTTAAAATATAATAAATTATATTTCACCCTTATATTTCAACACCAACTTTAGTGATTCTCTCAATGATTTGGTTTTTAATTTAATGTATCTTATTTTGTATTGGTTTCATTATAATCACTATTCATTGCGACATTTATTGATATTGTAAAGAAAAATTCATTTTATGTGGTACCCAAGAACCAAATGAATTATAATATAATAAATTATTCTTTAAATGGAAACTTCACTTCAATCAGTTATCTTCCTTGTTGAGATGTATAATTTATGAGTTTTATAAAAGATAAGTGTATTTCATAACTCAATCTAATTCTTTGAGTTATAATTTATTTCCATCAATTTCATTGATCATTTTATTTGGTATACCCAATAAAATTTTTATTCAGTTATTTAAAAAATTTGGGATATAATTTTTTTAAAATAAAAAAAATTAAATAATTTTTCCAAAAAATTAAATGAAAATTTCCCTACAATTTTCATAAGTTCATTTCCTATCAATATTCTCATTTTAAATTATAAACCCCATTATGTATTGAACTTTTTTATCATCATATTATCTATCTCCCTATCTCAAAATAATCGTATATTATATTATTTTTTTTATGTTATCACATATATGAATTATTTTAAATATATTTTCCATCACATTCTATTGTTTCTTTTTTTCATAGGTTTCCAAAGAATTTTGGGGGAAAAGGGAGGTTTCTTCAAGATTTGGGCCAAACCGTGAGCCCATTTCCATATTTAAGATTAATTTTTTCTTTTTTAAATCATTCTTAACATTTTCACCCATTCCACTTCGTACATGGAATCCCATGACCTATTAATTCCAAAATAACTATTTTGACCCCTTATGAATTCATAATCATGGTGGATTTTGGTGACTTATTCAGGCATTGGACCAACTCTAGAGACCATTTCCAAATTTATAAAAATATCTTATTTCTTTTATATCTCATACATTTTTATCAATTTTAATTCATTACACCTGTAAATAAATCCCACAATCCCTAGGTTCACTCCCGTGATTCATTTTTCCTCTTTGGATCTAATCATTATGGTAGATTTGGTCGAATTTCAAAAAGGTTATTCAAATCGTCCAAAATTTAAAAGGAATTTGTTTGTTTTCTAAATCAATCATTTTTTACTCTTTTCCCCCATTACAGTCCCCACTCGACCTACTAATCCTTATTCAAACCTGAATTTCAATTTTTGATGCTTGTAGATTCAACTATTGGTGTATTTGGGGCGATTGATTTAAGGGTTATCAAGTACGTGACTTTCCTTCTTGGTTCCCTTCATTTCATTAAGGTTTATCCCACTTTTTATGAAGCTAAATTTTTTCAAAATCTAGGTCTTCATACATAGGGTATGTTTTTGAGTTTCTTGGTCCAATATTGTGGTTTTAGGTTCATTTTCACTCCCTTGTGGTGCATGAGTGGTGCGATTGAAGTTTTCCACTAGGATTTGAGGGTTTTGACACATTTGGTAGGTGATTCCATGTGTAATAATACCTTGATTATTTATATTTTCATGATATATATTTTTATCTTATTCCTATTACATTTTTTTGGTGTGAAAAATGTTTTTGGTAGAATTGGTTAAGTGGTGGATTTTAAAGTTGATTTTATGTGAAAAAATAAGGGTTTTGTGTGTGTTCCGTGTTGTATCTATTGGGTTTGTTTGTTGGTTCATGAAATGATTTTATTAAATGACTTTAGGGATTCCAATCATAGTTTTGTGTTATGTTGGTATACACATGGTTTCAAAAGAGGGTTTTTATATGGATTTTATGTGAAAAATTGGTAATATTCCATGAATTTTTTTTATGTAATTATAATGGTTTATTGATTTATATAAATGGTATCAATAAGGGTTTATCTTTTTTGGGAAATATTATTAATTTGGGGTGAGTATAGTTAGACATGATCTTGGACTTTCAAGGCTCAGAGTTTTGGTTATGTGTATGGTTTCTAGCCAGTACGTGTCATGAGAAACATTGAGTAACCATTGGATGTTGGGATTTTTTGTTTGACTTATCTTCTAGGTGGGACGTGTAGGCCGTAAAATGAACATAGAAATCACGTGGGTGTGAATGGGTTTTTTATTAAATTATTGTGATTTGTTTGAATTATTTATTTTTGATGGAACTATTGAAATGTTTCATAATTTTTGTACTGATGAATTATTTTGTGACTATTTCCATGTCTAGCAACATGCACCCTTAGAAATTTCCCATTCACCCATGGGAGGACTCCTGCGAGAGTTCTCTCTCACCAATTGATCAAAGGATGGTCGAAGCTGTGTTCAAGGTTGTGCATGCCCATGAATAATGAGTATCTACCCCTCATGATCTAGAAAGGGAAGAGGAGTCTTTTTTTAGGAAGGAAACCCCAAAAGAGTTCCTAAAAACAAGCTTCAAACTTTCTAAGGTCACATGGAACCCCATGAAGAAGAGGGGTGACATGAGATGATCGAGTGCAAGTTCATGTTTCTTGACACACCCGAGGAGGTCATTGTGAAGTGTGCCTCATTACTATTAGAAGGTCCCAACCAAAGGTAGTGGGAATCAGTGCATCAAGCTAGGAAGCATAAACTTATGAGCTTGAAGGACTTCAATGTTACCTTCAATGACAAGTACTGCCCTGAAGTCATAACATATTCTAGATCTCGGATGTTTATGAAATTGGTTTTGGGGGACCTTTTAGTGATGGAATATGCTAACCATTTTGCTGAGATATCCTGGTATGCTCCAAAAATGGTCACCAATGAGCAGATGAAGGCTCGAATGATCTAGAAGGGTTTAAGGCCCGAGATCAATACCAAGGTCTTCTTGTTCAAGTTGAAGAATTACAGTGAAGTGTTTGATCGAGATTTTATGGTAGAGATTGACCAGAAGGGGAGGTTTGGTTTACATATAGTAGTGTACATGATGGGTAGTGGATATATTATGAGAATAAAATGAAGTGAGAGGAGGAGGGGAAGGAGGGAGGTGGTAGTTTAGGTGAAACTTCCATGCTGTTTTCTTCAGTGGATTGTAATGAAAGGTTTTTTGTGTTCCAGTAGTGTGGGAGGCTAGGGCACACCCGACCAGAATTCACATCACCTTTGAAGACCTACAATTAGTGTAGAGGTATGGGACACTTGTAGCATTTTTTTAGGATGGCACATCCACTCCAAAGTGTGGAATGATTAGTGACATTCAGGGGAGTGCCAGCTTAGTCAGACCCAACAAAGAAAGGGGGATCTCGGTTTGGTGGCCAGGGAAGTAGGTCCAGATCATCTTCCTGGGAGAGCCATTTTAGGGCAGAGCCACATGTGAGTGGCCATTCTCAGGTAGAGAGTATTCATCTTACGGTGGTGGAGAAAGCACTAGTAGGATCTGATGCAAGGCCTTTGATAGTTTGAGGTACCATCTTGATTTCATATTCTATAGCTTCACTTCTTTTTGATATTGGTTTTTATGTTTCATTTATCTATGAACTTTTCTTGAGCACTCTGAATTTTCCAACATAGTTGTTATCTGTAGCGATGGGGTTGGTGAAACCACTGAGTATGAAGAAGGAGTAGGGTATCAGGTGCATGTCATGTCCACTTACTGTTTCTGGGATAGAGATGGAGTGAGACCTATTGGTCTTGGACATGGATATTTTTGACGTAATCCTCATCATGAATTTATTAGTGAACTTTAAACACACATGAACTATTATAGGAAGTGATAGAGTTTCACGACACATGATGGTAGTCCCCAGAATTTTCATGGGGAATGGGATCCTTGGTAGGGCCGTGTAGGACCTCCACTCACAGAGTTGGGAAATATTGTCTTCCAGTTTTCATCACTCATGCTAGAGGACTATGGTCATGTACTTGAGGGTGGGTAACCTCTAATAGTGGATGAGTTTCTGAAGGTATTCTAAATTTAATTTCCACTCTTTCCATTGGAGCGGGACATGGATTTCTCCATCAATTTGCTGTCCATAACAAAACTGATATTTATTCCCTCATATCATATGGCCCCAACCATAATGAGGGAATAAAAGACACAACTGGGATATTCGTAATCCAAATGATTTAATCTCTTAATCGTATCTCCTTGGGCCACTCCTGTCCTTTTTGTGAATAAGGCTGACAAATCCCTCAAGTTTTTTATTAACTACCAGAATCTGATAAAGGTAACCATCAAGAACATATATCATTTTCCCTGAATATATGACTTGTTTGATATGTCAAAGTGTGTGAAGTGGTTTTCAAATATATACTTGCATTCGGGTTACCACTAAATTAGGGTAAAGGAGATATATATATCCTAAAGACAATGTTCCGAAGTAGGTATAACCAATTTGGGTACATGGTCATGTCTTACGGGTTGACCAACGATCTCGTGATCTTTATGGAACTCATGAATAGGGTGTTCCACTAGTATCTTGACTATTTTGTTGTGGTTTTCATTGATGATATCATGGTTTACTCTATATCTGAGGTGGAGCATGAACATCACTTCTAAACCATGTTGGGAACTTTTCAGGTTCAACACCTTTATGAAAAGTTGTCCAAGTGAACCTTCTAGATTAGAGAGGTGATGTTTTTTGGGAATGTGAATTCAGAGCAAGGAGTTTCATTTGATCTCAATAAGATCAGTGCAGTGATGTCATGGGAGTAGCTGAAGAACATTTTTGAGATCAGAAGTTTCCTCATCTTGGTAAGATACTACATGCAGTTTGTTTGGGGTTTCTCTCGGCTTTCATTACTCATGACCACGCTCAACCAGAAGGTGGTGATGTTTGTTTTGGTCCCATAATGTTAGAAAACTTTTGAGGAGATGAATTGGTGGTTGAATACTACCCCCATGTTGATCTTTCCAGAATATGGAAAGGGATATGTGGTGTATTTTAATGCTTCAGGTATGGGTCCTGGGTGCATGCTTATGCAGGATGATCACAAGGTGGCATATGTATCCTGCTCACTCCGACTACAGGAAAATAATTACTCGACCCTCGACTTAAAGCTAATAGTTGTGATGGATTCATTGATGTATTAGAATCACTACCTATTTGGGGAGAAGTTTTTGGTCTATTATGATCACAATATCTTAGCCAAAATTTTATCAAAGAAGTATGTTAACATATGACAATAGTGTTGGATCGAGTACGTGCAGGGGTTGAACTTCAATATCATCTACATGACGAAGAAGGGTAACGTGGTGGCTGATTCCTTGCACATAAGAGTATCAGTGTTGGATTTGAGTAATTCTAGTGATGAGTGGACTTTGATAAAGATAATTGCATAGATGAATGTAGAGACCAAGGAGAACAGTGGAGGTGCATTATTGGCAATTGTTCAGTTGACCCCATCTCTTGTGAATCTGACTATAGAGACCCGAAGCTTATCGTACATGGACATTACATTACTTTTCGGAATACACACACAAGGATCGTAATAGTTTAGTGTCTTTGGAAACTCGGAACGTAATCTTCTAATCGTGGTGAATGATCTTCAATATCTCCCATAAATATCTTCCCTTTTTTTTACCTAAAACCTTTCTTTATATCCTGGGGAAAAGAAAACATAAAAGGGTGAGCTCAAATGCTCAGCAAGGGAAAATAAAGGAAATAAAAATCATATCATATCTTTTTGAAAATCATAACCTGCAAAAGAGATCATAATATCTTAACATGGAATAAATCATAGAAGTGAAAATGAGATCCCCATAATCATAACATGAAACTTGAAACTTTGTGGCATGCACACATAATCATGGAAAATCATTTCTTGTTAGTCATGACTCATTGCCAAGACTATCTTAGTGGAAAAAGTCCCTTTCTGAACCGAGTCACCCTCGTTCCAGTCCTGTTTCACTGAACCGGTATAACCTACCGTTCCAGCCATGTCTATCTCATGAGATATAAAACCTTTACCCAATGAATTGGAGGGAGATATAGGTCCCACCCATCTTATAATGAATCTTTTCTTATGTGTGCCACATAATCATAAAACATACATCATCGCATAACACATGTAACAAAAATGGGATTCTTGAAACATCATAACATCATAAATCAATTCATATAAGATAAAGGAATTCATAAAAATAATTCCATCACAACATGATCAAATAAATGTAATAATAGGGATAAAAACAGAACCCTTTATTATCTTAGATGGAAAATAATTTTGATAAAACACTTGAACTCCATTCTTGAGGAAAATATCCTTTCTTCTTCAAAATTTTTTTTCCTTTCATAACATGTCATACAACATTAAAATAAAAGAAGTTGATTAAAAATAAACTTGAAAACTTGTAAAGTAAGCTTCTTGGAAATAATGTTTTAAATATCCATTCATTCCGTATAAGTTAAAAAAAACATTCTTCGTACTTTTGTCGGAAAAGTCAAAAAGTACCTCGTACGAAAAACGACAAAAGATTCCTTTCATATCCTTTACTAAAAACTCACCGAAGGGTAAAATTGAATTTAAAAAATTGTAGGTGGATGGAAATAATATTACATATTGGGGAAACATGGATGTGGATGATAAAATACACCCCAGTAAATACCAAAGTATAAACAATCTCGGATAAAAATGAGATTGTGATATTTCCCTTACCTTAGGTCCGATTTTCTTCGTATGTGTCCGAACCTCCTGTATAATGATTTAAATAATGTCATTTACTTATTACAGAATCATATTCATTGTTATGATATCATATATGGTTCACTTATGACATTATATTACTCGTTCTTTTGTAAATTCCATGTTAAAGAAGCGTTTTGGGTAAAATCGTTTCATTTATCGTAGGTGTTTCGACGTGTTGTTATTGACATCATTATTACTTATATCATGATTTACTTAATTCCAGAATATAAAAAATGATTTATATATCATATATATTCAGTATATATATATAATAGATAGATAAATAAAATGAAAAACACCGTTCATGGAGACGGTAGTCCGTACGTACGCATGAACGCTGTTTTCCTTTCCTTATTGTCTTGAAATGGAAGTAAGTAGATGACATACATATATATATATACATAAATCCAGTAGCTTTATAATGTCATATATTTCATTATTATTTCTTATATATACTTTATAATCATTCTTAAATGGTTAACATGGAGAATGAATCTCATCGCGTCGTGGAGACGGTAGTCCGTACGTACGCACGAGCGATGATATCATTTTCATAAATATTGAATTGAATTGGAGTGGATTACACAATATATCAGAATCAATATGATGTTTTAATAACTATGTATAGTTATTCTTTACACCATTATACCCATCCATGTAAGGTGGTGGTGGAAAATAGATTACACCACGACGTGGAGACGGTATTCCGTACGTACGCACGCGGGGTGATTTCTTTTTCCGTAGGATGGATAGATGGTGAAATAGGGTTGTTTCATACTTATAATAACATATAAGTATATGAGTGATACTGATGTTATTACTTCATAATGAAACAACCTAAGAAGAAGAAGTGGAAGAAGAAATAAAGATGAAAGAATTGGTAACGGTAATTACCTCTTCTTTGAAGCGCCTCTTTGAGACCTCCTCTTAGGGCACTAAAATTGGTCTTTGAGGAAGACCAGAACCTCTAGGATGTTTCTAGGGAAGTTTAGAAGTGATTTTTTCAGGGTTTGGCCGAGCTTGAGTGCTCAAATTGGTGTGAGGAGGAGGGGGAGGAGGTACCCTTTTATAAGGGAGGAGAGGGGCACCTTAGGAATATCTCAAAATATTATTTTACATTAAAGTCAAAATCAGTTTATAATGGTTCCAAAGGGTCTTATTTCGAAGCTAAAGTGGGGATGGGTCGAAATCCTATCATCCAAGAGGATTTAGACAAGTTTAGGGTATTATTTTAACCTTATCAATTAGATTTAACTCTAAGTTAATTAATTTAACTTTTACCGTGTCTTTTTGTTTTCTTTCACTATATGGTTAATACACTTACTATAACATGCCAAACAAACCCCAAATTGTTTATTATTAATATATATATCCGTATCTAAGTTATTTGGCCGAACCTTAGATTTTTAGGAATAAAATAACAATTAATAATATAATATTTGATTTAAAAACTATTTTGTGTCAATTTTGACACTATTTGATATATGATTTTCATGAAAGTCATAACAGAATTATATGTTAGAACCAAGTTTATTAAATCAACATTAATATATCATAGTAACCTAGAAAATTAGTGGAATTCATAAAAAGTCTCAAATTACATTCATTTGAGAATTTATAACATCAATTATGTTAATATTTCCTTAAAAGGGTAATTACTGCATCATCGTTGTGTCATAAATAAATTAATTTATTTAAAGTCTAAAATTTATAAATAAAATATCATTATGTAGGAAATCGTTTTATCTTTCTAATTAATATTTATAGTCGAATTTATTTTATGTATAACCCCATATTAAAAATGTTTTAGTTATTAAACTTTGATTTTAACTATTTTAACTATTCATTAAATAAAATAATATTAAATGTCATAATCTAATCCAAGTGGACCTAAATGGTCATATTATATTCATAAGGTTGTTTTTGGTCGAATTACACTTATCCAATAGAATTAGGACATGTGTTAGGGTAATAGTAATATCATATTTACCCTTAGTTACCCTATTTACTATTAACCGTGGTAAAAAAAAGTAAAAAGTTACTATTCACCAAAAATTATTTTCATCTCATTGAACGAAATTTTAGTCCTTGATATTAACCGTGTCTGTCGGATTTTCGACATTCCATTCACAGAAGCGGTAAAATTAAGTTTTATGCAAAATTCAGTTTTTAACCTACCACTTAGTGGTTTCACTATTCATCAAAAATTGAAAGTTTTTAGAAAAATACCAAAATTTCATCCTAAGCTATATTTCATATTCCGAATTCAAAAATGAAGTCTATTTTACCAAATTCATAACATAGAAGTTGCATTAATTAATTTTATAATTAAATCCAGCTGTTAAAACAAATAGCGTGTTTTTAAGAAACAATATCTACCAAAAGATTGACACTTGATTATGTCTGGTTTAAATGTGAAATTACTTCCAATGACCAACATTTTATTAAATTGTAAAAATATATTCTAAATATACTTTAAAACCACTCAAATTAATAATTTATCACTATTAATTATTTCGATTAAAAAAGTTGTTTTTAATTATAATTTAGTAATTTTCACTATTCATCAGAATATGAAAGTTATCCGAAATGTACCAAAATTTCACCTTAGGCTAAATTCGATACTCCGAACCCAAAAATGAAGTCCATTTTGAGAGCTAAAATTTCTAAAATTTTAAAAAGTGGTTATTACTATTCATGACAGGTAGTTTTAATAATATTTTAATAGCATATCGTTGTTTCGTGAAACTCAGTATTGCGTACTACACACGCTATCGAGGAAGGTTACGATTGCGTGTAATGCAAGGCAAATAAAGGATGCGTGTTGTGCAAGCTCCTTTTGGTGTAGCGTACAACACAAGACAGTAATAAAATTAAAAAGAATATTTTTTCATAAAATCTCGGGCTGTTACACTGACTCAATGGGAGTATCCCAATGATGATCAATTTCAGCAATTGAGGCAGTTTATTCCTAGTGGGAGATGTATTATGATTATTCTTAATCCCCCAAGGGTATCATGTGCTTCAAGAAATTCTTTATGGTGTCTTTGTCTCTTCATAAGGTGGTGATGCAGGATAGCCACCCGTCTTAGTGGCCTGTCCATCTTGGTGCCACTAAGATGTATTGTGATGTTTGATTCTAGATCCGGTGGCCAAGAATGATATGGTATATAGTTGACATCATATAAAGATGCTATACTTGTCAATTGGTGAAATGAGAGGATCAAAGGCACTATGGTTTGCTTTATCCATTAACCATTCTTACCTAGAAGTGGGACAAGGTTTACATGGATTACATAGTTTTATTTCCTCATACACCTTGGGGATACAATGCTATATGGATGGTGATTGATTGTCTAACCAAATTGGCCCATTTCATTCTGATCAAATATTCGACCAAAGAGGAGGAATTAGGATTATTATTTGTAGAAGAAGTTGTGTTGAACCATGGCGTTCCATAAGCCGTCATTTCAGATAGGGAACCTTGTTTTACCTCTCAGTTTTGGAGTGGCCTTCATAAGGCATTGGGGTCACAGATCAAGTTGAGTACGACATACCAACCTCAAACGGATGGTCAGAATGAGTGAGCTAATTAGTTTCTAGAGTAAATGATTTAGGAAGGTGTTTTGGATTTCGGTGGTTCCTAGGATTTCCATTTGGTATTGGTAGAGTTTTCATATAACAATAGCTACCAATCCTAAATCTAGATCGCACCGTTCGAGGCACTTTATGGCCGGTCGTGTTGATATCCTTTGTTTTGGGTGGTGGTGGTTGAGACCTCACTGCTGGGTCCGAGTATTGTGCAGGAGAAATCAAAACAAGTTTCAGTTAATTAGACAACTATTTTTGATAGCGCAGAGTTGATATAAGTCTTATGCCGATTAGAGGCATTGAGCTTTGGAGTTTTCCATCAGTTATGAGGTATTCTTGAAAGTGGCATCTCGCTTGGGTCATCCCCGTCTTGGTAAGAATGGGAATATAACACCAAGTTATGTGGGACCTTTGGATGTCATTATTAGGATTGGTGTGGTGGAATAAAAGTTATATTTTTCCTCTCAGTTGAAGTTGATCCCTGATGTGTTCCACGTCTCCCAGCTAAGGAAATAAAATCCAAACCCATCCCATGTTTTGAGTTGGGATGATTTGGAGTTGGAACATAATCTGTATGTGGTTAAGTGACTAGTGTGTATTTTGGATACCCAAGAAAAATTTCATCAAGGTAAGTCTATTACGTTGGCTCAATTCATAAGGCAGCATGAGACTGATGAGCTTGAGACATGGGAACAGAAGTCTTGGGTTGTAGTGTAGTTTTTCTTTCTCTAATCTGATCAGGCTTCCTAATGAATTTCATAGGGTAGAAATTTTTTATGGTGGGGAGAATTGTCACATCCATGAATTATTGTAAATATATTTTTCATGTACTTTATATTATTGCTTTGTTTTTTGGGGTTTCCAATGCATTTTTGGAGAAAGGGTGGTTTCTCCAAGATTTGGGCCAAACAGTGAGCCGATTTCTAGATTTAAAAATAATTTTTTAATAACTTCTTTGTTTTTCAATATTTTCACCCATTACACTTCCCACACGGCCTTCCCAGATCTATTCCACCCACCATATATTTGTACCCCTTAGAAATTCTTAATCTTAGCGGATTTGGGTGACTTATTTAGGCATTGGTAAAACCTTTGATCCCATTTCCATATTTTAAAAAATATTTTATTTGTTTTATATATCATTCATTTTTACCATTTTCATAATTATACCTCTCACTAGAGATGAAAACCCCTAGGATTACCCTCATTTTCCATTTTCTCTCTTTGGATCTCATCATCTTCATCGCAGATTAGGGAGAATTTCCTCAAGGTTCCTCAAATCGTTCAGATCTGCAAATGGAATTTGTTCCTTTCATAAATCATTCATTTTCTTTTATTTTTCCCACATTTCAGTCTCCAATCAACCACCTCAGCCTTATTCAAACCTTCTTTTTAATTTTGTATTCTTGGAGATTCAACTATTGGTGTATTTGTGGTGATTTCTTCAATGTTTCTCAAGTAAGTGTGTTTCCTTCTTAGTCTCTTTAATTTCCTTATGGTTTCTCCCACTTTTCTTGAATCATAAAATTTCAAAAATCTAGGGCTTCGTACCTAGGGTTTTTTGGTTTAATTGTAAAATATTGTGTTTAAGGTTCGTTTTCATTCCCTTGTGGTGTAGTGGTGTTGTGATTGATGGTTCACTGATGGATTTGAGGGTTTTGACCAATTTTGAAGGTGATTCCCTGTGTAAGAATCCCTTTATTAGTTATATTTTCTTGATTTATATTTTTAGAATATTCCTATTCCATTTTGTTTGATTTGAAAACTATTTTTGGTAGCATTGATTAAGTGGTTGAATTTAATGTGGCATTTTTATTAAAAAAAGTTTGTTTTTGTGTGTAGTCCATGTTTTATCAATTGGGTTTGTTTTACGGTTCGGGAAATGATTTAATTAAATTGTGTTTGGATAAAAAATATGGTCCTCTGTGATGTTAATATGCATTTGGTTTCAAAATAGGGGTTTTAGATGGATTTTATGTGCAATGAATGGTTGTACTTCTTGAAATTATTTTATGAAAATGTAAAAGGGTTTATTGAATTACACCTATAGTGAAAAGATTTTTTAGATACTATTTTGAGTGTGTTTGAATAGAACTTGTGTTTTATATGAAAATTATATTTTATAACATGTCAAACTTATTTTATCACAAAGAGGGAAACCCTGGTATCAAGGTTGGTGGATGTGTACTAGTACGCTAGTGATCTAGAGTGGTTTTGTCCTTGTTTCACTTACCAAGTTTATCATTGAAAACAATAAAAAAATATAATGGTGATGATTGGGGACCACTATATTATGGGTATGTTCCCTACAAGTGGTATGTGAACAATAATAGATATAGATATGGTAACTTTCACACCAAGATATGAGGTACCTGAGGCTCACAACTAACTAGTTCTTAGGGGTGTTCTTGTGTATAGTGCTCATTGATTACTTGGAATTTACCTTTAGACTATGGCGTGTTTGGTTAAAAAATTGAGCATATTTAATTTTTTATTTAAATGTGTTCATTATTTAATGTTACCATTTGAATACTATTTTAATGTAAAGTTTACATTTTTTAGAAATCATTTCTACCATTTCTTGTTATAAAATATGGAAAGATTTTTATCTTATGATTTTTATCATATGGAATCTGTTTGGGTGGTATCCTATTGGTATTAGTCTCACATCCTACATACACCTTTCAGTGTAATTATACTCGGTTATGTTTGACATAGGTAAGGTCAAGGAATTTGGAGACGACAGTTCGGGTTATTAGTTTCATCCGTGGTGCGACGTTGTGGATACGACTTATGGGTGATGACCCCTTCTCATGTGGCAGTTCTTGGGCTATTTTTCATGATAATATTTTTAGTTTTAGACCTCTTGTGTCATTTTTACAACCTTTTATTAATCTATGAATTTTAATTATGACTTTTTTGGCATGAATTTTCATATTTGGGTTATTCTTTATTATTGGTTGTTTTATGTATCCTAACTCTAGTAAATTATTCCGAAATCTTTGTTTATGATCCCTGGGAGCTTATTCCATCCTATGGGGATAAGAAAAAACCTTCAGGACATTCCATGGGCCGGCTTGGGTTCTAGTTTTGAAGGAAACCAGATCTAGTTCATGGCATATGTAATTTGAACAATGGAGTTTAAAAATTATAAAAGATATTTTCTATATATCCTTAGTGACTTACCCATCCTAAATTACCTTTATTCTTGTCAAATTTTAATCCATATTCATCTCGTGTACCTATTATATTATATAGAAAAGTATATTTCCCTTAAATATAATCTTATTTTAATATCCCTTTCATTGATGGTTAAAACAAGTATATAGTTCCCATTAAAATCCCCATAATTTGGTAAATCCAATTTATGGAAACCTTCATATTTTTGATATCATATCAACCCACCCCAATAAATTGTATTTAATCCATGTATGAATTATAAAATTTATCATTATATTATAGATAAACTTCATGGTTCAATTAATGCTTTAAATAAAATTTTATTCTTTTTTACTTATATAAACGTATGATTTATATATTTCCTTATATTTCTCATCGGTGGTTAACATTCATTAATTCTTCACGAGATCATTATCTTTGATATTATATATTAAAATTCAATGTTCATAACCTAAATTTATTTTTTAGTTATTATTATTATTTTTAATTATTTAATTATTCTCTAGGGAATCTATGGTGAATATACCTCAGTTTTGTCTTATGATATGACTGTGAAACCCTAATCCTAATTTTGGGTACAATAATTATAATAATTATTTATTTTTTAATTTTTATTTGGTTTCCCACATATTCTTGTACATATAATAATTTTAGTTATACTATGTTGTGATGGTTGGGTTTATTATTTCCCCCTAATGCATCTGGTTAGTGATAATATCTCATGATATATCATGTATAGTGAATGACTAGTTATCCTAATAACACTATGTAAGGTAAAAGAAAAGTTATCCTAAAAAAACAATATTATAAATGCTGATAGCTTGAGAATTACATAATTATGATGATAGATAGTCAATATTATATATTATTGGAATTTATCATTGTCATATGATTATGATTTCACACTTTATGATGTTTCCACAAGAAAATGTTCCATGATCATATGATTTAATTTCTTCAATTTCTATTTTCATGCTTCTAATTAGTATCTATAATATATCAAGTTATGCATCATGACTATGAGGTTATTATTTATTTTTATTATTATTCCATTACAGGTCATTATAGATCACTATTTTCCTTATTTATTTCCCCTAAGGTATCAAATCTATTATTAGAAGATCTATTCATGTTTGAAAAAAAAATAATAGATTTAAAAAACAATGTTATTTTAACCTTTGTTATATCATAAATATTTATCTTAACCACAATAAAATCAATATGTCAAGATCCATGGATTTTAAAGCATGTTATAAATAATTAAATAATTTTTATTTAAGACTTAGTATACATAAGAATGTATAAAAGTATTTATTACAACCCATAATGACAATGTTTTAAAATACAATAAGATACGGATCACGTAAACATCATTCAACTTTATTTTTTAGGGCCTACATAATCAGAAATATTCAGTTAAGTATGATTTACATGGAGTAGTTATTAGGATGTGTGACCCATTGGAAAGTCTCTTCGGGGTTATGTTAGTGAGGAAAATTCATACTTAAAGAAAACAAGTTGGAATGTGGGGATAATCATTAGTTTTCAAAATAATTCAGTCATGTGGGTAGTCCCTAAATAGGGGACCATGTGTGTGCATGAAAAATAGTGTCGACTCATAACTCAGGAGCTAACAACCATGTTAAGAAGTAGTTCTTGTCCCATTAGTGGTGTTAGTAACCATATGGGAAGTTTCATAGGGTGCGTGTGATTGAGTAAAAAATACATTGAAATAATTATTTTTCCGTTGTGGGGATAGTCATTGGTATGATGATATGTTTGGGCATGTTGGTTGTTCCTAGTCAGGGGAACACAATTCTATGGGGAAATGGTGGTTCCTAATGAGGCATCACCCAATTAACATGTTTAGGCGTGGTGACTGTGCTGTCAACGGGGCACAATTGTGAAATTAAAAAAAATGAAATGAGAAACCCATAATTAAGTGAGGTGGAACTTCATAGTTATGATTTAGCATCAACAATGAGAACATTGTTATATAATGTGTATGTAAATGTAACCTCACAAAATGTTAAAGGGTTAAATTAATAAATTATAGGAATCTTGTAAACAAGGTGAACCTTTCATCAATATAATAATTGATTAACACTCCATATTTAAGAACAATAATTATAGTTTAGTGAGAGTATGGGTGACCTATATGGATGTTTCATATGGTGTGTGTGAGTGAGGATAAAGCACACTAAAATAATAGGTGTTGGTTTATGGGGACAATCACTTGTCTGATGATCCATTTGGGAATGTGGGTGGGTCCCAGGTACGAAACCACAAGTATTTGGTGAAATTTGTTATTCCTGGAAGTACATGAGGCAATGTACATAATAAGTGTAACACCCCAGGTAAATAAAAAATATGAAATTTTCATATTTATCCATATTTGTGAATAAAATATTAATATGTCTTTAAAGGGGACGCTATGCTTTATGGCGTACCCAACAAGCAACAACGAGTTTTTTGGGAATCTTACGTTGCACTCTAATAATAAAATTATATTATTTTAAATGGTAGTTAACATGTAGCCGTTGTATTGGCGGGAATGGATAGAAATAACTAATATATGATTATATATGTTTTTAAATATTTTTACATTTATCCAATAAAAGATAAAGGCATAAAATACAGAAAGAATTCAATTTTAGGCATATATGCCCTAGTTTTCACTAAAGGTTCACTTATCGCCTTTTGATGGAGAACTGTCATTAAATATAGTTTTGTTCACTATTATACATTCCTTTGGACCAAATAAAACTCTTCTTAAGAATTGGGACATCTAAATTTACCTTGGGTTAATTTTTGGTATTTTTCTGATAAAGATCATTTTTTAATGAATAGTATAAAATGTTGTATTTTAATTCAAAACCTTTTTTTAATCTAATTTATTTATATGATTAGATTATCTTTTGAATTGGTTTTAAAGTGAAATTATAATATATTTTTACCATTAAACCCAATAGTGGTCGTTGGAATTAATTTCACTTTGAAATCAGACTTAAACTAGTGTCAATATTTTGATACTTATTGTTTTATAAAAACACGCTATTTGCTCTGACACCGGGAATTAATTATTAAATTAACTAATGTGACTTATATTTTTTGAATTTTTTAAAATATACTTCATTTTTGAATTTGGAATATCAAATATAGCTTAGGGTGAATTTTTGGTAATTTTCTGAAAAACTTCAATTTTTGATGAATAGTGAAACCACTAAGTGGTACTTATAAAAACTGATTTTCCGTTTAAATGAAATTTTGCCATAATTGTGTTTTGAATTTTGAAAATCCGACATACATGGTTGTCATTAGTATGTAAAATGTGGTTCAATGGGATGAAAATAATTTTTTTGGTGAATAGTAACTTTTTTTCATTAATCGCGATTAGAGGTAATTAGTGTAATTTAAGGTAAAAATGATATTATAAAAATATGAAAACACCATGACACTTGTCCTAACCCTATTGGATGAGTCATGTTCGACCAAGACAACCCATGGGTCGATTTAGGGGACCCTATGGAGCCTCTTGGGTGAGATAATGACTTTAATGCCTTTTTTTTAAATAAAGGTGAAAATGACACTAACATAATTTTTTTTACTAAAACAATTTTTATAAGGGGTTATACTAATCATAGTTTTTTCTATAAATACTATTTGGAAAGATAAAAAGATTTCCTACATCATGATTTTTTTTTATAATTTTTAGACATTAAATAAATTAATTTAATTATGACATCAGGATGATGCAACAATGACCTCATTAATGAACAGTTTAAATAAAATGAAACGATAATATAAAATCAAAGACCTAAATTTGTCCAAAAACTATTGGATGGGAATATTTCAAAGCCTTATCATCTTATCTTAGAAATATATCAATGTGGGACCATATAAATTCGAAACACTTTTGAAAATAAAATAATAGTTTCATGATTTCCAAAAGTGCCCCTCCTCTCCTCTTATAAAAGGCCCCCACCTCTACCTCATTTCACACACTCCTCAAGACTTTGGCTCGGCCATCCCCTGACCATTTACTCTCTCCACATCCCTCTACTCATCCTAGTGGATTCCCTTTGGGCATAATCCTTTCAAAGGAAGCCTTTAGGATCAAATCAAAAAGAGTTACACTTTTAAAGGTAATTCATTCTCTCATGCTCATTTGTTTTATTTTGCTTCTCCAACCCCCTAAACTCTTTTTATTTACTTCATTTGTAACAAAAACAGTATATTAAATATACTAGGATGTTGTTATAAGATTAATTCGAGCTACCCTCTCACACAACTACATCAAATGGTTAAAGAACATACGGTTTCTGTGGATGGCGAAATTCTGCCTCCCGAAACGATGATTGTTCAATACTCATTTAACACCTTCAAAGGTGGCCATTATGATGTCAATATTTTTATATATGATATATAATATGTTTATTCTTTCCTTAAGCTTCTGTATTTTTCATTTATGACATACCATTATTGTTTCCATTATGGGTAAACACGATATCTTCATTCTAGGAAGTGCGGACTACCGCCCCCTGAAAGTGATTTGATTCGTTAATACCATATGTGGGATGTTTAAAGGATAAAGTTAATGATATTATATATTTTATTATACTGGAATTATAATATACTCTTATATCATTATGATTCCATTCCAGAAATACGAAATAGAAATGGAAGTAGCGTTCATGCGTACGTACGGCTTACCATCTCCATGAACGGTGCATTTCATTTCTTACCTCTAAATGTGATGTAATATTATAAATACATGTATATGCTGAATATATATGATATATATGTTATCCAAATCATTAATATCATTCTGTATATAAAGAACCTTTGACAAAATTAACAACATGTAAGTGTAAGAAGTCTATTTTTGATTTAAGAACCAAATACCGACAAAATGAACATTATTAACTTAAATGATTACATGAAGTTCATAACATGGTATAAAAGGAATAATTAAATTGAAAAATGTTATTAATCAAGTATAGATTAACTCATGTTTGTTATTCAGGAGATTAAATAACGGTCGGGTCAAGTCGGATACGAGGTAAGGGATCTTACTCCTCTCTTTCTTTTTAAGTACACTCTTTTATGTCATTCCCTCTAAAGCTAATCTTTATTGTTATTGGGATGTTATTTTATATTACACTTACTGTAATTTTTATGTTCATGTGATGAGAGACCCTATTCTCTCTCATCAATCCATTTTGGAAGTTTTGAATGGCGCCGTTAGGCTGCCGAATTTTCATAAGAGATCTAACCACTCTCTTTCTTTTTAAGTACTCTCCTTTATGTCACTTCTTTTAAGATCATCATTGTTATGTTGGGGGATGTTATTTTATATTACTCTTTATATAAAAATTAAGTTAATATTATGAGATACCCTATTTGATCTCATCAATCCATTTTTGGAAGTTTTAAGTGGCGCCGTTAGGCTGCCGAGTTTTCGCAAGGGATTTTTCATCTCACTTTTATTCCAGTGAGATTTATGCTACATTTGCCACAATTTCCTTTGAGTGGTGTATGTAATTCCCATTATTATACTCTTTGTGTAAAATAATTTCGTTTTTGAGTATTTACATCAAGTATTTATTGTCCTTCTTTCATGGGGTGTATGTTTTGAAAGATACCC
Organism: Viscum album; assembly: GCA_963277665.1. NCBI lineage: Eukaryota > Viridiplantae > Streptophyta > Magnoliopsida > Santalales > Viscaceae > Viscum > Viscum album. The sequence goes on from OY728157.1 coordinate 639,428,279, forward strand.
AAGTCGGTAAGGGAACCTTTCACCCTCCTCTTTTTTAAAAGACTTCTTTTGTTGGGTCTTTTAATTTACATATTTTTATGTTGGGATATGTTCTCATATATCCTTATTGATGTAAATTTTATGTCCATGTGATGATATACACTTTTTATCTCTCATCAACTCATTTTGATGTGACGCCGTTAGGCTATCAGGGGAACTTCTTAACCCAATTTCGATTTCTTTGGGTTCAACATGTAGTTATTGAATATGTCATCTTTTGAATATGTGTGAATGACCTTTGATTATTTTACACTTAATATCCACTTATATTTGGTGTATTCATTTTTCACACATAATTATGTAATTGATTTATCCTTAAACAAAGGATACCGTCTTTGTATGGGACTTCGTCTCAATCTCCTTTCATTGAGGCATATTTTGTTTTATACACAACCTTATTTTATACAGTGTATAAACTCCTTTGACTTTTACGTTTATCCAAAAGGAATATTTTTTATACGAAGCGTTTTACTAAACGATAAAAGGGAATGTTTTTGTCGTACGTATGCGGAGACAATGACTTCTCCGCCACCATGACCATTATTTGGGCTTCGGCTTCCTCTACAAGCCATACATTTTTTAGAAGAAAAATAAATACCATGTTTTACTTTTCGTTTATTTTGTTATTGAAAATAGTTTTTATAATGTTTTTATATCAATGTGTTGTATTGATATCTGGTGATTGAAAGGTGGAAATATTATGTTTCCTTTATGAATGTTTTATGTGATACGATTATGTTGAGGTTCTTGGGAATTATTTTGAAGATGGGTGGTTCCGTGATAAACTAAGGGCGGGTGAGCCCGATATAGCTCTCCAATGCATTGGGTAACACAAAGGAGTGAAACGTTAAGGTTTCTCCGATGAGATTTAGGGAATATACTATGATGGGTATTCCAAACGTAACCAAGAGGGTTACTCCCTACGTAAGAATGTTATGAATGCCTCAAGTTACCTTTTATGTTTTATGATTTTGATGATTTATTCATGATTTGATGAGGTAAGTTAAAGTGCCTATGTTTTATGGGTAAAGTATGATTTAATTCTTATGTATATATGAACTCATGTTTCCTTTCCATATTTTTTATAACCCTTACTGAGCTTTTAATGCTCATCCCAAGTTTTTGAAATTTTTTTCACAGGTCAAGGGAAAGGTACATGATGTGATGATAGTGTCAAGGATGTGTCAAGAAAGAATCCATGTTTTATTTTAAATATGTTTCTGTTGATGGGAAGAATGAATATTGTCTTTTATGTAACCACTTTGTTTAAATGTGGAATGTAATTCAAGTTTCATTATCTAATTTTCTAAAACTCTAAACCTAAAAAGATCCCCAATGTGTAATCTTGTAATAACTCAAGATTAAGTAAGGTTTAAGGATGGGTCCTTATAGTTGGTATCCGAGGTCGGTTTAGACAACTTTAGGGATTAGGATTTCTTTTGAGACACATGATTAGTCCCTATATTTATTATTTCAGTTAAATCCTTGTTTTATAATTTTTTTTTAGGTCAAGTAAAGTTGGTTACGAATGGAAGGAGAAGGATCTCAAACGACATTCCTATCTCTTCCTGAGGACATGCTTGAAATAATTATTGCAAAGTCATCTTCGGATGATTGTGAAACCTTTTCTAGCATACAACTCACTTGCAAGCAGTTGTTTGAGATATCAAACACCTCCACTCTACCTCGTTGTCATCGTGGATCATGGGTTGTTTTTAGACAAATACTATTTTCACAATATTCTCATATTTTCAAGAAAGGTAAATATTATCAAGGTATTTTCAAATATTTTACCTTATCACAAGAATTTGAAGCATATTATGATATTAGAAATGGTGCTGAGGATTGAGACCCTTGCACAACCTATTTATATTTTCTTTTAAAATATAGCCTCACATCACATACTTATGGTATTTTAAAAGGACCAGTAATAGAAAGTTTCAACTCAATTTCGGTCCGACTGTTTTATAGAAATCAGGTTTTATCAGATGTTTTGGAATTATATGTCATACATGATTATTTTCCAAAACTGTTTTTCTGTGAACACCCATATGACCCATGTTGTACGAGGTGTATTTGGATGGAGGAACAAAATTATTTTGAAGGATCTCTAAATCATTGTTGTAATGCATGGGACTTCTACCTATGTGAGCAAGATGACGATGAAACCGAGTGGACGCCATAATCAAGGTATGATGTTATTCATTTTGGGAATCGTTTTATTTTATCTTATGGTGGTGAAATAAGACTTCAAGAATTAAGATGTTGAGATTGTAATGAATTTGGATGAACATTAAAGGTATAAGGAAACGATTGAGGTTAAAACATGTTAGGGTTATTTTTGGATTTTTGGAAAAAGGAAAACACTCAGACCGTGTGACAACCCGTCGCGTCGGACAAAGCTGCGGGAATCGAACCCACAACCAAAGTGCGACTGGTATTTATCACCTACCATTGGACTATGTGAAGTCCCTGGTTAGTTTGACTGATTATTTTTAGTGATATGATTTTATTAATTAAGTGTAAGTTTAGTTTGGGTTATCTATGGAAATTTATTAACCTATCATGGAGGATATGTGATTAGGTTAATTACTTTTCAATACGAGACTTTAGGAGAAACTAATGTTGTTTGGAGATAAATGTTACGATTTAACTTGGAAGTCTATGTGACTAAATACTTCAAATATTTGGGTTTCAATCTTAGATTGGTTTACTTTGAATAATTTTATGGACAAATTGTTTATCGGATGGTCCTCGTTGAACTTTGGGTTTTGTTAGACAAATTTTGGAGATTAAGCATAGATTTTCTTTTTAAATGGTTATCCTTTTCTGGATTATCTGACCTTGTACTAACCTTTTTTGGTTTTGGTTTTGGTTAAAGCCTAAAGACATGGGATTTATATAGTTCTCTTTGGTGGATTAGGTGATTCTCTAGAAGTTGATTATAGTACTCTTAATGTGATCAAATCTTCCTAAATACTCGTCTTTTGGAGAAAATATGAGTTTGTGTAAAAGTTGAAAGTCAACATGATAAGTGATTATGTTTCCCTATGAATAAATTACTCAATAAAAAGTAACTTAAAACAAAAATGTTGTCTATTAACTTTTCCTACTGGGGAATCGAATACCGTTTAACCCATCACAAGTTTGTGATTTTTTTATGGTTAACTTTCTCCTAAACATGTTTTCTATCACTCTCCATCAGAACATGACCCTATGTTTTCTCCTCGATGTCCATATTTTTCTAAATGGAATCCTAGTAAGGGTTAACTCGGGTGACCTTTGTACTTATCTTTATTTATTTTAAAGTTATTGTTTTACCGACTCTTGTTCCGATGTGGGAATTTCAAGGATGTTTCCAAGATCAATTTTAAAAATTGCGAGGATGCAATTCCCAAAAGGGGGGAAGGATGTAACACCCCAGGTAAATAAAGAATATTAAATTTTCATATTTATCCATATTTTTGAATAAAATATTAATATGTCTTTAAAGGGGACTCTATGCTCGATGGCGTACCCAACACGCAACAACGAGTTTTTTGGGAATCTTACGTTGCACTCTAATAATAAAATTATATTATTTTAAATGGTAGTTAACATGTAGCCGTTGTATTGGTGGGAATGGATAGAAATAACTAAAATATGATTATATATGTTTTTAAATATTTTTACATTTATCCAATAAAAGATAAAGGCATAAAATACAGAAAGAATTAAATTTTAGGCGTATATGCCCTAGTTTTCACTAAAGGTTCACTTATCGCCTTTTGATGGTGAACCTTCATTAAATATAGTTTTGTTCACTCTTATAAATTATTTTGGACCAAATAAAACTCTTCTTAAGAATTGGGACATCGAAATTTATCTTGGGTTAATTTTTGGTATTTTTCTGGTAAAGTTCAATTTTTAATGAATAGTGTAAAATGTTGTATTTTAATTGAAAACCTCTTTTTAATCTAACTTATTTATATGATTAGATTATATTTTGAATTGGTTTTAAATTGAAATTAGAATATATTTTTACCATTAAATCCAATAGTGGTCGTTGGAATTAATTTCACTTTGAAATCAGACTTAAACTAGTGTCAATCTTTTGATACTTATTGTTTTATAAAAACACGCTATTTGCTCTGACACCAGGAATTAATTATTAAATTATTTAATGTGAATTATATGTTTTGATTTTTGTAAAATAGACTTCATTTTTGAATTCGGAATATCAAATATAGCTTAGGGTGAATTTTTGGTAATTTTCTGAAAAACTTCAATTTTTCATGAATAGTGAAACCACTAAGTGGTACTTATAAAAACTGATTTCCCGTTTAAATGAAATTTTGCCATCATTGTGTTTTGAATTTTGAAAATCCGACATACATGGTTGTCATTAGTATGTAAAATGTGGTTTAATGGGATGAAAATATTTTTTTTGGTGAATAGTAACTTTTTTTCATTAATCGTGATTAGAGGTAATTAGTGTAATTTAAGGTAAAAATGATATTATAAAAATATGAAAACACCATGAAACTTGTCCTACCCCTATTGTATGAGTCATGGCCGACCAAGACAACCCATGGGTCGATTTAGGGGACCCTATGAAGCCTCTTGGGTGAGATAATGACTTTAATGCCTTTTTTTTAAATAAAGGTGAAAATGACACTAACATAAATTGTTTTACTAAAACAATTTTTAGAAGGGGTTATACTAATCATAATTTTTTCTATAAATACAATTTGGAAATATAAAAAGATTTCCTACATCAGGATATTTTTTTTATAATTTTTAGACATTAAATAAATTAATTTAATTTTGACATCAGGATGATGCAACGATGACCTCATTAATGAACAGTTTAAATAAAATGAAATGATAATATAAAATATAAGAACTACATTTGTCCAAAAACTATTGGATGGGAGTATTTAGAAGCCTTATCATCTTATCTTCGAAATATATCAATGTGCGGCCTTATAAATTCAAAACAATTTTGAAAATAAAATAATAGTTTCATGATTTTTAAAAGTGCCCCTCCTCTCCTCTTATAAAAGGCCCCCACCACTACCTCATTTCACACACTCCTCAAGCCTTTGACTCGGCCATCCCCTGCCCATTTACTCTCTCCACATCCCTCTCCTCATCCTAGAGGATTCCCTTTGGGCAGAATCCTTTCAAAGGAAGCCTTTAGGCTCAAATCAAAAGGAGTTACACTTTTAAAGGTAATTCATTCTCTCATGTTCATTTGTTTTATTTTGCTTCTCCAACCCCCTAAACTCTTTTTATATACTTATTTTGTAACAACACAAGTATCTTAAATATAATAGGATGTTGATATAAGATTTATTCGAGCTACCCTCTCACACAACTACATCAAATGGTTAATGAACATACGGTTTCCGTGGATAGCGAAATTATGCCTCCCGAAACGATGATTGTTCAATACTCATTTAACACCTTCAAAGGTGGACATTATGATGTCACTATTTTTATATATGATATATAATATGTTTATTCTTTACTTAAGCTTCTGTAATTTTCATTTATTGCATACCATTATTGTTTCCATTATGGGTAAACACAATATCTTCATTTTAGGAAGTGCAGACTACCGCCCCCTGAAAGTGATTTGATTCGTTAATACCATATGTGGGATGTGTAATGGATAAAGTTAATGATATTATATATGTTATTATACTGGAATTATAATATACTCTTATATCATTATGATTCCATTCCAGAAATATGAAATAGAAATGGAAGTAGCGTTCATGCGTACGTACGGCTTACCGTCTCCATGAACGGTGCATTTCATTTATTACCTCTAAATGTGATGTAATATTATAAATACATGTATATGATAAAAATATATGATATATATGTTATCCAAATCATTAATATAATTCTGGATACAACGAACCTTTGACCAAATTAACAACATGTAAGTGTAAGAAGTCTATTTTTGATTTAAGAACCAAATACCGACAAAATGAACATTATTAACTTAAATGATTACGTGATGTTCATAAAATGGTATAAAAGGAATAATGAACTTGAAAAAGGTTCTTAAGCAAGTATATATTATCTCAAGTTTATTATTCAGGAGATTAAAGAACGGTCGGGTCAAGTCGGATACGAGGTAAGGGATCTTACTCCTCTCTTTCTTTTTAAGTAAACTCTTTTATGTCATTCCCTCTAAAGCTAATCTTTATTGTTATTGGGATGTTATTTTATATTACACTTACTGTAATTTTTATGTTCATGTGATGAGAGACCCTATTCTCTCTCATCAATCCATTTTTGAAGTTTTGAATGGCGCCGTTAGGCTGTCGAATTTTCATAAGAGATATAACCTCTCTCTTTCTTTTTAAGTACTCTCCTTTAGTCACTTCTTTTAAGCTCATCTTTGTTATGTTGTGGGATGTTCTTTTATATTACTCTTTCTATAAACATTAAGTTAATATGATGAGATACCCTATTTGATCTCATCAATCCATTTTTGGATGTTTTAAGTGGCACCGTTAGGCTGCCGAGTTTTCGTAAGGGATTTTTCATCTCAATTTTATTCCAGTGAGATTTATGCTACATTTGCCACAATTTCCTTTGAGTGGTGTATGTACTACCCATTATTATACTCTATGTGTAATATACTTTCGTTTATGAGTATTTACATCAAGGATTTATTGTCCTTCTTTCACGGGGTGTATGTTTTGAAAGATACCCAAGTCGGTAAGGGAACCTTTCACCCTCCTCTTTTTTAAAAGACTTCTTTTGTTGGGTCATTTAATTTACACATTTTTATGTTGGGATATGTTCTCATATATCCTTATTGATGTAAATTTCATGTCCAAGTGATGAGATATACTTTTTATCTCTCATCAACTCATTTTGATGTGACGCCGTTAGGCTGTCAAGGGAACTTCTTAACCCAATTTCGATTTCTTTTGGTTCAACATGTAGTTATTGAATATGTCATCCTTGGAATATGTGTGAATGACCTTTGATTATTTTACACTTAATATCCACTTATATTTGGTGTATTCATTTGTCGCACATAATTCTGTAATTGATTTATCCTTAAACCAAGGATACTGTCTTTGTATGGGACTTCGTCTCAATCTTCTTTCATTGAGGCATATTTTGTTTTATACACAACCTTCTTTTATACGGTGTATAAACCCCTTTGACTTTTACGTTTATCCAAAAGGAATATTTTTTATACGAAGCGTTTTACTAAACGACAAAAGGGAATTTTTTTGTCGTACGTATGCGACGACAACGACTTCTCCACCGCCATGACCATTATTTGGGTTTCGGCTTCCTCTACAAGCCACACTTTTTTTAAAAGAAAAATAAATACCATGTTTTTCTTTTCATTTATTTTGGTATTGAAAATAGTTTTTATAATGTTTTTATATCAATGTGTTGTATTGATATCTGGTGATTGAAAGGTGGAAATATTATGTTTCCTTTATTCATGTTTTATGTGATACGATTATGTTGAGGTTCTTGGGCATTATTATGAAGACGGGTGGTTCTGTGATAAACTAAGGGTGGGTGAGCCTGATATAGCTCTCCAATGCATTGGGTAACGCGAAGGAGTGAAATGTTAAGGTTTCTCCGAAGAGATTTAGGGAATATACTGTGATGGGTATTCCAAATGTAACCAAGAGGGTTACTCCCTACGTAAGAATGTTATGAATGCCTCAAGTTACCCTTTATGTCTTATGATTTCGATGATTTATTCATGATTTGATGAGGTATGTTAAAGTGCCTATGTTTTATGGGTAAAGTATGATTTCATTCTTATGTATATATGAACTCATGTTTCCTTTCCATATTTTTTATAACCCTTACTGAACTTTTAATGCTCATCCCAAGTTTTTGAAATGTTTTTCACAGGTCAAGGGAAAGGTACATGATGTGATGATAGTGTCAAGGATGTGTCAAGAAAGAATCTGTGTTTTATTTTAAATATGTTTCTGTTGATAAGAAGAATGAATATTGTCTTTTATGTAACCAATTTGTTTAAATGTGGAATGTAATGCAAGTTTCATGATCTAATTCTCTAAAACTCTAAACCTAAAAAGATCCCCAATGTGTAATCTTGTAATAACTCAAGGTTAAGTAAGGTTTAAGGCTGGGGCCTTATAATAAGTCATGTTGTCTGTTCTAGAAACAAGCCCTGATTTTTACATTAGTATTAATTAAAGAACCCAACCTTAAGTGTGGTGGCACTGCCTGGGATTAGATGTAGGGTCCACAAAAAACGATTTTTTCTCTATGGTAGGGTGAATGTAACATCCCAGAATAATAAATGATTAAATTACACAATTATACGACTCATGTAAACATGGAGAAAAATTACTTTTGAGAACCTAAATAATTATTACTCAACAATCTAGAGTTCATTTATTGGAGTAGTGATCATGATGCATGTCCTCCAATTAATTTTCCATCTATGTTTGTGAATGAGGACAAAGAAAACTCAAAGAGAATGATTTTTGTATTTGGGGAGAGTCTATACTCTGATAATCAATTCTGGAATGTCGGTGCCCCCAGGTAGGGGACCTCATGTATGTGGGGGAAACTAGTGGTCCCTAGCGTGGTAAGAATACATGGCCATGTTAAATAAAAGTTTATGTGTTATTAACATTTACCAATTGTAAAATTGGAATCAAAGGATCATTACTCACAAAAAATTTTAATCTCTTATCATATCTTTGAATATGGTATATAAGAGATAAGAAAATGAGGTTTAGGAATTATTACAATGTTAATGGTTACCCATCACTATGTAGTGGACATCCAAGTTTCCCTAGAGTGGGAATGATTTTTTTATTCTGTTAGTGTTGATTAAATACACATTGATTTATGAACATGATTTGGATTTTTAATTTATGGGATTTTTTGGTCAAGAATCATGAATAGTAACATATGTTCAGATGTCATAAATATATCTATTATCATGCTGCATAATAGTTATATATATTAATCCATTATTATTCGTTATAGGTTTTGGAATGATTCCTTATGTTATATATATGTATACATGTTGTGTGAGATATCACTATTGGATTTAATTTGTTAATTTTAGTATGTATTGGGGTTTTTATATATATTATGATTATGACTTTCATTTAGGTATGGAAACAAGGGTCACTCCTAGGAGGTTCATACAATTGGCTGATGGTAGACTTGTAGGTAAAACTTTATGTGTTCCCAAATACTAGTTTGGATTTGTTTATGTTACTTATATTTCTTATGTTGAAGAACATGCTGTTTTGGAGATGTAAAATTATACGACCAACTTAGGTAGCCTATAATATCATAGTACCAACACCTATGGTGAAGAAGGATGCTCCCCAAAACATTCATGTATAAGAACATATGATCTTGGTTGTATAGCCCATTCATCATGGACTATTTTGGATTGTTCTTGTTGAACGAGGATTCACTCAAAGTAATATGATTGACCATACTCATGATATATAGATTTAGTGTCCTCTTTCATTCTGGGGTACTAGTGGCCCCCATGATGTAGGTGACTTGGGGTTATTTAATGATAGTATATTCAAGATAGTCTAGATTCCCTAGGAAGAACATGTTATTATAGAAACCACATTTTTCCATGATTCTTCCATGAGATAGTAGGCAATGAGTTAGTATGGGATTTGAGAGGGATATAATTTGATGACCTTAGAGAATCTTTTTCTTGAGTAGTATATTCTGGAATCGATGAATCTAGTAACATCCCAATAGATAATGGAGTTACACTTGGTTTTATAAATTTATCTGTACAGAATGTTCATTTTACATGTTTTATTTCCTGTTTTCATTTTTTGGTTGGAAATGAGGAAATTATGGTTCAAAAGAATGAAATACACCTTCAATTGGTGCTCAAACATCATGTTAGAGGATTTGAAAAAATTACATACTCCCAAGTTCTCCGTAAGGCCCTACCATTTGAGAAGGGGCTAAAAGTGGATGAGGTAGCAAGATTACCTACGGGTCACGAAAGGCTAGTGACAATGTTTTCTATTTCTTACACATGATTTCCTTATGATAATTGAGAGAAAATGGATGAAAAATAACTATATATTGGAAATCATGGCTTCTATTATTGATAGATTGATGAAGAAGACACTTAACAAAGGAGATGGGAAAGCTTAATTTCTAAGAGATCGTATGTCTGTATGTGATTCCCCTAAGAATTGTTTCAAATAGAGACCCATGGTTTATGTCACATGTTTTGAATGGTTTACTAAAATCCCTACTGAATTAGCTAATATTGATCATGGAGTCCCATCCTCAAACCAAAACATATTATGAGGAGACTATAATCATAATAGCATGTATTATTTGATTAAGTGTTGTAGACTTCAGTGCATTGTATGATGCTAGCCTAACCTTAGAAACTTAAGTGGATATTTATAGGAGGCTAGTTAATTCACCGACATAATAGAATGAAAAAAGTTTGTTAGTAGTTTTGCAAATTAGTTTGGTTTGAGATACCATCAAGATAGTGAATAAAATATATTACAGGTCGATCATCGCACTAAGATTAAGAAGATCATATGAATACTATAGGATGATACCTTTACTCTTCTATGTGTGTGATCAGGATTTTCATTTGAGTGAATTCCTATATGGGGTACTTATGTCGAGGAAGAAGAGAAAAATATCATTATTTTTTTGACTCCATGTGATCATTGAAATGGTGGTGAAAGTGGCATTGTTTTTGGAATTCTCACTATATTATACTAGAATGTATTATATGTTTGACCCTGGTCATCATTGTATGTACGTGCCAAATCCTTATAACCCTATAAAAAGATAGGATGTTTAGTTGGAACCAGCTGTATCATATGAGGTGTATCCAATGTGAAATTTATTCCAATGTGAGATGGTATTTTCAGGGAATACCATACAACTTATTCAAATTCGGTGGAAGCATGGATGGATCCATGAGTATACATGAGGGGGGATTATTGTTTGAAATCATCCACATGATATTTTCGAGAAAGACTACTATAATTACTTTTTGGGTATGATAATATGATATATGGGTAGAATTGTAATATTTTAAATATTTAATTATATTAATAATTATCCATGATAATTAATTATGATTATTTTTATGAAAAAATTTATTTTTCAATAAAAAATTAATAAATAATTTAAAATAATTTCATAATGATATAATATACATTGAAACCTTATAATATTCTATTGAATATTTTGGAGTCAGCCGAAGAGTTAGTGTATGATTTATAATCCTGTAGAGGCTATGTGTAGACAGAATATAAATATTAAATATATTATATTACATAGTAATGGGTTTTCCAAAATAAATTGAACATATAATGAATGGTGTGATGTTTGAGAAATCCAAGACCATTGTTAGGTTCATGATATAGGTTTTACCTTAGGAATGACATAAAAGTTTTGTACATTGGGAGTTTGGTAGCATCACATGGAAGGATAACTTAGATAACATTTTTTTTCAAAAACATAATTTAATATAAATCAAATGTTGTGTCATAATAGAAATATAATACCACCACTAGGTTAGGAATATGAATTTTCCCTATGTATTTCATTATATTTGTGGACGTCGGGTGTATCTTTACATACCATGTATGGGTAATGATAATTATATTATCTTCATTATTTTTATTGAGGATTTTTTTGGTAAATATACATGTGTATTATATTTACTAAATTGACAAGTGTAATTTCACCATGGGAGAATAATTATGTGGATTTTGGGTAATAATAGCAATATTAATACATTTTCCACATAAATGAAATTGTGTGGAAAATATATATATATAATAATAAATATTTTAGAAAATTAAATTTAAAATTTTTAATAATGGAAATGATGCCAAATGTTTACTAATAATTACTATTATTGTTTTTTCAATTAATAATAAAATGGAATCATAATATTCTTGGGAATATATATAATATGTATATATATGGGTAATATATATATATATATATATTTTCATGTACATATGTATATTTATATGTGTATATATATATCACATGTATATATATGGGTTAAAAATATACATCCATGTCCATATATATAAATATATGTGTGTGTGTGTGTATAAATATATATTGTATACATACATATATGGAAGAATTTTATAAAATATATAAATGAATGATTTAATAAAATATTTTAAAAAGGCGGTTTTAATGAAAAAAAATTAAGGGGATAAATAGGGTCACACATGTCTTCAATAATGGAGATGAAAATAATTAATTATAATAATTAAAAATAATGAAACAACGAGAAGGAAAAATATAAAAGGGACATAAAATGTGGAGTAAGGAACACATTGGGATCTCATGCCTCTCTCTTATACCCGCAATTATATATTATTATTTTTTATTATTTTCATCAAAAAATATTTCTTAAATATGTTATTCTATATTTATTAGATTGAAGTGTGAGAAGTGTAATTAGATTTGGCTCGATGGTCAAAATTCTCATCAATTTTATATGGCAGAAATATTTGTTTTTCATATTAAAGATAATCGTTCATTCTATATTCTAAATATCAAGGATAATAATTTATATTATTAAATTATAAAGATCATGAATTATCATGTGGTAATTACATTAAATTGTGATAGGATAATTTATAGAAAAAAATCAAAAGATAATCCAAAATTTTAACAAAAAATAATTTGATAAAATTATCACTGGGTAAAATATTAAAATATCATGGGAAAGATTTTAATATTTTCAATCGATAATTGAAATATTATAAAAGGGTAATCTTTATAATAATAATTGTCAACTTACATTAAAATGTTTTTGTAAAAAAATGATTTTTAGAATTTCTAGATGACAATTACTATGAATTATAAAATCATTTAAAAAAAAATAAATTACCAAAAAATTATTGTGTGTTAATTGAAGTATTATTTATAGAAAATTCTCAATGAATAGTTAAAAAATTATAAGTAAAGGGAATATAGAAATGTATAATTATAAAAGTATAACTTATGGGAAATTATAAAAATATAATTATAAAAGGTTAAATAATGAAAAATTATAAACAGATAATTATTAAATGATAAATTATAATAAATTATCAACAGATCATTATAAAATGATAAAACATGATAAATTATAATAATGTAATTATAAAATGATAAATTATTAGAAATTATCAAGAGACATATAAAAAAGGTTAATTTATAATAAATAATATAGAGATAATTATAAAATGATAATTTATGAGAAATTATCAAAAGATAATTATTCATTAGGATTATAGTTAGAGTGTTTGAATAATCCTAAATGATAACATGATATTATTCAGGGGAGGGAAAATATCTTTGCATGACATAATTAAATTATGATAAAGAAATTATCCAGGAGGGAGAACATATATTAACATGTGATATTTTATTTATATTTTAAATTATGTTGTTGGTTTTAATTTCTTGGACACTTGGTGAACCTTGATAGATGTCATGTCATCAACTATGATTATAATAAATTAAATGAGGAGTTCTTTATTGTTGATGATTCCACTTGATGTTTCTAACAACACATAGTAGTTTATTCTACCACTAATGTTGATGAATTTGAGGTGGGTGAGTCTATAGCCATGAGGCTTTCCTGAATAACATAATATGATTATGTATGTTGATATTCATTATACCATTTTGAGTTGTTCACAATTTTTTTATATCTTTTCTACCACTCATGATATGTTATGTATGATTCCACTATTCTATTGTGATATTCATAGTATATTCTATATTGTTGTGTTATTCATAGTACTAAAGTGATTGGTGAGACCATCAAAGACCAGTATCCCTAGAGGGACATCATGATCAAATTCTGAATCTTAATTGATGATGAGTCTGATATGGATGATGGGGCATGATGGTTGAGTGGTTCTTGATTGATGGGCATGATGATCATGACTATTAAGAGTCATATAAGATTATTGTGGGAAAAATTGGTCATTAGTGACCTAAACTATGTGGTGATAGTGGGGAATGATAATCTATGTGGAATTTACTAGAGATATCTTTGAGGTACGATTACCCAGTTTGGTTTGACCGAATGGCATGGTGCAAATGCATTTATTGAGCTTTTTGAGGTTGGCTCTAACCTTGATATGTTCCAATTATTGTTCATAGATTTTATACTATAGAGATGAAGTGGGTATAATTGAGGTATGTGGTTGATTGGTTATCAGATGAAATATAGACTTGACTGTTACTTTTGTGTGCATTTATCTATTATAATGTTTTAAACTTTTAAGCATCTGATCACTTGTTAAGTAAACATTGGTGTTGACCTACTACGTCATTATACTCACACCAAACTCTGGAATTTTAGTGCGCTTATAGATTTCATGACTAGGGACACATTGAAGGGGAAGAGTCATATAGTTGATGGTTAAGTAGTGGGGAATAGATCGGTAGTGGTCCAAGAAAATCTTAGAAGGTCCCTCATATGTTTATTTATTTGGTTATATCTTTTTTGTAAATACCGCTTACATTATATGAAAGATTTCCACATTGGTATCTATTTTCTTATTTATGAATAATTTATTTATTTTCTACATTTACTCTTTATAATAATTCATAGTTTAATTATTCTTCATTATTTTAATACACGATGACATTATAATGAGGGTATATTCCCCACACATTTGTAGTTAGAACCTCAATTATAGTTGATAGCCTCTAGTGTACGGGGAGGATCGCATGGGTTCATGTGGAACTCCGACTCATATATAGTGGTTTGGGACATATTTATTCATCAATTTTAATTTTTTATTATATAATTGGATGATATAACCTTAACATAAATCCAAGTGAGATGATGAGGATTAAGGATTAGTATTGGATATCGTCAAATATATTTTGAAAACATGAGATATTATGGTTTTTATTTTTATTACATCCTCACATGGATAATGTCATGTGGATGTAGGATCTATAATAGTTTACCATTGGGTAATTTCTCTGAAGAGGTTTTGTTTGGTATTATCAAAAACATTTAATTTTTCATAAAAAAGAGTCATAAACATCACACATGATCACTCACTGTTAGGTGATATTAATTGAAAAATAAAATAAAATTTACAAACCATTACATTGGATTTTATTCTAAATTGCATTGTGGAATAATGTTATGATGTATGACATAAATAAATATAAGGTAACATTTTTATAATGAAGAGAAAAATAGTAGTTACTGTGCATGGTATAGTTGAAAATAAGTTATCATTGGATGAAATTAAGTTTCCATTATAGATCAAATATTAGGATTATGGTTGCATATTCCGTTAAAATGATTATTTTTTATATTATGATATCCATTATGTGTTTTTAATTTTCATGAAATTAGATCATTATTATAAAACATATAATGAAATATTTATTTAAATAAATCCCACATAATTTTACTAAATAAGGGACCACTAGTAAATTCATGAAAATTTTAGTATATTTGTGTTATGTTAGAAAAAGTGTATTTCATATTTGTAATTATGTTAGGGATGTTGATACTATAATAGAAATATATTTTTGATATATATATCTTTTTTTAGTAGTGAGTGATACTTATCAATGGATTTTTTTTGTTCTCTAAAGAGTTTTATGGGTTATTTGAAATATATAAGGATATTCATTTCATAAATCTAATTTAATCATTTAGTAATAAAATTTAAAATGAATCCAAATCCTTTAAAATTAATTAATAGATAGTTTATATTTACAGGGATAGATATTTATGAACACATGATTGTTTTATGAAAAATTATAATGATTTATAATAGATTCGTATAGAGGAAATAATGTATTGAAATATTCTAAAGAAACATATATAGTCAGTAATATCCATGGTATTTATTATTTTAAAAAGTGACCAATGATATTTTTTGGTGATGATTAGCTATTATTTTTGGATTATGATATATATTTACTATTAAGTGACCTTATAAACTAGTGGGTAATACTAATTGAGGTTAATGAGAAATCTTTTTGAATGAAATGTGATTTCTCTATGGTTTTATGATTTAAAGATATAGTTTGTTTTTATGAATTATATACACTATAAAATATATGATTCTAGTATAAAATATAAATTTTGTTTAAGGAATGATAAGTATTTTTATCCAGCTTGAGACAGTAATGTAGATGTCACATTGGAAGGCATATCTTAAATAACAAATATGTTTAGAATAAACTCACTGGCTTTCATCATTGGGTTATAATTATTATTTTGGGGGAGAAAATTTATTTATGGGGGGTCGAATGTAACGAAATATGGATTTTTATCCATTAAATTAAAAATATCTTTTTTAGTTTGTCCCAGACCCAATACAGAACTAAAATATTGTGGTGATTTTTAAACTATTATTAGATATCCTTTAAATTTTTAGGAATGGATTGGACTAAATGAACTAATAAATATATATATATATATTTATAAGTGCTATTTTATACTAATTCATTATTGTGTTTATAAATTTTACCTTTTATGTATTTTACATTTTACTAAATAAAAGAACACAGTTTATTATATAATATTTATTTAAATAATATTCAATACTCAGTTATTAATTATTTATTATTAGTGTTCTATATTTATTATTAAGAAGAACATGTATTGTTTTAAAAATATATTTTCTTACAATAAAAATACATAATTTTATTTTATAAATTTAAATTAATGTGAAAATATAAAAATAGATAAATTTAATTTTGAAAAATTACCATCATTATTTTTTATTTTGAATTCAAAATTTTTTTATGATGATTTTTTGGTTTTTTATAGAAAACTAATTTTTTTATGTCAATAGTGAAAAATATCATTTTTATAACAAACATTGATTTCATATAATTATTTATGTAGATGTATGAATTTGAAAATAATGAATCCATATAATAAGAAAAAATATGAATTTTATATGTAGTTTCAACTTATGTATTCTAAAAAATATATTTTTTAATTTATAAACCAATATTTTACATTTTAAAATTAATGTTAGATTTTTTAGTAATTAATTTTTATTAAACATTATTCATTTTTAAATAAAACTAATTATTATCACTTATATTTTTTCAATATAATAAAATTAAAATAATTTTTTAATCCACAATTGGATGATTAATATAAGAATTTGGGATATTTTTTAAAATAAATGATTTTAATTTCGTAGTGAAAAATAATATATTTCTCAAAATGTGATATTTGTTATTATATGAGAATATAAAATTGATTTAATTTTCCTGAAAACCTCATAATTAATTATAATTTAAATTATTTAATAAATTTATTTGGCTAATATAATTTTTTAAAACCATTATTAAACTTTTTAAAATAATTGTAATTTATTATTTGTATAAAATAATTTATGGCCTTTTAAGTTATCTAAAAATTATTTTTTAAAAAATTTAGATATGATAGTTTTAAAATAAAACATAATATTTATTTTTTTTATAAAAAACTGATTTATATTTTAAAGATAATAATCATTAATGATGTTACACATTATTTAAAATTTATAAGTAAAATGATCTTTTCTAGTGAAATGATATTTCCTTATTTTGTGAACTTTTAGGGAAAATAACTTCACCAACTCTCGAAAATTTTATTTTATTAAATTATTTAAATGTTTAAAATCAAAAAAATCAAAAAACTTAAGTAAAATTAATTAATTATTTCCATGAAAACATTTTATAAAGGATGATTGTTCAATTATATTGATAAGGTTATAATATTGTAAAATTGGTGTAAATATTGTTCATGAGTAATGAACATGTGGAATTAATGTATAATATTAAAGGATTGTGGTAGTATCTAGTGCATAATAATCAACACAATCTAAATTTCCTTTTTTGATATATTTTCCTAGAATTGAGGAGTTATATTGTTAAAAAATTATTTTTAAAAATAGTACCATTTTCATAACTTATAAAAGGTTTTCAAGTCGTCCTATTTGTTTCCACACATTAAAAAGTATTGGGTCAAAAAAATCAACAAAAAATTATGTATATGAAATAAAATCATTGACTTTGAAGAGTTTTTATATCGAAAAGTACATTCTAATTTTCTTTAAGGGGTACGCAATGGAAAATTTTTATGGGAATGTAAATGATGTCAACCCATGTGTTGAATGTTTTTTTTCTTCCACACAATTCAATTCCACTATAACAATTTTCTATGATTTAAATAAAAAATGAATTTTTCATATATGTTATTATACAAATTTAAAATCAATTTAATACAATACTCTATAACCATTTTGTAAAATGAAAAAGGAAACATGTTTGCATGCAGACTATCTTCTTTATGAAAGAAACGTTCAATTTTCCATCACCACCATAAATGGTACATTCAAAAAAGATATTAAATTATCTAATATGACATTTTTCAAAACAAAAATATTTTTTAAGTTTAATATTGAGAAATATATAAGTGAAGTTAACAATAAACATTTATAGTAATATTTATTACCTTAAATGGACTTTTCAGTATACCTTTTTATATTTTGATCTATTTTTGGAAATCTATTGAAAAGTAATTTTATTTTTCTATAATGGAATAATAATGTACCAAATTCAGAAATATTATATACATTATGATGGAATTTTAAAACATATTTTGAATTAATCAACATATGATATGTGCTATGAATAAATTCACAAAAAATCGATGTGTAATAAAAATCATAAAAATCAACATTATACATAAATAAAAATTCATTATTTATGGCACATAAAAAATGAAATATTTATCAATAAGGTATTGGATAGATATATAAAGGATAAAATTTAATTATTCATAAAGTTAAGAGAATGTGATGAATTCTCTCTGACCTAAGGTAAGGGTTCTTTATCTCACCTTATCAATGATTAAACATATTTAATGTTATGAGAAAATTTATTATTTATACGTTTTATATGCCGAATCATAATTTATTTTTAAATAATCTATTATTTTATAGAAAATATTTATAAAACAATATGATATTCAAGATTCCAATTAATTTTTATTAAAAAACTTACTGATTCCCTTAGGGTGTAATCTCAAAAATTTATTAGTTGAGGTTGATTATATATTATTATCCAATTTTAATTTAAATGGTTTGTCAACATGAAATGAAAATTATAATGGAATGATTTATCTTTATTCATTTTAATTGAACTTAATTTCCAATATTTTTATATTGAAAACTATTTTTATTATAATGCATCTTACATCATCTGGGATCCATGTTAGTTACCCTTCATTGAGGCATTATCTATGTAGATATAAAAAAGTATTTGAAAAAAATTAATTTTTTAAAATTTGGGAGACCACACAAGTCAACGTTTATTCAAAATAGAAAGAACTCAGAAAACTTTTAATTAAGGGATATATATTTTTGGAAACATCACTTATATTATTTAATTTCCTTTTAATGGGTATGACAGTTATATATCAATAATTATAAAGGACATTCATAAGTCAATATATAATATCGATTTATAATGTTATTACTTGAATTTCATCATTCAATTAAAACATTATACCCTATTTCTAAAATTGGAAATCAATTTTTCATTCTTTCCATCCTTACATTAGTTTTTTATTCATTTTTGAAAATGATCTTATGTTATGAATAATTCCCATTCAAATAAATGATAGTATGGATTCATTGAACATAATTTTTTATTTTTAGTAATTATTTCCTTCCACATTAAAATTATTGAAAATTAGCTTTTATATTATAAAGAAACATGTCTAGAAGAATTGGGAAACCTTCCAAGTAAGAAACAAAAAATTAGTCGACATCATAAGAAATAACTGAATCATTGAAATGGATTTTCAGTCTATTAGAAACCACACCTCTATTTATACTCCATTAGAGAGCAGTGATCATCTATTCTGGTTATCCATGATGAGGCCGTAAAAAGTGTAGGTAATATTGACCATGTTTATAATAAAATCTTCTATAGTAATATTTCGTTCATTGAATCCACATGACAAAATGTTATATTGTTTTTCGATACAATCAAATTTTCCATTATTATTGTACACTCTAATAATCCTCTCAACCATCATTTAAGATTACTCATACGTATCCTTTACCAAAAATTCCTCCTAGATCATTTATCCATTGTAATTGATGATGATCTCCACTTCATCACATTTCAATATTTTATTTTTTCTCAAAATAATCAAACTCTATTTGACTTCCTATTCATGAGGCCTAGGTTTATTTACTATTGCCTTATTTCTTTTATAGGAATTGTTTTCCATCAGATTATCTAAATCAAACTAGTATTTACTTCTTTTATACTTCATTTCATTTACCACAATTCATCCCCATGAGTACCTTATGCATTTCCACTCCAACTTCTTCCTTGACTTGTGTATGTCTCTTCCATGAACATCATCAAAACTATCCAAAGAGACCCAGATAAAAGTATCCACACATGAATATGTCATATAAAATCTTGGATTTGTATAGAGGTTGTTGTCTAGTGTTTAATTTTGGATTCACATTCCATCTTGAAATTAATATTATTGATCCTACACCTAACCATCAATCATTCAACCTTAAAAACTAATACTAACATTAGTAACTGAGTTGTGATACTTGAGCATTTCCTAATTGATGCATTAATCCATCCACCATTTCCTATATAAATAGATTAATCCTCATAAAATACCTATTGAAACACCTCTTAATCTTTACCTCCATATCTATTTTCCACTTTATACACATATGATTTCAACAGAGTTTCATTCAATTGTTCCTCCGACACTACAATATTCGACCCATCTAGATCATGTTTTAATAATTAAAATATATATTACAACTTTAAATTTGGTGGTAGTGGACAAGAATTATAGATTTAGGCCTCATTTTATATTTGAACAACAAAAACAACAAGAATTTTAATCTCCATCTCCCTTATCTCATGACATCTGAAACATAACACCTCTCATTAATTCCTACGATCAATAGGAGAACTAGATTGAGATTGTTATGTTGGACCTACACAAAAATTAGATACCAATCCCTTAACACTATCACATATTCCCTCCTCCATTTTTTGGTTGGTGGTAATACCCCATACCAAAACCAAGCCAACGAATTGCCAATTTTCTTGCATGAGGAGCAACAATCAATCTATGACTCAAAAACAACATTCTTATAGAGATAATCATCCCCTAAAAAAATATAATTATAATCAAATAGCTTCCCTAAAATTTTGACTTCAACTAATATTCATGGTGAAATGGGATAAATAATGGATCTGAATCTACTATCAGAATAGAGTTAGTGTCTATCTCGATTCTATAGAATTTGGACAATATACGAATTTTGTAACAGGAGTGGGAGTTCTAAGAGACTAACCCAAATTGATAATGTTGGGTCTCTCATTTCCTATGGATTTCATATGTCCATATAAATATGATGAAATGGAATCCATGAATGATTAAATGGGTTCTCAGCTATTCCTGGACCAAATCAACCTATGATGCAAGTCAAGTCATTATATTCAAACGTTCGTGAAGACCGACTATTACACAATCTGGGAATCCCCAAATCCAAAAATGAACATATCAAAATAATCCACCAATGGGAGATGTTTATTGAACGGAGTAATTAATATCATATTATGGAGAAATGTGTACACTATGGACTCTAGGTTAAGAGTGAGAGTTGGGGAAACATTCAATCAAATAATTAGATTTCAAGACTATCTAGATCTTATGGAATGATGAGAAGAAATCATTGTTATAATAAGGGGATAAAGAGCATGACCATGATCCTTCGATGAGAAGAGGAAGTCCCTCCCCTTATGAGGGAGGAGGGCTCGACATAGTGGGTGTCACCTTCTCAGATATACAGAGGCAATCCCATAGTCTCAACATTACCCTCAGATAACACTCCCATTTATATATTCATTGAAAACATAATTAACTGTAAAATCATCTAGAAATCATATTTAAATACTCATATTTTAAAATTTAGTTTTTATTATAACATTTTATGATGTGGGATTCCAACAAAGGTTATTTAAAATAAAAAAGGGTACACCCCAAACCTCCATCATGACTTTGTAGATAAACAATCCCATTCTTTTTCTTAGATGTTATTCCATATTCATCTCACAAACCTCCTTTATTTTTTATATATTTCCCATATATATGTACATTGTTTAATATAATATTTATTTCTTAGGTTATAATGTAATTTAGATTCCATTTAAAATTCTTATTTTTTGTAATCCAATTATAAAGGAACATTCATATTTTTGAACTCATATAAAGAATCACTCCCATCCATATTTTAAAATAATGAATAGAATCTAAAAAATAATCATTATTCCTTATATAACCCACCTGGTAAAATTATATTTTTATAGATAAATGAAATGATATTTCCTTATGTAAAACGATACTTTCGTTATTTTTAAATGTTTCTTTCATATTGTTCACATTATTTCATTTTTCACTGAATATTTCTCACGAATTTTCTATATTTGAAATTAATTTTCCGGAAATTAGTTCATTTTTAAATTATTACTCTTCAAAATAATTTTATTCCAATGTATCTTGGTAATTTATTTATGTATCGATTTCATTTGTGGACTAAAAAAATATTGTAAAAACCACAACATTATTTGGGGTTATAACATGATTATTATTTATTTTTGTTATATTTTTTTTTGTGTGAAAAAATATTCTTTTATGTATTATGATGGTCGTTAGACTAATTCTAGATGTTTGTTTTTGTTTTAACCCTCCAATTTAGTATGTAATATTGAGGACTCAAAATATTCCATGTATGGTTCATGAGTGGACAACCTAAGCACACATTATATGTTACACCGATGGTTATATTGTGGAAAATATGTAACAATGGGTTTTACCAAAATTAAATAATGATTATGTTAGAGGAAACCTTAAATAATGTTTTCCTTGAGGTTATCCATGAAATATGACTATGAATTAATGATTTATGATTTTCTTAGATTATTAAAATTCAATTATCTTGTTCATTAATTTTAATTTACCACATCTTCATGATAACTATAAATCTATTTATGATTTCATTTATTCTAATAGAATCTCATGTTTTGGTTTATTTTTATCCTAAATTCTAAAATGGGATTTCTAGATTACCATTTTCTTTGTCAATTTTTCACATTGTACCCAATTTAGTTTTGAATGATCAATGCATGTTAGAGTCATTGTAGAGTTTTTAATAAAGATGATATATTTATATTTATGATATAATATATATGTATCTAATCATATAATTCATGATGACTCTATATCAATGGCTTGTTGTGTTGGGGGATCATTTAAGAAATCCAAGATTAGTGTGTGTTTAAGGATTTGGTCTCTATATATCCGATTGTATATAATCTTCATCTAATGCACAAAAACCATTATGAGCAACCAATCTAGAAATTTTATATTTCAATTATCTTTTTCCTATTGGAATAATTTTACTCCTAATCAAACCCAACCTCCCAAAATTTTTTGATAGGTTATGATATTTTTAAAAAAGGAATAACATTTTCATAGTATTCTTACATCCTCTATAGTTCAAGTAGTATTAATAAAAATACTAATTACCAATGAAGATATCACATACTTCAGATGATGAAACATCATTTTCTTACACTATGTAGTCCTGAATAATAATTATATGTAATGTAAAAATAATATTTATTATTCTAATTTTTATTATTTATCATTTAGTTATTTTGAACATTTTAAAAATTTAATGATGTTGAATTTTTTGATTTTCAAGGGGGTTTCCTAGAATTTTAGTATTTCAGAGTTAATATACCATGAAAACATCATTATCCTATAAATTTTTTTAATTCAGTTTAGGTAATCCAAAAAAATTATAGATTTTTATATTGTATGGAATGAGCTATTTTATTTGATAAATTATTATCCTACTTATTTGAACATTAGAAAAAATTTTAATAGAGTTTTGGAAAATGAATTTATATATTTTTTAGTGTGATTTCCACATTGGCCCATTTATATTGAATAATTTTATGATAATTTTTCAATTCCATTAATCCTTATTTAATCCAAAATATTGTTATATTTTCATAATAATAGATCTTATATAAATTGAAAATTTCATTTACAACACTAATAACTTGTTATATAGAGAATTTATTTTAGATGTAGAAGACTCATTACATTTCATCATAATCATGAACTCCTTTTTCAACATTCAAATCCTTGATCGTAACTCAAATTATTATATCATTATAATAATTCCCATCATAGATTATTCTTCACTCCAAGCTTAAATAATTTCATCCCTAGAGAATTCATCCACATTCACATTAGGAACAATTATTTTTTCCCTATATCACCATAAGTTGAAACTTCCTCATAATCACAATATATTTCTTAATAAATTATCATTGATATTAAATTTTTCATTTTTAATTTTTGAAAATTAATAATCATCCTATTAGGAAAACAAATTTCCGAAATTTCTATACTTCATTGTAGAAAATATTCTTGTC